>JAXDDX010000048.1:0-1200000 GCA_034670405.1 Hoplostethus atlanticus
TGCGGATCTCCATCTTCTTCTACTCTGGAGCTGTAGAGAGCATCCTGACAGGAAGCATCACTGCCTGGTTTGGCAACAGCTCCGCTCAGGACAGGAAGGCTCTGCAGAGAGTAGTGCGTTCGGCTGAACGCACTATTGGAACTACACTCCCCACCCTGCAGGACTTATACACCAGGAGGTTCAGAACCAGAGCCTGCAGGATCATGAAGGATCCTCACCACCCCAACAATGGACTGTTTCAGCAGCTGCGGTCAGGCAAGCGCCTCCGTAGTCACGCTGCCAAAACAGAGAGACTGAGACGGAGTTTCTTTCCTCAGGCCATCAGGACTGTGAACTCCGACCTCACCAGGGCCCCCCACCAAGACCCACACACTGCCCCTCTTATGCACACACACACACTCACACACTTAGGTAGCGACTACACATAATTTATATTATATTACATACATAAGATTTCCCTTTTTTACTATATTTTTATTTCCAAAGTGCTCTTACTGTAAATATTGTGTTGTTTTTTATATAGAGCTCTTACTGTAATATTGTAAATATTGTGTTGTTTTTTTATTGTAAATAGTGTGAACCTGTTATTTTGTTCTTTGCACATTTCTGTTGAGCATTGCCACTTTTTACATTTCACTGCACACCCCGTGTGTGTATGTGACAAATAAACTTCTTGAACTTCTTCTCAGTTCCGACTCAGCTGTCCATAATTGACACATTCTCATTTCACTTTCCTTCGCTCCCTCTTTCATCTTACTTTCCGCTATCGCATTCTTCACACTTACCAAAGCTCCACTATCAAATGGCCCTTGCACAGGCCAACTACCATTAGTTGTTCAAGAATGACCAACTTACAACACTTAAAACTTGCATCGCCATACTTATTTGTCATGAAACATATAGGATCATTGATCCTACCGCTGCGGGGCTTCGCAAAAAACAACCTGATGTTAGTTGTTAGTTAACACAATTATAAAATAACAAAATTATGTTGGAATAATGTCAGGTCAAGTGAAATCAGCTCGGTCCAGCCAAACACTGACTTTCTTAAAAATCCTATATGAATTTTAAAGAAGACAACATTAGTTCATCATTAGTTATATATGAGTTTGGAAATAGATAGAACAGTGAAATCCCTCCCTATCCAGTCAGTCATCTTTCAACTGCTGCTTAAAGACAGTCATCTTTCAACTGCTTTTCCAGTACTGCATTTCATTTCATTTGGCCAGTCATCTTTCAACTGCTATTCTTTGGATCAAGTTGTAGTCTCTCACACGACTCCAGACGGTATCTTTCAACCGCTGAGGCCGAGTCCAGCTCGCCTGCACAGACCTCAATGCCGCGCCTACTTGATCAAGCCATATTCGCACTCACACTTTGAATATGCTCATCGGAGCCATACTCAAACTGACACCTTGAGTATGCTCAGGCGAGCCGCTATCTCACTGTTCTTGAATGATTTCCTCTCATATAACTACAACAGAATCACTCTTTTGTGTCATTCAAATTTTTTAAATTAAAGCTCTAACAACATTAGACTTAACATAAGGATTTCCGTACCGTGTAAAGAGACGCTCGACCCGCCTGGGGAAACGAGGGGAAGGCAAACCAGCCTTACCTTAGTGCGCATTTTCCTCTGTCCCCAAGCGGCTCAGCTTGCTCAGTCACGGGTTGAGAATCCTGCCGACAACGCCACATATTGTGGTGGAAATCTTAGAACTCCAACCTAGGTTCGTTAACCTTAATGTCAATCATCAGCAGACACAAGAGAACAATTCGGTTAGTAGATTTAATACGTATATACGGGAAGAAAGAATGCGAGACCACATCAGTGATGGTGTGGTGGCAAACCTTCTTCAACATACAGACATTACAGGGGAGCTTATATAGGTCTAAACTAACTACAATAAAACACTAAATGGTGAAGGTAACAAAGCAATAAAAAGGGAAAGAAGTCAGAGGTGTGGGAGGACCTGACCTAAGACTGATCCAAGAGTAACCCAAAAACAGGAGCTAATAAAACAATTAAAGGATTACTCTCAGAGAACCAATCTCATCTACAGATGTCACAAGGAAACATGTGTTTTTCTGAATTATATTCTACACCTGGTTGAGTCAATTTTTCATTTTTCATTCAGTGATTCCTACCTCTGTGGTGTCCAGTGATGGAGTCCCCTCAGTTATCACAGCCAGGTGTTTTTATTTCAGGGACTCCTGGGAGCAGCCTGGGGGCTAAACAAACACACACACCATTTTAAGTTAAAGTTTCTAAGAGCAGTATTTGTATCTCCATTGTTTTTTATGTCATTTGGCAGAGACCAATATGTGCTCAAAGTGAACAGGTCTGCCCTGATATTGGTGATCAAAAACTGCACTACTAGCGTACTAATGAAATCTTACAAATTTCCCATATGGATGCACATGCTCCCTGATCTCACATTATGGCCTAACTGGACCATTTTCCTCTTCTTCCACCCTCATCTGAGGGGGGAGTGGAGCTCCGGAGGAAATAATCTTACCTAATTTGCGGGCAGTTCTTATCCTGTTCAGTTTCCCCATCACTCAGATTGGGGGTCATGTCTGAGTTTGGCTGAATGGCACCTGGCTGTGCTTCAGTGGAAGTTCCCCTAGCACTGGTGAATGAGGACACATGCAGTTAACATACTGCTACCTCAAATTTGTTGTAGGTGAGTGAATAGTGAATAGGTGAATATTTTCTGAGCATAGTTCTCAGGTGTTTTGCTAGAAAAAAAAATACATAGAGACCACAGGTCTCACTCCACAGGTGAGACCGTGGCCGCACCGCAGCAGCAAAATGTCCTCCTCAACCAGGAGAAGAAGCATCTGACTTCCTTCTTCTTCTTCTTCTTGTGCTGACCTCTTGTCGGAGGAAGAAGTCCAGGTTTCAGGCCAGTGATGAAGACCGGACCCCTACGCCAACACTTAATCTTCTTCACGATTCTGTAGATTCTATAGTTACTGGAGTCTCAAACAGGTTCAAAGAAGTCACTGGAGATGATCAGAGTTCGATGCAATAGAGCTTTATTCTTCAACAGAGACAAAACCCGAGTTGGTCCCGGAACCAGACTGAAGTACAACTGTCTGTGCATGATCTTATAAATCCTAAAAACTGGGTGGAGACTGGGTGGAGAATACTGATACTATTATAAAATGGCCGCCTGGGCCTCTCCTGTCTGCGCATGCTCCGCCTGTCTATTTTTTAGGCCTCTACAGCTTGTCCTTGGACACCCTTATTGCAAAAAGGGCCCCAGACTGTGGGCCTCTACAGCTTGTCCTTGGACACCCTTATTGCAAAAAGGGCCTCAGACTGTAGGGAAACTGTTAGACTATGTTTTTTGAAGCTTTATTGAAACTTTATGATTACTTTATGATCTTTTAGGTTACATGCTTAATCAAACATATTTTATATTTATGTAGACTTATAACACACACACTCTGGATTATATTGCTTATTACAAAGCATATCATCGCTTAGTACAAAGCATATTATTTACAACATTTCCCCCCTTTGGGACTTACTAAAGTCCCACTACAATGCTGCTTATCAGGTTCAAACATGTTTCTTTAAAGTGCACAGAATACACATACCGAACATGGCTCCTGGGTAACCAACACAAAGAGACAAACATAAAATGAGCAAATTCAGGAAATCAAGTCACTGAATCAAGAGCTTAAGCTCATACTCATCACAATATAAATTGTCTTAAACAATCAGAAGTAATATATGGATTATACTGTCACTCTGTGAGATTATATTAACAATCAATTTTCAGTGTAGGCCTCCAGTGTAGATTACTTAATTTGTGTGGATATTACAATCAACAACTCTGTTCAAACAGTATAATGTCAAACAATCTGTCATCAATCTATGGCACATCTATGTGAACTATAGGTGTTAAGAAACCTGTACTTCTAAAAAATAAGTCGTCATGTAGTCGTCGTCCGTCATCTTCATCAGTCGTCTTCAACCCAGACACTTTGCGTGTCGTAGAGGGTCACTAACATGAGAGGATACTAGAACCTCGTCGTTCATGTTAGTATGGGTATCTTCCAAGTCAGTTTCAGTCCAAATGTGAGTTGGCATCTAGGTTCGATCAGAATCCGACGCTCAGGGTCAGTACATCAGACTCTGACCAAACCACGACACCAATGCGGTTTAAGGGTAAGGGGGCTTGGTGCGGGGTAACCTAGGGGTAGGATTTTTGGCTCAGGGGTAGTGTGGCTTAGGGGTAACGTATGTTCCAGTGCCACGCAGCCGTCGGTATCCGCCGATAACATCATCATTCGTAGCCACGCGACAGGCCAGGAGATCCCTTTCTTTGGTCAACTCATTCACCCGGCTTCTTAACTCTTGTAGCTGGGTTGCCTGCGCTTGTATCAGATTTTTCTGGTTTTCCATAACATCCTCCCGGGCTTCCAACACCTGCAGTCGATATCGCTGTTTTTCCATGTCACCCTCCCGGGCCTCTAACTCACGTAGCCGATTTTTCTGTTCTTTTGACCTAAGCATATGGCGTTTGGTGGCACGTCGTTTGAGCTCCCTCAATCGGTGTTTTTGTAAAATCGAGGTGTGGTGAGGTGGTAGTTTACTCATCTGCGTTTTGAATTGCTTCCACGTGAGGTCAGCCAATTTGGCGGGTGCCCAACGCTCACCGGTATATACGCTATCAGTAGAACTGAGCGAGGGTGTTGCCCAACCCTCCTGTCGCTTGCCCGTAGTCAGGTACGCCATCAACTTTAGGACTTCCGACTCAGGCATTCCATCAGGGGCTTCGATTCGCTGTGTTGAGGTTGACGGCTGTGGCTGTCCTGTTGGAGTCGATGGTTTCTGGTAAGGGTTCGACATTTCTCCTTGTAGTAACTTGCGTAATATCAGGGACGCCTGGGGAGGTGGTGTTGGGCTGTGCCCCGCAGTTGTTTCTTCGTCGGTTGTATCCTGCACATCAATGGGGGGACTCTGGTGTGGTTTCCCTTGGCCTGATGTCGTTGGCTGTTGCGTCTCCCATTCTGGCTCCCTTTGTCCTGGTGCGTTTACCAACACATTTCCCTGTTGGTACCACTGGCTCTCGAGTTGGCGTGGTTGATTCACGGCTGGGAATGCCCTGTAAGGCCCTTCAGGAAAAAACCCTACGGCTGGTTGCATCTGAGCTGGCCCCAAAGGGGCCATTTGAACCAAATTTTGTGGCCATACTTGAGGTTGTTGAACATAACCCTAATTCTGTGGGAATTCTGACCACGTATATCCTGGGCCTTCTGCCATGATTTATCTACCAAATAATAAAAGGTGTTAGTTCATTCACTCCAGGCAACCTTTGGCATAATTCATATAAATTGGAGCGGTGTCACCCCAGCAGAGTAACTGAAGTCTGTCTGTATATAGACTGTAACTATGTTTACATCTGTCTGAAATTCGTCCTACACCTTTCCTAAATAACATGTCATGTCCTAGTTTTAGGGTGACTACTTCTATTCTAGTTTTAGTGAACAGGGGCATGCAAAGTTGTCGCGGCGTCAATTGTACCAAATCATAAGTATAGAGTATTGAGACAACACTATGCTCCAATCGTAAGCCCTGTCCCAATGTATATATTTCTGTTTTCCAGCGGCTACTGTGCTTTCTTTTCATGCGAATGATGGGTGGTGTTAGCAGTGGATACCCCTCGGACTGTACTGAATGTAATGAATATTGTAGGAAAGTTTTAGAAGCATGCAGCTGAATAGGACCACATGGCAGGAGATCTAACACGGGTTGAAGTTCTTTGTTAAACTGTTTATCCGCTGTTTCTTTATGTTTCCGTCGTTCTTTCTTTTTTGTTCTTTGTTCTGCTGATTGTTCTGTCATTATCGGATGATTTCTTTATACATCAAGCTGCCAATTCCGTGCATCCATTGGGATGTAGATGTCATCTACAGGTTCAGGTTCAAACAGTATTCCGCGATTCATTTGTGTCATCTCTATTCCAACGTCTATGTCCTGGTGAACTACTAGGGGAAACTGTCCGTTATCAGTGAGATCATCTTGCTGATCATCATTCGGATTAGTGGAAACACACAACACAAAACGACCATGGCAATCAACAACAGCGAGCCCACTACCATTCCTACTACTTGCAGGATCCTTCTCCAGGATAGTTTATTGAAGAAGTCCCACAGTGCTTTTGCCCTGGTATTCCAATTGGAATTTTTTACATGTTCATCTCTTAGTGTTTTTAGCTTGCTTAATATCTTTGTGAGATTACCTTCTTCTCCTGTGTGCATTGGTATAACAGTGCAACACTCATCACCGATATGGCTGCACACTCCCTGATCTTCTGCTAGCAGGGTGTCTATGACAAACCTGTTTTGCAGTGTCATCATGGAGGTGTAGTGTAGCTGTTCATGTACAGTCCCTAGTGCTGATAAAGTCCAATTAATAAACCTCTGCTGATTGTACCATAAGTAATTCACCCATCTGCTGTTGCGTGCTATGTATTGTGCATTTAACATTTGTCCTACAAGCGGGACAACTCCCACTGCCTGTCCGGAGATGATCCAATCCTCTCCTATGGCCTTGTGGTCTGATGGCACGCCATGCGGTTCCTGGTTCCAAGTGATATAGACTTGTGCATCTGCCGTCCATTCACTATCGGTGTTTCTTTTGACTCTATTCTCTAATGGCGGGGTGCTTAGTACCGTCATTTTCCCTGTTAGCATAACTGGCGTGCAAATCCCTGTCCAATTTGACGGTAATACCAATTTTACTTGTTTATCGTTATCGCACATCCAGAACACATCTGCCAATGGCTCTGAGCCGTTTGCAAGATAGGGGATACGATATGCCTGGGGAAGTGTGCCACCTTGTTTGATGAGAAGATAACTACCATCTAACACTATCTGATGGCACTGAAATTCTGCTTTGTCAGTTGTGTTACAGACTTTTACTCTTTGGGTTTTGCGTTTTTGTGGGACATTTATCCCAATGTGTCTACATCGTACTGGAGGATCTGCTTTGTTTAGGCGTATGGCACCCATCATATCATTACCACGTGCTATACAATATGGGAACGTTGTCCCCTTTGCCATGTTGACTACTGGTGGTAACCAGGACTCGAGTTCATTTGATTGCCATCGTGGACAGACCTGCCCATCGTTGGACCATCTTCCTCGTCCTCCAGCCATTTGTATTACACAGTACGCAAAACAGGTGTCGATGTTATAACACCCGTTTTTACCATAACCCGTTACGGGCATTATCTGGGGAATTCTTTTGGCATTATAGCACGTTACGCAAGAATGTGAGCTTGCTTGCCTAGCTGAAAATTGCATCCATTGATAGAACATGTTTTGTTCCCATTTTGACGTTCTTAATTCTCTGCTTATCCCATGAAATCCGTCTCGCACATTTCTACGTGTACGCTCCTTGCCATATGGTTCTACCGAGCCGACGGCTGCCCTCTTGGGTGTAGGTTATTCTGTATTGATATCTATACATTGGCTCCTAGAGTATGTGGCCCTTACTCTCACCACCCCTTTGGTCTTACACTGCTTATTTGCAGGAAGGTTGTCTAATTTAATGATCTCATGGGTGGCCGAGATAGCATAAATTTGTTCGTTCTCAGATTTAGCATAGATGAGTTCAATTAGTTCATGTGGTGGCAATTTTCCAGCTGTTAAAGCACAGTTAATCAGCTGCCTCTGTTTTGTAATTGCCTTTTCAGGATCTGAAACCTCACGTTAGTAGAAATAAAACTATAATTGTAAATATTCCCCATAACCCTTTTCTTTTTACTCTCTTTCCCTTATACTCCAGATGGCCCTTCCCCTGGGTCTGCTTCTTGTGGGGCGGTATCACCTGCCCCTTCTGGTCTTTCTGTTGGGCTTGTGGGTGATTCATTATCTGAATCTGATTCACGTTCTTGTCTTGATGCCAAAGATCCACTACTTGCTGGACTGTCTCTAGGCCCGTCTGGCAGCCAATCTCTGGGATCGTCTTTCTCCCTGTGGACTCTGGGGCCGACTAGTTTCCTGTGGGGCGGTGTCACCTTCCCCTTCTTCTTGTGGGGCGGTATCACCTGCCCCTTCTGACTGTGGGGTGGCGACGCCTTCCCCTTCTGACCCAGGGCGTGCTCTCCTTCTGTATGCTTTCAGCCGTCCCTTCTGGGTCATCTGCTCTGCAGCAATGATTTAGGTGGTACCAAAACTTCTTACCTTCGACCTTTAGTGCTGTTGGGGTTGCTAGAATGACTTTAAAAGGGCCTTCACGTCTGGGTTGGTCCCACTTTCTTTTGAACACCTTGACGTATACCCACTCTCCTGGACGCACCCTCTGCAGTTGGTCTGGGATGTCTGCGTCTCTGTCCTCTGTGGCGCCTTTTACCTGGTGAAATATCAACTTATGGATTTGGGTTAAATGCTGCACATAACTTATTAATTCTTGTTCTAACTGCTCAAGTGGAGGACCTTCATATGGGCCTCTAAGATATGGTACAGGCATTGGTCGTCCTGTAAACATTTCATGCGGTGTTAGATGCGTTAGTCTGTTAGTTTGTGATCTCATGCACATTAGCGCCAGAGGCAATGCTTCCACCCAATTAAGTTTCCCCTCGTAGTCTGCCAATATTTTAGCCAATTTTGCTTTTAGAATGCCATTAGCTCGCTCAACTGTTCCCTGTGACTGGGGGTGGTATACACACCCAAACTTCTGTTTTATCCCTAGCATCTTAAAAGTTAAATTTCTGCTATAAAATGTGGTCCGTTGTCTGAGCTAATAGCATCTGGTATGCCAAATCGTGGGAAGACTTCTTTGCACAAAAATGTTGCTACCGTTCTAGCATTCGGGTTCGCTGTTGGCACCGCCTCAACCCATCTGCTGAACCTGTCAATCACAACCAAAATATACCTCATTCTTCCTATTCGTTGGGTCATGTCCACGTAGTCTATCATTAGATGTCTAAAGGGACCATCTGGTGGAGGAATGTGTGCTATTGGGGCCGAAAATGCTTTCCTTACATTATATTGAGCACACACGTCACATTCGTGCAATGTTCTATCTACTGTGGCTGCTAAAAATGGCGTCCACCAGACTGCCTGAAGGCGTTTGATCACTTCCCCCCTTGCGTGATGGTCCTGACCATGCGCATTTCTAATAGCATAACGCAACAAAGAAATGGGCATCACAAAATGACCATGGGGGCTTCTCCATAACCCTTTTTGGGGTCCATCCTGCGTAACCTTGACAGCACCCCTTTTTAGCCATACCGATTGTTCATAAATATCAGCCCTCTCCTGTGCCAGTATAAGAGAGGAGAGAGTCATAAGTGGCGCACAATCTTCTGCAAACAGCAGTGGCGCCATACTGTTGCTTATTGCCGCTCGTTTAGCTGCTTCATCAGCTAAGTTATTACCTGTGGCTATCAGAGAGTCTGTTTTTTGGTGAGCTGGACACCTGATGATTGCAACTGATGAGACGTATAAAGTGTGGAGGCTTTTTGAAAAGTGAAAGCAGCTGCAGCCAATCCCTGATAACAGGGTGGCAGACCGGACTCAATGTTATCCAATTTGGTGCTATAGTAAGCTAAAGGTTGTTTGCGCGTTGGCGTATCCTGCATTAATACTGCATTTGCATATCCTGCTCGTTCTGCAACATACAAATGGAAAGGCTTTGAATAGTCCGGATTTCCGAGTGCTGGAGCCGATTGCAGGTCCCCTTTAAGTGCGCAGAAGGCCCCCTCAGCATCCTCACTCCACTGTAAGTGGGCTGAGCTGTTATTTTGTCCCGCCGCTCGTATGAGGGCTCTCATAGGTGCTGTCTTGACAGCATAGTCACAAATCCACTGACGACTGTATCCCGCCATCCCCAGAAAAGAAAGCATCTGCCCCACCGTTTGCGGTTTGGGAGCGTTAGTTATGGCTTCTACTTGGGAGGGGGCAATTAGCCTTTTATCCCCGCTCAATCTTCTTCCTAGGTAATCAACTTCCTCTTGACAAAACTGCAATTTGTCTCGGCTGACTTTGTGTCCGCCGTGTGCTAGCGCTGTCAACACTGCAACAGAGTCTATCTCACACTGCTGTTTTGTAGGACTACAGATCAATAAATCATCCACATACTGGAGCACTGTACTGGGGACGTCTAAATGTTGCAGATCTTCGGCTAACACCCTGTTAAATATGCTGGGACTATCAACATAACCTTGAGCGACGCGTGTATATGTGTATTGTTGCTGCATGTATGTAAAGGCAAACAGATATTGTGAATCTGGATGTAGTGGCACACTGAAAAAAGCTGAGCATAAATCAATTACTGTGTACCAGTGTGTGTCAGGTGGAATGTTGGTCAGTAGTGTATGTGGGTCTGGGACAATGGGTGTCTCGGCATTCACAATGGAGTTGATTGCTCTCAAATCATGCACTAATCGATAATCGGCAGAATGTGGCTTTTTAATTGGAAAAATCGGAGTATTGCAAGGGCTTTTTGTTTTTATCAATACACCTGCTGCCAACAGGCCCTCAATTGTGGGTCTAATTCCTTCTATAGCATGCTGCTTCAGCGGATACTGTTTTCTATAGGGGAGCCTTACCTGTGGTTTAAGTTTTATGCGTATGGGTTGTGCTGACTTAACTTTCCCTACATCTGTCTTATGTTTTGACCATAATTCCTGTGGTACTTGCTTCAATAGATTTTCATGTTCGGCTATTAAAGGCATCTGTGTGAGAGTTCTTTGATTTACTAAAACTTTCTCTGCCTGTCCTTCATCAACTGTGCGTAAGGATATTCTAATGTAAAGTCCATCAGATGACACGTGAATGTTTTTGTTTTGGGTGGCTTTCCATTCATGTACTTGCAATGCCGCCTTCACCATTGGGCCAAGTTCATGGGATTCGTGTCCTTTTGTCACCATCAATGTGACATGGGGGGTGGAGTTTGTCACTTGAAACCAGTCTTTCAATTTTGAAGGGAGCTCTATGGCTGCTGCTACCCCCTGTGGTCCTATATACACGTTTTGGCTGACCACATAGTATGGTTTTCTGTTTATCAGATCATCCCAGCATTCCTCATAGTCTGTCTGTTGTCTCTGTTCATCATACATAAGAGTACAATGGAGTGGTAGTTGTGGCTCGATGGTTTGTCTCATTTGGGTTTTCACGCATGGTTTCCACGTGTTCCACTCTTGGAGCAGACTGGATTTTGGCATTAGCCGGAGCCAATATACCAAAGGCTGAGTTATGCTGAGGTCTCTCCAAACTGACATCATTCTTGCTGATGAGTCTTCTGGAAAATCTACATAGAGACCTTCCTTAGTGCACATAATGTTGGCTTTTAGTGGACACAAAATGTCTCTTCCGAGCAGGTTGACAGGTGTATTGTCAGAGTATAGCAGGGGCGCGACAATAGTTTTTCCGGCAATTAGCATTGAAACTGGCTGTGTGAGGGGTATTACTTGGAGCTTCCCAGAGAAACCCACCTTCTTGACTGACGATGTAGAGAGGGGGAGGTTTGAGCCGGATTTCCCAATACATGAGTAGGTGGCCCCTGTATCGATCATAAAAGAGTACTCTCGGCCCTGTATTGTTACCTCTATGGTGGGCTCATCCTGTGGTTGTAATGAGAGTACTGGTGTTATTAATTCCCCCTCAGGCTTCTCTGGGCCCCCCTATGGCCAATCTCCCGCTGGGCCTGTCCATGGGTTGGTTGGACAGTCCTGCCTGATATGACCCGTTTGGCCACACCCCCAACAGACGAGATCTTCTGTCTGTGTTTAGTTAAGCTGTGGGTTGGACTGGGAGCGTTGTGGTTGCTGTGGACCTCTGCCTCTCCCGCTAAATGATCCTCCTCTCTGTCCTGGTCGTCCCCTAGAGCGGTAATTTCCATTGGTCCCACCAGCCTGATTAATATGCACATGGATAGGTGGTAGTGCAGTCATGGTGTTGCCTGGTGCTGTCTGTTGTGGTTCTGTCGGGACTTGTGACTGGACTGGTGTCTGGGGCATGGGTGGAGCTTGGGGTGCCATTGTTACTGTTGGTTGTGTTGGGGCTTGATCTATGGCTACCACGGGGGCCTGAGTCTTAGCTTTATCCTTCTTTGGTTTGGTTAATTCATTCAACTGTAGCTGTGTTAGCTTGTCGGCTATGCGTTTGCTTGCTTCTTCTTCCTTTTGTTTGTCTTTTCTGTGGTTTTCCACATGGTGCACAATATGCTCAGAAAACAGTGGCCATTCCATCTTCATAAGCCCCACGACATTGTCTAGGCGTGTCTGTACTCCCTTTGGCATGGCTTTCTTTACCATTACCTTAAACAGACTTTTTGTGGTGTCGTTGGCGTTCCAGGCACTTCCTGTTTCATCTCTCCACTTTCGCTGAAAGTCACGTAGGAATTTTGCTGGGCTTTCACCGTCTTTTAGCGCCTCTCCGTCCAATTTGGAGGGATCCATTTTTTCTGGATATTGTTTTCTCAGTTCAGCCCATATTGGATTGCGAAATCCGCCAAAACCCACCTCATCCACTGTTTCCAGTTATCAGTGCTGGCAGATGAGCTGCTGTGAAGATTTCTTCAGTTATGTGTTTTCCAGCTATGTGCATGAGCAAAGCCTTGATGTCACCCAATGCCAACCTCACTCCAGCTGTACTTTCTTCTAGTGCTGTAATCCATTTATTTGCACCTTCATGAAGGTCTGGTAGTCTACTGGCCAGTCCCACCATATCCATAAATGACCACGGTACGTATTGGGTCTGCCCTGTTGCTTTGGTTATTATGGGGCACTGAGTAATTAGGAAATCATCATGGATCTCTTCTGGCTCTCCGTCTGGACTCAGATTCTCCTCACTTTGGGCCTGGTATTGTCTTCCACTTCTCAGCCTGCCCGTTGGTTTCCACCGCTTCTTTTGTGACTTTATTTTCCTCAACTGGCGAATCTGGTGATCCGCTATTTTCGACATTTCTGCTTCGATTTCGTCGATTTCATCCACTAGTAGGCGCCGTCTGTCTTCAATTGCTGGATCCTCCGATGTCATGTAACCACTCATCTGCACTTTCATTCTGTGGGGCTGGGTCCTTGTTTCTTCCAAAAATGGACACTGCCCCTCCTCCAGTTCTTCCTCTAAGAGTGGACACTGCCCCTCCTCCAGGTCTTCCTCCATCCTTGTTAGCCGCCTCATGGCGTCTTGTGTGGCTGTAGTAGGTTTTGATGTTTTCACACTCTTTTCCCTGCATGATGGCCAGCAGGCATCCTCCTCCACCATGTCTTCAAAACTCACCCTGTTCAACACTTTAGCAGGGCCGTTTCTTCTATCAGACCTGGCTGCAAGTGTGAAATCGGCAGGGGTGCTTGTGTAGCGGGGACATTCTGCTGACTGGCTCCTTCTAATGCGGCCTTGACGTGGAGGGAGCGGTGTTTCTTCACCCTCCTTTCGATAGTAGTCATTTCTGTCCTTGCTGGCTGACTGCCAGCTCTGTTGTGCCGCCTGTCGGTATTGCTGTATGTCTCTTCCATCTTCGCTCGTTTGGTTACTCCTTTCTGCTGTAGTTCTTAGTGGCTCACCGCTGCTTTCCGCTCTCTTCAGGGGAGGGTTGCCATTTGATGGCGTGCTGCGTGGGCGGTCATATATCCCCTCCTCTTCAGGGAAAATGCTCTCCTGACTCACATTGCTTCCCCTGCCGCTTGCTGGTGCGGTCAGTGTGATGCTGAAATCTCCTTGCAGCTTGCTCTGTATTTTGCATTCTTCTTCCTCCTCCTCATACACTCTTGATACTGGAAACTGTCCTACTTTGATTAATTGTTTGCTGGGGGCATATGGTGGTGGTGGTGCTGGTGGTTTGACAGATGGTGGTTTGACAGGCCATAGCGGGGCGGTGGGCTGCTGTTCTTGCTCTTTTATTTTTTCTTTCCACTCTTCCCTGGCTTCTGCCCTCTTTTGCCCTTCCTGTCTAAACCATCCTAACACTTCCCTTTCCCTAGCTCTTCTGCCTTCCCTTTGATCGCTCTTATCTTTGGCCTTGTGGTGTTTTATATTTTCCTCCACTTCATCGCAGCATGTACTACTGAAGGTGCCCTTTATTGGCCACTGGAGTCTTCCTGATGTCCGCTCATGCCACTCGGTCATGAACTGCTGGATCTGTTTTTTACGATCCAGATTTTGTTTAATTATCACCTCCATTGGTGTCGACACACCGCCTCCCTTTGTTACTTTTGCCCCCATGTATCCCTGTCGCGCGCCGCTTGCCAGTGATCTAGGAATTTCTGGCTCTTCGTCTAACTCTTTTGTTCTTATTAATACAAGTATTTTACCAGCAGTAATGCCAGGCTTATATTTTCTTCCTTTAATATGACCAAATTCTAGTTTCTCTGTCCCGTCTCCTTGTGGAGTTTTAGTAATATATTCAAATTTACCAGTTTCCCAGTTAACTCTTCTGGGTACTACGGAAATACACAGCCGTGGATTCACCGCTACTCAGCTTCGTCCTTGTAACCCGTACCCTTCTGGTACCCCAAATGCTGGATTTAAAGGGAGCGTTGCTACTGCACCAGGATCTCCGCACAACGGCTCCAACAATCTAGCCAAATTTGTTACAGTCCAATACCCATGTATTGCCCTTCTCCACGGTACGTCAGGAAATTCTTCCTGTATTTGCTCTAGGTTTACAAATTTTGTTATCTGCCAAAGTTTCAGATTGATTAATTGTTCGTCTTGCCACTGCTCCACACCTTCCTCATCAATATAGGTTCGCTCCAACCAAAAATGTGTCCTTATTCCTTTTGTCAGCAGCTCCTATATTATCAAAATGTTCTAATGAAAATGTTTCATTTTCACTATTATCTCCCTCATCCATTAATATTTACCAACTTATATATAAAATACATACATTACCAAGGCCGAGCATGGGCTGAGCGAGTACCTCAAAACACTCATTCAAAATTCAAGTCAAGCCAACGGGACTGAACGCGAGGAAATTATGCAAATCATGCAAGCTTACTCGAAAAAGAGAGAGGTCAGTGCACAGGAGTGTGTAACGCGTGCATGTGGTATAAACATGAAGCAGTCTACACGCAGTGTCATGTTCATACCAACAGATGATAATGCACTGAAAATGAGTCTTCCTCTCGCACGCCTGGAAAACAAAACGCCAGACTCCGAGGATGTGTGGATGACAGGGCTACCAGACAAATACAAATGCAGACCTGAAACACTGGAGTTTGAGAATATGTGCTTGGCTGATTTTGTTTCGACCTGCAGGATTGTCTACGGCAAGCAGATAAAAGGTAATGGTGTCCTGCCCCTTCTGAATGAGATGGGATTCATACAAAGAAGATCCAAAGGACAGCCTGCCGTCATTAGATACCGCCGTTTCTCACAGCAAAAGCAGCCTGAGGAATTTTGTGGCACATTACTTAAACTGTACCTCCCGCATCGCGCCAACTCACAGTTGAAAAGTCCAAACTTCCCAACATACAAGTCCTTTTATACTAGTGCCTCCGTGATCCTACCAGGCTCAGACCTTGTTCAGTCTGTGTATACCATTGTCAATCAAAACAGAGCCAATTATGAGAAACACAGTGACGAGATCGACAGAGCCGTTGAGGAATTTGAACAGAATGGACCCATACAGAATGAATGGTGTAATCTGGCCCCCGAATCTGAACTGATGAGGTTAGAATGTATCGCAGAACGTGAGGAGGGACATCCAGATGAGCATGATGAACAAGATAATGTTCCAGAGTACAACGTCCAGTCTGAAGATAGAACAGGAACTGCACTGATGATAGAGGCCCCTCAGATAAACCCTGTAGTGTTACAGCAAATGTATCAAGGTCTGAATCAAAAACAAGCATCCATATTCTACACAATAAGGGACTGGTGTATAAAGCGTTTGTGTGGCCTGAATCCAGACCAGTTTTTCTTTTATGTAAATGGTGGTGCAGGAACAGGGAAGTCACACCTTATCAAGTGCATCTACTCTGAGGCATCCAAGATACTGTGCAAGCTCCCGAGAATTGGTGAGGAAACAGACATGTCAATGCCTACTGTGCTGCTATCCGCATTCACTGGCACTGCAGCTTTCAACATTTCAGGCAAAACTCTGCATTCTCTTCTGAAACTACCGAGAAGCCTAAAGCCTCCATTCCAAGGACTTGGAAACCAACTGGACGAAGTGAGGGCTATGCTTTCAAATGCTGAAATTCTCATCATCGATGAGGTGTCCATGGTCTCGAAACCTCTCTTTGCCTATGTGGATATGAGACTTAAACAAATCAAAGGAACTCAAAAGCCTTTTGGAGGAATGTCAGTTCTGGCCGTTGGAGACTTCTACCAGCTACCACCAATTGGACAGGCTAAACCTCTTTGTGTGATGGAGCCGTGTGTGATAGACCTCTGGCAGAACGATTTTCAAATGATCACGTTGACGGAGATCATGCGGCAGAGAGAGGATGCCGCTTTTGCTGAGATGTTGAACAGGATCCGCGTGAAACAAAAGGAAGATGTGTTGTCTGAAGAGGATAGAGCTTTGCTTTCCCAAGCCGTCACTGACCCAGCGCATTGCCCAAACGATGTATTGCACATTTTTGCAACTAATAAGCAGGTGGACGAACACAACAAAGCAACATTAGCCCTGCTCCACACAAATATCATAAACATCGATGCAGACGATTATAAAAAGGACCCACGGACAGGAAGAATGGAGAGACAAGCCAAACCCTGTCAAGGAAGAAAAAACGAGTTACCTGATACACTTCAAGTTGCTGAGGGTGCTCGTGTTATGCTCACCAGAAATATAGATGTGGACGATGGATTAGTGAATGGATCGTTTGGCAAAATTGTCAAAATAGTGACTGGTGTAAGAAATGGTTCTACATTTGTGGATATGCTTGGGCTTGAGCTGGACAATGAAATAGCAGGACAGAGACAGCGGAATGAAGCACCCGGAGGAGCTGATGATAATGTGTACATACAGAGAGCAGAGGACAATCTGAGGCAAAAAGGAGTAGTACGCAGACAGTTCCCCATGAAGCTGGCATTTGCATGCACAACACACAAGGTTCAAGGCATGACAACCACATCTGCTGTCGTCTCACTGAAAAGGATTTTTGAGCCTGGTATGGCCTACGTAGCTCTCAGCAGAGTAACATCTCTCAGTGGAATGCACATCATTGACATGGACGAAAAGAAAATATACGCCAATGCTGAAATCACTGCAGCCATCGAGAATATGAGACAAGCTAGATTTGATGACATAATGCCACTGTTTAACAGCTTGCAAGCATTAAACAGGCCTGACACCCTCACCATTATCCATCACAACACAGAAGGACTGCCATCTCACATCAGTGACATTAGGAGCCATCATGAACTGTGTCTATCAGATGTTTTGTGTCTCACAGAAACTCACCTGCAAGGCTCCTTTGTTGCAGAGAATCTACATTTGGAAGGCTACAACATGTTTAGACGCAACAGACACCTCTCATACACAAACTATCCTCAAATGGCTAGAAGAAATGGTGGGGGAGTTGCTGTGTATGTGAAAAGCCATGTTCAAACCCATGAAAAGCAGTACATTCAGAATGTGACTGACCTTGAGTTTACGGTTGTCAAAGTTGAAGCCCCAATGAATGCAATGATTGCTGCTGTGTACAGACCTCCAGATTACAGTCTTGGATCATTCCTCCAAAACCTGAGAAGCCTCTTGGACTCTATCGAGATCATGGATCATCACCCAATCATTGTGTGTGGAGACTTCAATGAGGATCTGTTTTCAAATGCAAGGAAGCCCATATTCGAGCTGTTTCAGTCAAAAGGATACACACAGATCATCAACACTGCCACCACTGAGAGACGTACCCTGCTGGATCACATGTTCATTTCTAATGCACAGCATTGTATTCAGTCAGGTGTTCTGCAGACCTACCTACAGCTACCAGTCCAACTTTCTGCATCCTTTCCTCGACTACGCTTCAAGAGTGATACATGACTTCATTCACTCTCAAATGTTTTTTTTGCACCTAATCACTTGTACTTTGCACATGACTTTGTCCTTACTATGCTGTGAAGCATGTGACACAAATAAAGTGTATTATTATTAGTGTGATTGCTTTATTGTTATATTATTATTAGTATACCTCACCGTTTAACAGAGCATAACCTAACTAATGAAGCACAGTAGCATCTCAACTAAACAATGTCAACAACAACAACCAGCCTACCAGATGACCGCCGCCCCGCCACCCCCCACCCCCCACCCCTTGCCTTCAGTACTGTGTACTGTAAGGTATGGGATCAACTCATGACAACTCATCAGCCCAAGGTGATGCACCATCAATCTATCAGTGCTGGACCACAGAAAGGCATCTGTTACTCAGCGTGGGACCTCCTACAACTGTGGTGCAATTCAGACATCAACTGCTGCACAGAGAGGTGGAAGCTAAAGCTCTACGCCCACTGAAAATGTCAATGGTTTGCAGCACTGCACGTCTTCAGTCTGAAATAGGGTGCATCCAAAATGACTAACCGTTTGGTGAATTGAATGTGGCCAATGAAGAAATGTGTAAAAGAAGAATCCCAGGAGCAAGCTTGCCACATTACAGAAGAATAAAACCCAAGAAGGATACCTTGCGTGGAGGAAGCGTTTGAGGTTGCTGTCTCTGCCCCACTGATAGATGTCATGCAAGAGGTAGCCTTTTTTTCTTTTTGTGTACTCTGCTGGCTTTACCTCATGTGTAAAAATTGCTGTGCTCCAATGTCACTATTGAATTATGCTGGCTAGAGTTGTAATAACCTTGTATATATGACTGGGTGGGGAGTGTAGTAGGGGACTGTAGTGCAATGAAGCGGAGAAGAAGCAGAGCGCCAGATGGAGTGATCAAGGCCAGTTCCAGACCGAGATCTAGCCACGATGCTAGACATGAGGAGGTAAAGACCTATCTGCTTTCTCAAACTCCAGTGAAAGGGAAGATTTTCATTCCTGCATTGGTGTGAGTGGGGTTTCCAGTAACACATGCCCTGATTTGATTTTCCCTCTCTCTTTCTAGTGCTGACTGAGCCAGACCTGCCAACCTGAGGTGGCACCTGAGCCGGAACTCATTCCTGAACCTGAAGTTGCAGCTGAATCAGTCAACTACTTTTGAGTTGCTCCCTGTACATCTTGTGTTGTTTTGTAAGTAATTGTAATTTTTATATGTTTGTAAATTTGTAAGTGTTTTGCAATAAAAAAAAAACGTGGCCACTGATGGGGGTGATAAGCTGACTGATTTGATTTTCCCTCTCTCTCTCTTTCTAGTGCCGCCATTTTCCTAACCCCCATTCGTGAGGCGGAGCACCGTGACCTCACTGCAGCAATGAATTCCCTGGTTGAGCCACATGATATTCTGGTCCATCTAAAGTAATGGAACTCCCTGCCAGAAAATCTGAGAGCAATATTTATTGTATTGTTGGGGTTCAAGGCCCCTAGGTTATTACTGTATCATGTTTAAATTCGAACTGTTCTTTTATTTTACTTTTATTTTGATGATGATTTCATGCTTACTCCATTTGCACCAGTACAATTGCTTTTTTTTTGGTTATTTTTTTGTTTATCTTTTTATTCTTATTTTATGTCCTCATTCCTTTCCTTTTTCATTTTATGTAATGCACATTGACCTGCAATTGTTGTATTAAATGTGCTATATAAATAAACCCTAGGCTATTACTGTGTAATGTTTAAGTTCTAACTGTTCTTTTATTTTACTTTTATTTTGATGATGATGATGATTTTATGCTTACTCCGTTTGCACCAGTACAATTGCTTTTTTTTGTGTTATTTTGTTATTTATTTATTTATCTTTTTATTCTTCCTTTATGTCCTCATTCCTTTCCTTTTTCTCTCATTTTATGTAATGCACATTGACCTGCAATTGTTGTATGAAATGTGCTATATAAATAAAGTTTGATTGATTGATTGACTGTGCATACCTCAGAGCAGAAGTAGAGGCCAAATAGTAAAAGCACAAGTATTAGAAGCAGTAGAAGCATATGTAGTAAAATCAGAATAGTACTACTACCAGTGCTACTAATAGTACTACTACTACTACTATCATAACAACAAAACCTACTACTATAAATACTACTACTAATACTACAACTACTACTACTACCACTAGTACTTCTAATACTACTACCACTAATACGCCTACTACTAGTACTACTACTGTTACTACTGCAACCATGAAAGTTTAAGAATACATAAGAGCCAATCAGAGAGGTGATCAGGGGTCCCCAACCACCGGGTCACCTATTGCCGGGCCATGCAAACACCGGTTGCGCAAACCCCAGAGCAGAAGTAGAGGCCAAATAGTAAAACCACAAGTATTAGAAGCAGTAGAAGCATATGTAGTAAAATCAGAAGTAATAGAACAACTATCAGTACTACTTCTACTACTACTACTACTACTACTACTACTATCATAACAACAAAACCTACTACTATAAATACTACTACTGATACTACTACTACCACTAGTACTTCTAATACTCCTACTAATACTGCTACTTGTAGTACTACTATTACTACTGCAACCATCAAAGCTTATGAATACATAAGAGCCACAGTCAACTCTCACTCTCTCAGCCTCCCCCCTCAAAGACACGCACACACAGGCCAAAAGGACCCGGCTGCAATCGGCCTATAATTGGCCGCAGCCGGTCCTGGACAGAGGTAGAACCAGACCAGTCCACTGATTCAATTCTATCCTGCATCCAGCCTTCACCTCACCCACATCCTCCCCCCAGTCTGACACAATAGGTGGTTGCTAGGGTGTTGCTAGGTGGTTGCTAGGGTGTACAACGTGGTTGCTAGGGTGGTGCTTGGTCGTTGCTAGGGTGTTCTACTCACTAGATGCCCATCCCCCCCAACACACACACACACACACCTTGGACCTAGAGTCGGCAGCTGCTTAGCTGCTGTTAGTAATGCTACTGCTACTACTATCAAAGTTTATGAATGAATACATAAGAGCCAATCAGAGAGGTGAGGTGAGGTGCTATTTGCATAACAAAAATGTATTGGTCGAGCCGCTGAGAGTTCTCCCAATGCATTGTCTATGGGAAAACATGTAGGTGTTCAAAGCTAAATCCTACAAAAACTATAAATGGCATTGCTTAGATATTTACATGTGAGTGAAAGCATAAACTGCTGAACATTTTGCTGTATAACACGTCCATGTAGCTTTAACACTGTAGGAGCAGCGACAAGTTAGAAAACGACTACAAAATTTCAAATTTCCAACTGCTGCTAGAGTGAGAACTGAACATTCTACAATGTATTTCAATGGCAAAAAAACTATGAATAAAACTATAAATATTTCAAAAACTATAAAAACTATGAAAAATAAAAATACACCCCAAAAACTACAAAAGAATATGAACATTTTGATGTAAGTATGAAGTTTCTAGTACAAAAAATGACAAACTAGTTAGACTTTAAAAAACTAAAAAGTGGGGGGAATAATAATAAAGAAATAGTGAGAATTCTATAGTGAGAATAACAGCTAGCTTGCTAAGCTAGCCCACTAAATAGTGAGAATAACAGTAGTGTGCTAGCTTGCTAAGCTAGCCCACTAATAATAAAGAAATAGTGAGAATAACAGTAGTGTGCTAGCTTGCTAAGCTAGCCCACTAATAAAGAAATAGTGAGAATAACAGTAGTGTGCTAGCTTGCTAAGCTAGCCCACTAATAATAAAGAAATAGTGAGAATAACAGTAGTGTGCTAGCTTGCTAAGCTAGCCCACTAATAAAGAAATAGTGAGAATAACAGTAGTGTGCTAGCTTGCTAAGCTAGCCCACTAATAATAAAGAAATAGTGAGAATAACAGTAGTGTGCTAGCTTGCTAAGCTAGCCCACTAATAATAAAGAAATAGTGAGAATAACAGTAGTGTGCTAGCTTGCTAAACTAGCCCACTAATAAAGAAATAGTGGGAATAACAGTAGTGTGCTAGCTTGCTAAGCTAGCCCACTAATAATAAAGAAATAGTGAGAATAACAGTAGTGTGCTAGCTTGCTAAGCTAGCCCACTAATAATAATAATAATAAAGAAATAGTGAGAATAACAGTAGTGTGCTAGCTAGCTAAGCTAGCCCACTAATAATAATAATAATAAAGAAATAGTGAGAATAACAGTAGTGTGCTAGCTTGCTAAGCTAGCCCACTAATAATAAAGAAATAGTGAGAATAACAGTTCTACCCCTTCGGGGTTTGAACCCTAATAAACCGATAGGAAAACAATAGGGTTCTAGCCCTTCGGGCTTTGAACCCTAACTAGAAATGCATTTCCCGCGGAAAATGCGTGGGATTGCTGTATGGGCAAACCGCGAAGTATATATTACTCTGTTGTACTGGGTGGTCAGGGTTAGGGTTAGGGTGTATGAAGTTGAATGCAGTTGCATTACAAATACATTGATGTCTATGTGATTTCTAATGTGTTATAGCTGGATCCAAAATGGCCACCTAGATCCAAAATGGCGCCATCTGTAGTAGTACTAGTAGTAGTACTTGAAAGTTGTATGAAGTTGAATGCAGTTGCATTACAAATACATTGAAGTCTATGGAGAGTTCAAAATACATGGAAGTCTATGGGAGTTCAAATACATGGAAGTCTATGGGGAGTACAAAGTGCTTCATAATTCCTAAAGTACTACTAGTACCTCTTATAAAAGACATAGCATAAATCCCCACATAATTCCGGACATTTTGACATATGACACATGCATGTAGCTCGAAAATTGCGGGACAAGTTACGCGCCGACCGCGTTTTTAAAACTCGTGTTTATCTGCGATAACTCGTGAATCGTGCGAATTTCTGCTACTGTTACTAATTTCCACACCCCGTCGCATAATTCGGCACATTTCAATACCTGAACCACATATGTGGCACAAGCGGATTTCGCGCTACAGGTGAGCCCATAGAAATCAATGCAAAAGGCGCACGGAAGAATAATAATAAGACTGCAAGATAACAATAGTGGGTTTGCTGTTACACAGCAATCCCACTAATAAACCGAGGTGAAAAACAATAGGGTTCTACACCTCCGGGGTTTGAACCCTAAATATAGCCGCAAGCGGCGATTCACGGGTTCAAATCATTTTGTTACTGCAAACTGCATGCAGAGTGACAGAAGAAGATAAATTCCACCAAAAAATAAACTCGGGAAAAAAAAGTTTGGAAATTTGTGTTTGGTTGATTATTTCTCTGTTGTTACAATGCTAATTGGCATTGTATTTTATATCGTTGGAAAGCCTGTTTATTTACCTTTACAATGATGTCCAACTTGTAAGGATCATGCATTTGTGGGATGAGCAGCACAGCTGATTATGTGGGTAGCGGCCAAGTAAAATTTGCCAAAATTCTCTGCCAATGCTAAACAGTGTATTCTCCTGGTGGTATTCACTCTTGTTTTGAGCACCTGTGTGCATGGGGCCTGCTGGGTGCTGCGCCCTACTAAAGTGATCATTTGGTGTCTGCTCCAAGCATCGGCATGCCCCGTTTGTCTAATCTGGATAAGGCCCGTGCGATAGGGCAAGTTGAAGCTGGTGTTCTGCAAAACCAAGTTGCAGCATTATTTGGAGTCAGCCCTGGTACTGTCGGAGGAAGAAGTCCAGGTTTCAGGCCAGTGATGAAGACCGGACCTCCACGCCAACACTTAATCTTCTTCACGATTCCGTAGATTCTGTAGTTACTGGAGTCTCAAACAGGTTCAAAGAAGTCACTGGAGATGATCAGAGTTCGATGCAATAGAGCTTTATTCTTCAACAGAGACAAAACCGAGTTGGTCCCGGAACCAGACTGAAGTACAATTGTCTGTGCATGATCTTATATATCCTAAAAACTGGGTGGAGACTGGGTGGAGAATACTGATTCTACGCCCATTTTTCATTAATTTCAGCTTTGTCAGCAAGAAAATATTCTTTGTCAGCAAGAAAATAATGGTGTCTAATCGCAGCCGTAAAACCCGGGGTTTTGGGGACTTTCCTATTCACCATTATAATATGGGCCTGGGCCTCTCCTGTCTGCGCATGCTCCGCCTGTCTATTTTTAGGCCTCTGCAGCTCGTCCTTGGACACCCTTATTGCAAGAAGGCCTCAGACTGTATTTTTTTAAAACTTTATGATGACTGTAGGGAAACTGTTAGACTATGTTTTTTTGAAACTTTATTGAAACTTTATGATTACTTTATGATCTTTTAGGTTACATGCTTAATCAAACATACTTTTATATTTATGTAGACTTATCATAACACACACTCTGGATTATATTTCTTATTACAAAGCATATCATTGCTTAGTACAAAGCATATTATTTACAACAGTACCATCTCCAAACTGAAGGCCAAGTTCCGTGAAACCGGTGATGTCAAAGACAGACCGCGAAGTGGGCGTCCCAGGAAGACAACACCCCAAGAAGACCGGTTCATCACCCTTACAGCACTGAGGAACCGTAGGCTGTCTTCTAGAGATTTGCAGGACGTTATGGCATACAGATCTCTGATCAGACGGTCAGGAACAGACTGCACACAGCCAATCTCCGAGCTCATAAGGCTACCAGGAAGCCTGCAATGACTGCCCTTCACCGTCAGGCCCGTTTGCGCTGGTGTCGGCAACACCGACAATGGAACCTGAACATGTGGGGGAATGTCATGTTCAGTGATGAGTCCAGGTTCTGTCTGCGGAAGTTGGATGGCAGTGGAGAATGCTATGCTGATTGTTGCACCGATTGAGTAACAGCTTTTGGTGGGGGCAGTGTCATGGTGTGGGGTGGTATCTCCATCACTGGCAAAACAAGGCTTGTCATCATTGAAGGCCATCTCAATGCAGTGAGATATCGGGATGAGATTCTGCAGCCAGTGGCGATCCCATATCGCCACAATCTGGGACCTAACTCAGACTACCTCCAGAATGTGGGAGTAGAGAGAATGGAATGGCCTGCCAAGAGTCCAGACCTCAACCCAATTGAACACTTGTGGGATCAGCTTGGGCGTGCTGTACGTGTTAGAGTGACCAACACAACCACGCTGGCTGACCTGCAACGACTCCTGGTTGAGGAATGGAATGCCATCCCACAGCAACTTGTGACCAGGTTGGTGACCAGCATGAGGAGGTGCCAGGCTGTTGTGGCTGCGTATGGATCTTCCACCCGCTACTGAGGCTCCTGACGGTGTATTAAAGGGCCCATATTATGGAAAGCCGTTTATTCCTAGCGCTTATATATGTTCCACAGGAAATTACTTCCCTAAACAGCTGAGAAAATTTGAAATCTGGAAGTCAACCCGTTTTTCTGTATTTTCCTTTTTCCCAAAACGTTGCCAAAGATAGGAGCAAAACGGCCCGTTTCTGAAATGGTTTCTTTGGACGAAATAGGGAACAAGTCCAGCCCCTCTCAGAGCATGCCCACGCCCAGGTGAACAACCAATCCCATTTACGTCGTCTCAAAATGCAGCTCTCGGCAGCGCCGCTGTTTTTACATTGCGAACATTGGAGCTACAACAACAACAACATGTCTACTGCAAGAGCCCAGCGCAAGAGTTGTTCTGTTTTAGGATGCAGCCAGCAACATAGATCCCTGCACAGAATCCCAACACGCAAAAATGCCAGGACGGAGTGGATTAATTTTATTTTTAACGGCGACGTCCCGGCTACAGTTAGCCCAGCTTTGTTTGTGTGTGATAACCACTTCACGCCGGACTGCTTCAGCAACTATGGCCAGTTCACAGCAGGACTATCAACTAAATTGAAGCTTAAAGATGGAGCAGTTCCCACTCTACGTGACCCATCTGCAAACTTGGAACCGGTAAGTGTCACCATGTTTTGATATAATTTGCAAGTTAGTCTGGTTAGTATATTTGACTGCTGGTTTGCTAACGAGCTAGCGGGGCTAATGTTAGCTACAGGCTTGTTGGGTGTGTAAGAAGAAGTAAGAAAACTAAAGCTGGAGTCAGGACACATCTTTTAAAGTTATTGGTTGGAGTCAGGGCTCATGTTAAAGTTATGTGTTGGGACCAGTGTCTGTTTTATAAGTCTGTCGAACGTGTCTGCTTGGTAAAGTAGTCTGGTTAGTATATTCGACTGCTGGTTAGCTAACGAGCTAGCGGGGCTAACGTTAGCTACAGGCTTGTTGGGTGTGTAAGAAGAAGTAATAAAACTAAAACATCTTATTAAAATAGGTAAGGAGTTGCACTAAATTTTACTTTCTACATTATTAGGCCTGTCTAAGCGACTGGAAAATATTTCCAAAGACAAGGACTGTGCGCAGTTGAAGAAGTGGCAGCGCAGTATCAAAAACCACATCTACTGGACTGCAGCTTCTTCTACAGACCCCATCTTCCCAAAGTGTCTGCATCCAGAACGCATTTCAAGAGACAAGAGCAAATGGTTGACAGCAGGTGTGTACTCAAGCATTGCACTAACGTGTCTTACGGGCTTGTTCAGGTTTCCTTATTACACCCTATGTTATTCTTTGATTAGGAGTTTTACATTTATGATATAATAGTTGATGTATGTTGAAATTTTTTTACAGAATTGCTAACACTTTTCCATAAGTGGCAAGAAATAAGATGTACTTTTCTTCTTTTAGGCACCCCAGCTTTGTATAAGCTTGAGAAGGCACTAACAAACAAGAGAGTCCTAAAGGATGTGGAGAAGCTGAGCCCTCACCATCAGACCTCAGCGCTGGAGTCTTACCATAGTGTCATCCTGCGCTTTGCTCCAAAAAATGTTGTCTTTCCATTTCTGGGAATGCTGTGCAGGTAAACAAGATATTACACTGTCTCAACACATCTTTATATATGTGCTCTATGCAAGTACTGTAATTATTCCTTTTTTTAAATTCTTATTATTTTTTTAGGCTTTACCTGTCTGCCATGCATTTCAATGAAAATGCTAACCGTCCCCAAGCCACAACACATGCTGGTAACCCACTCTTCAAAGTGCAGTTTCCCAAGTTCAAGAAGGGAGAGTGCACGGCAAAGCCAGTGAAGACGGACGCAACTTTCCGTATGTTTAACGCACACCTATTTATTATTCTAAATACACAACTGCTAAGTAGAACAATTGAAAGGCAACAACATATGGAAAATTGAGGTAGTGGCATTTTCATAACTTTACTTTACTATACAGGTTATACAGATGAGCTGATGGACCTCCTGTTTGAGTACGTGTTACAGGACCCTCAACCATATTCTAATGAATTGTTGAAGATCCCTGTCCCAGACGACCTATGTGCCCAGTACGAGAGACCAGCAAAGGAGGATGTAATTGCAGCCTTCGTGTCCCGCTTCAATAAAGACGCGGTCTGAACCCCATGTACATGCCTTCGGCATCAGGTAATTTGCAGCATATACGCAGCGCCACACAAGTGCTAACACTTTTTCTTGAGTGGTGAGAAATAACATGTATTTCTCTTCTTTTATGCACCCCAGCTTTGTATGTGTTGGGTTGAAGATGCTGACCATCCCCAAGCCACACCATCTGCTGGTGACCCGGTCTTCACGCGGAAGTTTCCCAAGGCCAAGAACGGAGAGTGCACATCCAAGCCAGTGAACACAGACACAACTTTCCATATGTTTAACACACACACCCATTTATTATTCTTAATTCCTAGTACAATTGAAACACAACAAATGAAAAATTGAGGTAGTGACATTTTTTTTACTTTACAAGTTACTTTGTGTCCTGCTTCAGTCAAAGGGCCGGTCTGAACCCCGTGTACTCGCCCCTGGTGTCAGGGAATTCACGGCGTATCCGCTGCACCACACAGGCCGGTAAAACAACCCTGACCCTGCGACCTAGGTAGCCCCAGCACCACCAGACGAAGCATCTGTATGCTATGAACCTGTAACGACTGAGAAGAGGGTACATGTGTGAATAAAAAAAGATATTCTGATTAGAGTATTGTTTCTGTTGGAAGTTTTTTTTTTCCACCTTTGTGAGTGTGGTCTGGTCGGGAGTTAGGTGGGTTATAGGAATCAAATAATTATTTCAAAATATCAAAGAGGACAAATTGTCATGCTCCTGTAGACAATGTAATAATCAATGGAACCAATTATTAAAGACAGATGTCTTTACCCTGAACTTATCAAGAGAGAACATGTGTGAGCACATGAACACTAGATAGTTATAATACTTCATATATTCAATTTTGATGATGGGCTACATGCAGCTAAAACAGTACAGCTAAAATTAGAGAAGTACTTCAGTAAATCACAACACATGTTTTGTTTGCTATTGATCGGTTGACAATGTAATTTCTGCTGACGTGAAATAAATAAACCCCGAATGCAAACACTTACTGTCCTCATTTTTATTGTCATGCACAGTATTATCCATTGGTTATGATTATTAGAGAAATTGTGTCATGCATAGAATAACTAAAATACTTACTTCGCCATTTGCCTATGCTGTAAACGCCCATAGTCTGCTCTATACCGGTTAGCTGACATTTGGAGGACGAACATGTCCAAGCAAACATTGCCGAAACCCCTATGATCCACCATACATGTAGGTGGTTCTCGGATTTCATTCATTCGCCGAAGAACCTATTGAGTGAGAAACGGTAAGTCTACAGGGATTTTCCAAACTTCATAAACACTACATTGATTACACGGAAGATAGAATGTCTTTTATCACAAGTCACCGTTTGGATCTCCCTGCAGCACACGTTTTCTCTTTCACTTGGCATTGTGGCACAATTTCTACAAGTACACCTGTTGAGAAGTAGTGCAGAAAATTCACTCAATATGACTACAGTATACCAAACAACGTAGCGCTGCGGTGTTTGGATGCAAATAGGTTGCATCCAATAATATATTGGCTAACTAGCTCAACAAAATTGTCAATCCTAGCTTGTCTGCAAGTTGTATTCAATAAGCTTATGGACATGAGCCATAAACAGACCGCTACAGCAGAGAGTGTAGCTCACACACCCACATACACACAAACGCAAAACACACGCATGCACTAAAGTACAATATTACACGAAATTGTTACCACTGAGAAACGTTCTGCTGGGTTCTTGTAAGTGGAACTGCCTCAGCTGCCTCTTCCCATTCTGGGTCAGACTCCGGCGCAAACATGTACGGTCTGAGACTGGACATGTTTGAGCCGGAGTCTGCAACACTGAGTGTTGCTTCTGGAGCGGCCGCCATGGTTAACGTAGTCAGGCTTGTTTACCTTTAGCAGCATGGGCGCTCTGCTCCCGCCCCCACCAGGCGATTGGTCGCCTCACTCCGTGCTTTGATTGGTCGTGAGGCGGCCAATCAGAGCACATGCTCATTACATACTACTCCACCCCCTCAAAACAGCCTGTTCTTTACAATGGAGAAAATGAGAGACTGAAACACATACCACAGAAGCTGGTTTTAGGATTTTTTTTGATATAGACTTCACAAACATCTTTTCAAGACCCCCAGGAACAGTTTTAAATAGCCCAAATTAGTACAATACCCCCCCTTTAAATGAATAAAGTGTAAAATTGCCAATATGTCTTGTTTGTTCCTTGTTACTGATAGAGAGTTCAATCATCCAATCCACCAAACAACTCAAAACAAGAGTCAATACCAACAGGAGAATACACTGTTTAG
Organism: Hoplostethus atlanticus; assembly: GCA_034670405.1. NCBI lineage: Eukaryota > Metazoa > Chordata > Actinopteri > Trachichthyiformes > Trachichthyidae > Hoplostethus > Hoplostethus atlanticus. Next base: position 29,591 of record JAXDDX010000048.1, read on the forward strand.
CATTGGCAGACAATTTTGGCAAATTTTACTTGGGCGCTACCCACATAATCAGCTGTGCTGCTCATCCCACAAAGTATACGACTGGACTAGTTCTAGGTTCGTGGGAGTGGTGATGATAATATAATAAATCAGACCAGAGAGACAGAGCTTTAAATATAACAGCCGGCAATTTAGTGATTGGAAAGGTAACAAACAAACAAAAATAACACTTATACAATAAGTCAATCTTCTTATAGGCCTAAATCACAGGAAAGTATAACCAAACCTTTTTTGTTTCTCCTTTAAGTTTCCTATAGATTAGTTAGTCTAGTCAGTTTAAGTCCGTTTAGTTAGATTAGTCAGCTTAGTCAGGTTTCTAACATAACTTATTTTAGGTTAGTAGGTTATGCCTATTTTAGCTTAATAGGTTATGTCTTATTTTATTCCCTGAGTTAAGTCTTATTATTTTTCCTTCACAGGTAAACAGGTAAGTAAACCTTAAAATCCATGACAGGTAAATCAGAGATATAACCTTTTGGGTTTAACTCTTTTCCTTTCTTCCCCGACAGGTAAGATACAATAAAATTCACCTTTCTTCAATCTAAACATCAAATGAACATTACATCATCACAACAACATAACATTGGAAATTCTTGAAATAAATGTAATATAGTACCAAAGTGGTATATTCTTTTCAGTTCTTTTCAAACTCAGTTCTAGTTCTTTGTTCTTTGTTCTGTTTTCAGATCCACAACACTCCTACCAAACTAGCAGCGATGTATTCAGCAGTCATCAGACGTGTACAGTGCACACAATATCACACCACGAGGAAGAAGAGTGTCCAACTCCATGAAACAAACTTCTCAAAAAAATAAACTCTTCCACAACAACAAAAACGTATGTAAAAATAAATAAATAAAAATAAATAAATAATAAATAATTATGACTTAGTGCGAGGGGCTTCTGAACACCAGCTCTGGGCCGCAGACGCTTGATGAAATTGCAACTGGGACTGTAGCAGACTATGCTATTTTTGTCAGCTAGACAAACGTTATGTGTAAAGTAAATAAATTAAAAAAAACGAGATTATAACTGCCTGGGGCAATTATATTATTATGGGTGTGCTTTTCAAGCTATCGTATACCTAGTGCCTATCAGCCCCAAACCACAAGAGAGCGCTATAAGCACACCGAATACACACAGCCAATAGGAATACAGGCCTCTCTCCGTGCGCTGTGCTCAGGCACTCAGGCAGATTCAGCTGCTCGCTCGCTCACTCACTACATTAGTCTATATAACGTTATATATTTTCGCAGTGTGCGTGTGAATTCAACGTTAAACTGTTCTCCCTGAGATGACGTTAATGTTAGAGTAAGTTAGCTATCATCTCAGATTGTAGTTTTGGGTGAATTTGACAACTTTTTAGCGTTCTTTATAATAACTGCCAGCTGTAGAAGCTAACACTTTTCGGCCAGTAGGCATACTCTAGTGAGCCTCTCAATGAAGCACAGACTCCGTAGTTGGTTGAGTTGGTTGTCTCACCACTTAAAACGAATAGCTCATCGATTTTCTACGTAACGAAATCTGATTGGTTTAAATTGGCCTTGCTGAGGTGGAGTGATGAAAAAAACACTACACAAACTGCGAGGTGGCCGAATATTGTTATATGGTTGCGGGCTTCGTTTCTACTTTAATTAGGCAAAAATATCAATATATTTAACATGTTGAAATACATATTAAAACTGACATCCACGACATTTTATGTTTTAAATGTATATTACAGCCAATAAAAAAAACTGCTGTTTACTGCGCATCGCTACTGCGCATACCTCATGGATGTGATGTGAAAATATCAGTAAGCTACAGTGCGGTAGAAAACAAAATACAGCAAAGTATGTAGTTTATTTGGTTTAATTTTCTAAAGCAGTTTAAAAGATATGTATGCACAAAGTCAAGTGTCCAAATATACGTTGTTGAACGTCACTGGCCGAAATCTGTTAGATCTTGTGTAGCTACTTTTACAAACTGTGGATCTTAGCTAACATTAATGTTACGTTAGCCATTGATGGATAACGTTGGCACTTGTAACTTCATCTGATCCTAGTTAATGTTAGCTGTCTAGCTAACCAAACTTTCTTTATAACTAACATTATTTTATTGTCCATTTCTGCAGTTATTGAGATAAGAAATGCAGAGTATGGGGTCAGAAGCAGAGTTGGAGATGAATTGAGGTGAGGAATTGAGACAATTTTAGCTTCAACAAACATTTAGGCTAATATTAGCTAACGTTAGCTGTCGTTAGTGCTTCTACTGAATTGAATAGGTGAAAGCCAACTAGTGACACTGTGTGTGTGTGTGTGTAACGTTACAGTAATCTAAAAACTTTCGGTGACCTGCCAAACTCCCCAACCCAAATTCTAATGGGCTGAATGAAGCAGGTTAATTGAGGCAGCATTGTGTTGTGGCCTGTGTTTTGTGCAACTCATAGGCCTAATTTATGAATATTGTTAATTGTCTTCTAAATGTGCCTGTTATGAAAACATAAAATGGAGACATGCATGAAATATGCCTATGTTTTTAATGTAAATAAATAGTACATTTGTTCTCTCTTTGCTCATCTCAAAGTGCACTAGAATGATGCATAGTTGTTGAAATTTTAAAATATATTTCTGTGATGCCCCTGGACCCCCTACTCAGCCATTTCCAACACGTTAGTTCTAAGGGGAAAGTAGCAAAATGTTTTTCTCTTGAACGTGTCCCTGGTTTATTTCAATATAAGGCTTTTGAATGTAAAGTAATCTAAAAGTAATCTAAGTAATCAGATTACGTTACTGGTATTGAGTAGCCTAATCCATTAGATTACGTTACTGATTGTAATTTTAATGAGGTAATCAGTAATCTGTAGCGGAAGACATTTTTAAAAGTAACCTTCCCAACCCTGATTTTCGATGCAGCTCTACAACAAATCACTCAAAGGTCATATAAATATTGAAACTATTTTTAATTCGGCTCCTCTGTTCATCAGCGTCTGCTAGTCAGATAGCTAGCCAGCTTTATTGTGAAAACAGAGCTGAGAAAGATGAGTTTTCACATTACTGCGTCTTCTTTCTCTTCAGAGCACCACTCAAACTAGCCTATAACCTATGGTTATTTGTGCCATTTCATGCAAAGGATGTATAACGTTACCCACCGTTTTCGTTTCCTTCAAAACTTTATTGAATTCCTAGCCCCAGTGTGTGCCCCTGTAATCATCATTTTATTTATTTATTTATTTTGCGTTGATGATACATTCGAGTCACAGATTTAACCATTGGATTTTATCTGAATTAATTCAAAGCAAAACTCAACAGAGCCAACAGGCCGTTTAACCAAATGCATTGCACTTTTGAAGACGTCCATAATCCTGAAACACTCTTATAACTAGCCGCGTCTTGCTTTCTTGTATAAAAAACAAGTGCTTCAGGTAACCATTTGGCATGCCCCCCCCCCCCTTAAAGATGTTTCGTAAATTTATTGTAGCGTTTGTGTCTCAGTCTACACAAAAATCATTCTGCTTCATATTCTAACCCTTACTCCATGTCACAGATGACTACCCAAGCTGAGGTGACACCTTCATAGACCAGTCATTTTGGAGCAATGTCTACTTGAGAGAAAACTAAGTAAGTTATAGCTAGCTGTCTAGAGTGGTTGTTACTACATGAACATGCTAGATCAGTAGATCCATTTTTTAGATCAGTTTGAAGTAATGTCTGTGTGATGGTCATCTAGTGAAACTTAAACATCATAATGGTTTATAAGAAGATTAGGTTATAACATATTTACTCATGTATGTGATCATGTAAAAACGCACTACTACTGCTACTTATTTTAAATGTACTGAGTAAGGTCTGACTTTAGCTGCATTTTAGTTGCCGATATTTACCAGTTTTGTGTGCTGAACTGTCACAGGATGGATGAGCTGAGCGATTACCTGAGATCAAGGAACATGCCAGATGACACGATAGAAAGGATGGAGCAGGATAAGGTAGTTAGCTAGCATAAGAAACTGTTATTAGGTTTTAGCTATATCTACTGTTACAAGTGGGAAATATAGATCACAAGTATTTAACTGTTAAAGGAGATTCCTCGCTGTCTAGCATCTCCTCTTGCTGCCTCTGCATACAGAAATGCTGCCTGCAGTTGAGCGACAGAATGGTTATGTCCGTGTTCCTCTGACAATATGCATTTCTATGTGCTTTTCACGAGACAACATTGTGTTAAAGGACCATACCACCCTGGTGGGTCCTTTTCATTCTTACTCTGATGGGATTTCATTCCTCAAAACTATTTTTTGATATCTTTTTCCATTATTGAGATATATCGACCTATTCATGATTGTTATTGAAGTCTGATGTCTCTGAAAACATATCCTAAACACCTCGAAACCACACCAAACTTGTCACAATTCATCAAAATGCTATTCTGACGCTTTAGTTGCCTCTTAGGTTTTAAAAATTTGGTCCAGTGTGCCATCTATATAATAAAGTTGCAGTTGTGTGTCTGTTTGTGTGTCTGTTTGTTTGTCTTTTATGCACGCCCACACCCGAGGTCGCATTGCGCTGAAATTTTGCATGGAGGTGTGTTATCATCCGGGGAAGGTCATGGGCAGGTTAAAACTTGGGCCCCGCCCCCCTAGGGGGCGTGGCAGACCAAAATAGGCCAAAAACGCCACACCAACCCCCGACCCGAGCAACGCCGGGTATTTCAGCTACTAAGCCATAATTCCCATATGCCTGTACATGCATTGGACTACAGGGATTATCCTATGACACAATGGACTAAAACCTAAGAGGCGACTAAAGCGTCAGAATAGCATTTTGGGGACAAGTTCGGTGTGATTTTGAGGTGTTGTTTAAAATATGTTTTCAGTACGTGGGCATAACATTAGTATATTAGTATATAATGTTATATTATTAGTATATAAGGCTTCAACGTCCATAGTGACTAGAAAAGAGTCTGGCCCAATGTTATTGTGTTCCTTAAAGATAGACCCTATGATGTGACGGGTGGTGTGGTCCTTTAAATGGTGGCGTGCATCACCATGATTGATGCTGCTTTGACATTTTTGTGAAGCTACTGCCATGATTTGCTCTCATATTTGCCATTAGCAGCAAGTCACCCACACACTTCCAACACACACCTCCACATTGACCACATTCAGAAAGAGGGAGAGAAAACATCAATGACATGTTGTAATGCATCATAAAGAAGCAATAACATTATAATGCTGCCATGGAATAATTAATGGTAATAATGTGTAGTATATTTCCCACACATTATATTTATCACAGAAAAAAGAACAGGTAAAGTTAGGCAGAGAAGTTTCTTACTGTAACCACAACCTAGATACACAGATACTTTGTTACGATCGTGTACAGGACCCAAGTGCAAACCACAGACAACAGAGACAAAGATAGGGACAAAACCAGGTTTACTAGGGAATAGTACAGAGGGTGGCAAGGTAGAGATGGCAAGGGGAGGACGGGCTGGTGCAGGAGCGGGGTGAGCAGAGCTGGGAGACAGGCAGACAGGACGACAGGCAGGCAGGGTAGACAGGCGGTGGTGGGTCGGCAGGCAGGGAGTCAGGGAAGGAGACTGGATCTGGGTACAGGACAACAGGGTTAGTAAAGGCGTAGGATGAACTTTGAGAAATATCTGCACCGCGGCCGAGAACGAGACTGCCGGGGCAGTACAAACAACAATCTGGCAATGAGTGGATGGAATGCCGGGGTTCTTATACTGGTGGTGATGAGTTGATGGATAGCAGGTGTGCGGGGTAGAGCAGGTGATCAGGAGGTGGTGATGAGTCAGGGAGGAGCCGGAGTCTGCGCGCGCGCGCGCACGCACGCACACGCACGCACGCACGCACGCACGCACACAGAGAGACTGCTAGGAGGCAGAAGTGGAGGGCGTGACATACTTTCCTCTAACAAGTTGGAATAGCGAAATCTATCTGTTGATCTGTCAACTATCTATCTGTCTGTCTAATCTGTTCTTCCACCCATCAACCATCTATCTATCAGGTGCTAATAAAGTACAATTTTTTATTTGTAGATTGATGCAAGTGTTCTGTTGCTGATGACTGATGACCAGTTAAAAGACTACCTACCATCCTATGGAGACCGCCTGTCTTTGCTGGCATTTTGCAGGAGGAAGGAGAAAGACCCCAGTGGACGGAAAACAAAGCTGCTAGAGCGATTGAAATCCAAGTTAACAAGAGACAAAAGCACCAAAGAATGCTCAGAAGAACGAAAGGAAAATAGAGATGGGATGGATTAATTTCCGTGAAGACATAGACACATTTCAGCAGGTGAGAACAAAAACAGGCGGGGGTAAACGCAAAATCACAGTCTCAAAGGATCTGAAAAGTTGAGGAGTTGACTGAAAGGGCTCTGAAGTTGTTTTTCCCTGATGAACGAAATGCCAAAGGAAGTGTGGAAGATTTTGAGATTGATCTGACAGACTTTCAGAAAAGCCCATTAGATGAGAACACTACTGTCGGAGAACTATACGAAGGCACAAAGTTACCAATGTTACGATTCTACTTGAGGACAAAAAAGACAGAGACTTTGCCGAAAAATGCAGAAGGTACTCTTCCCTCCACTCCATCTACAAGCACTCTCTCGACTGAGGCATATGTAGATACTTCAGATGTGATTTTTGTTGGGACGGAGTCAATACTTCTAAATGCAAGCAGCATTGTGTCTTTCGAGTATTCAGGCAGCAGTATGACTGACTTATCCACTATGGAAAAGCATGATGAGATCCCAAGTGGTGGCACCTTGGAAGACAGCAACATTATCACCTTTTTTGGAGGAAATATATCAGAGATGGACAACTGGGATGAGGGACTAGATCAGGCCTGGCCAACCCGCGGCTCCCGAGCCGCATGCGGCCCTTTGCCTGGTTTCATGCGGCTCTTACGTTCATATCGAAGTTTGTGTTTGTGTTTTTTTTTAATGTGCGTGTTCGCTTCGCTTGAGTTCAATACGGTATTTTCGTCAAACGCGCATGTGCGTGAGATGAAAATACCGCAAAGTTTCCCAGTAGGGGCAAGATCATTTGAGTAAACAATTTGTGTCAAGTTCGCTCTCAAAATGGCAGGGAAAAAATGCACAGCAAAACGAAAATATGACGAAAACAAACTGAAGCTGTTCAAGGCGCATATTCAAAAGGGAGATTTAACGCATTTTCCCACTCTGCTAAAAGCCAGCGGGCAAGTCACCAGCGCCGCCCTGAATAAGCAAAGAGCCAGATATGCAACACTGGTTGAAAACCTACACGAAAGCTTTGTGACCCGGTTCCGTGATCTACAACTGAAAAGGCCACAGATTACGTTCCTCGTCGACCCATTTAATGCGGAGACGGACTGTTTGAAACCGCTAGTCACAGATGAGGCTGCGGCTGAGTTGGAGATGATCGATCTTTGTGAGGAGGACCAACTGAAACCTGCTTTAAGGGAAGGGACCATTGAGTTCTGGAAAAGTGTGCCAATGGAAAAATACCCCAATGTCAAACGGGCTGCGCTTAAGATACCGTCAATGTTTGGGTCAACATACGTCTGCGAGTCTGTGTTTTCTACCCTGAAACACGTGAAATCAAAGCATCGATCTGTTCTGACTGACACCCATGTAAAAGAATTGCTTCGAGTGGCAACAACGGAATACAAGCCAGATTTGAAGAGGATTGTTCAAGGCAAGGAATGCCAGAAGTCCCACTAAGCAACATGCATAGTAAAAGAAAAACGCTATTGTAAATTATTATATTTTTGTTTGTGGACTTGGTTGAACTGAGAGTTTGTGTGTGTGAGACAGTGCACACAATGTTCATTGTTGAAAATGACTGGCCTGTGGTCTTAGTACTGTAGGAGTCAATTTCTGTCATTATCATGTTGGTGTGTGACATTTACAATAAATCTGGCTGAGCAGAGGTCTGTGTGTGTGTGTGTGTGTGTGTGTGTGTGAGAGAGAGGAAGGGATGGGGTGATGTTCATGTGTGCCCATGTGTATGATGTGGCTCTTTGCGGTAACACAGTAAAAAATGTGGCTCTTAGTCTCTGACTGGTTGGCCACCCCTGGACTAGATGATACTCTACCTCTTTCTCAACCCCCTCTACAAGTTCCAGATCCTCCTCTTCCTCAAGCACTTCTACAAGAACCCATCGCACAGAATACACGAGAGAACTATTGTTTTACACAGAGGGCAGATCCTTCGTGAACTCATCTCACACTTTTGCGATGAAGGTCTTGTAAGTGCAGAAGTTCAAATCCAGCTGGTGCATCCCGATGGGAAGTTAGAGATGGCAGTGGATGAGGGAGGGGTGGTCAGAGACTGCCTCTCTGAATTCTGGAAAGACTTTTATGTACAGTGCACAATGGGTACCGGTTTCAAGGTGCCTTTTCTCCGACATGATTTTGGGAGACAACAGTGGGAGAGTGTTGGTCGGATAATATCATTTGGCTGGCAAACACAAAAATACTTACCAGTGAAACTTGCACCTGTAATCATGGAGCAAGCTGCCTTTGGTTACTTGAAGAGTGATCGCATTCAAAACTTTCTAACATATGTCACAGAATCAGAGCGCACCATACTTGAATCCTGCCAGTCAGATTTTGAAAAAGTGGATCAAGAAGAACTGATGGAAGTAATGGACATTCACAGTTGTCGCAGAATGCCAACGGCTGACAACTTTGAACAAATCCTGGAGGAACTCGCTCACAAAACGCTGATCCAAGAGCCTGTCTATGTAATTGAACAGTGGGCTAACATACTTGCTCCCATTAGCAAGCAACTAGAGGCCATTACAACTGAATATGAAAAACCTACAGCCCACGTCAAGAAAGGTTATGAAATCAATTGCCTACCCTTCCATCATCAACGACCAGGAGAAGGACATCGGAAAGTATCTAAGTACATATCTTAGAGAGTCTGACACACAGCATCTGTCCCTCTTCCTTCGGTTTTGCACCAGATCAGATTTATTTTTAGGCAAGACGATCACTGTCAGCTTTACACAGGTGGAAGGCTTCCAGAGAAGACCCATTGCCCACACCTGTGGCTGTTACTTGGAGTTGTCGATTCACTATGACAACTACCCGGATTTTCGATATGAAATGAACCAAGTGTTGGAAAGTAACATGTGGGCAATGGACATTGTCTAGTTGACTTTTACATTGTCAAAGTGATAAATCATTCAAGAAAAATACATCCCATATCATTTACCCAAATGTTTCCATTATTTTGTACACCGTTTGTATGTCAAGTAAGGTCTATCAAGAAAAACAATGTTGGTTTTAGCCTTAACTCAGGCATTGTGTCCTTTTTTTTTTCTTTCAAAATACTTCACATTTCCAATACATGTTTTGTTCCATATACATTTATCACTCACATGTAACTTTTTTTTTACATTACCAATAGATGTTAATGGTGTCACCTTAGCTTAGTACTCAAAAACATCTTGGTTGGAGTGCTGATCCAGGATCAGGTTTGCCGTCTGTATTTTAAATTGTGCTGAAGTTGTCACGGTCTCAGCTGTGCCCCCTGTGTTCCCTATGTGTCTCTATCTGTCTGTCCCTGTCTGTGTGTGTTCGTGTGGTGGGCGTGGCTTTCCAATCATCCTCCCGGTTCCTGGCTACACACCTGATCCCCATCTACTCATCAAACATCCAGTATATCTTCTCCGGTTTTCCAGTCATTCATCGCAAGATCGTTCCCGGCCTCTTGAATTTGGATTAAGCTTATCTGTTTGTTTGCTCGTTCGTTAACCCTGCTCTCCCTCTGCCCAGGATCTCAATCATCACCAGTCATTCTGCGCATTCCCCGTCTACCAGCCTGCCAACCTGACTACCTGTTCGTCCACCACCTGCCTGCCCTGCCTGCCGTGTCCTCTGCCTGTCTCTCTGCTTCGCCCTGCACCTACCCTACCCTCCGGTTTTTCCCTCAAATAAACTCTCATTGTTGATTTTACCTCTGAGTTTGCGTTTGGGTCCGACCAGTAAACCGTTACAGAAGTTGAGCCTATATCAGTATTAGTTCTCTGAGACAATGAGTTTGGGCCCTGTTCTGTGACTACATTGACCACGTGCTTTGGTCTTACAATATTTTTGTTCCAAATTGTTCACTGAATCTTATTCTTGTTTTTTTTTAATGCACTGATTCTTATTTGTGTTTTTTTTAATGCACCGAATCTTATTCATGTGTTTTTGTACAATGAATCTCATTCATGTAGCTAGCCATGGCCTTCTGTTATTATTTTGCTGTTTTAAAGCTACATGCAGTCCATTTGTCACATGCCACAAGGCTGTGAAGTCCAGGAATTATTGCTGTGTAAATGCAACTATAATCTTACTGTTCTTGGTCAATAAAGAAAAGGCTTGATCTCTTAAAGTCTTTTATTCACAGGTTTGAAACTATTGTCATCCATTTTTACAGTATTTTTGTTTTTACAATCTGGTACAAACATTTCTCAGTGCTGAGTTAACTTTTTCAAAACTCTTAACACTGTCACCTCAACCAACATGCAGCTTGGTACAACAGTTAATTTCATGCCCAAAATGCACCAAAACTACCAAAACACATGGCATATTTATGTCAAAATCAAATAATTCTATTCATTCATAGACCTGGAAAATAAATCAGGGCACGATGTTCACTGCACAACCAATACGACCTCTTCCTTACAGATACAGGTCACTGTCACTCAAGACCAAGCGGGCCATGTCAAGCTTTGTGCCCACCTCCATTCGACTCATGAACTCTTGAGCCAGCCTGGCGCACTTATGGACATTTTAAATGCACTTGACCCACTATGGACATTTTAAATTATTATTATTATTTATTTATTTTTTTACATGATTTTTAAGCTACACTGTATGTTCCCTACTCATTGTTTTGTCTGTTATGTTATGTGTTGTGTGTGCACTGACACTTCTGAAGTTCCTAACGGAAGAATAAAGTTATTTGAATTGAATTGAATTGAATAATAAATGCCTTAAAATACTTGTTTATTGAGTTGCTCACAAGTGATTGGTAAAGGCCTTTAATGTTTTAGGTCAAGTTCATTGCAAATTAGCTGTCTAAATCTTACATAGAAGTCCACTGTTGCATACACATCATTTGATAGATCCAGATTGTGCTCTGTGATGAGGTCTACACAAATATTAAACACATCCTCGTCACATGGGTAATCCTTGAACAGACATTCCTCCAAGCAGATTTCAACCTTTTCTGGGCCCACAGGGTGCAGGTAATCCCTGGCTCCATATAACAGAGGCACTGCATGCATGATGGATGGGCGACCATTGGGGCTTCGTGAGTTGTGGACTGGTAGTATTCTGTGGTTGTTCCATGTCAAAACCACTTGATCAAGTTCTTCCTGAGGAAAACAAATGTATTAAAGATACATGTATCGTATACAATGTTTATCCCATTATAGTATAATGAATCGCACCAGCACTCAGTAGGCATATATACAGTATACCAATGCTGTAAAATAGAAACGCTTTACAATTGTGCACCTACTTATAAGCAACATATTTTTTACACACATTTGTGTATGAATAGGTAACATTTTATATACAGTATACTGTATACATGTATATGCCTACTGAGTGCTGGTGCATAATGTAATAATCAATATAGTAGGCTATAGGCCAACTTCTTTTTATTACTTCAAACACTTACACAATGAGAAGAATTAAAATTATGAAACTTGTTTTTTTACCACTGTCTCAGAAGGATATACAATTATTATCAAGCTATTCTAGAGTGGTCTAGAAGTAAAGTATCCAGCGATGATCTTTGGATCGTTGTTTGTTTTGTAAGCTTCGAGCCATATCATGCTTCTCGAGAAACCATCAATGCATCCACTTATTGCAATTCCGTATGGCTTTATTTTATCGTAGCCGTCAATATGCCAGACGTAGTTTGGACCGCGGCTATTGTAAGCACGCCTACGCAATCGATTTCTTGCCCTTAGATTAACACCTTCACTATCGAATAAACGCAGTAGAATACGAACCGTTTCTCTGTCTGTTATGATGCCATTTTGCCAACATTTTTGGTGCATCCATCGATACCCATGCGATTGGCCTGATGTTTCCAGTTGTTGTTGAATGAAAGCTGCCACGTCGGTATCGTCAGTTTTGTTTTTTCTCCGCCAAAGTTGTTTCTTTCTTAAAATTCTTTCCAGTGTTCGCTTGCTTAATACAACCCCATGCAATTCTGCTAATAAAGATAGTATTTCATCGTTTGTGAAATTCGTCTGAAATATTCCTCAATGTGTCCACAGTCCATGCGGGCGATGGAAGTACATTACATAGACCAATTCACTGCACAATTTCACATCAGATAAGTCATAATTTTGAGATACTAAGTCATAATTATGAGATAGCTGAATCTTTTTTTTTTCTTTTCTGTGGCGGAAACGGGCTTCCATAGTTCTGACTCTGCACCTGTACTGTAACTTTTTTCTGAGAGAGGAAAAAAACCAACGTCTTTCTTAAAGGGATATTCACTAATTAAAGGGGAATGTTTCACTATGAATTTGTATAGGCATACGTTTTAATTGTTTCTTCTTACAAATTATTTAGTGTCAACATTTTTAATTGTAGTCTAATTCATTTGTAACTTAATTTATAAAAATCTATTTATTTTATAACCATATTTTAATGTGGGTTACAGCACAATTACAGCACAATTTGCACCAGGCCCACGCCCTTGTTCGACAACGCCGTCACCCCCTATTGATCAATTTTGAAAACATTTGTTCAACAGCTTAATTAAAAATGTCCACCAAGTTTGGTGATGTTTGGACAAACTGTCATTGATTTAAGGCCAAATTTGCACCAGGCCCATGCACATGTTTGGAACTGGTGGTGCCCCCTATTGAGCGATTTCAAAATAATTTTGCACACGTGGTTCAACATTGTTATCAAACGTATCCTGCGAGTTTTGTAATGATTGGACAAACAATTTCTGATTTATAGTCTGATTTGTGTTATGCCACACAAATCTTTTGCATTTGTAGCGCCCTCTAGTGGTCGATTTTAATGAAACTTTCAGGGTATGTTTCAGGTACTTATGTGGACATATCCCGCAAGTTTTGTGATGATTGGCCCTACCGTTGTTGACTTTGGTCGATTTATGTGCTGAGCCACGCCCTTTTGAAATTCATTGGTCAATATTTTGAAAACTAAATAAGATATCACCAAACTTTATATAACCTTTGATAAGCTTGGTCCAATAATGATCCACAGAAAATTTGGTAGCAATCGGACCTACAGTTTAGGAGGAAATGTCAAAAATGTGTTTTTCAAAAAAATCAAAATGGCGGAAAATCTAGTCACGGTGTGAGGGGCGTGGCCTTTCCAAAATTGTGCTTTTGGGCCTTAATTACAGCGCCACCATCTGGCCGATTGGGCTCATGTTTCTTGGGAAGCATTTGCACATCATTTCCAGTTATTGGGCCAAGTTTCATGGTTTTAGCTCATTCCAGCTCACAGGAATTTGAGAAACGGCATAAGACAAGAAAGAATAATAAACCGATAGGAAAACAATAGGGTTCTACCCCTTCGGGGTTTGAACCCTAACTACAGTAAAGCAGCCAACCTGCGTCATGCTGTAGCCAGTACGATCCACAAGAGAGCGACGTCACTCCACTAAAAGTCATCCTCACCAGATCCCACAATACGACTTGGAATAACATAAATGAGCTGTTATCTAGAAAGCTCTGTGCATGTTAACACTCACTGTCACTCTGAAATGTACGACTGACAGTCAGTGACAAGTAAGACATGTATTTAAAGGCTGTAAAGTGTAAAATGTTTGTGGAATCAAATCGAATCCTGTGTGAATCCTCTTTTGCTAGAGGGAAACTACACATTACAGATCTACTGGGACAGTGTAAACACGGCTCACTTATAAGAAAACATAACAATGTATCAGCTAATTGTAGAATTATGTAATAATGTAAATGCAACAATAATTACATATACAATACAATGTGTATTTGCTTTATTTGGTTTGGTCCATCAGCCTGCTGGTTTGATGTTGGTCTACTGCCAGTTGAAGCACTTTTATAGAAAAGTTGACCCTGCTCATTCTTTAATGGGACTTTGTTTGTATTTTGCTTTCTTACATTGTTGTATGTTGTTTGTCATGATGCTGCTTTCTTGACCAGATCTCTCTGAAAAAATGGTTCTTAATCTTATTTGGAATAAACTGGTTAAATAAAGTTTCAATTAAAAATATGAAAATGCATTATGCAAATTGGCTTCATTCAACCAACTTAGTTTCATAGTTTAAGTTTTCCTTGATTAGGTGAAGTCATGACTGACAAATTATAAAACTACACAACAATATATTGGTTTGTTTAAAAGCAATAATATTCACATATTAAAGTCCTATTAAAGAAAGAGCAGAGTTCAGAGTTGAATACATTTTATTGTATTTATTTATTACACTTTATTCCCCCAAGAACTCAAGAACTCAATCAAGCTCAACAATCTGAACCCTAACCCATCTATTCACTTTTATTCTCCATAGTAGCATGTCTCCCAACACTCATAGGTGCAGAGACAAATAAATGAGTGAAGGAAAGCTCAAAGGACTTTCCCACTCGCTTTGGAAAAGTGGCCTTGGGGCTGTTCCACAAAGCAGGCTTAGAAAAGCGGCGATTAACCTCGCAAGCCTGGTTTGAATTAACCTAACAAATCAATCGGGGCTAAAGTCAAGCTACCGTGATCGGGCTAAACCGAGCCAGGCTCAAGCAATCCAGATAATTGCGCGTGCACATTTATACACAGTTTATTTAAGCAGCCCGAGAGGTCGATCATGGATCTGATCGATTCATCATGGCGAAAAATGACGGTAAAGACAGAGCCGCAATGTTCACGGTCACTGAACAGCGACTTTTAGCGGAGGTCTATGGAGAATTCAGCCATATTACAATGAAAAGGGAAATACGATTGCCATAAATAAAGGGAGAGAGAAAGATTGGCAACGAATTGCTGCTAGATTGAATGCGTAAGTAAATGTTGAATTAAAAACGAACAAATTAAATTATTAATTATTAAATTAATTATTAAATATCATGTGTTCCAACAATATTAAAGAACTGAAAAGCTGTGCTAAAAATATTATAAATGAAACCATGCCATATATGAAACCTCAAGACTGTAAATGTACTATCTATCGCCATAAATGATGTAGTAAAGGCTGTACGTAAGGTTTCATCTTACTACATTACAATCATCGTACTGTACTGGACCCTATGTGGGGATTGAACCCACAGCCTTAAGACTGAGAGTCTCATGCTCTACTGACTGAGCTGTTCGGGCTGGTTCCTACTTTTATTATATTTTCATGAAATCGGTTGTTTCCATCCTGGAAATTGATCGGTTGAAAGCGTGTTCTACAGTGACTGTAAATCCCATACAGAAACAGTGAATACGTCTCCTAGCAACCGTGGAAACATCTTGACATATTCAAGATACTTTATTATTTCAATGAATTTGTTAAATAAAAATAATTTAGAAAATAAAATAATATTGTGTCATCAAATAATTATTTCTATAAGTTGTAACTGTTTTCTAAAAGCAATACGGCACTTGAGGTCTCGCTGGACACTCATGGTTAAATGGGGTTGCCTAACAACGCTCTGAACCGTGACTGTATCCCCGATACAGCCTACATCATTTTATATTTTTTATTTTCTATTAACGTTACATTTTATGTCTGATAGTGTAGGGTCTAGGGTAATAGTGTTGAACATTAGGATGGCGGAACCTTGTTTGAAAATCATTGTGTTTCAGTCGGATCAGTGTTACCGAATAAACCTGAAAATGAGCCAGACTAAGCGAAATAAGCCTGGATAAGTGGTAAGCTTGCTTCATGGAACACCCCTCTGGTGTCTTAAATTGAACACAAACAACACAATGGCCATCAAGGTACTTAAGAAGACACCCTATGCCCTATGGGATGCCGAGAAAGAGGGAGATCATTTCAGTCTTTTTGATGATTTTGCTTGCAAAAGTTTGGGTTGTTTCCTTCCTCAGATTTTGTCTGGTCTATTAAAATGTGTAACACAAATTGTTATCAATAGTTGTCTGTGTGTACCTGATACCTAGCTTTCTATGAACCCATCTAACTTATTGTCATCTCTCCCCAGTTGACCATGCTGGAAAGAGTCAGCGTTCTGGACTCACAGAAGTACAGCTTGGTTCAGTATTGTGACTGTTTCATGTGTGGTGGAAATCAACGGTGAGAGAGGACATCAGTTTGACCTAAGACTAACCTAAGACTGACCCAAGAACAGGAGATCAAACAATTAAAGGGTCACTCAGAGAACAAATCCTATTTACAGATGTCCCATGAAAGCATGTTGTTTTAGCATAATATTCTACAATTCCCCCCTTTTTTCCTATAGGACAATCGACAGACATTGTTCCATTATGCCAAATAAAATTAGTTTAGTTGCATTAAGAATCAAACTTTCTATCCTCATCAGCATGAAAAGCTTCATCACAATGAGGAAGAGGAGGAGTAAAATAAAAATCAGAATATTAATCTATGGTAAGGGAGATAGGAAGTTGAAAATCATCCATAACAATGTCATTATGGTAACAGTATTATTATGTAATAAATATAATAATAATAATTATTATACTATATTATATTATATTATATTATGTTGTAATATATTATTATTATACAGTGTACCACAACCCCTTACAGAAAAATCACATACAAGAACAGTATTGTTACATGTACTACTGCCTAGAAACAAGTGATTAGGCAGAGTAGAGTAGCGGCTAAAACAAAAGGATGCTATGGCTATGGAGGCAGGGGAGATGCTAAATGCTGGTGGGAGCAAGGTGAAAAGGGTCATCGTCGGCTCACTGCCAACAGCAGGTTTTGGAGGCAAGTCCTGCATATACCATTCAGTATAATTGGTATATGTGCAGTTCAATTTTCGGAGGGCAGCAGGAAAATAATGAACACCTGCAGATGCACCTCCATGTCTGTTGACAGATGAAGAATGAAGAGGAAAGGGACCATCCTACTACCTCAGTAACATTGAAGGGCCATGGGGAGTGTGGGGAATATGAGCACACACAAAACAGTTTGTCTTGTTGGCAGTCATAGCATGGGAGTGCAGGAGCTGGTAAAAAGTGTTATGAGTTGCAAGATCTTGGGGCTGCAGCTGGATACTATTGGTATGACTAGTCTCGTTGTTCATATTTCCGTTGTTCGTACTTCCCACTTCCGTCACGCCAGGGGCGCTTCCGTCATGCCACAGGCTTGTCATGCCACACGCTTGTCACGCCTGGACCCTACTCTCTACGTGGGCGACTGTGGAGCGTGGCTTTTATTTTGAAACTCTTGACTGGAAAAATATCCCAGAGTGCACTCCTCTTGTGACAGATATTAGCAAACACGTTAGCTAGGCTAGTTAGCTAGCTTTACCTGTAATAAGTGGATGTGAACAAATACACCAGGTTGAAAAGTTGTACTTTCTAATCAAGGATGAGCGGCTTGCGGACCATCTTGAGTTCCGCTGCTCTGGTCGGAGTGCTGGGAGTCGGATATGGGATGTGGTCCATGATTTCTCCAGGAGAAGAAAGGAGGAGGGAGCTCATCAAGGTAACCCAGCTGAAATGCACATCACTAGCTGCGATTTGTGACCTCTTTTGTACAAAGAGAAGACCACGTCCAACTTTAAAACAATTTAACGCTGCCTTGATTATCGGCTAAGCATAGAAATAATTCGAAATGAATGCTCGTGGCCGGTGTCCTGCAGCAAATCGAGTGACTGCCGACAATTTTCTAGCGGTGGTTTAACAATCTGAAAATGTATAAATTGTGCCGAAAATCGAGTGACTGTCAAATTTCCCCCCCCCCGCCCCCCCTACCTGAGGTTTAATAATCTAAATTAATTTTCGGCAAGCATGATATTTGTATTTCCATAAGTATCTGTGCTTCCTTAAATGTATGTACACTGGGGAAATTGGTCAAATTCTTTACAAACAGAGTAGGGGGCCAACTTCATTTCATAATAGTTGATTTGAGGTGGGTGAGACCTTTTAAGTGTACAGAAAGATAGATACTATTATTATTATTGAAGATAACGTTTTGGTGAAGCTTTATGATATAAAGTGGAGCTGAAGCACTAAAGGAACTTAACCTGTTTTACTGTAATATTTTAAACTCCTAAAAGTTGATCCTATGGTTAATACTGTAAATAGAGCAATATTAAAGTAATAGGAAAAGCCGGTTACTCTGTCACTTTGTTCGTATCTGAATTTGTTCGTTGGTACGATCAAATCCTACGTGTGTTTGGAAACATGCGGGAAGGCTCTTAGAATGGCTTATTCTTTATGAAAAATCCATTACAGTAGTGCCAAACCTCAACAACAACAAGATGTTTCAGTGGCCATGTAGAAAAAAAACCCTAATAGGCTGAAATGGGGTATTTGCCGAACTGTCCTCATTCATAACAATACAAGATTATCAAACTTGGATTGGGTTGATAATATGGACTGGACACTTACAAATACAATTACGTAGTCCTACCATCTGATGAAGATGCAGCCTGGATTTGATCTGTGTCCAATGCTGACTGAACACCTGACCGTTTATTGAAAAGTCTTTCCAAGAGCATATTTTCTTTGTTTTATGTGTACAGTAGCTACCACCTAGCTAAAGCGGAAGTGTTCTCCCCAGGCTGTAAACAATGGGGACAGGAAGGGTGCGAGCAGGGTTCCTGTTACATGGCCACAAGCAGTGGTCACGCCCAGAGTCAAATCCAGGATTCTCTGTCTATGAAGGCTTAGTAAACATAGTTTAATACATTTTGTATATTCAACTAATGAAGGTGAAGTGTGGAAGGGTTTTGCTCATTATGTGGGCACCCTAAGAATGCCATTTCCTCAACTCAATTATATGTTGCATGTTGCTTAAACACATTTTGGGTTAGTACAATCACTGGCACAGTGGTAAATCAAGCCACTCAAAACTCATGGTAAAATACTCCTAACCCTCATTTCCAGACACCAAGAAAATGACAACTTTCACATGCACTGTCTAAAAATGAAACGATGATAATTTCCATGAGAAATTAGTACAATTTTGTGGAAGCCATTACGCCTGTACTAGTATTATATTACATAGGCTAGAACGTCTTGGTCTATATTCATGGTATCCATAGATTTAAAAAGAAATGACGTGACAGATGTACCTCCTCTATTAACTTCCTATTCATACTAGACATACCAAGGAAACTCAGTTGAAAACCTTTTTTAATGTGATTTCATTTGCCAACACTACCAGATGATACTTGTGCTATTTGAATAGCATGTTAATAGACAGGACAGCCAGCAAATAAAATTACACATTTTTGTTTTATTTAATCACCACAACTTAATTTAATATAGGCTGGTATTAGGCAGTTAGCTGGCAAGCAAATTCACAAATATCTGTCTAAACCTGATTTAAATAATGTATCTGTGGACAGTTAAATTAGTTAATGTGCGGGTAAATGAGAACACTAAAAATGTTTTAGCCAAATGCCATTGAAAGAGAGAAACAGGTTCATGAATGAACTTTATTCGTCACACACACATACATGCGGTGAAATTATTTTTCTGCACACCCCTGACTAGATATACACACAACATATCACCCCACACACATGCATTTTCAGGTCAGGAGGCAGAGCGCAGCCATTGGACAGCGAGCCTGGAGCAGTTTTTTGGGGTCAATTGCCTTGCTCAAGGGCACTTCAGCAGTGTTGGTGGGCACCGTAGCTGTGACACCAGTCATTTTTTCAATCACCAGCTCACAGCTGGAATATACCCTCCTGGTGGTGCCGGGGATCGAACCAACGGCCCTCCGGTGATGAGTCTGCCTCACTAACCGCTAGGCCAACCTGCCACCCCAGTGTATACAGTTAGGTCCATATATATTTGGACACTGACACACTTTTTGTTATTTTAGCTGTTTACCAAAACATATTCAAGTTACAGTTATATAATGCATATAATGCATGGGCTTAAAGTGCAGACTCTCAGCTTTAATTTGAGGGTATTCACATCCAACTTGGAGGAAGGGTTTAGGAATTACATCTCTTTAATATGTAGCCCCCTCTTTTTCAAGGGACCAAAAGTAATTGGACAATTGACTCAAAAGCTGTTTCATGGACAGGTGTGGGCTATTCCGTTATTTCTTGATCAATTAAGCAGGTAAAAGGTCTGGAGTTGATTCCATTGGAGCCATTCACATTTGGAAGCTGTTGCTGTGAACCCACAACGTGGTCAAATGAGCTCTCAATGCAAGTGAAACAGGCCATCCTTAGGCTACAAAAACAAAACCAATCCATCAGAGAGATAGCGGAAACATTAGGAGTGGCCAAATCAACAGTTTGGTACATTCTGAGAAAAAAAGAACGCACTGGTGAGCTCGGCAACACAAAAAGGCCTGGACGTCCACGGAAGACAACAGTGGTGGATGATCGCAGGATCCTTTCCATGGTAAAGAAAAACCCCTTCACAACATCCAGCCAAGTGAAGAACACGCTCCAGGAGGTAGGCATATCATTATCCAAGTCTACCATAAAAAGAAGACTTCACGAGAGCAAATACAGAGGGTTCACCACAAGGTGCAAACCATTCATAAGCCTCAAGAATAGAAAGGCCAGATTAGACTTTGCCAAAAAACATCTAAAAAAGCCAGCCCATTTCTGGAACAGCATTCTTTGGACAGATGAAACCAAGATCAACCTGTACCAGAATGATGGGAAGAAAAAAGTATGGAGGAGGCTTGGAACGGCTCGGAACGGCTCATGATCCGAAGCATACCACATCATCTGTAAAACACGGTGGAGGCAGTGTGATGGCATGGGCATGCATGGCTTCCAATGGCACTGGGTCACTAGTGTTTATTGATGATGTGACAGAAGACCGAAGCAGCCGGATGAATTCTGAAGTGTATGGGGATATACTGTCTGCTCAGATTCAGCCAAATTCAGCAAAGTTGATTGGACGGCGCTTCACAGTACAGATGGACAATGACCCAAAACATACTGCGAAAGCAACCCAGGAGTTTTTTTAAGGCAAAGAAGTGGAATATTCTGCAATGGCTAAGTCAATCACCTGATCTCAACCCGATCGAGCATGCATTTCACTTGCTGAAGACAAAACTAAAGGCAGAAAGACCCACTAACAAACAACAACTGAAGACAGCTAACAGTAAAGGCCTGGCAAAACATCACAAAGGAGGAAACCCAGCATTTGGTGATGTCCATGGGTTCCAGACTTCAGGCAGGCATTGCCTGCAAAGGATTCTCAACAAGTATTAAAAATGAACACTTTATTTATGATTATGTTAATTTGTCCAATTACATTTGAGCCCCTGAAAATGGGGGACTGTGTATAAAAATGCTTGCAATTCCTAAACGTTTCATACAATATTTTTGTTCAACCCCTTGAATTAAAGCTGAAAGTCTGCACTTCAATTGCATCTCGATTGTTTCATTTCAAATCCATTGTGGTGGCATACAGAGACAAAATTATGAAAATTGTGTCACTGTCCAAATATTTCCGGACTTAACTGTATGTATGTGAAGTGGACTTCCTGGCCAACAAAATGGTTAGAACTATACATAGAGCCTATTTCCACAACTGAAATGAGAACAAGTGAAATATGCCTGATGTTCATGATTTGCTTGAGACCACTATTTAAAACATGAAAGCAAATAGGTTAACCGTTGCTTTGTTCAGCACAATAATTGAATTTACTTGCTTTTTGTATTGCTCATCAGAATCTACCTGAAGCTAACCCGATGAGAATGGAAGAGACGAGGAAGAGGAATGCACTTGTGATGCAGGTGCTCAAGGAGGCTGCTGAAACCAATGACAACATTGCAAGAGGACTTGGAGGACCCTCAAAATAGAACGATCACAAGAAGTCATAACAGCTGATAGCTATGGGAGACTTGGAATTATTTTCTTATGGCGACAGCGTTAACATTGCAGATTTACGTAAGTGATTGCAGAAAAGGTATTGCATCTGCTGGCATATATAAATGGATATATATATAGGATTCAAATGTGGCTATGCTTGGCTGTGAACTCTGGGACAGTATGGACTACTTTGAGATGAAAGGTAAACAACGGTCTGACTTACCATTCTAGCTTCGGACTTTTCAATCATCAATCTGCTGCAGAACTTCATGACAGGCATGAAAGACATTAAAATAACTGAATACAGAGCCACTGTTTGGAATCATTTATTTTGCTGACTTTTAAATTTTACACACACACACACACACACACACACACGTACGTCAATAAATCTTAGTTAAAGATTAAGATTAAGTCCCCAAGCGTTATAATAAAAAGTGGTATTCCTTTATCCTGCACCCCATAAACTGCAGACTATGATTGATTGGCTTTATTTCAGACATGTAAGAAATGCAAATGCCAATAAAGCATACACACATAGTTTTTTGCCTACTCTTGTATGGGTGATGTATTGGGTAGGGATACTACTCATTTGGTATAGACTCCTTTTGAAAAGTATCGATATCAAAGTTACTTCACTCCTTTTGTAGCGCATGTTTCTGCCACTGAACAGCAGCAGGGGTGAGACTTAGGACACTGCTGGCGCACGTCATGTGATTGGCGAAACCCACATGAAGCAAGAATCGCACAAGTCGTCCTTCATTCTGTCAGTCATTGTCAGCAATACTACTAACTTTGTGTGACCAGGCTTACTGGAGGCTTTGACACCTTGAATTACCGACTACGCCACCTAGGGAATTGCACCCCAGGAACTAATGTTCTATACAATACTCATTTTCTATGAAATGCACACAGGTAAGCAAAGACGTGGACATGAAACAAACGTGGTTTCAAGCTCAGGAGAAATATATATATATATAGAGAATTTCTTATAAATGAGGATTTGTGTACCCAAGGGGAGTGGAGAATTGAGGGAGGAGGCCGATGACAGGGCAAGACTTGCTAACAGGACAAGATGAGCCACACCACACATGCTTGTGTTCAGGTCACACACACTGCAACAGGTGAGCAAAAGGTGTTTAGTGCAAATTGAACTCTAGCATGCAAGTGATTCAGGGAAGGGCCCCCCCCCACGCTGCCAGTCCCCATCAACACGGCCAGACTCTCCTCAGGGTCCACAAAGGGCAGTTACCTACAGCTGGTTTGTCAAACAAAGTACACAAAGCAAATTAAAAAAAAAAAATGTCCAGACCAGACAGGAGGTAGCTCCACACTACCACCACACAAGTGGCAATGCCAGTTGAAAAACGAAACCATAAATAGTTATTTTAACTGAAGGTTATTGTCCTGTGAATGACCTTTGCAGAAGTTAACATCATAGTAATTTTGCATGCATTGTGCATAAGCTAACTAACAACTGTTGCAAAGTGTCATAAGTCAAAGTAAAAATGAGCATTTGGTGCAGAAGAGTCAGACTGCAGATTGTGCTGCCGAAGCAAAGGCATCTTTTGACTAAATGTTCTTGAGGTAGTGTGCAATCAAAACCATAGCAAGAAATTATTTCCATGTCGGCCACTATTAGTCTGACATACAGCTTTGTATTTTATTACCATACATGGCTGCCATTTTGATGAGGAATTTTAATGATGATGCCAATGCTCAGTTTCCATGACATGCTCAGCACTAAAACCATGGCAAACATAGCTGAACAAATGGAAGGTACTCTGACAAAACAGTGTTCATTCTATCTATCATTCTATGTGTACAGCCTCTGTCACAATAATGCAAAATGAACTTGACAAGATTTCAAATTTAAAACTATATTGGCATATAGTCTGTTTTATACTCTTTTATATTCAAGATGGTGTCACATTAAATTACTATATATATATACAACAGAGCTTCATTGTCCTGATGAGTTTTAATGTCCAAGTTAATTTTGAAAAGTCTTCTTTGAACTGTCTGTGATGTATACATAGTCAAAGCTTATCTACTATCGCTTGATAGAGTGTCGGGCTATGTTTTTGAGAAGTGGTGTGTGTATCTTTGCACAAGAGTTGGAAAAAATGTTTTCTGTGGAGAATACTTACACACATTTTTTAAATTTAGATTTAGAAACAGTGTACACTGCCTTTTATGTCAAACGGGTTGCATAAAGATTATGGCAGGTGCTCACAATCAAATATACTGCAAAAACAATGGCATTCTCAAATTAAATTGACTCTGCACAAGTCATATTTCAGTGTTGCTGAACAAGATTCATGGTAAAATACTCCTACACTCCTGTACCTCACTTAGTCATTAAAACAAATATATTGCAAAAATGGTGCATGATGCACCAAGGCTACTGTACTTTAACAACACACTACACACATTTGAAATACTTATAAAGGTCTGAAAGTCAAGTGTTTGTCATACTGTGAACTGGTTATTTTCCTTTAAAAAGTGTGACTGACAAGGAGAAATGGATATGACAAGCCACAAAATGAATACATAATATCTTGCAATGTCAACTGGGGACCCTCTGCACCAATGATGGCAGGTTCTCAAAATCAGCCACATTGAAGCCTTTAAAATTAATTCTTCATATTTTAATGAATCCATGAAATTTATCAGTTACTAGTTACTTGAGCTAGAGGGGTGGAGGCCTGTATGGGAGAACAGTGGTGGTTTAGACTAATTCAATTATTGTATAATTGATAATGGAAACAGACATGGATATGTAAATACCTGCCAAGTTAAGTATGTAATAACAAATATGTAAAAATGTAAATGTGTGAATTACAGGGGCCATTAGTTTAAGCAGCAGGCAAGTAATTATATTTTTGCATTACACAAAATGACGTTTGTGTCTGGACTGACTGAAATTTACCTCTGCTCTAGCTATAATAGTTTTTAGTTAGACGTCTGAATGTTAAACACACAAATAATTAACCATTTAATTTTTCTATAGTATATATAAGTTTTAATTAGTCCCTTAGTTAAATTAAATACAGGGGTGCAAACTTGTCACCTTTTACCTCAAAATAGGTCATCTACGTGAATTGTGTAGATCTGCAAAAAAAAAAAAATCTTCGTCTACGTCTCATCCAAGTCATCTGCAAGTAACACATTTTCTGTTGTGTCGTGAATCTACTTCTGAAGCTGCTTCACGCCAGGTTCAGAATTTGGTGTTCTGCAAGCCATTGATTTTGATGTAACCTAGTTAAGATCCTTTCTGATTAATGGCAACAGTTTTAGTGCAGCCAAGAGGTATTCTTTAATGTAATGGTGGTGTGAATTATATTTTACATTCTGACTATTATGTTAAAAAAATAAAAAATCGAATTGAACTTTTGTCCATTCATGAACATACTGTTGATTATGAATCACAGTTTTCCTGTTTAAAACACCACATTTGTGTTTAGAAATAAATTCTTATATAATTGAGACTGGATGAAAACACACATATGGTCTGTTGTTCACCTTCTGGATAGGAATGAGAACCTGTAGAGTACAGTGGCTATCAGAGCATGTGAGTGGATAAGGATAACCTGAGCGAGGAGCGCACTTGAGCCATTGACATATATAAGAACAGATACTTGAACTTGAACAGATATCACGCAAACCCGCTCAAGCTCGCTCAAATTCGCTCCGTGCAGCTCACGATGTTGTATTGCCTAAGCAGCACCCTTGCCCAGATAGCTAGCTATATCTGGCATATTCCTTGGTATATGGTATTAAATGTTCAAATCCCCACTTTGACCACCGGTTGTGATTGTATTAATTAACACTAGGACCGCCAGGATTATAGCACTACCTTCAACCACCGCAACGGTCTCCCAGACCGCTAGGTCTGGCATCAATGGTGTTCACAGTCACAGTAACAATGCATTTGTTTGATAAAGTTGGGTGTAAATTATCAAAAATAAATTAAAAATCCAAAATACAATGATCAATTAAGCTATAGGGTCCCAGTAGATGGTAGCCTACACTCTCAGAAAAAATTGTCAAAGGGTACAATTGTGTACCCTTTTTTCTACAGAGTGTATAGGCTATTGCGACAGCCGCTATAGCCAATGCAAGTGTGGAAATCAGTGCTATATTTCCTAAACCAATAAACAAGAAATAGTAATGCACGCTTCTAAAGTATTTAGGTCTTGATATAGGCAACAAAGGAAACAACTTATGCAAAGTCAGCTAAAGTGTATAGGCTACAACTTGAAGCAGGCTGGATCTCACGGCTTTGCTCTATGCATACCGTATAGGCTGCTTTCACGGTGCGCAGTAGCCATTCAAGGCATGGGCCAAAGCTGAACAGTTTGTAGTATTGACAATGCTATTCTATCAGATAGAACAACTATTAGGATGTACGTATTTCAATACAGACATGACACAATAAACAAAATAAAAACATTTATTGGCTGCAGGAATCAGTGTCCCGACACAAAATAGCACACAATAAAAAAAAAATAACTAAATTAATTTTAATAATAAATAAACATTAGAAAATAGACAAACACAATAATCACCATTTAGACTACATAGAGTAAACAAAATGCAATATAATTGGGCTAATTTTATTATTATGAACAATATAATGAACATATAATCACTGCATAATTTGGCGTATTCAAGCTGTCATCACAGTACCCCTGTCCAGTATACAGGGAAATGCACTTAGTGGATCCTTTATGTTGCACTTGGCGTGCGCTGTATACACAAATACCAATATATGCCAATACACCGCCTGAACCAGTTGTCAATCAGTTTTTAATTCAGCAAATCACTTCACAGTATTATAAGGGGGGAGGTACACAAACAACTCACGCTCCATCCGTTAGTTTTGTACGGTTGAGGCCTATACTACAGGGATTTCCATTGGTTTGCAGACATTATTGCTTCATTAGATTCAACCGGAGAGGTTGTAATGATACAGCAGGCTGACAATAAATATCCGTAAGATCGTTATTGTAAAATAACGTTAGCCTTGGGTTTGCCATTGGTGTGCCTGTTTAAAATGTTGATTAAAAACGTTGCTGTCTGTTGATACTTGGATCCTTTGACTAGAGCTCAAACAAATTTTTGTCGTAACAGCTGACTTGACATGTGACTCTAAGATACCGCAAATATATACTATAAATCATATACTGATGCGATTAATACCATGTTGTGTTGACTGCTACTATCCTTGGCTCATCCACGGCCAGGTAACTGGTGAATTGACTTGCATCAATTTATAGAATGATCATATTTATTTATCACTTTTCAGAGAAATGTAGAGCATTTATATAAACTGAATAATAAAAATATATTCATAGCATCACACAGTTGGAGCTAACTGGTTCATCTGAATAATGAATATGTATGTTTTTATAACAGCTACCCCTCTTCTGCCCTCCTCCACTCCTTGGAGGAGTAAAAGTAGAAGAAATGTGAAAGAACTTAAATGTGTCAAAGAATTTATTGCACCTAATAAATTACAAATTTACAGTGGGGCTGGGAGTCCAGGGATTGTGGATGGACGTGGTGCAGGAGGTGGTGCTGCGGATTTGATGAGGCGTCTGTTATTATTGTTGGATGCATCTAAAATTAAAACAACAAAACATCATTACAGACAGCAGTCTGTCTTTACAACATAAATAGGCCACTATATTTTATATAGGCTAAGTTACAACCGAACTCATTGAGGGGTGAGATCACTTGGGGTCGTGCATGGCTCGTGACATATTCAATAAATCAATAAATAAAAATACCAACTTATTAGACAAACGCACCTGTTGTCCAGCTAACGTTAACCTAATGATCCGTCCATTCTGGTTAACGTTACATGCACTTGGATTGTTTAACTGTTAGCTAGTAGACTAACATTATCTTATAATGGACAGAAGCTAACATTAGCTAACTTTACATTAGCGATAGTTTTTCAACATTCGGTTTAAGTTGAATGCCACATGAATATGATGGCTTTGTATTAATAATAGTTATAATAGTATAAGTGTAATAGTTAATTGTAGTTATAATAGTTATAATAATAATAGTTATTAACTTTGGTGGTTATTACATTGATTGATTGATGTGAACATGCTACAAAACTTCATTTAAAATAGATTAGCCTATTCTTTCGCTCATGGCAACTTACCTCTGAAAACTTCCAAGTTTGGAACTAGCGGTCTCAGGAGGGAGGACTGCAGTTGGACCCTTCTTGAAAGATGATTAGCCGAATTAAAAACTGATTGACAACTGGTTCAGGCGGCGTATTGGTGAAATTTGTTTTTTATTGACAGACGATTATAAGCCTCTGATTGGCCAAATTTAAAAAATGATTGAGTTACCATGCCCATTCCCTGCCCCCTCTCAAGTCTCCGGTCTGCAGAGATACTCTACTCACTATGGCAGCTGAGAAGGCCATTCTTTGCGTTCTTTTCTAATTTTCGGAGCCTGATGAAATCATTTTAAATACGTGTTTAATACTACAAAATACTTTAGTTGGATCCATTGTGCGCACTGCCTTTTTAATACGGCAGGGTTTATATACACGTCGCTGCTGATTGGGTAACACCTCTGACACACCCACCAAACGAGAGAAAACGTATCTCAAAGCCCGTTGCACACCGTTTCACACCGTTTCGAGGAAATCCCGTTCCCCCCCGGAATCCGTAGAAAAACGGTACACGCCATTTTCAGATTCAGCCTATGTCCAGCCTATATATATATACATATTTGTCTGAATATCACTGACAGGCTTTTATGTGTCACTTGAACAGAGCTCGTAGAGAAAAATGTAGAATGCATCATGGGAAGGGGCCAGCTTTTTCTTTGTTTTCGTTTCACCAGTTTGCACCCCTGCCTGTAAATAGATGTCTTTATAATGTTGACAATTACTGTATACTGATACTGACATTTATATAAAGTGTTATAGAGATTTATAGAGTTCACATTTTAATATTATAGTAAAGACCAGTTTATCATAAATCTACAGAAGTTTTAATTAAACCTCTTGCATACAAAAAAGATACAGATGCTGAAAAAGGTGCAAAAGCCAAGGCAAAGAATTTGATGAGAAGCAGGCTGAGTCCTGGTCCAGCAAGCGCAGTGTCCTGAACAAACATTGTGTTCAGGGTTGTTGGTTATCCCAAAAAAAATACCAAAAGTTCAAAGGGTACTAGGACGCTCGTAACGTTTGTTTACACGAACGGCAGTCTCAATTAGAAAGATGAAAGGGTCTCCAGATGCCCCAGTCTCTGCACCTTTTGTTTCTATCCCTGTTTTTTTCTGCTTCATTTACAATGCTTCACATTGTAAAATCTCCATTTACCAGACTATTCCTGGAGATTGTAATTTCAAAGCTTTATTTGATCCTTCAAGTCAACCATTTGGACCAGTTTGTGTGTGTGTGCAAGATAGGGAGGGAAGATCAGAGGGTGAATACATGAGCGGGAGGAGTAATAAAAGTGGTCTAATACACAACCCTTAGAAAATTTGCCATTTATCTACTACTAACACCCTCCTCAAAAACCCTCAACAAAACTTGAATTACCAGCTCAGAAATGTAAGTATAACAGTTAACATAACTTGCAGAATGGCAGTGCAGACAAAATATGAATATCTATCACATTCATATTTTGCATTGGGTGTGGATAAAAACTTGAAGGCCGAATCCCAATTCTCATTTTTACCCCTACGGCTCGTTTTTGAGGGCTCCCTCGCCCTTCGGCTTGGCCCTCGGAACAGAGTCACAAGGGGTAGTGGTTGAAATCTCTCCCTATGAAATGGGACAACCCTTCAAGACCCTGATACGTCATCGATGACGTTTACGTAAACAGACGCGACAAGTTTGTTATCGGACATTACGATGGCAATAATGGTATTATCCCAGTGACATTTGCCATTCATCTGACGGAGATAGAAAAGCATGGACGCTCGCGATTCATTCACAATGTATACGTTTCACGCTACCAATCGATCAAACAAGTCATCAAATAAAAAAGACCACTGCTTCATTACCGGGCCACTTCTTGACAGAATAGCGTTAGCGGTGCTCTGTAGTCTAGCAAGCCGTGCTCCTAACGTTACCCTGCCAGTCTGCACTGATATTAGAGGAGCCGTAACAAGTGCAGCAACTTCGCTGCTGGACTTCAGTTATATTTCGGCATCATATGCCATCAAAGGAGGGAAATGCGACATGGAAATATGTCAAAATGCGGGACTGTCATGCACAAATCAGCCTAAAAACAATGTTGTAACGTTAACTAGCGAGGTAGAGACATCGGCATACTAGCGATTTTTTGTTATGCTTGTTATAAAGAAAAGGTCTATAATACATTGAAACGACATTAAACTAAGATAATACCACGGTTAGAATATTTTTAAAATCTTTATTAACAAAGAAAATACTACATCTGTGGTTCACTTTGGATGGTAGTGTAGCGGTCGCCATGATCTTCCAGTTGATTCGCAGGTCATTCTGGGAGACTTCTCTTAACCCTCGGTTTGTAGTGTGCCCCTGAAAAATCTTCGTTTGGAGGGCCATGTAGCCCTAGCACTTCGCCCTACCCCTCGATCCCAAGAGAATTGGGACACCCCTACCCCTACACGTGAACGCGCAAAACGGAGGGGAAGGGCTAAGGGGTAGGGCCAAGGGGTGAATTGGGATTCGGCCGAAGCCTGAAGCTATGAAGCCTGCTGTGGACTTGGGTGGCTTCGACTTTCCCCCACTCCCTCCTCTCCTCTACTTCATTCCTCCCCATGTCTCCTCCAAGTTACTTCCTGGTACTAGAGGAGAAAGTGATGTTAGTTATTCTGTGCGTGAATACATCCTGCCACCTTTGAGATGTTTTAAGTGCCAATGGATTGGCCATGTGGCCTCTCGGTGTAAAGGAAAGCCTAGATGTGTACTGGGGTGCATTAATATGGACCTTGTAGAGCTAAGATCAGTGATGTACTTGGATGTCCGGACCACCCTCTGTAGAACTTTGCAGTCAAAGGCTGTGCTGTTGCCATACCAGGCGGTGATGCACCCAGTCAAGATGCTCTCAATGGTGCAGCTGTGGAACCTGCGGGCAATCTTGGGGCTCATACCAAATCGCTTCAGTCTCTTGAGCGGGAAGAGGCGATGCCGCACCCTTTTCACAACGGTATCTGTGTGTGTGCTCCATGTGAGGTTTTTGCTGAGGTGGACACCGAGGAACTTGAATCTCTCGACACGCTCCACTTCAGCCCCATTGATGTGGATGGGGCGTGCATGCTCCCCTGCTTCCTGTAGTCCATGATCAGGTCCTTGGTCTTGCCGACGTTGATAGAAAGTCCTGGCACCACACTGCCAGGCCGCTGACCTCCTCTTTGTAGGCCGCCTCATCATTGTTGGTGATCAAGTCAGAAGGTGCCCTGGATGTTGACTTCATCCATCCATCCATCCAGCCATTTTCTAGCCCCTTCTCCAGGTCAGGGTCATGGTGAGAATAGGGCAAGCAGAGCAGCCCCACGTGCTTCTAAACCAGCTGGGAGATGTAGTCCCCCCCACAGTGTGTCCTGGGTATACCCGGGGTCTCCTCCACCTCAACTGGATCCTCTCAATATGGAGGAACAGCAACTTGACACCAAGGTCCTCCAAGATAACTGAGGTCCTCAGCCTATCGCAAAGAGTGAGGCCAGCCACCCTGCGGGGAAACCTTGTCTCGGCCGCTTATATCCACAATCTCATTCTTTCAGTCACTACCCAAAGCTCATGGCCATAGGTGAGGATCGGGATGAAGATCGACTGGTAAATTGAGAGCTTTGCTATCAAAAACTCTGGAACGTGCTGTCTTCAATCAACTGTCCTTGTACCTCCACCAGAACAACCTCTTGGATCCCCACCAGTCTGGGTTCAAAGTGGGTCACTCGAGCGAGACTGCCCTCCTGGCAGTGACAGAGTCGCACCATGCTGCTAGAGCGAACTCTCTCTCCTCTGTCCGGATACTCTTGGACCTGTCTGCAGCGTTTGACACGGTGAACCACCAGATCCTCCTCTCCACCCTTGAGCGGATGGGCGTCTCAGGCTCTGCACTCTCCATGTTTGCATCCTACCTGACGGATTGCTCCTACCAGGTGACGCTGAGAGGGTCTGTGTCAGAACCACACAGGCTCACTACTGGGGTTCTGCAAGGCTCGGTTCTGGGTCCTCTTCTTTTTTCCCTCTACACAACATCTCTTGGTTCTGTTATCCACTCCCACGACTTTTCCTACCACTGCTATGC
This sequence comes from Hoplostethus atlanticus, assembly GCA_034670405.1. Lineage (NCBI taxonomy): Eukaryota > Metazoa > Chordata > Actinopteri > Trachichthyiformes > Trachichthyidae > Hoplostethus > Hoplostethus atlanticus. Next base: position 61,845 of record JAXDDX010000048.1, read on the forward strand.
AGATGACACCCAGCTGATCCTGTCATTTCCCCCCTCTGACACACAAGTGGAGGCACGCATTGCTGATGCCTGGCAGACATCTCGGAGTGGATGTCGACGCACCACCTAAAGCTCAACCTGGACAAGACTGAGCTGGTGTTCCTCCCGGGGAAGGGCTGTCCGCACCGAGACCTGGCCATCACCATTGATAATGCTGTGGTGACGTCAACTCGGACTGTGAGGAATCTGGGTGTGACCCTGGACGACCAACTGTCGTTCTCGGCAAACATCGCATCAGTGACATGCTCCTGCAGATTCCTCCTCTACAACATCAGGAGGATTCGCCCCTTCCTCACTGGACAAGGCAGCGCAGGTGCTCATCCAGGCTCTTGTCATCTCCCGCCTGGACTACTGCAACTCCCTCCTTGCTGGTGCCCCGGCATCTGCCATCAGACCTCTGGAGCTTGTTCAGAAAGCTGCAACTCGTCTGGTGTTCAACCGCCCCAAGTTCTCCCACACAACTACCCTTCTCCGTTCTCTACACTGGCTCCCTGTAGCGGCTCGCATCCAGTTCAAGACCCTGGTGCTAGCCTATAGGGCAGTGAAAGGAACAGCTCCTTCTTACCTCCAGGCTATGGTCAAGCCTTACACCCCCGCCCGACCACTTCGCTCTGCTCCTAAAGGCGACTGGTTGCCCCGTCGCTCAGAGGCCCCTGCGGCCGATCTACACGGTCACGGCTTTTCTCTGTTCTGGCCCCGCAGTGGTGGAATGAACTCCCAACTGATGTCAGGACAGCTGAGTCGCTGCCCATCTTTCGCCGCATGCTGAAAACCCACCTCTTCAAGAAACACTACCCTGACCCTTCCTCTTAGCCTTGCCTATTTGTCGTCAATTATTTGTCTGGGCTCTTGTTTATTTCATACACTTATTTGTCTTAGCTCTTGCTTATTTGATTCACTTATTTGTCTTAGCTCTTGTTTATTTGATTTTCTTATTTGTCTCATTTGTTTAAGAAAAAGTGGGTAGCTAAGTTATTGCACTTTTACCTTAGCACTAGTTATGCTTAGTTGCTTGTTTAGGAAGGAAATGCACTTACGATTTCTGGTGACTAGTAGTTTTCTTGCCTACCTATGTTGAATGCACTTATTGTAAGTCGCTTTGGATAAAAGCGTCTGCTAAATGACTAATGTAAAAATGTAATGACTCAGCTCTGTCTTCACCACCACGGTCAGATACAATGCCTGCATTACTACAGCCGAGGCACCTAACTAGCGGTCAATCTCACTATCCTTCTTACCCTGATTCGTGCATGAGACCCCGAGAATGTAACTGCTCACCTCTCACCTGGACGGGACAGGCCACCTTTTTTCAGGAAAGAACCATGACCTCAGACTTGGAGCTGATCCTCATCCAAACCGCATCACACTTGGCTGCAAACCACTCCAGTGCACATTGGAGATCCCAGTCTGATGAAGCCAGAACGACAACGTCATCTGCAAATGGCAGAGATGTATGGGGTGCCGTTTACAAAATAAACTATTCCAATTGTGGGAAGGGCGGTTTTATTTTCAACAGCAATAATACGACCGGTGTTGACAGCCGTGTGTAGCGCTCGGCGCACGCACCTCCCCCTCTCCTGGCAGGCCAGCCGCGGAGCACCAAGGCCACCAGTCCGCCAGGCTTCCAGGGGCATCCCGCCCTAACGCCGACTGGCAGCCCTTCCAGGCTGCCTGCGGAGCTCGGCCCCACTCAGTCTCTCTCAGCGCCCCTCACCTCCATCCCGGCAACCCTGCCGCGGACCTCGCTCGGTTGCTGCTGCTGGTCTCGTTCTCTCCGCTCCATACTGCAGACAGTCGACTCCCTCGTCTCCTGTCAGCTCATACACTCCGTCAGCCTCTCACACTGACGCACGCTTCCTCACACATTCACACACAGGTTAAAAGGCTTGGCTGCAATCAGCCCCAATTGGCCGCAGCTGTGCTGGGTCCAGGGAGAATCACTGACTCGACTCTCACCTGGACCCAGCCTACGCCTCACCCACTCCCTCCCCCAGTCTGCCACATACCCCCACCACCAAACTGAGGCCGGGGAGCCGTCCAGCCAAAGCCCAGCTACACCTCCCTCTCTCCCGGCAGGCCAGCCGCGGAGCACCAAGGCCACCAGTCCACCAGGCTTTCAGGGGCGTCCCGCCCCAACCCTGACTGGGCAGCCCTTCTAGGCTGTGCCCGGCTGCATCGTCCGTGGAGCTCGTCGCCGCTGGTGACGGCCGCTTTCCCACACCGTCTCTCTCAGCGCCCCTCGCCTTCGTCCCGGCAACCCCGCCGTGGACCTCGCTTGGCTGCTGCTGTTGGTCTCGTTCTATCCGCTCCATACTGCAGACAGCCGACTCCCTCGTCTCCTGTCAGCTCATACACTCCGTCAAGCTCTCACACTGATGCACGCTCGCTCACACAGTCACACACAGGTTAAAAGGCTTGGCTGCAATCAGCCCCATTTGGCCGCAGCCATGCTGGGTCGACTCTCACCTGGACCCAGCCTACGCCTCACCCACTCCCAGGTGGGAATGTAGATACCAGGGGCCAAATGTATAAACCATGCGTAGGCACGAAAAGTGTACTTACGCCACTTTCCACGCAGGTTCCGAATGTATAAAAATCCACGGGTGGCGAGAATGTGCGTACTGGTACGCATCTTTCACACCGCCACTTTCCACGCAAGTTTCCGAATGTATAAAAATCCACGGGCGGCAAGAATGTGCGTACCGGTACGCATCCTTCACACCATGCGTACCATAAACATTTTTTTTTGAGTCAGATTAGTGTGATGTTGCGAGTTGGAAAAAAGGATAATAAAAGTGTGAATTTGGGTGACATTTTATTTAGAGCTTTTTTCTTTCACTACATTGTGTTAGGATGTAATCTATAGTTTAAAAAACCTTCACTATGATTACATAGTGATGCGTGAGTGGTTAACCTTTTTTTGACAAGCCTTCACTTCGTTCTATCTTTGTCACTATGCATTATAATAATTATAATGATAATGATCTTTATATAAATAAAGATTATTCTGTATTATTGGGGAGTAAGAATAACCTACACTATATAAAGGCTGTAGCCATGCATAATGGCTGTGCCAAATGATACAATCACTGCTTTGGCGTTGCTGGAAGATATTGCTATTGCGCAATTTAGGCGAGAACTATTCTTCAGAGGCCGTACTGATTTTCTGGCCCATGATGATGGCTAATGCGCCGCTTTGGATTTCCAAGAGCTGTTCTCTTGGCCAACATCAAAATGCAATTTGCAGCGACATCCGGTTTCCCAAATGTAATATATGTGTATAATATTTTATACCCTCAGGTGACAATGGGTATGCATTGAAGCCATGGCTACTTATGCCATTTACAAACCCCCAGAGTGCACAACAGACGCGCGCTCTGTGGTAGAGCGTTGCATTGGGCTTTTAAAAGGGAGATGGTTTCAGTTACTTTCTGCCATTCAACTTGTTTCATTTGGTTGGTAATGCCAGAGCTTAGGCTTCCAAATAATACGCGTTTTCTTCTGTCATTTTGATCAACCATTATTTCAAGTTCACAGTCGGTAAAATTGCATTTCTTCTTCTTCTATTGCTTCTTAATGCTTCCACCGTTTCTCTTCAAAACTAAACTAAATGCTGGCCCTTTATGCTGGTGTGTTGGAAGCCATTTATGGTAAATTGTGGGCATGGTCAGAAGGCTTGTGCACGTGCGCAAAATTTTAGGATGATTGGCCCAATCCCAATGTCCGGACTCACGGACTCTGAAGCGCGCACGAGTTTGGTTGTTCACACCTCTCTCTCTCTCTAAATAAATAAAAACAAAAAAATTACATACAATCTCTCTGTCTGCTTGTGTGTGCGCCTGCTCGTCTCTCTCGCTCTCTGTTTAGACACAGACGGTAAAAGTTTAGACACATATGTATAATATATAAACTGGATATCCAACGCAATCATCAATCAGGGTGTTTTATTGCAGGCCGCGGCCATTCCTCGCCATTCGGCACGGCCACATTGGTTAACATGGGTGCTGAAAGTTTTTTTTGTCGCCGTTCCGCGTCCGGTGTGATCCCGGCCTCACCTGGTAAATGCTTGAGTGCGAGAGGCTGAAAGGGCTCGAAATTGTATACATACGAATGGGACAGCAACATTGCAGTGCAATGTTGCAGTAGAAACCAGCGTAGGTGCAAGGAAGGGGACAAGGATCAGTTCAGGAGGGCCATATTATACCCCAAATTCAAATTCAATTTGTCACATACACAATATACAGAGTCCAATGCGCAGTGAAATGCTTAGAGTACCTATTCTGGCTAAAAAACATAAAACAAGCAATTTAATAATGATAAAATGAAGATTAAGATTAGTAGTACACAAAAATTGACTGTACACATAGTGCAATAGGTAAGTGCAATGCGCGTGTGTGTGAGTGTGGAATGGGGGGGGGGGGCTAGGCACAGTCCTTGTTCAGCAGGCGGATGGCCTGAGGGAAGAAGCTCTTCCTCATCCTCTCTGTACTTGCCCTCAGGCATCGATACCGCCTTCCTGAGGGTAACAGAGAGAAGAGTCTGTTGCTGGGGTGGCTGGGCTCTTTGAGGATCTTGTTGGCCTTGGACCTGCACCGCTTGGTGTAGATGTCCTGCAGGTTGGGGAGGGTGGTTCTGATGGTTCGCTCAGCTGAGCGGACCACCCTCCTAAGGGCCAGGTAGTCCTTCTTGGTGCTGCTGCCCATCCAGGTGGTGAGAGATGGTAGAGACGCTGTCGGGCCTTCTTCACCAGGGAGTTGATGCGGCAGGACCATGTTAAGTCCTGTGTAATGTGGACTCCGAGATATTTGAAGCTGTCCACCCTCTCCACCTGAGCCCCGCTGATGCTGAGTGGATGGTAATCCCTCTGCTGCGTCCTTCTGAAGTCCACAATCAGTTCCTTGGTTTTGCTGATGTTCAGCAGGAGATTGTTCTCCTGGCACCAGGTCTCAAGGTGGTTGATCTCCATCAGGTAGGCCGTCTCGTCATTATTGGAGACCAGGCCCACCATGGCTGTGTCATCAGCAAACTTGACAATGATGTTAGAGTCTGAAGTGGCCGTGCAGTCGTAGGTGCATAGTGAGTACAGCAGAGGGCTCAGCACGCAGCCTTGAGGGGCTCCGGTGTTGAGGGTGAGGAGGGATGAGACATGGTGGCCCACACGTACTACCTGTGGTCTGCTGGTCAGGAAGTTAAAGACCCAGTTGCACAGGGAGGGGTGTAGACCTAAGTCTCTCAGCTTGGTAGCCAGTCTGGAGGGGATTATTGTGTTAAACGCTGAACTGTAATCGACGAACAGCATTCTAACATAATTCCCCCTCCTGGTGTCAAGGTGGGCTAGGGCTGTATGAAGTATGTAGGCTATGGCATTGTCCGTGGATCTATTAGGACGGTATGCGAATTGCAGGGGGTCTAAGGTAGCAGGCAGGGAGGATGTGATGAAGCTTTTGATCAGCCTCTCAAAACACTTCATCACCACAGATGTAAGGGCTATGGGGCGATAGTCATTTAAACAGCTAGGCTTGGGCTTCTTAGGGACAGGGACTATAATTGACTGTTTAAAGCAGGTGGGGATAATAGACTGTGAGAGGGAGAGGTTGAATATTACCGTGAACGCAGGCTCTAGTTGGTCAGCACAGGCTTTTAGGACGCGTCCGGTGATGCCATCTGGTCCGGCTGCCTTCCTGGTGTTTACACTCTTGAATGACCTCCTCACGTCATGCTCCGTCACGGTGAACGCCCCCTCCTCTCTGCCGAGAGATATGCTAGCTTGTCAGCTATCAGCCTCGAAGCGCGCATAAAAGTTATTCAGTTCATCGGCCAGAGAGATGTCAGTATTCACCATGGGTGTGGGTGCTTTATAGTCTGTGATGTTCCGTAGTCCCTGCCACAAGCCTCTGGTGTTATGCTGCTGAAGTTGTAGTTCCAGCTTCTCCCCATAGCGTTGTTTTGCCTCCTTTACTGCTCTACGGACGTTATATGAGGCAGCTTTATATTCGTCCATGTTCCCGGTTTCAAGCCCCATGTTATAGGTAGCAGTGCAGGACTTCAGAACGTCGCGAATAGTTTTATCCACCCACGGCTTCTGATTGGGAAATGTCCTGATCGTAATTTCGGGACTATGTTGTCAGCTAATTCCTAAATAAATCCCACGACCGCTTCCGTAAACACGTTGATGTCATCAGAGCTGCGCTGGAACACGTCCCGAGCTGTCTGTGTTTCCAGGGCGACCTGTAGGTCAGCCTCTGATTGGTCAGTCCATCGCGTCACCTCTCTCTGCACCGAAACTGCTTGCTTCAGCCGTTGTTTATATTTTGGCATAAGGAAGATAGCAGCATGATCGGATTTTCCGAATGGAGGGAGAGGCTTAGCTTTGTAGCCGTCCTTGAAGGGTGAGTAGCAGTGATCCAGGGTCCTTCTCCTCTGGTGGGGCACTTTATGTGCTGCCGAAGGTCCGGTCTCACTTTCTTGAGGTTAGCCCTGTTAAAATCCCCGGCCACGATGAGGGCTGCATCCCGATGGTTAGCCTGATAGCTAGTGAGAGCCTCATGTAGTTCAGTCAGAGCAGTGTCAGTGTCCGCTTGAGGTGGAATATAAACGGCACTTATGATGACTGAGGTGAACTCCCGAGGGAGGTAGAATGGGCGACATTTGATTGTCAGGAGCTCCAGGTTGGGCGAGCAGGAATGTGCGAGAGTAGCGACGTTCCTGCTGTCGCACCAGTTGTTGTTTACCATCAGCCTCCCCACGACTTGCCAGACTCTCCCGTTCTGTCCATACGTTGAACCGAGAGGTGGTTGTACGGCATGGTCCGGTGTCACCGGCGTCAGCCATGTCTCGGTAAGGCAGATGATGTTGCAGTCCTGTATGTCCCTCTGGTATTTTATCCTGGCCCTGAGCTCATCCAGCTTGTTCTCTAGCGACTGGACGTTGGCTAACAGGATACTAGGCAGTGGTGGGCAGTATGCCCTATTCCTCAGCCTGTTTCTAATGCCGGCTCGTTTCCCTCTGGGCCTCTTCCGCGGCTTGGGGTTAGCGCGTTCACTGTTGTTGTTATCGGCTATCCACACGATCTCATCGGGCCAAGTTGGATCGGGTGGCAAACTTACGGAGAGACAGTGCAAGTTGCCTATATCTATCAGTGTCTGTTTGTCGTATGTAACACGAGATAGTACAGGTAGAGTTAATAAGTTTAGTACCACAGACAGGACAAACAAACAAAATACCGGAGCAGGTACTACGGCTGCCGCACTCACCGGCGCCATCTTTAGGCCAGATAGGCAAACCCCACTTAGTAACATTGGAATACTTAGCATTGAGGCCAGGAGAGCCAAGTCACTGAACCTGGATGATTTTGTCAAATGTTTTGCCAGCCCCCACCAAAACAGAAGAATCAAACTATTTTAATCCTTTGAGGTGTGAGGCTTTATTTTTTGATTTCCCTCTTTTTTAATTATCTTACACTCAGTGATTTTAAACACATTTGCGATTGTATTTTTTTTTTTTCAATCACAATTACTGTAAATTTGCAAAATTGTTATTTAACTATTAACTAACTAGTAAGTGTAAAATAGTTATTAGTTTTATTCTCTATAGTTATTCTCATATGTATCAGTATATTAATCTGCTGTTAATAGTGCTGTTAATATGTAAAGTTGTAATTTATGTATGTTGTTTCAATATGTATGTTGTTTGAATTCTATCAATAAAAAAATGTTAATTTGTAAAACTATTAGTATACAGTATATGATTTATATTAAGGGTAGGTTGTATAAATACATGTTTTTGCTTCATGCTTCTGCTGTGCGTGTAACCATAGCCAAATATATATGGTAAGTATATATGGTAAGCCTTTATTGCCGGCCCCCCTCCTCCAACTCTGTGCCCCACCTTTCAAAATGTTCTAGAATCGCCCCTGAGAATGTGGACAAGGGGGGCTCGAGTATCAGGCTTGGTGCATAGCTTGGACATCAACAGCCATCCCAAGCCAATAGAAGTTCCAGCGCAGCAGTGACAGGGATTTCTCCAAACCCTGGTGCCCTGAGCATAATATGTCTCCCAGAGGGCCTGAGTATGGTTCTGTGGAACTACAGTCTGCGACACAGTCTCATGGGTTAGCGGAGCACATATTCCACAGCAGTCAATCAGTCAATGAATTGCAACCGTGGCCACTGGCTGAGCAGTTGCATGGTCTGGTTGCTCCTCTCTGGGGCCCTGGGGGGTGTCCCGCACCTTGACGGCCTCCAAGGTGGCACCCCCCTCCTGTAAACCTCACCACCTTGGAGGTGAGGTTTTGTCAGTCCCAGGGGAATGACCACGGCAGCCCCGCCCCTCTCTTGAGCCTGTCTCTGTTGTGCTGGTCTCCTGTCCTCCGCTTGAAAAAGTAAGAAGTAAAACAAAAAAGTTAAATTTGTTTCCCGGTCACAAATATTTCTATATTTCAAATAACCTACAATTGGTGTTGTGTCGAATTGTAGTAGTGTACCACTATCAGTATACCACCACTTAAGTATAAATTAAGTATAAGTAATAAGTAATACAGTAGAAATTATTATATATTATCATACTTATTATACATTATTATATTATCTTATTAATAATAATAATAATAATAATAATAATAATAATAATGTTCTAATGTTTAAAACACTTATTAGATCAAATAACCTTAACAGTAAGTCAATGAACAATACAATTAATCAAATAAGAGAACCCAAATTTCAATATATATAGTAACGTAAGTATAGTATATTTCAATTATTATTTTTATTAATAATAATATTGTATTCATTAGAAGAAATGGTGGCAAATGGCAAATGGTGACATGATTACAATGTTTTATAAGTTAATGGTGCATCTGTGGTGATGGTATTGTTAAATATTTGTAGACCTATCCATGCTTAGTGTTAATGCAGTGTATTTATTCCAGCTTTGTATTTGTAATTACAGTGTTTATTTTCTTAAAAAAAAAATCTTATTTTCTACTATTTTGCAGCTTGAACACCAATGCAGTGGACATGTAAGTACTTTTGTGTGTGAAAGGAGAGGGCACTTATTGAAACATTATAGATTGAAACATGGTGGCTACACAAGGACATCACGCTTGCCATGTCTTCATAAAGAGTGCCGTTGCACATTTAAAGGGGGGGTATTTTACTCGTTTTGGGCTATTTAAAACTGTTTCCAGGGGTCTTGACAAGATGTTTTCAAAAAAAAATAAAAAATCCTAAAACCAGCTTCTGTGGTGTGTTTCAGTCTCTCATTTTCTCCGTTGTAAAGAACAGGCTGTTTTGAGGGCGTGGAGGTTGTATGTAATGAGCACTGCTCTGATTGGCCGCCTCACACCTCACTCATGGCGTGAGGTGGCCAATTGCCTGGCGGAGGCGGAGAGCAGAGCGCTCATGCTGCTCAAGGTAAACAAATAAGCTTGACGCAGAAATGTACCATAACCATGGCGGCCGCTCCAGAACCAACACTTTGAGCCGGACACTGACCCAGCTGAGCGGTTCCACTTAGTTTCTCAATGATAACAATTCTGTGTAATATTGTACTTTTGTGCGTTTGTTTTGTGTATGTGGGTGTGTGAGCGACGCTCTCTGCTGTAGCTGGTCTGTTTATGGCTCATGTCCATAAGCTTATTGAATACAATTTGCAGACAAGCTAGGATTAACAATTTTGTTGAGCTAGTTAGCCAATATATTATTGGATGTAACCTATTTGCATCCAAACAGCGCAGCACACACAACCAAACGCGATTGTACGAACGGTGGCTAAAGTTTACCGAGCCGGACACGTTTGACAGACTTATAAAACAGACAGTGGTCACAACAAATAACTTTAAGAGGAGTCCTGACTCCAACCAATAACTTTAAAAGATGTGTCCTGACTCCAGTTTTAGTCTTCTTACTTCTTCCACACCCAACAAGCCCGTGGCTAGCCCTGCTAGCTCGTTAGCTAACCAGCAGTCGAATATACTAACCAGAATAATTTGTAAATTAAATCAAAAGATGGTGACACTTATGCCGGGATCAGACTACACAATATTTTTGTCTGTTACGATGGTCACTGTGTCAGATTAGGCGATATAGAGTGATAAATTCGTGCCGTGTCTTGTCCGACAGACATGACAGACTACACGTTGGTCACCGACCAATAATCGCTTGCTGACATGCGTCATGTCATCGGAAAGCAGGTGCTAACAAGAATGTAAACAAACAATGGCGTCCGAAGTGGTATGCATGATATTAGCTGTCTTGTGTTCTGAAAAGACAAAAAAAAAAGAAAAAACGACTGTGGACCCGTTCTTGGGTCACATGAAGAGAACAGTATGGGTTGTCAATCCTTCAAAGAGAACTTGAGGTAAAAATAACGATGTTTTAGCCTGTAGTGAAACCTAAATGTAGCTAGCTGGCTAGCCTCCACAGCTCGACAAACCTTTCCTCTGTTTCATAGTTCCACCTAGCGGCACCAACAACTTAATTTCTCTTTCGCTTCGCCATGTTTGTTTATAGCGCTCCGTGCTCCTATTGGTAAACGTCACGGACGAGACGGAACACGTCGTGGACGGCAAAAAATAATTCTAACATGCTAGTCTTTTGTCGGGACGTCGTGAGGCGTCCCAGATGCGGCGTCGGTTGTCATCCACTATGTTACACTACACAACATAAAATGATCGATTGTTGCACCCTGTCGTTCCCGAATCGACCCGACGCCCTACGTCTGCCGAATCGGGCTATAATCGGCCTGATATCGTGTAGTCTGAACCCGCCATTACAGATTCCAATTTTGTAGATGGGTCACGTACCTTATGAATTGCTCCATCTTTAAGCGTCAATTTAGATGCTAATCCTGCCGTTGCTCAAGTAGTCCGAGGAGTGCTCATCACACACACAAAAAATTTGCTAACTGTAGCTGGGACGTTGCCGTTAAAAATAAAATGTATCCGCTCTGTCCTGGCATTTTCGCGTGTTGGGAGTCTGTGCAGGGATCTGTGTTGCTGCCTGCATCCTACAACAGAACAACTGGAGAGTTGGGATATGGCCGTAGACATGTTGTCGTTGTAGCTCCACTGTTCGCAAAGTAATGGTGCATTGTGCTCGGAAAAAACGGCGTCCGAATGTGATATGCGCCGATTCTATTCACTAATGGCGCTGTAGTTGATGTAGTTCCTCTTTAGATGCTTGTAACATTCTGAGACTTGCCATACAAACATGAGTTTGCTGCGGGCGATTATGTTTTCCCGAGCAGATGCACTGGAACACATTTAGATTGGAAGTTAGGAATACCGACTCGGAATTATCGATTTCCGAGTACAATGGAATGCACCATAAGCAACGGCTTGCGGCGCTGCAGTGAGCTGCATTTTGAGACGAGGTAAATGGGAGTGGTTGTTCACCTGGGGGTGGGCATGCTCTGAGAGGGGTTTGATTATGTTAAGAAGCGCCCGTTATGACGTATAAACGGGCTACTTTCCGAAACGGCCTGTTTTTGCCCCATTTGGACACCGTTTTTGGAAAATGGAAAATACAGAAAAAGGGGTTGACTTCCAGATTTCACATTTTCTCGGCTACTTAGGTCAATGGTAACATGTGGAACATGTATAAGGGCCAGGAATAAGCCGTTTTCTATAATATGTCCCCTTTAAGTCTTTCAATGCACTTAAGGTGCATTTATCAAGCTCACACTCTGAGATCAGTGAGAAACCAAGCAAATCACACAGGAGCTGTTTTCCACTGCCAACTATGTTATTTCACAGAGCCCTGTACAGAAAAAGATTTTCACATTTACATACACACATCAGACTGCATCAAAAAGTACAGTGCTCTTTCCAGGACTGCAATTTTGAGACCAATGTGTATACTACGTTTAATGCCCACAAAAGTAGAAATCATGAGATGCAGAGCCAGTTGCAATTCAAGCATGGAATTGTGACACATATTGTTGAACCTCCCTTAGAGGTTATCCAAACTGAGAATGAGGAAGATGATTTGGGTGTTGATAATGTTTATGACTTGGAGCGTCAATTGAGCTTGAGCACAATTTGGCTGCCCTTTTCCTTAAAATGCGCACCGTACATATCTGAGACTGCTGTGCAAGATGTAATCCAGCAAATTAATCAGATATTTGTCGTGTCAAAGCTTTGCTTTTTTCTGCTATTCTGAGAATACTTAAAAAGCATTGTCCAGATGTTGATATGTCAGTTGCAAGGGTCAGAGAAGACTACAGTTAGCTCTTCTATGCAAAGTGAACACAGTCAAAGAGTGTGGATACTCTGAAGTCCTCCATCTGTTACAGCAGATAATTTGGCTGCCCATTCATTGGCAGGATTCCAAGAGAGCTTTCTAGGTGATAAGAGTTGCCAGGCGGAAATACAAGATAAAGAGGTAAGGTTAGGTCACTTCAATTTGAGAACAAAAGAAGACCATGATCAGCAGGTTCAGGAAGTGAAGCAGGACCCTCTCATGGCTAAACAATATGATGTGAAAGCGAGTTGCATCCTGAGTGACAATTCTTTTGTAGTTGTAGGCTTTCCACCTGATATTCTCCATAATCTGCTGGAAGGCATTAGTTAGTTGTGTCTTTGCCTATAAGATTTGATCAAGAAGTATTTCACACTTGAGATATTGAATAGTGCCATTAAGTAATTCCCCTACACATTTTCAGACAAAACAAACCAACCTCAGACAATTCCCAAGACATTCTATTCTAAAAGGGACCATTGGAGGGAATGGTAATGAACACTGGACCGTGGTCAGACTGCTTCCCCTAATGATAGGTCATTATGTTCCAGGGGCAGATGAAACATGGGAAGTGTTGATGTGCTTAAAATATGTGCTTGAATTAGCTTTAGCTTCAAGATTTACTGAATAATCCATTCAATATCTGGACTGCAAGGTGTCAGTCCTACTTCAAAAAGCCCAAATTATAGACTCCATCCAAAGCACCATTACTTGGAGCATTATTCCCAGCTGATAAAGGTCTTCAGACCACTTGTACATGTGTGGACATAATTTCAAGAATATCCCCTTGACTTTGGCTGCTAGACATCAGAACATGATGGCTTACCATTTAGATTCTGCTTTTTTAAGCCAGCTCTAGAAGTGGATAAAGTGAAGAGTGCCATGACTTCTCCTTTCCCAGACACTGTGCAGCAGGATTTGTTGCTGAAATATGCATCCCAAAGTACATTTCTTGCGGCAAAATCTATCAATATTGATGGTGTGAAATATGCTGCTGATATGGTAATATCTGTCGGTTCATGTGCAGGCCTTTCAGAATTCAGGAAGATACAACAGATTTTGGTTGTTAATTCAGACATTCGGTTCATCTGCAGACAAGTGATTGCATGCTATCATGAACATCTCCGAACTTATGAACTCTGAATAAGCAGTGCATTTTCAATTGTAATGGACTTCAATGATGTGTAAAAAAAATTATGACGTGAAGGGCAAACTGTTACATCTCTGAACTCTGAAACTGAAACGCTACATTTTGTGCTGAAGGTTTTCTTTTTTTCATAGAACTATGGACCAGTCATGGCCAGTCAGAGTAATAATTCAAGAAGACGACATTCAAAAGTTAACTTTTTGTGCAAGACCTAATAACGTAGAAGAATGAATTAGTGAGTTGAAAAAACGTCTGGCGCTGCAGTATGACTTCAGGCTTCACTATCAAGATCCTGATTTCAACAATTGATTTTGCAACATGACAATTATCTGAATTGCCTGATCGAGCAACAGTGAAGATTATTTACCTAGAAACTGCCACATCAACTGTCATGACAGCCAATACGACTTCTCCTGGTACATCTGACACAGAAATACTGACATCACCACTGACTTAACGTAATCCATGGCCTTCGTCGTTTGATGTGCCATTTTTTTCAGTAGATATTAAATACAGTCTTAGACAGGGAAACCTTATTTACTTGAGAGATGGCACGTGCATGCAAGTTTAACGGGACATGAAGCATGATATTCTCCAGAAGCTGACTGAGGCGATGTACAAGTTCTTGGCTTACCCACAAGATGAACACTTCAATGCTGATACTAAGGCACTGGTTGATAAGCGTCCTTGCCTCTCTGAACCAGGGTCAACCACTGATTGATATGGATAGAAGAATTGCATAAAGTTTAAAATGGGTAATTACCGACTAAACTTCGGCGATGTAGAATGCCAGACGTGTCAGTCAATGGTAATAAGAGAACAAGGCAGAATCCAAACCGGGAGCCAGCTTGCAAGAACCTGAAGAGACCAAAAATAAGTGAAACAAACTTCCTGCTGAATCTTTTCCCATGGTCAGGATGCATTAACCCTCGAGACCACTAGAAGATTGCTTGAAGATGAATTGAAGAAAAGATCACCAAATGCCACTCTTGTGAACCAGATGATGGACTAAACCTTCTCCTTAAGACGTGGAGGAACAGTCTTCAGAGCAAGGGATTCAATGCTGGCCAGCCCTGTTCAGAGAAAATCAGGTAAGAACACTACTATAACTAAATTGAAATACATTTCCTGAAGATGTGTGTGCTAGCTGAATGCAAAACTGGGAACACATTAGCACAGTATCATTTATATAAACCAAGGTAACCCAGAGATAGTTGAGCTGTGTAGTTCTCCCACCCAAATTTGGGGTGTCTGGTACTGTATTTCAGCCCCAGTTTGTTTTGGTGTTTTCAGCACCCTCTGGGGGAGAAATTGGAGCAAATTTGAGTGACATACATACCACATTTTTTTGGTCTCTTCAGGTTCTTGCAAACTGGCTCTCGGATTGGATTCTGCCTTGTGCTCGTATTACCATTGACTGACACGTCTGGCATTCCACATCGCCAAACTTTTTGTTCCCCCCACATTTTTTGATTTTATACGGCAATAGAATAAAAGAATGTACCTTTCTATAGGATTGCTATAAATAGCATTTCTGTATTTTTAAATAGTTAACAGTGACTATGACTGTTGCTATGTTGAGCCAATCAGTTTTATTTTGTAAATGCCGGATCTCAGTGTAAAGATGCTTCATTCCAGTATCACACATGATATTTGGGCCCTCTCTGCCCTCTAGGTGGCGCAATTTAGGGCCAATTGGTTTTATGTTGATAATGTCTGATCATCATTCCCTCAAGTTTTTGTCAAAATCGGGCCACATGTGACGTTTGGGACCTTTTTAGCCTCTGTTGGGTCAATAAGTTTTATTTTCAAATTGCTGGATCTCTGAGTAATGATGTATTATTATTCCCCCAAGTTTCGTTAAAAATCAGGCCAGCGATGTCTGAGATATTGTGCGTGCAACATAACAGCTTTTTGGCTTGTAGGTGACGCTATATTGAGCCGATCTGTATTTTTATAGATACTTTACTTCCACCTGTTTGCAGGGCCATCACCTGGGAACAACCTATTCTTGATGTTTTACCTCTTTGATCCCAGGCAGGAACCTCTCCCTGCCACCCCCTGCAGTTGTCTTTGGTGGTGTGGGTGTTAGTTGGCTCTTCCGCACCTTGTATCTTTCACTCTGAGCCAAAGCCACAGGATATATCCATTTTGTTAGACCCAGGATGTCATAGCAATGAGGACTGCTGTCCTGCGATGCCTTCCGGTTCTCCTCGGGGTTGTTGGCAAGGAGTTCTTCCGATCATGTTTTTAAGTGATAGTTATCTGTATTCGTACCGAGTGAAACTGAAAGTTATTTACTGGTACATTCATTACCTTACAGGGCTCCAGAGTGTGACCATTTATGACACACACATTTTGTGATAATTTTTAGAGATTTGGAACTTCCAAATATGCTCCCTTTTTCAATCATCATTGTATGAATTTCTCAATTGTTGATCACTGGGATGGAGAGTATCTGAGGGTGGATGAGATAGACTAAAGTGGGAGGAATGGTTCACACAATTTATGCAGATGAATAGATTACACGTTTTCATTTGTCCCCCTCACTTAAACATTCAGAGAAAAACAGAAAAATATGTCAATATACAGAAATGGCATGCACTAGGACCTTGCAGAAAAAAGCGGCCACTGAAAGAGCCCCAAACTTCAGGGCCTGAAAAATGTTGCAATAGATGCTTGTACTGTATGCCAGGATTGTTATGAACATGAATACAGTTGACTATGGCAGAAATGTTCTGTTTGGGAAGCGGACTTGAGTTTTGACAAAAGTTTGCAAATACAGGATGTAGCATTTTAAACATAAGATACGCACACACACACACACACACACACAGTAAATGCGATTTAGTTTGGCGTCAGGGCCCTGTTGCATCGCCCTCCTCTTAACTCACTTAGCCAGCCGAGTGAGGCAGGGAGCGATCGGGAGTAATCCCCCAAAACCGCAACAGTCGAGCCAGACGCCAACTATCCATGTGTACCGGTGGGGCACCCAACATACGACCAAGTAGATATCCCACTTTGTCTCTCTCGAAGGGAGACGCAGTGACAAAATGCAAGCTATGCATTTCTGGATCTAACTCGGTCATTCTAGCCTTATGTGAGACCTTCTATGTGTATAGCCAAGGCACCAGCTGCGGTGTGGCCATTCCTTGTTGCACAGCTCAACTCAAGCTGGGCCCCGTCCTCTGACTCACGCGTAACGTGGACGTACTCGAGGGACCAGAGGTCCCCCTGACGGGCACCGCACAAGCGAAGGGACCCTTCGGCAGATAGAATGCCAACAAGGAATATACTATATACACATGAACACAACTATGTGTATAGTGGAGCACAAATCGTATGGACACAGCGGTCCCCCAATGCGCAGTAGTAGCTGAAACCAGCGAAAATAGCAGCAACGGTGGGCATAGCGCCCAACGGCGAGCATGCAGCAAACGTAGCAGCGAACCTGGCAAGCATTCATTCAGCACATTGACAGCATGAGCAAGTTGCTTACATTATGCAAGACATTGCGACCTCCCCAAGACAAGCATGTCTTATTGAGAACTGACATGTATGCCTTTTAATGGCTGCTGAGACTTATTTAGTGAAATAAAAGACTGCTTAGCTTATGGATGCCAGTTGAGGGCTGGGACTGCATTTCCCGGGGTCCTACGGGGCGTGATATCGCTTGGGAGGCCAGTGGGTTGCGCTGCTGATGATGACATCGAGGGGTGGGCGGTCGGATAGGACGTAAACGGCGTGTTTGGTTTCTCTGCGAGCGAATCCTGTTGTTATATTGACAATTGCAGATTGGTTTCTGAGAGCGTAGACGGGACTGCAAGGCAACATCGATGCCTTCTATAATGCCAGTTACCGGCCCGGTGATTGCCGGACGATTGTGGACGATTCCCGCCAAGCGGACACTCCGACAGGGTTGTAGGGCATCGGCTAGCCGGTAGCATGACCCCGATAGGATTGCATCATCCTCGGAATCGGAGACGGCGAGTGGCATGGTGACGGCGATAGCTAGTAGGTAATGTGCGAGCTTCATTGGCAAGCATAACTGCCGTAGCGAAACACGGTGTGCAGGGTGGCGGCAGCAGAGAGTGTGCAGTGAGAGTGTGGCAGCTTAAATAGACCGCGCAATTATGGTGGCTATGCGGGCGCGTCAGCTGACGCATCAGCTGACTGCTGTACCCCTCGAGTGTGTTGCCAGAAATAGCTCCGCAGGCTTCGCTCCATATATATACATATATCTAAATGCTGACCCTGCTTTATCCCCCAACCACCTCTCACCCACCCACCCACCCACCCGGCATGTATTTTTGGGAACAATCCCTGACACCCACACCTTTACATTTTCTGTAAGAGTTAAAAAAAGTATTTAAAGGATTTAGCCTGAGCATTGCTTAGAGCAATACTGAAACACGTTCACAAATGTTTGTAAGTTTTAATGTGTTCATGTTAAATGATTTAATGCAAGACATACTGAAATAATTGAAATATTAAGTCGAGTAGGAGAAAAATGTGAGCCTGCGAGTATTGCTTGGACAAACACTTTACAATATTGTAATTGTGTAATTTGCTCTGAATGGCATTCATTTTGTCAATTTTATCAAGTAGATAGAAATTTTGTTGACTGAAGTTGCTAAAACTAAAGATACTAAAGATAAGTAAAAGTACCCTTACTCATCTTTCTGTCAGAATAACTTGAGTTGTAAATATATAATAAATTGAGTTTATGCAATCGAATTTGAAGTCATGTTTTGCTGTCTTGCATGCTTTGATGAACAATTGCGGCTAATATGGCCAGCCTCATTACAGACTCTAGAGCAAGAGCCTCCTCTTGGACATAAGTGAAAGAGATGAGTTTTTTTTTAACTTGTATTAATGCTTGCCTAACAGGGCTATCCCTAAATTGGCCTCGTAATAAAATGTCACTCTCTTCTAGACCAGTATCATCCTTTTGTTTAAGTCTAACAACTTTGATCTCAACACTGCTGCCGGAGTAGCAGGCATATTTTGTATGGTCAAGGATGCTCAGCCCAAGTATAATCCTGCCGACTACGCCGAGGTCAACAAAGGGCTTCTGTAACTCGGGAATACTTATGGGGAGCCAACCAGAACCATCCAATGAAACACAGGAGTAAGAGTACAAAACAGGAAGCTTTATTTAGCAATTTTAATTAGTGACAGAATACTAAAAAATCAACCCAGTCCAGAGCCCAGTGTCATTTTCCTGTGCCTTTGAAGTGTACACTCCAGTAGTCAAAGCAGTTGATCCCGAGTCCCTCCCGGTGTGGGCTGGAGACCGGAGAACTGAAACATACTTAAGGAGACCGGAGACCTAAAGTATGTTGCAGTTCTACAAAGACTGGAGAGAGAAGAGTCAGCTTGGGTTCACTCAGTCTCCGGTTACTGGGCATAGGGTTTATAGTATTCAATTTTAAAAGGGGGGCGGGGCACAGACAAAATCCACCAATCCTTTAGGATTATCTGGAAGAGAGGTGAGTCGCAACCTCACCCCTCTGGAAATCCAACGATGCCTCCTCTCACGTCAAATCAAAACCCGCTGCGTCAGTGCATCTGGTCCGGCCTGGCCTGTCGGTCTCCTGCAGCACTCTGGACAGATCGGGGAGGGGGGACCTGGAAACACCACTGCAACAGCTTCTTCACTCCAACACGCAACAGCTGCTGACTCGCCTGCTACATTAGACCTTACGCCCAACAATCCTGGTCATTTATAGTCATGGAATTAGCCAGCTATGGGTTCATTTACCTATGACAAAGTGAGAAATCTTTGAAATCTTTCGAAAAAGGGGAATACAATTAGTTCAAATTATACTCACATTTTCGTGCCATCTTTTGTCAACTTTGATGGTCTATTGCGGTGAAAGTTGTAAGGCAGTGAGCATAAATGTTCATAGACTGGCAGTGTGAAAGAAAAGTGTTGATGGCATCCATCAGGATGTGGTTCTGAATGCCTCAAGGTTAGCAGTAGAATGATGAGTGATGAGTATGAAGACAGTAAGAGAAATTATGATGCATGTGTATTTCTCACTGATGGGGTATTCTGCATTTTCCACAGGTCATTTGTAGTCAATTGTGGTGGTGGCAGGCAATGATGGGGGTCAAGGAGTGGAAGGAAGTGTCTGGAGGGAAGACAATAATTGAATATGCTTTCTTAACAAGAGCATGTCAGTGTTTATGAACACAATGACTTAACTGAAGATTACATTTGTGTGCATCCTTCAACCAATGCTTGCTGAGGATGACATCCACAAGAGCCTTGTGAGCCACAGAGTTTTCCTAGATGAGCTCCTTGTTGCAGAAGTCCTCAATGATGGCAAGTTCCCACAGCCCAGGAGTGACTGCCACAGTGATGCCAATCCGCAATGCCTTTCAATAGATATCAACAACACAGTTCAAGTTCAGTTAGTCATGTAAAAAACCACTACATGACTACATGAAATAAAGAAATCTTCAAGTGCTGCTCTAAATGAAAATCTTTGTCACATCAGAAATCAGCCAGATTTAACTGGTTGGGCGCTAGTGGGACACATTAGCAAAATAAACTAGGAAATCAACAGTAAATGTATTGTTGAAGAGTCTACTCCTTCATAGAGGTAGAAGGAAGATGTGTTATTTACCAAATAGCTCTCGCTAGCCTAGAGATAAAGTATTCAAAACATGATTGAATGTTTGGCTCAATTAGCCAACCTTACAGTCAGTGCGTGGCTCCCCCAACAGTCTCTGCCTTAAGACCGTCTGGGAGCCCACTGGAGCCTTCTTGCTGGCAAAGTCATCAATAAGGTCATCAAAGTCTAATGTTATGGCCAACAGGCTTTAATGGACAGCATGGCAAGGCTGATCAACCTTTTGGCTTACTAAAAGCTCTCTCGCCACCAGCAACTGTCACAGTTAGTGTGCAAAACAGTATAAGTGCAATGTACACCTTTCCAAAAATGCTCTGCATCTGCACTTTATAAATTGCATTTAACAGACAGATAAAGGACAGATTAGGTGGGAAAGTCGCATTAGGTTGAAGTGCTTCAAAAATGAAACAGAATTTAAACCTGTAGTGTAAATATGATTTTGGAAAACAACTAAATAATTGGTTGGTTATTTTATATTTATTTTATATTTATTTGTATATTTCAGACTAACATTACCTAATGTTAATTTCGACTGGATTTGCTTGGAGTATAGAGCAGAAGAGTACGGACTGACACAGTTGGAGTATGGGGAGTCAGTAGTGTTAGGTAATATCATGCACTGGCTCTTAACAATCCCCTTTGTAGAATAGATAAGAGAAAGTAGGACTGGAAAAAGATGAAAGATATAGGGAAGCAAGTGGAAAGTTACATAATAAATAATTTCTATGGTTTCCTGTAAACATATACCGATGGATCTAAGGATCCAGTTAAAGAATATGCTGATATATATTTCAGAATTTGATAAGAGTATTTGCTACAGGTTGTCCAACAAATTATCAATATATTCATCTGAGATGGCAGAAGAAATAGGGTTGTTTTCTGCTCAGACTCAGCAGCAGCGGTGTATAGTCTTAAATCATTTCAAACAATGAGAGAGGTACTAGGAATTTGTATGTTACTGTGGAGAATTAAAAGACTGGGAATAACTGTTCATTCCTGAGTACCAGGACATGCAAGAGTTAAAGGAAATGAGAAAGCTGACAAAATTGCAAAGAAGGCACTCAGAAGAAAGGAGGTGGATATAAAGACACCCCTTGGTAGAAGTGAGATATATTAGAAGATCAGTGTTGCAGATCAAATGTCAGAATAGATGGGACACAGGCATTAAAGGCAGATATTATTATGAGATTCAAAAATCCATTAAGGTGGAAAACTACACAATGAAGGACAGATGAGAGGAGATTGTTTAGAGGACATAAAGGTTTAAATTCAACATTATATTTGGCGGGAAAGAGTATGTCAGATAACTGCCATGTAACAGAGAATATGGAGCATATGCTGATGTATTGCAGCAGATGGACAAGAAATGGACAAGAAAAGTTGTTTAAAAGAATTAAGGAGATTGGATGAGGGTGGGAGGTGTGTGAATTGCTGGGGAGAGAGACAGAGATTTGAAAGTACGCCACAGTACACTTTTTTGCTTTATTTGAGACACAGGTTCAGTTTACAGAATTGAATCCATGTAAACCTTGAATCTGTACACTCCGGTACAGTAGGTGGCAGAATGCACCTTAAACGGTGAACTGCCATAAAACCGAAAGAAGAAGAAGTACATTAGCAGTAATGACGTTAGTTGTTAACTTGTGGTAGTGGGTTATTATTGGTGATTTTATTTTATGCTTCATTTTTATATTTTCATTGCATCACACTCATGCCTGGTAAGCATGTAACTAGCGCTCATATATTTTTCACGTTGTAATTATAACTGTTTCTTCAAGAGACTCCAGTTCCCACAGTCCCTCACAAGCGCACCAAACACGTCTTGTTCCGGCCGGAAGTGAACCTGCTTCCCGCTTCTCGCCCAGAGCTCCGTTATTCCACATCATGTAAGTATGAACCCCCCTAACAAAGTCGACATGTCTAAGCAAAGACTTCTAGTTTAGAGCAAATCCGTGTTTTATTACAAAGCTATTCGAGTTGACCGGCTAACGTTAGCTAATGTTATTGGTAAGCGTGGTTAGCTTGTTAACGACCATGTATAAGCTAGACAGATAGCTCTTAGCTTGTTAGCTAGCGTCCATATCGAAAAAGTAGTATCTGAATAGTAATCTAAGGTATAACGGAAATATGGTTATCATTGTATAACAAACAGTAGCTGATGTTGCAATGTCATGTTTGACGTGCACGACAGATTAGCCCTGATAAAGGACCCTTAGGGAGTCTTTCGTCGTATTGGTTGTTGCCTCTCCCAAAGGGTCCTGTGCTGCTCCATTAAGATTTCTCCCTACGAAAGTCGGAGAGTAACATAACGAAAAAACTACGCGGACTTTCATTTATCGAAACAGGTGTCCGTAAACCTTCACTTGTCTACTGTCACCGCGGTAGCACGCGCTACATCTTCTATACACAGTTAGACTTTTAGACTTTGTTTAAAACAAGTATACCCCAAATCTCCAACGTAATGAAGTCAAAGATGGCTGACAGACGCATGGACTTCCTCGCTTGTACTCTGCTTCCGAGCAATAAACTCGCTGCTGCCACCGTTGGTGGACTTGGATGGACTGCAACAATTTAGTGTGGTGGATTTGCCTTACGCCCAACTGAACAATTTAAAACATCAAAACGAGTTAAATTCGTTAGTGTCGCCTTTAATGGGTTAACACATTTCATCTATTGCAATGACTTGAGACTTGAGCATATTATTGCATATTAGATGATGTGTCACCATTTACTTAGCAACAACATCACTTCTCAATTGCAAAAATGCAATCCTACTGACAGGACATGGGAAAAATGTTTTGGTCAAATTAAACAAGTGAAGAACAAGGTAGGAAAATCAATATATTAAAATACAGGTATATCTGCTGAATTGCAAGATGGGGGGCGGGGGGGGTGGATCAATCGTGTGGATCAATAAAACTCAAGATTCAAGATTCAAGGAGTTTAATTGTCACATACACACACGAGGTGTGTAGTGAAATGCAAAGTGGCAATGCTCAGCAGAAATGTGCAAAATAACAGGTTCACACTATTTACAATAGACCAACACAATATTTACAATATTTAAGAGCTCTATATAAAAAAACAACACAATATTTACAATAAGAGCACTTTATAAAAAAATATAGTAAAAAAAGGGAAAATTGTATGTGTAATATAAATTATAAATTATGTGTAGTCTTTACCTAAGTGTGTGTGTGCATAAGAGGGGCAGTGTGTGTGTCTTGGTGGGGGCCCTGGTGAGGTCGGAGTTCACAGTCCTGATGGCCTGAGGAAAGAAACTCCGTCTCAGTCTCTCTGTTTTGGCAGCGTGACTACGGAGGCGCTTGCCTGACCGCAGCAGCTGAAACAGTCCGTTGTTGGGGTGGTGAGGATCCTTCATGATCCTGCAGGCTCTGGTTCTGCACCTCCTGGTGTACAAGTCCTGCAGGGTGGGGAGTGTAGTTCCAATAGTGCGCTCAGCCGAACGCACTACTCTCTGCAGAGCCTTCCTGTCCTGAGCGGAGCTGTTGCCAAACCAGGCAGTGATGCTTCCTGTCAGGATACTCTCCACAGCTCCAGAGTAGAAGGACTGAAGGATCCTCCGGGAGACTTTGAATTTCCTCAGTTGCCTGAGGTGGTAAAGGCGCTGCCTCGCCTTTCTCACCAGAGTGTCAGTGTGTGTGGACCATGTCAGATCTTCGGTGATGTTGACTCCCAGGTATTTATACCTGCTCACCCTCTCCACAGTAGTGGAGAGCGTCCTCAGGAAGCAAATGGGTCACAGGTTTTCGATACGTAGGTACTTATTCCTGATTTGAGGGAAACACATCCGTTTCTAACTCATTAACATACATATTTTCCCTGTCTTTTATAGTAAACATTTTAACATCAGTTGTGTTATATGTAGTCACCATCGTCAGTATTTTCAGACAGGAATTCTATGGGTTAAATTATTTTGTCCCACTGATAGAACAGATTTAACTACAAGCCCATATTTTCAAAACAAGTGTTTCTAGTCTGGGCCAAAATGCATTTTGATGTAGAAATAGTGCTCCAATATATAAAATACTTCCACTACTACCATTTTGAAGGCAGTATGTCATGCTGCAATAATACCAAACTGTTGTACCCTTGGTTGTATGTTTGTGACATATCAAGAGTTAAATGATTTTGGGCCACCAATATCAGAGTTTCTCCTGCTGTAGTACAGACCTGGTGGGCCCGTTAGTCCAAAAGCAGGCACTGCCAGGCTAACAGAATTCTAAAATAGTATAGTGAAAAAACAATCTACTCAATCAAACAATTTAATCTAGTCTACTCTTTCCATTCCTATTAGTCATTAAACATGACAACTGAAATAAATAATGTGCAGCTGGGTGGTGCTGTTTTGAAACTTGAGTCAAACATGTTGCCTGATGTTGCATAGGAAACTGCACTGCTACCCAAGTTTTACCTTAGTTGCTGCTGGTTATGGTGCAGCATGCTAGCTAGTCCAAATACCACCTGCCGTTAATGGCCCACAAATTCTGGCTGCCATCAAATCACATTTATTTGTATAGCCCTTAATCACCGTTATAGTCTCAAAGGGCTTCACAGTGCCCAACGTGTGAAAACAATAAATGGTTAGTACACGACATCCCCCAGCCTTGGACCCTCACAGAGGACAAGGAAACCCCCCCCAAAAAACTGAAATAAGTAAAGACAGATCAAGTACATGGCATATTAGGGCCAAAATGATGTAACCTTTTATGAGGTTACAAATCTGCAATCGTTAAAACAGTATGGTATAATTTTGACAAAATGTTGATGAGTGAGGTAACAGCTGTTTAGAATGTCATGGAATATGTATATTGGGCCCAAGTTTATTTCCTGGGAGAGTAGACATCCTTTTGAACTGAAAGAGTTGTTTGTCTGGCTCTAAAACATTTAACCCTTGAAAAGCTTCTGTTGATTTGCCCACAGCATCATTTTTGGCCCCTAACTGGAGATAGAAAACCCTCTGGATTGGACTGGAACCAGTGCTATCTAGCTGTGATTGAGTCTTCCTTAATAGGATAGCTCTGTAATGGTTGCCCAAATTGATTTACCCCTCAATATATCTCAAACTGGCAGTCAAGGGTACAACAGTATTTAACTTAATTTCTGAGCTGCGAACTGAAAACCAATTTAAGCTTTGCCATGCCAAGTCTGCACAGTTTTTTCTTCACACAGGTTCTAAGACAATGCCTTCTTCCTTGGAGATATAGAGCCATTCAAAAGCTCAATTCCATTCTAACAATTAACTTGGTAATAGTGATGGGAAGACCGACTCTTTTAACTAACTCGATTCTTTCGAGCCGTCCGATAGAAGTGCATCGATTCATTATGATTCACCAACAAAAACAGTGAGGATCATAACTAATACCATGTGAGGTTTGAACCTACATCCCTCAGTATGAGAGTCTGATGCTTTACTAACTGAGCTAAAC
Source organism: Hoplostethus atlanticus (assembly GCA_034670405.1). NCBI lineage: Eukaryota > Metazoa > Chordata > Actinopteri > Trachichthyiformes > Trachichthyidae > Hoplostethus > Hoplostethus atlanticus. The sequence goes on from JAXDDX010000048.1 coordinate 87,358, forward strand.
AGGTTGGAGTTACAAAAGTGCCACCCTCTGTCAAACCAGACGTGCAAATAACCACATATATCACAACTGTACAACATCTACTAACCCACATGGTATTGCTATTCATTTCATTTTATTTAGTGTGGTCTTGAATCTTTTTCTAATTGAGACAGTTTTGTTGACCAATGTTAATTTGGGCTTATTGTTTACCCAATTACCAGTTCATTTATTAAACAACAAAAACTGTTGTCAATGTGTCCAGAATAGATCGCTACATTATTACATTGGCCGTTCCCGCTCAGTGGGTCAGGGTGGGCAGACACACCTCCAAACCCCTCACCCTGAACACAGGATCCCCCCAGGGTTGCGTCCTCAGCCCCCTACTGTACTCCCTGTACACACATGACTGTGTGGCCAGGTTCAGCTCCAACTCCATCATCAAGTTTGCAGATGACACAGTGGTGGTGGGCCTGATCTCCGACAACGACGAGAAGGCCTACCTGGAGGAAGTTGCTGACCTGTCACTCTGGTGCCAGGACAACAGCCTTCTCTTGAATGTCACCAAAACTAAGGAGCTGATTGTGGACTTTAGGAGGACACAACAACAGAGGACGTACTCACCATTGGGGATAAATGGGACTACTGTGGAGAGGGTGAGCAGGTATAAATACCTGGGAGTCCACATCACCGAAGATCTCACATGGTCCACACACACTGACACTCTGGTGAGAAAGGCAAGGCAGCGCCTTTACCACCTCAGGCAACTGAGGAAATTTAAAGTCTCTCGGAGGATCCTTCAGTCCTTCTACTCTGGAGCTGTAGAGAGCATCCTGACAGGAAGCATCACTGCCTGGTTTGGCAACAGCTCCGCTCAGGACAGGAAGGCTCTGCAGAGAGTAGTGCGTTCGGCTGAACGCACTATTGGAACTACACTCCCCACCTTGCAGGACTTATTCACCAGGAGGTGCAGAACCAGAGCCTGCAGGATCATGAAGGATCCTCACCACCCCAACAACGGACTGTTTCAGCTGCTGCGGTCAGGCAAGCGCCTCTGTAGTCACGCTGCCAAAACAGAGAGACTGAGACGGAGTTTCTTTCCTCAGGCCATCAGGACTTTGAACTCCGACCTCACCAGGGCCCCCACCAAGACCCACACACTGCCCCTCTTATGCACACACACTCACACACTTAGGTAACGACTACACATAATTTATATTATATTACATACACACGATTTCCCTTATTACTATATTTTTATTTCCAAAGTGCTCTTACTGTAAATATTGTGTTGTTTTTTATATAGAGCTCTTACTGCAATACTGTAAATATTGTGTTGGTTTTTTATTGTAAATAGTGTGAACCTGTTATTTTGCCCTTTGCACATTCCTGTTGAGCATTGCCACTTTTTTCATTTCACTGCACACCCCGTGTGTGTATGTGACAAATAAACTTCTTGAATCTTGAACTTCTTGAATCTTGAGTCTCTCTCATTCATCTGCTCTCTCGGGTTCGCGAACCGCTCAGTCTCTCTCGTTCATCTGCTCTCTCGTTCGCAAACCGCTCAGTCTCTCGTTCATCTGCTCTCTCGTTCGTGAACCGCTCAGTCGCTCGTTCATCTGCTCGTTCATCTGCTCTCGTTCGTGAACCGCTCAGTCTCTCGTTCATCTGCTCTCTCATCTGCTCTCTCATTCGCGAACCACTGTCTCTCGTTCATCTGCTCTCGTTTGCGAACCACTCAGTCTCTCGTTCATCTGCTCTCTCGTTCGCGAACTGCTCAGTCTCTCGTTCATCTGCTCTCGTTCGCAAACCGCTCAGTCTCGTTCATCTGCACTCTCGTTCGCGAACCAGTCTCGTTCATCTGCTCTCTCGTTCGCGAACCGCTCAGTCTCCCGTTCATCTGCTCTCTTGTTCGCGAACCGCTCAGTCTCTCGTTCATCTGCTCTCTCGTTCGCGAACCGCTCAGTCGGTCCATCACGGTTCAGTCAGCCCTTCGCTCACTCGGATCAGCGGTTCACGTCCGATGAACGAGAGAGGCTACTTCCGCTTTCCTACCGGATCAAGGAGCCATATTGGATTATGAAAAAGGCCAATGTAATAATGTAGCTATGTATTACATTCTATATACATTGACAACAGTTTTTGTAATGTTTAAGATGTTTGATAAATTAACTGGTGGTTGTTTAAATAAATTAACTGGTGATTTATTTATTTTTATTCAAAAAAAAATTCTGGCGCTGCTATAACCGCTGCTGAATCGATTCAGTTGCGTGTGCGAGTCGAATCAACTCACTCACTTAACTGATTCGGTTCTTTGGAACGATTCGTTCGTGAATCGGCCATCACTACTTGGTAAGTCTCAGATATGGACTGCTCAATTCCCAAGTCCTGCATTTGTCCTCTTGCTGGACTGTGGACCTACTAAGTGAATTTTGAGAATGAAATTGTGCTCTTGAGGAACCTTTTTCAAAAACCTATCTGTAAGCAGAGAATCGTTTCTTCAGTGAACCATAGTTCAACCAAAATTAATATTGTAATACTATGATCGATAATGTATCAGTTTCATCTCAGTATGTTTGAGTTATGGGATCCTTGCATGAAATACATTTTGTATCTGCTTATTTGACATAATCTGGTTTGTAATTGAAATATTTCCAATTGACCGGCGATAATGTGTTTGGATTAGGGCTGTCGCGGTAACCGCATCACCGCACCACCGGTTGTGTCAAGGCACCCGCGGATGGAAAACAAACCACCGCGACAACCGCGGTTGTTAAAAAAAGTCCTGTATTTTGGAAGTTTTTTATTATTTGTTTTCCATTTCATTATTAAATTAATCATATTCATGTGTATTTGGTGTAAAGTGTTGTAACAACCTGGTTGAAATATGTGATGGTTACTGTTAGTTATGGCCAGTTATGGGAGATGTTATTAGCGGGTTCGTACCTCCCAACTGTTGGTTGCCCATCACCAGTCTTAGTGTGCTTAGTCTTCCTGTGATTGGTTGAGAGGCGGGGAGGCGGGTCAAGAGAGTTAGGTTGAGACACCTGTGTTGTGGTGGTACGCTCTGGCGCTGGGTTTAAGAGTTTGGAGAGTTAAGTTATCGAGGTGAGCTGTTGTACGGTACAACAGTAACTAATAATCAGCTTAATAAATGCACTGGATTGATACACTCGCACTCGCAGTCCGCCAGGCTTCCAGGGGCGTCTAAACGTCTAAACTTTGTGTACACGTTCACATCCCTACTTTTATCACATTTCACAATGTTGAGGGACAAATGGATAGATTATCAAACATGTTTGAAATTGTTTGGGACTCCTACGACGTTAGACATTCTTAGGACCCCACTGAAGTACACTGAACCGATCGCGGGTAAACTCGCATGTATTAAACATTTTTTTTAAAAAGGGCGGTACCACCGCATCCCGCGGTGATGAGCCACATACACAACCGCGGTGGGAAAATTTCAAACCGCGACAGCCCTAGTTTGGATGGATTTGTCTGTCTATCATCATTGGATTTATCCATTGATACTGTTTGGACAGATAAAATGCCAGCTAATCATTTAGTTTTGGCTAGTAACAACTGGAATCTCAAGCATTAAGATACTGGTTTGTCCTGCCAGAAACAATCTTACCTCAACTGTTTCTGCTATGGCAGTTCATGTTGAAGTCATGTGGAGTGTGTCTTGATTGCATCACAGTTTTTTCTTGATTTCTTGATTTCTGGCTTTCAACGAAGTGTTCACGAATCTAGACTGAAATGTCTAAAGCAAGGATGTGATTTTTCTGGATTAATCCGGAATTCCCGATTTTCCGACCTGAAAATGTGACCCACGTGAATCATGCAGATCCACAACAAAAAAAAAAATGGGGCGGGTGGTGCGTTATGAGCTGCCCGAGTGAAATGGAGAGGATTTGAGGACATCTATAGGCTGAAGTGCATGAATTTTTTTTTTCCTTTCCAAGTATCCACGAGGATGTTAATTAGCGTTCAGCTCAGCTCGAGCTCAACATGCCCAATTCCACACCTGGTACCCCAGTCGCGCTTGTTCGTCAGTACATCGTCCCTTGACAAGAACATCGCCGTTTCGGATCGGATAATTCAGCTATGTCAAGATTATTCCTTGTGATATGTCTAAAATACAGGTCTACTTTGACTTTGTTGTCGATTGATCAATCCGATGATAAGTTATTGATTGATTTTCACTTATCGCAGGGTCCCATGGCTTGCCATGTTGCTTGTTATTTCACTGTTTTTATGTAGCTAAATTACTAGTGTTTGCGTATCTGCAAATTTAGCTTGCTAAATTAATAAACTGTCTCATGAAGCGAGATTAGTGGGTTAGCGAGATAACTTTGAATTCCGGTATTTTTTATAACTTGGGGAATTCCGGTATTTTTAACCCTGGGCTCTATGTGTACAAATTTGTCATTTATACCGCAAAATAACTACAAAAGGTTTTGGAATTGCTCCGGTAGATCTCCTCAGTCGGCAGTCGCGGAACGGGTTGCTATGGCTGCAACGTAATCTGTTGTGGCAAGTGCGCCTATCAAAGTACGTCCACTAAAAGTGCTTGTTTTTGCCACTGACAGGCTCAGATTGTTATTCGTGTGTCTGACAACATTACGGAAAGGATCGCTACAGAGATAGACCTCTTTTTAACCAGAAACCTTTGTTTAACCTCTTCATGCAACAACTCGCCTCATCTTTCAGATTTCAGAGCGAGACTTCTCCTTGAGCGAGACTTCTGTTTCTGGTTAAAAAAAAAGGTCTATCTCTGTAGCGATCCTGTCAGACACTTCCAATAACAATCTGAGCCTGTCAGTGGCAAAAACAAGCACTTTTACTGGACGTACTTTGAGCGGAGGTTGTTTTTTTTGGGGCAGGGGTGGGGGGGGGGGGGGGGGTGTGTGTATGGGTGACGGACGAATCTCCTTAACGATTCCTACAGTTTATTTCTGTCAGCTCATATGAGTGAACTGCATTGAGCAAAACATTCTACTCAACTGTCAGGACCTGCTCTTAAGCAACAGCAGAGCAGACAATCTGCTTCCTGTTTACACCGGCACGCGCATGCCCAGTGTAGGTGAATGGTTACGTGATATGCGTTTTCAGGCGTATTAGCATGGACGGAGATAATTTCTGAAACGGTGCTAAAACGCTTCTGTGGACGGAGATCCTTTTAGTTTCAAAACTCAGTTTTAAAACGAAAACGTATTAGTGTGGATGTAGCCTGACACAGAAGCAAACGCTTGTCTGTGAACACACCACTCTCTCCCTGCACTGTATGGCTCATTTTGAGTGAGTGGCGAGATCACCTGAGGTAAGGACATTAGCTTTTTTCAGTTGGCTGACTATTTTATATGGTTTTGACTAATATCATTAACTCTGTAGGTTATGTAGGCTATGTTATGTGTTTTTAGCTAACGTTATTGTACTCCGTGTCAGAGCAGCTTCTCTTATGCTAGATTTCCACTCGTAAAATAAACTTGACGGATCCCATTCATTTATTAGTAAAAGAGGGCCATCTAGTGGTGGATGAGGGCAGGTTACCCTAACAAAAAAACTGTCATAGTAGTTTGATGGTAATTATTGTATAAATAATTCACCATGGTACATGCCATATTTAAACATTGTTGATGTTGACTAGTACAGGCCATAATTTCACTGATAGCTTTAGAATTGAGAAACTTAGCACTGTGCTGCATCCATGAAACCTTAAAGGGGAATTCCACTATTTTTAAACCTCTGGCTCTATATGTACATATTTGTCATTTATACCCCAAAATAGGTACAAAAAGTTTTGGAATTGCCGGGGTTCGCCTCAGCCGGCAGTTGCAAAACGGGCTGCTATGGCTGCAGCGTAATCCGTTGGGGCAACTGCGCCCGATCAAAGTACGCTAGGCATAAAGAGTAAAGTGTGACAGTGTTTGATTTAGTAAGACCTCACTTAGGCAGCCTGAGGGTGTGTTTTAAGGAGAGGACATTGAGGACATAATTGAACTAGTTCTGAAAATAGAAAACTTAATTTACTACTTAACATCTGTCTGTCTCTTATTGATCTGAGTATATTAAATAGAATTTCCTATTTATTTAAGTATATACCACAGGCCTTATATGATATTATGCTTTTTTCGACTTCGGGTAGCTCGTGTGTGTGTGTGGGTGTGGGGCGCCGCGCTCTGTATATTTTCCTGCTTTTTTCTCCTTTGCCAATCACATGCCTGCTAAAGAAATAGTTCATAGTAGTGGTTCCCAAGTCTGGTCCTCGGGATCCAGATTATCACTGGTATTCTATTCTGTCAGGTAGTTAATTGCATTCAGCTGCAGTTCCTGATTAGACTGCTAGAATCAAAACTACCTGGCAAAATAGAAAACCAGCAGTATTCTTGGCTCCAACGACTGGAGTTGAGAACCACTGGTTTGTACCACTCGGTCTTGGGATTGATTTTTGCAGCAATACATTGCAGTGTTGAAACAGTCTTTGTCATTATTATTCTTTCAGGGTCAAATTTAAAAGTGGTTTGGCATAAAGCCATGCCCCTTTATGCCACATTGCATTGTGTTGTGGAAATTTGTCAAAGAAGTCAATTGCCACTGAAAGCAGAGTGATCATTTAATCATGTAGCAGCATGGAGAGAAGTCAGCATACAGCTCAAACAGCATTTAAGCATTTCTCCCCCCTCTAAGAGTGAGCAGGATCTTTACCTATAAGTTACACAAGCCCCTTTAGGTTTCCCTGTCTACTACTGTTAATACATATGTGTACTACCTTTACTACTCGTTCATGTCATACAAGTTTTCTTCCACACTTGCAACACAGAAATAGGAGACAGGCTTCAATCCAGGCTGACAGTTGGTGGCCACATACACCCTCTCATTCTCCTGAATGGATAGTTGGTGGTATTTTCACACTTTACTAAAGTGCAAAAAAGTACTAACAATCTTTTATCCCTCTTTGAGCAGAATGCCCAAATCAAAGGAGGTGTTGTCATCCACATCTGGAAGTGACTCTGACAGTGAAGTGGAGACCAAGGTACACTTTTCACACACTGGCGTCTGCTAAACCTGTTTGCTTTGCTTCACCCGTGCCCTTAAAGCATGGTTTTACAGAAAGGAAGCAGGCTTAAAGCAGGTGGTGATTTGAGATGTAAAAAAACATGTTAAAAAAAAAGTGTTAAATTAAACATGTTTGTGGTGTAGAACATAAGGCAACCCAGTCATCTTCATCTCAAAGACATACATTTTTGCCCACATCATACTCGTACTTCAATGCAGTTGCAGAAGAGTGCTCCTTTTCACCACTTTCTTTGGGCTTTGGCTGTCTTTTGGTATTGTTTGTGATTTAAAAAGAGAAATTCTTCAAAGAAAAATGCTTTCCACATACACCAGTTTACCATGGACAACATCTAGAACACCGTGGATGAAGGGGCTGTCACTTTCCTAAAACCTTGATTGAATGAATACAAAATAAGATGTTTGTTCAAAATGTACTAATTAGTCATCAGAATTCTCTACTATGCCATGCTGTCATTGTTGGTCCCTATGCCTTTTTATAGCTTAATCTAAATCAATCTTTATAAAATCAACTTTATAAAATGATTAGTTCACACATTTAGATTATTTTTCAAAATAAAGTACAAATTCTTATTATTTCCAGCACCAAGTAAAGTGCCTCCTAGGCTGGTTTACACACCAGGCCAAAACAATAGACTTAAAAGGCTTGTAACATTAATATGTAGGGTTACAGTGAAAGGTTTATAACAAAACCTGCCAAAACAAAAAGCAGTGAGCCAAAGGGTACACCATGGGTCTTAACAAGTGCCTTAAGTTTCCAAACCAACACAATACCACAAAGAAAGGTGGCAATATCAATTTGGGACACATAAAAACCATAAGAAAAGATACCACTCATTTTAAACAACTGGGTATTATAAAAGTGACAGCCCTAAGAGATGGAAATGACAAACTAAATCTTTTTTAGGCTAAGAGGAAGAAGTCAAGTGCACCAGAGAAACCGGCCAAGAAACCGAAGAGTGGAGAGAGTTCCAGGCCAGGTGGCTCATCCAAAGGCAGCAGTAACAATGATGACAATATGTTCCAGGTGGGTGTCATCTCTGGTATAGGTTGAACATTGCTGCCGGTGGAGGCTGCACGGCCAACACAATGGTGCAGTAGAACAGTGGCAGGAAGTAGTATGAATATGCTCACACACTAGTAGCTTTTCATTTTATGTTGACTTAAATTCTTACCAGCCCAGGAAAGATGGTTTGTGTTCAGGTGGCGCTGTAGATGGGCAGCTTCATAAATGAATGAGCACCTCACCATAAAGAAAACAAATGCCTGAGGTGGCACAGTTGAAGTGCAGGTAAAAACATCAAGAACTCATCATAGAACTGATGATATTTGTACTTGGACTCCTTTTCATGTTTTATTTTTTATTTTATTTTTTGCCTGTAGGCTCATCTGAACTGTGTACTACCACCGCTGCATTTTAACCATCAATCCATAGCAAATAAGAAATGGTTGCTAGCCACAAGAGGGCAGTGGAAAACAATATATGCCAATATAGAAAAGTTAATGTTTTTTAACACTTTATTCTTAATTTATTTTTCTAATCCTAATCACAACCATGTTAGAGACTGCAATAGAATAGAAATTTAAAAAAAATATAATGATGTAGGCTGTATCGGGGATACAGTCACGGTTCAGAGCGTTGTTAGGCAACCCCTTTTAACCATGAGTGATCCAGTAAGACCTCAAGTGCCATATTGCTTTTAGAAAACGGTTACAATTTATAGAAAGAATTATTTGATGACAGTATTTTATTTTCTAATTTTTTGTTTAGCAAATTCATTGAAATAAGAAAGTATCTTGTGAATATATGTCTCAAATGTTTCAACTAGGAGATACATTAACTGTTACTGTGTGTAACAGTTCCAGTCCAGTGTTTTATTCTGGAACTGTCCCCTTTATAACCCTTAATGATGTCATCAGTTAGAATACATTAGAATGCATTTTAGAATGATCACACCGAGGTGACAGTACTCCTCAAAAAGGTTAAACTACTATATTCCCATTTATGCTTCTAACCCATTCCTGAGTACCTGATTCTTGTTGGTATGATCATATACCCACGCAGCACTCCCATCTCTTTATTCACATCAGTTAAAGGGTTTATATAATGCCGAGGAAGACCCATGTCTCATCATATGTCCATCATGGCCTGTCCATTCATAGATGAGGTCGTGGATGAGGGAGGGATTGTACGCAGGGCCTTCCAAAGAGACAGAACTTTCAGGGATAGATCAGACTCGCTGGTTTACCCAGACCAACATGTGTTTGAGCGGTATAGGTTCTCAGGTGAAAGCATTAATTAGACCTGCAGATTACTAATGCCACATAGAAAACAGCACACACCACAGTAAAGCTCTCACAGTCCCACAGATTGTGTACATTGTCTCTGTTTTTTCAAGTGGTACATTTACAGTCTTGAGGATTCATATATGGCATGCTTTCATGTATAATATTTTTAGCACAGCTTTTCAGTTTTTTAATATTGTTGGAACACATATTTCATTATTGAATTAGTTCTTTGTTTTTAATTCAACAATTACTCATATTTCCCTTTTTAGTTATAATATGCCTGAATTCTTCATAGACGTCCACTAAAAGTTGCTGCTCAGTGGCCGTGAACATTGTCTTTTTAGCGTAATTTTTCGACATGATGAATCGGTCAGATCCATGATCCATGATCCATGATGCTTAAATAAACTGTGTGCAACTGTGCACGCGCAATTATCTGGATTGCTTGAACCTGGCTTGGATTAGCTAGATCACGGTAGCTTGAATTCGGCTCTGTGGAACCACTATCCCCAATTGACTTGTTAGGTTAACTCAAACCAGGCTTTCGAAATTAATCTTTTCTAAACCTGCTTTGTGGAACACCCCCCTGGAGTAGATGCACCCCCTGTTGATAAACACTGCAATAAAGGTACTGTGTTTTGCCAGTGCAAAGAGCATTTGAGATGAACAAGACTAATGTGACTAGAACAAAAAAAATGATGCCCCTTTTTTGTTTGGACTGGTTTTAGAGTAATATTTAGAATGGGATATGGCTGAGGCCTAGTGGGTTTATGGGGTAAATGCATGAAATGAAAAGCTGAGTCCATTTGAGGTTTTATTTTTCTGTCGTTACAGATTGGTAAGATGAGGTATGTCAGCGTCAGGGACTTCAAAGGCAAGGTTCTGATTGACATCAGAGAGTACTGGATGAACCAAGATGGGGAGATGAAGCCAGGCAAAAAAGGTAATCAAATCAATTATTTTAGCTACTAACCACTGCACTCTTCCACCTCCTCTTGTATATGTCTTAGCTATGCATTAAAATGACAGTTATTTCAAAAACAACACTAGTGCCTGGATAGATAAACGTTTGACCTTTTGATTGGCTTGCAGTTCAGATTGTGTTTTGTGTTTATGAAACCCCTTTTTAAAATTACTTTTAGGTATTTCCCTGAATCCTGAGCAATGGAGCCAATTGAAGGACCAGATGTCTGAAATTGATGATGCCATAAAAAGGATATAGGCACCATTTGAAGTGCTATGTGTTGAATTAGTTGAAACTTTGTTTGGCAGTGTTTTTTAAAAAGATTCAAATTCTTTTCTAATGGACTTGTTTCATTTGCAGCTGTATAGAACTAGTGTCTTCTGCATGTACTGTGTAGTTTTCTCAGTGTAAAGCCTGTTGTTTTTGAGCTATTGTAGTAAAGGTGTGGGTGGATGAGTAGGTGGTAGATGTGAGTAAGTGGATGATTACAGTTGGTGGGTATGATTGAATGATAGAGTGAATTGTTCTTTGTATTGAAATACTTAATAATAAAAGCCAGTAAGACTGTAGCTTAATATTGGTTTTCCAGTCTGAAATATTTTCTTTTTGGTGGTAAAAATTCATATTTGGGGTTTGACTGTCATGTGCAGGTATAAATCATCAACCTTTGTTTCATCTTATTATATGACCTTTGTAATATGTAGTGCCTAATAACAGTGCTGTTAGTGAGGGCCAGTCCCAGATAAATCATTACAATAAGTTGTGGTGTAGTACATCATATTCAGATGTCATGTTATACCTGCAAGCCATTAGATTGTGAAACATAGCCAGGTCTTGAAATAAAGGACTTAAACACAAGCTGGCACATTTTATTCTTAACAGCATTGGAACATACTGGTCTTCATCTATTCAGACATTCAGACTGAGAGAGAGTCGCCCTGCATTAGTTGCATTTGATATCCAAATCAAATCACTGCCTTTGAGTCAACTGCTAAATCGCCAGTTGGTGCCAGCATATCATAAGACATGTTCAATAAACAGTTGTGTGGTGTTTCATGAAGGTGCTGTGTGAAAATTATTTTAAGTTGCTTGATCACAATGACATTAGTTCAATGGGGTATTTTAGACTAACCTTAAAAAAAACTACTTTATCAGTTTTTAAGTCCATTATGTACCAAAATGAAGGAAACAAGTGAGTAAATGAGGGAAGGCAAATAAATGACGTGGAATACATTCCCCTAGTGTGGTTTAGTTTTACTAAACCCTTTAGAGTGCTTGACTTCATCCTGTGCAGAAGCCTTTCTATTGTAAAGGGTGCATTCTGTTTCAGAATGAAAATGTCCCTATCCACAGGGCAGTGCCCCCAGTTTGAAGTGGAAATGATAGAAACCATATGCTATGTCTTCGTTACCTGACTGAACATTTAGAGAAATCTTAGTGGCGTGTGAGAGCATTTTACACAATCATCAGATCAAGTGAAGGAATTTCTCATATTTCTCATTTTTGTAGAATGTTTTGGCAGCTCAGTGGCCAAACATCTTTTGTGCCTACCTAAAGCAACCATTTTGCTTGATCATTTCAGAATCAAGCTTTTTGAGAGCTGTGATCATTACTGACAACCTGCAGAGAATATATAAATTAAGATACAAATTGTAGCGTCCAAAAGTAAATCAGTATTTTTATCTTCTTAGTCACTAGGTGGCGCCTGTTGCAAATATATACATTTTCTTCTCTCATCAGTGATACATTAAGGGCCACTTTCAGTTTTTCATGGGCCCGAATAAGCTTTTATTTTATTTTATTTATTTATTTTTTAAGATAAAAGCCAAAAGTAATGAGCCAGACTGTTCCCATCAGAATCCCTGTTATGTATTATAAAGAATTTAACATGGGGAGTGGCATTGAGAGAAATGCCAATATAACATTACTTAAATGGACATGTAATCCAAAAAGTAGTAATGCAAGACATGCGTTTAATACTACATTTGCACTATACGTCTAGCTAATCAACATTAGAATTAGCCTACACAGTGTTATATCAGCAATAGAGAGGTAACGGAAGTGAGCAGCAAAGTGGTGCAGCAGTATTTTTAGTAAAGTCACCGTAGCAAAAATCTGTTTAGTGACTCGATTACCAGGAATGAAGAATAACATGGCTTATGTCAAGCTTTGACATAATTTTTTTAATTTAAGTTTAAATCAATCTAGAGATTGAAATGCCATGTTTGGAAACCTCTGGAGTGCAGAGGTTCACACCCATGGGAACTCTCCAAGTATTAAAGCCAATTACTGAGAAGAACAAGGATGACTTTTCCCTGCAGCGAACAGACCCCATTAAATTCCCAATGATGAATTATGCTGGCGAGAATGTCTTTAAGAAATATATTTTATGGAGTTTCAGATTGAATAGGATCCTTATGTGCAGAATAATGCAACTTCCGTTGACGCTATATAGAACATGCAGTGTGCACTGAACAACTGCCTAAGTGGGTATGAAATAGCTGAGAAATTATAGAAATAAGTGGAAGGTATTTTTCCTTAAGCATTGTCAGATAGCCTCACGTCAGTGTTAATGAATCACTTTGCGTCCCCAGGCAATTACATGTTCTACCTAGCCGCAAACTATGTCCCTGGACTTTGCAAACTGAAGCATCTGCTTAATTGTTGTTTCACGATTTTTACTATAACAAAGTGTTTAATGGGAGTAGGAGTGTGTCTAATCAAGGAAGATATGCTTTTGGTTACACGCTCAAAGTGCATGTCTTTAAAGCCAAAGAGGGTCTCCTCCCTTCTTTTCTGTAAGTGGTTTGCATGGGTCATTCATGCCTCTGATGCTCAAAGAGCCCCTGACATCTGCTTCCATTTGAAGGCCCTAAAATAAGGCAGACATAGCCCCCCTGAACATCAGCCAACGGTTGTGGTTGCTCAAACCACAGTGGCTCCTTTCACCAACTCCTGAGATTCTATCTCTGGTGTTTGCTACCTCAAAAATCCTGGTTTTGGGGTTTGTTTTCCAGACATATGAATCTGCCCCAAGAGCTCAGCTCAATTTCTGTCAAAACTTGAGGCAACAGAAAAAGTTAAAAAAAAAAAAAAAAATCCTGTCTGTTTTGATGGATGCCTGTGCTTGTCTGTTGTTTAATGCTGCAGTGACTAATATAAAGGTTCCCATTTGCTGGAAGGAATGTGCCCCCTCCATTGCGATGTGAAATGCATATTGGTTATGGGGCTCCTTCAGTTTCCTGTTCAAGATGGTATTGGCAGGCCACACTTAAGTTATTAGGAATTGCTGCAGCTGGCCAATTTGTCTAAACTTTTTATTATCTTAGCAATGGACAAATTATTCTGAAAGTTTACAGCCCAGAAATCACTCCCACTTTGCCGAGAGAGATGCAATCATTTGTCAAACAAATAAGAAAAAAGTAACTTTTTCATGACCTGATTATCGTAAGGGTTGGATCTCCTGAAACCTAACAGTGAGTTCTGCAGTATACAATCTAACCCATGCTGTAAAAACATGATTTTTGAGAAGACAGTAGCTATTAAAGCACACACAAATCCAGCCTGAATTCCTGAGATCCAAATACTGGTGTTTTGAAAGGCTGTTATATTGAGCCATGAATACTCAGTCTTCACACCTAAGAATTAAGACATTTTTCAGCTGTTTAATGTGGATGAGGTGGAATGTAGTGTCAGGAGGCTCATGTTTCAGGTTGTAACGCCACAGTGTCAAATTTATAAATTCACCTTTATCTGAGGGGTGAAATTGCTGCAACCAGGATGGTCATACTGATAGTTTTGATACGTAACTGTGGTGCTGCTGCCACTTTGCCACCCCTGAAAAATAATCATGCGCTCCTCTGTTGCTCCCTGTAAATAAATGGGCTGTGGTCTGAATGGGATACTAACATGCTACATACTTATTAGTATGTACTGCATACTACATACTCCGGTGGCAAATGAGTATACCATTATATCAGCAGACTATACTCATGCAGTGTGACTGTGCTAAGCCAATTCTGGACGAAAATGTGTTGTAGGCTGAACACAGATGTAAATCAACATTAGCTACTTCTACAAAAGTAGAATCTTATCTCCTCAAGATAGGATGGTCTACATTGTATTTCATATCACTTTTCCCACCTCCTTTAGCCTACATTGCCAGACGTTTCTCTTGAAATGACGTATGGCTACTGAGGTTACCAGGATTGGGACTGATAGACAGCATGTAGGTTGTGAAAGGTGACTTCACTTCAGAAAAGAGCGGTGATCCATTAAAATGGATGTCGACTGCCAATAAACTACGAGAAAAAAAAAGGTTACGCAATGCATTTTGGGGCATCTTGGTGCATTGAGTAACACTGGTTCCATACTCAAATTCTTGCTAATGTATACATCCAGGCCTACATCCAGGAGGGCACTCCTAATTAAGGGGAAGGGTATAAAAGATGGGTAAACTGTGGGGCGCCTTTGCCACTCTCCAGCGGAAACAGGAACAGCAGTCACCATGGCTACAGCCTTACTCGCCATCGGCTCAGTTATGTGCTGTGGCAGTCTATCAGCACATGCATTAAAATTGTGCGCGTATGTAGAATTGTATTCTACATGTCAGGTGAACAAACGTGATATTTTCCTGTTTTGACTACACACATTTAAATGTATTCACCACAGTCAGCGATTTCGGCTAAAGACGATAAAACTGTTTCTGATTCTGATTCTGAAATGCTACAAAGGCAATTATCAAGAAGGAACTGAAATTTGTATGTGGTTTCCTCCATCCTGATATTTTTGGTGCTCTTCTGTTGAGTGGATACGGTGAGTGGATAGGGTGAGGGCTTGGGGGGGGATGGAATGAGATTGGGCCTCAGTGTCTTCCTCGAGCACAATCAGTGGATACTTGCCAACACAAGAGATTGAACCCAGGTCCCCTGGTTGCAGGGCAGTGTCCCTTCTCACTTAGCCACCCTGCTGCATCAATACACTCACAATAATATGTACTAAGTAATTTAAAAATGTTGAATGAACACTGGGTTTATTTCCACATTCTATAATGTTATAGTTATCCACCTTTTTTACCCCAGGTCTAGGTGGGGTAGCACTGTGACACCATTAGTACTATTTAATACTGTAACATCTGCCACTACTAATCGACCACTTTGGTTTAAACTTTGTGTCATCAGTAATGATAGACTCATAGATGTTAGATAGAAATGTGCAAAAACTATGAACTCCAGTCCAATATAGACAGAAAGAAACAGACCAGTTATTAATTTACTCTCAAGATTTTCATGTAACTTGCATCCGTCTAATATTACATACTATGATGTATACTGTGTGTATCATGAAGATTTATATCAGCTTAAAAATGGTGGTTTTAATTGGTGACAGCCACTTGGCTCACAGTAGTTTCCGATAGTAAGGAGCAAGCCAGCGTTGTAAATGCGGCGCAGGATTGGTCATCTATACTAGAGAACGAACATAAGGTAGCTCGGTGTGGACTGACTATCTCGGTGCCCTTGGAAATGTATGTCTGACTTCCTCCCCTACAGCTGCTGTTGATGTTGGCCCATTTGCAGATTGGAATGTGCTGCTGTTTGTTGACTGCTACTAGAACGCCACCCCACCCCCAAACAAACAACATATCTTTCAGCCGAAGCATAGTTAAGCGTCTCAGTCCGGCTTTCGGAGTTAAACCCCTGTTGGGTCGGCCTGAGCCGCCGAGGCTCCCCTGAGGTCATCTGGTCACTTCACCCCAAACCAACCCCTCACCAAACAGACCACTGTGTGTTAAATGGCCTGCCAAACATAGCAAAGACTCGCTCAGCGTTTCACCAATCAACAGTCATTGTTCACATGGAAAGCCCACTGGAGGACTTGTAAACGCCCCCTCCCATACCCCGAAACACCCTCAGCAGAAATTCTCCATCATGCCCCCCCCACCAAACATTCTCCCCCACCCCATTCCCCCTGTAATGGCACCATGAGCCCCCCTCCACCTCCAACCTTTCGCCAGGGCAAGAGCTGTTGGTTTCTTAATCCCCTGTTAAATTATATAAAGATCCAGGAAAGTTGCAACTCTGCATGAGGGCTTGCGGATTTATCAGCTAATAATCCAGATTTCTCCGCTACTTTGATTCAGTTTGCTGGACAGTAGAATAGTAAGCTCAGTTAACACTTGTGTTGAAACTTATTATTTCTCACGTCTTTGCTCCAAACAGTCCCAAATGTAGCCATAACACCAACATCCTCTGCCGTAGGTTACAATTAAAATCGCTCAGGGTTGTAAATGTGTGTAATTTTAGTCTAACAGTGCAGAGAGGTGAGCTCCATGGCTATGGTTGAGTGAGGGACAAACCTAGGCTCTCTCTGTATGCCCATTTGGATTGCATTCACTCAGTATGAGCCATCTGCCACCTAATGTTTGTGAGAATTGGCTCACGACGTGGAAAATAAATTCCAGTTGCATTCCCAGTCTTCTGCAAGTCTCTGCACAGTTACTCGGGCAAATACTGATTAATGGAAAAAAAAGTAGGAATAAGGGCAGTCATTATACATTTATAGCCATGTTGCCCCAGCTGTGTCGTAGGAAGGGGTTTTCCAGTGTTGTCTATACAGGTAAGGCAGTGTTTACATGGAGCATGACAAACTCTCCTGAAGTTAGAATCCAGGAAACAAATGATAATCTGATGTCAAGGGACATTTTGTATAGCTGCTTCATTGACAATCAGCAAGAGGCTGGGTTTGTGGATGCACAATATTAGTTTGCACTTTTAGTAGAACTAAGTTCTGAACAGTGCATGAGGTTTGGACCATGAAACAAATATTTTTCTCAAAAATGTGTGTGCCACAATTATTGGCACCTCTTCATTTAATATTTTGTGCAGCCGCCCTTTGCCAAGATAACAGCTCCCTTTGCCAAGACAACAGACTCTTCTCCTATAATGTGTGATGAGGTTGGAGAACACATGGCAGGGGATCTGAGACCATTCCTCCATACAGAATCTCTCCAGATCCTTCAGATTCGGAGGTCAACGCTTTTGGACTCTCCTCTTCTGCTCAACCCACAGATTTTCTATGGGGTTTAGGTCGGGGGACTGTGATGGCTATGGCAAAACCTTCATTCTGCGGTCAGTAAACCATTTTTGTGTTGATTTTGAGGTGTGCTTCGGATCCATTGTCCTGCTGGAAGGTCCAACCACGGCCCCTTCCTGGCAGAGGCTGTTAGGTTTTCATTTAATATCTGCTGGTACTTGATGGAGTCCATGATACCATATATCCTAATAAGTTGTCCAGGGCCTTTGGAAGAAAAACAGCCCCACAACATCAAAGATCCACCACCATACTTCACAATGGGTATGAGGTATCTTTCTGTCTACGCCAAACCCACCTCTGATGTTTGTTGCCAAAAAGCTCTATTTTGGTCTCATCTGACCATATAACCCGGTCCCATTGAAAGTCCCAGTAATGTTCGGCAAATTGTAGGTGCTTTAGTTTGTTGTTGGATGACAGCAGAGGCTTTTTCATGGCAACTCCAGTCGCTTTAAACTTTTAATTATTGCCCTGATAGTGGAAATGGGCATTTTCAACCATTTAGAGATTTTCTTATATCCATTTCCTGATTTGTGCAGCTCAACAACCTTTCGTCACAAATCGTTACTGTGTTCTCGGGTCTTTCCCATAGTGATGAATGCCTAAGGGAATTTGGCCTGTGTCACCTAATATTTATACCCCAGTGAAACAGGAAGTTATGGTTGACCACTTCCTAATCAAACAGGCGAACTCAGAAATGTAAAATATGACTGGAAATATACTTCAGTTAGATTTTAATCATAGGATTTTCTAGGGTCGCCAATAAATGTGGCACACGTTTTGGGGAAATATTTATTTCACATTAACATTTTTTTTTATTTCAATAATTTTACTTCAATGAAAAGGTAAGATTTTTGTGCATATTTTGAGTGAAAGACCAAGAGGATAAACAGTTTTGCTCATATTCACTAAGGGTGCCAATAATTCTGGAGGGCACTGTACACTCACATACTGGTATGCATTTTACCCCAGTTATTAAATCAATTGTCAATGGTCTGAAAAGGCTTTGAACACCATTTATAAGCAGCCTCCAATGTTCACATACAAAACCAGTTACGCAGTCTGCTGCAGTAGTCGCTTACCACACCGAAGGGTTGTCAGGGGAGAACACTGTGCTGAGCTAGGGAGAGACTGACCGGCATAAATAGGCAGGTCAATTACAAGCTGCTTCAGGTGTGTGTAATCCCCGGGAGTGAAGCAGCTGTGAATTATGATACCGATTGCCAGTGACATAGCCCAACTGCACTCTACCTACCCAATGGCACTGCCAGCCTTCCCTAGCCCCTGAGGACTGCTGAGGTCTCCTCGGCACGCCACAACATGTAAACAGGAAGTCTACAGCTCTGGAAAAAATTAAGAGACCACTTCAAATTTTTCTTAAATCAGCATCTCTACATGTATGGCAGCCATTCCATTCCAGTGTCTGTTGAATTCCAACACAGGCACAACTCATGTCAGAAGTTTATAGAATAAAAGAAAAATGTTTATTTTACTCAAACACATACCTATACATAGTAAAACCAGAGAAACTGATAATTTGGAGTGGTCTCTTAATTTTTTCCAGAGCTGTATATCTGAGTGAACTGTGGTACCCCAGGGGAAAAGCCAGGTGCCACCAAGTCCAGTCTGATGGCACATCCATTTCACAGATCACACCGGAGGCAGGATTAAAACCAAAAATGATTTGACCAAAGTTAGTTATATCAAATGACGACGTTATCTTACAATTCAACATTGTGAGGGGCAGCCTCCCCGCCTGCTTTTCTCCTCTGTGTGGACTGCAGATTCCACTCTTAAATCTCAATCAATCAGCTCCCACCTGGCTGATTAGTGATGCGGTTCACCTGGGGCAAGATGACCTGGCTGTTGTCTGCTGGGGAATGTAGTTTTTTTCTCCACAGTTTGGCAGATGCCCCAGTCTGCCAGAGATATTAGATCAGGAGATTTAAATTCACAAATTATAAGACATTTTTTGAATGAGAGCCACACTGAAAAAGAATCTCAGATGCAGTGGCATTGATTGTCTTTCTGAGTCAAAGGGGAGGTGATAGAGAAAACATGCTGTTAAAATTGGAGGCAAGATGGATTTATAAACTCATCACTTTGTTTCCTAATGGGATGGATGAAGAAGTTTTCAACTCCTTTGCTATAGATTAATTTGGCATTGCTGGGTTTATTGAGAGAGTTTTTTTGTTTTCCCATAGGAAAGCAAAATCCAAGAAGACCTTTTATGTCACCCAGACACAAATGAGTTATTTTTAAGATTAGAGACCTAAGGCATTTTCTCCTATTTCTCAAATTCAACTCAGGAGAAACAACCAAATAACAACTTATGTTGATCTCACTCTGATCAAAACAAGATATCTCCAAATTATCTGAAATAAGTCTTATTTAACTCACCTGAATATGAAACGATAGATACAAGAAAGAACTCAAAGAAAACTCAATACTGTTGCATTTTCCTATTGAAGCCATGGGGCCAAAAGTCATATAGTAGGAGCCTATTATCATTATATATGTCACATGTTAGCATCTTCACATTTATCTCACATAAAGTCTCAAGAATCCTTTCTCCCGTGCGTCCTGGTGGCTTAGTGGTCTAACATAACAATGTCCTGGTTTTGAATCCAGCCCAGGACTTATGTTGCATGTCTTTCTCCACTGTGATTATTAAATAAAGGCAAAAAAGAATCCTGTCTCCTCATTGCACCTTTAGGAGAAACATTTCAGATGAAGGTGATCACAAAATGAGACAAAATTGAGATCTCTCCTCTCCTATCTCTCCGATTTTTCTGAGCGTTAAGTGTGATTGGCGAATATTTTATTCATTAAAGTGCTTGAGTGTTTCTGTTTCCCTTCCTGAAACATAGCAACAGTAGGCTCAGGATATCTCTCATTCCAGGCCGTAACAGTGCAAATTGCAGTAGATTCTGAACTTTTAACGTATAACTAGGCTTTAAGAAGTTGCTGATTGTTATACTAGATATTGGCCGATGGATACAAGCCTAGGGCTATCTCTTGACGTGACCACATCAGTGCAACTGAATTGCCTAAGTGAGTGCGTAAACGGTAGAATGTGTCCGCTGGCATGTGTGCTCAGTGTTGAGTGTGGCTGCATGTGTGTGCTGGCTGTGTGTCTTCCCTCCTCCATTCAGGCACCTGCTGTGGACGTGGGTGCTGGACCCTGGCCAATCCGGGATGTGGGTGGTGGTCCCAGGCTATTCTGGAACGTAGATGCTGGACCCTGGCTGATCTGCAACGTGGGTGCTGGCCCCTGATGGATATTATGTATATGGTGGTTAACACCACAATTGTCATATTTTGATTAATAATTGATAACTGATTGTCATAAATCTGATTGTTTATTAGCTTGTCCTAGTTAGGATTGTTAGGCTTGAGACGGGTCTGTGATAAAGGGCTATATAAATAAAATTGACTTGACTTGGTTTGACTTATTTCCCTTCAGCCAGAGCCAATGGCTTCCCTTTTCTACGGCTTCTGAAGTTGCTTCTACAAGCTGACTACAGTCTTGACCACAAATGCCTACTGTAACTTTTAGAATAACCAAATCCAAACTGTCAAAGGATGTACCTTGGCTTCTCATTCTTGTTGCTCAGTCTCAGCTACTAGTAAGTTTTTTCCTAATTGTATAACTCATAAGGCTGTATATTCCCACACAGTGACGTAAAGTGCTGTTTGATGAGGTAGCAACAGGTGTAAAAAAGAGGCCATTGTACCCAGCGCCGTGTCTTGGCTCATCTTTTCCTGGGATCACTATGCCCTGAACAAAGCTGACTTATACTTGCATAGACTATGATTATTTGTGATCCACTATTTCACTCAAACTGTTTTTCTATCACATACTACATACTCTACAGGCAAGTGTGCCTTGACATGATGAGCCTTACTGAAATTACCATCTTCCGTTGTGCCCAGACAAAATGCTGACAGAACTTCAGGAAGCACATGTCTTTGGCATCTAATACCCTATTCGTTTTTATTCTGCAACAGACTCCAAAACATCTGATTATTTTGATGGAAAACAGTCCTCACCACCAGTCCTCAGTCCAACCCCGCTCCTATCTCTACGCAACTTCTCTCCACTGCTGAATTTACACAAAAAACATACAATGGCAGGCAGTGATATAGCAACTCAAATAAACCATGATTTGGGGCCTAAAAAAGAACCAGGAAAATCTCTGACGTACAAAGACCTGCACCACACACACTAAGTCAACACTGTTCCTCTATAGCCGAAGAACTAAAGACACAGGGTCATGTGGAGGATGTTTGACTAGGGATCTGCACATCTTTCGGCCCATTGCAATTGGAAACTATCTGCCAGTGTTATGATGTGTTCCTGTGCATTCCATAGCAGACGGAGGCATAACAAATGATGTTGTTATTTGGGTAAACTTCTGTCTTTCTGTACATGCCAGTGTGGTGGATTTTCTAAACCAGTTGTCCAAATATTCACACAACAGAAGGGGGTGTACAGATGTCATTCGTCAAATAAAACACTGTATGCAAAGACTTACCTTAAGTGATAGAACAATGTCTGTATTGTTACCAGAGTGGTGAGGTTGTACAGATTGCTCTGTTTTAATGCTTTTATAATATGAGCATAGTGTAATACATAACTGAAGTCACTTTCAGTAGATTTGTCTTTGCTGTCCTTTCTCTGTGTTACTGAGTGATTTGAAAATCAACTTCAACTGAATCAACTGAAAATCAACAAAGTTAATTTGCTTACAACTTCCCTTTTTGGCGTTGTGGTTTTTTTTTAATCAGTGGACATTAAGAGTCCCAAACAAGCCCTCCTATTCAAGTAACTGCAGGGGCCCCAGAACTGTACTGTTATAGTGTTTGACGGACTACTGCAGGTTGCCAAAGCAGAGGTTTTACACTCAAGGCCTATTGTCACATACCACAATTGACAACAGATCACATTTTAAATCAAATCACAATTATTTGTATAGCCCTCAATCATCGTTACAGTCTCTAAGGGCTTCACAGTGCCCAACATGTGAAACAATGTTAGTACACGACATCCCCCAGCCTTGGACCCTCAAAAGAGGACAAGGAAAAACTCCCAAACCAAACCTTTTAGGGAAAAATTGGAAGAAACCTCGGCAGGGGCTACTACTGTTGGGCGTGCAATAGATGCCGAGTTTGGGCAAGCAGCGTATACACAATGCATAAAAGTTTATTATGGTGGGACATCCAGATCTGATGTGGGGCATCACAACAAACGGCAGCTCAGTCAGTGTCATCGGTAGGACCCTGAGCTAGGATGAGCTAACTGGTCTAGCCTTACTCTTAGAAGAGACTGAGCCACTCCCTCAAGGCTGGTCAAATGATAAAGAGAATAAATGGGTTTTTAGCCTTGACTTCAAGACTTTGATAGAGCCTGCCTCTCTGATTGAGGCAGGCAGACTGTTCCAGAGATAGGGAGCCCGGTAAGAAAAGGCTCTGTTACCTGCAGTTTTCTTTTTGACTGCAGGGATAGACAGGTAGCCAGCGTCCTGTGGTCTGAGGGCGCGCGGCGGTTTATATGGTTTAATCAGATCTGATAAGTAGGATGGAGCAATCCCATGTAATGATTTATATGTAAGTAAAAGCACCTTGAAGTCACACCTGGTCTGAATTGGTAGCCGGTGTAATGAGGATAGGATGGGCGTTATATGGTCGAATTTCCTAGTTTTGGTCAGGATTCTGGCAGCAGTATTCTGGACCAGTTGTAGTTTTTTAGTGCACCCAGTAGGTAAGCCCAAAAAGAGGACATTACAATAGTCGATTCTCGATGATACAGCATGTACTAAAATTTCTGCAGCTGCCTCTGTTAGCATGGGTCGAATCTTGGCAATATTGCGAAGATGATATAACGCTGTTTTAGTGGTCTCTTAATATGCAACTCGAATAAGAGGGTAGGGTCGAATTTTACCCCAAGGTTTTTAACGTATGGGCACTGGGACTATCAAAATTTTGAGTACTATTCTCAAACAAATGTCTATGTCTAGCTGGTCCTACAATCAGCATCTCAGTTTTGTTGCCATTAAGTAGTAAGAAGTTTAGGGACATCCAACATTTGACCTCCGATAGGCAGGCCTCTAATTTTTGAAATTGGGTGTTATCGGTTGGTTTAACGGGTATGTAAATTTGGGTGTCATCAGTGGAAGTTAATGCCCAATTTGCGAATGATGTCACCGAGTGGTAACATATAAGCCGTGTTTCCACCCAAAGTACCCAGAACTTTTAGTCCCAGGAACAACTTTTCAAGGAACTAAAAGGTTCCTTCAGCCCGTTTCAACCTGTGTTTCAACCGCGGTCTAAAGACCCGCGAAGATTAGGCAAATTAGTCCGTTGACGTATGAAAAAGCTCCACTCCAGTCCAGTAGGTGGCGGTAATGCAGAAGACTATACAACAACGATGACGCCATATAAAGCGATGGACAGGCATCATTATTTGTGCAATACTGTAAGCATGGAGTAGATTCAAGTGGTGCTGCTGTTGATCGTGCTATGGTAACAATAACATGACATCAGCGTTATAGCATTTAACAAGCATCGTGTGGACTGTATGTGATTTACCTTCAACCGACTGGTCGTCCATTTCCGTGTCTTCCATCATGGCTTCCAACAACGCAGTAGCCGAGTCTTTTGTGGCCACTGCGCCAGAGAATTCCAGCTTGTGACCTGCTGGTACTCGAGCAGGGACTTTTTGGGAGGTAAAATAATGTCCCTGGAACTTAATTTAGACCCTAGTCCCTGCAGTCGAAACACGCTGAGTTCCTCCAAAGGTTCCTAGTCCCTGGGGAAAGTATAGATAGAGAATCGTAGTGGTCCTAGGACAGAGCCTTGTGGCACACCAAAGTCCATATTGCAACACTCTGAGGTCATGTTGTTGTAAAGATTCAAGATTCAAGAAGTTTATTTGTCACATACACACACGGGGTGTGCAGTGAAATGAAAAAAGTGGAATGTGCAAAGGGCAAAATAACAGGTTCACACTATTTACAATAAAGACGCGGTGTGATCTAGGGTAGAGTAGATAGGAGTAGATAGGACCTAAACCAAGAAAGTGCTGATCCACGGATACCAATATAATTTTCAAGACAGTTCAAGAGTATCGTATGATCAAGGCTGCACTCAGGTCAAGCAGCAGTAGTGCTGAGGTAGAGTTGGAGTCAATAGCTAACAGGAGATCATTGACCACTCTTGTGAGTGCAGTTTCGAAAGGGATCAAATAGGTTGTTTTTTGACACAAAATCCGTAAATTGACTGGCTACCGTTCATTCAAGTATTTTGGAGAGGAATGGCAGATTTGAGATTGGTGTATAGTTCTGAATGGCTTGATCACGGCCATTTTAAAGGCGGAGGGCACAGTGGCAGTGGAGAGCGACTGATTGATCATATAGAGAATGGAGGTTCCTAGGATAGGGAAAAGTTCTTTAAGCAGTTTAGCAGGCAGAGGGTCAATCATGCAGGTCGTGGGTTTAGACAACAGAATTAACTTGGTGAGAGTGTCTAAGGAAACTGAATCAAACTGTGAGAAAAGACATTCAGCCCAGGGAAACACCAAGTGAACTTTTCAGGGGTGAGATGGCACCACCAGTGGAGAGTATACTGGTGATCTCATCTCTAATCAGCGTGATTTTCTGAGTAAAAAAAGACATGAAATCATTCGGAGAAAACAGAGAGCTATCAGAGGGGGAGGGATTCTGTGTTAGCTTAGCAACAGTGTCAAATAGAAACTTGGCTTGTTTTTATTTGCACTGATTAACCTAAAGAAGTGTGCAGTTTTGGCTGACGAGAGTGCGTTTATAATTTAGCAAGCTATCATTCCAGGCAAGCCGGAAGACTTTGAGTTTGGTCAATCGCCATTTACGCTCTAGTAAATTGTCGTTAGTGTGTCGTTAGTAAACCACGGTGCAAATTTCCTAACGTGGTGTTTTCTAGTGACTAACGTGGCGATTGAATCAAGCGCGTTGGTAAGGCCAGAGTTTATTTTGTTGGTGAAATTGTCGAATGAGCCAACATGTCCAGAGAGTGGTACGAGAAAACTGGGCAGTTTTTCAGATAATAACGAGGCCGTGGTAGCATCAATACGATGACTGATATATGTATCGTCGTGGGCCAAATTCGATCTCGAATTTAATTAGATAGTGACCAGAAACGGCAGGCACATAAGAGGAGACCACTAAAGCAGATACAGGAATGCCACGGGCCAGAACTACCACTTTTTTGCAGTCTTTTTCTGTCATAGTGGCACTTATATACTGTATATACTGTTGTGTAGGTTATGCTAATATCTGTGCCTAGCTCAATGGGTAGAGCATGGTTCAGCTCTCACTAATGCCATCCAAACAAAAAAATTATGGACTATGGACTATGTAAGGTGCTTTCAATAAATGCATGACCCAAGCTTGTTTGACATTATCAGAATTTCCGGGACAACTTGTGTTGGAAGAGCTCAGATTATTGTTATTATTGATGAGCCTCTCACACTAGAAAATGTTTGGGTGACAAACCTACCTTACCAACTATTAGTGGAAAAAAGCAAGACTGATGCAGAAATAATGTCTGAATGTAACATTCCCTCCACCATGTTATGGAGCCACTCCTTTGAGAACTGGCAGCAGGCAACCGTCAGTTCATTTAATTAAGTCACAAGCCCCGTTTACAATGTTGTTTTACAGTTCACATTTCCATTTGTATTTAAAATGGTCAATAAACAGAACAGTTTGGACTCAAATGAACCCCTAATGACGTTGTTGTTTTTTTATTGTGTTTCCCTGGGAGCAAAATTTGTGCCTGCAGTACAAGGGTGAAAGGAAATTCAGTGGAATGTCTGCAATGCAATTTGGAGGAACAACGTGGGACCATGTTATTACTTTGTTCCGCAAATCATTACTTTTATGACGCTGACCCCCCCACCCTAAGTAAGTGACAAATAGGTCTTTCTTTTTTTCTGTTTGTATACTGTTGTCAAAGACCATGTACACATTGCCTTCCCTAGTACTTGTATTTAACTCTCATAAGAATGTGAAGCTGTGTTCATCTGCAGACTCTTATATGAAATATGAAATTGTGAAAGCTTCAGGTCATATTACATTGCAGTTGAGTTATTGAGTGTTAAGAGGTTAAGAAAGGTTTCAAGAGAGGCTTCAAATGCTGGCCTGTTTATTGCAGGCAGGTTTTTCCCTGTAGCACCCAGAAGACATGTTTATATATCCCTTCATTCCCCATCTTCACAACACCCTCCCACCTCTATTCCTATGAGGATTCTGGGTCCTATTAACCTGTCCCTGAGAGTTTGTTTTCACATGCCTATGTGTGTGCTGCCACAGCCTCTTTAAAAAGGCTAAAGGAATGCTAGCCAAATGAATTGCACCACACTGATGGAGATGGGAGGAGAGGAAAGACGCCACAGGGGTTGTCTGCTCGTACAACAAGGCAAAACAGACAGCATCATTAGGGGGCAGGCTCCACGTATTCACTCACTAAGTGTGAAATATTTTCAAAACATGAAACCTAACCCCCTGTTAAACATTGCTTTCTCTGTCTCCCAAGCATCCTTCGTTGAATGCTTGCATTCCACTCACAACAGGGGTATGACTCTGAAATTTGCAATGATATACTGGGGGCTGATAACAGTGACACAGGGATTTGGCAACCAGCGAGGTCTGGACGACCATAGTTACAGGCCAATATAAACCCATGAAATGCCTCACTCTAAGACAGTAAGTCAAGTCAAGGGATTTTTTCTGACTAGGAGACTGGGGGTTGCCAAAAGATACAAAGTCATGAGTGTTGTAGTCATGGATGACAACCTTTTTGTTTCACCCCAGAAATTAAACTCTAGATTCTATTTCTTGAGTGGCGCTTGACCATACCATATACACTTAAAATGTGTTCTTAAGATTAGCCAGCCTAGTTGCTGCAAAGGATGCTAATGTATAGTGAAGATTTGCTAATTATTCATTCCATGAAGATGGAGTAGTAGGTTGATGTAATTGATCCTGCCTTATCTGACCATTTCTGTATTTTCTTTGATATGACTGTCATTCCTGATATACATATAACATCAAATACTGTTAAAAAGCGGTATTTTAATGAGAATACAAATACACTGTTTACAGAGGCCATCTCTGCATTACCAATCTGCACTTCAAGTTCTGTTAGTGAACTTGTAGATAACTTTAATGCTAAAATTGTGAATGTTATTGATGCCATTGCATCTGCTAAGGTTAAAACATTCTCTGGTAAACAAAGTTCACTCTGTAAGAACGCTCCCTCTGTAAGAACCTTGTGTGCCGTAAGGCTGAACGTAAATGGTGGAAAACAAAACTTGATGTTCACCATGACATCTACAGAGAGAAACTCCATGCTTACAACATAGAACTGAAAAATACCAGACAATCCCTTTTCTCCAATATAATTAATAACAACATTAATAATGCAAAAACTTTATTTGCAACCGTAAACAGGTTGACAAACCCCCCGATACAATTTCCCCCTGAACTCCTGTCTACCCAGAAATGCAATAAATTTGCATTCTTCTTTGCTGATAAAATTGAAAACATCAGCCTTCAATACTTCTACATCAAGCAAAAATATAAGTTCACCACATTTGAAAAACAGAAATGTACTAAGGATGACACAGTTTAATGGCATTGACTGCAATACTCTTGAGAAAACAATGATACAACTCAAGTCGTCCACCTGCTGCCTTGATGCTCTGCCTATAAGTTTTCTTAAAAATGTTTTTGACTGCCTGGCAACAGACATACTGCAAATACTTAACAGCTTTCTCTTATCAGGAAACTTTCCAAAGTCCCTGAAAATTGCAGTCATTAAACCACTGCTAAAAAAGAGGAGCCTTGATGCTTCTAGTATCAGCAACTACAGACCTATATCAAATCTACCTTTTATAAGTAAAATTATTGAGAAAGTTGTCTTCCAACAATTTAATAATTTCTTAGTCTCAACTATGACAACGTCCAATCAGGATTCCGACCCCTACACAGCACTGAAACTGCTCTTGTTAAAGGTTTTTAATGACATTCGTCTTAACACCGACTCAATCCTTTAAATCCTTGTACTATTTGATCTTAGTGCTGCATTTGATACTGTAGATTATACTATACTTCTTGACAGGTTAGAAAACTGGGTTGGACTTTCCGGCACTGTCTTAAATTGGTTCAAGTCATATCTTAAAGACAGGAACTATTTTGTTTCCATTGGCAACTATGAATCTGAGCTAACCAACATGACTTGTGGTGTCCCCCAAGGTTCAATCCTGGGGCCTTGTCTATTCAATATCTATATGCTCCCGCTAGGTCAAACTATGCAAAATAATATGGGGTCAGTTAACTCTCAAAATTCACAAATGAATACAACACGATTTTTGCGATTTATATATAAATGTCTCTGTTCACAAATATATTTTTCAATGCACACACAAATATGTATCGTTTCATATAAATGTAAAAAAAAAAACACATATAAATGACAGAAGGTTCACAAATAAATTAATGTTCACAAATGTCTGTTTCCGATGCACACACAAATACGTCTCGTTTTATATAAATGTAAAACAAATTCACAAATATCTTAGTTAAAAACAGCTGCAGTGTTCATCTAAAACATATTTAAATGTTGTTACATTTATTTACAGACTGTCGAATCTGCGTTTAGAAACCTCCAGACACGTTGTGAACCTCATTACGTTTGTGTGTGGATTTTTGAGAGTTTCCTGACGTGGTTAGATTCACAAATGCATTTTTTCTAAAGGCCCTTTCTCTGTAGCCTATCAGACGTCTCTTTCCATTTCAGCCAATCACACTAGTGTGTGATGTCAATGCTGCGTTCAACGTCCCTAATCCCGACGAGTTTGATATCAGTCAAGTGTTTGAAGATACGTTGTTGTTTGTACTTATTACTATAATTAAACACTTATTGAAACAGTGGAGATGTCTCAGACTTGAGCGATGTGGACTGGAGCGAGGAGGAGTGTTCGTCTGATTCCGGCTATGAGCCAGAGGGACCATAGTCCCCGTTCTACCGGGTAGGCATAGGTTATTATTTTTTCGCGTAAGCCTAATTTATGTTATTTAGTGTTTATGGCTAGGTTGAATTAGTTTACCGTCAATCGGATTGCGCCTCTGTATAGATTAGATTAGATGGCTATTTATTGTAGTATAGGTCCTATACATTCATGGAAACACAGCTGATTCAAAGTGCAACGTTGTGCAAAGTTTAAAAAAGAAGTCATAAAGAGCTGTAAAATCAATAAGCAACAATAATGAATAAATATAGTCGCAAGCAGCGATTCACGGGTTCAAACCACTTTGTTACTGCAAACAGCATGCAGAGTGACAGAAGAAGATAAATTCCACAAAAAAATACATGCAGTTAACTGTATGTTTAAGTAAGCAAGGCTTCCATTATTCCATTCCAACAACAAAGTTCAGTTTAAACATAAAAGCCCCAGAAAGAAACTGTAAGCCCATATGGAAAAGATTTGTGGCGACCCTATTGGCCATTTTAAAGATAATTTACAAACTTAGTTCAACATAAATATCTACCAAGTTTGGTGAAGTTTGGACAAACTGTCATTGATTTAAGGCCAAATTTGCACCAGGCACATGCACATGTTTGGAACTGGTGGGGCCCCCTATTGAGCGATTTCAAAATAATTTTACACACATGGTTCAACATTGTTATCAAACACATCCTGCGAGTTTTGTAATGATTGGACAAACAATTTCTGATTTATAGTCTGATTTGTGTTATGCCACGCCCATTGTTTGCATTTGTAGCGCCCCCTAGTGGTCGATTTCAATGAAACTTTCGGGGTGTGTTTCAGGTACTAATGTGGACATATCAAGTTTTGTGATGATTGGAGCAACGGTTGTTGACTTTGGTCTAATTATGTGCTGAGCCACGCCCTTTTGAAGTTCATTGGTTAATATCTTAAAAACTAAATAAGTTATCAACAACCTTTATGCAACTTTTGATAAGCTTGGTCCAATAATGATCCACAGAAAATTTGGTAGCAATCGGACCTACGGTCTAGGAGGAGATGTCAAAAATGTGTTTTTCAAAAAATTCAAAATGGCGAACTTTAGTGGTTCTTCAGGCTTTTTTGTAGATCACATTGAGCTGGACTTGTGTCAAATTTCAAGTCAATCGGAGTCACTGTGTGAGGGGCGTGGCCTTTCCAAAATAACGCTTTTGGGCCTTTTCTTTTCTTTTCTTTTCTGGCCGATTGGGCTCATGTTTCTTGGGAAGCATTTGCACATAATTTCCAGTTATTGGATAGGAAAACAATAGGGTTCTACCGATAGGAAAACAATAGGGTTCTAACCCTTCGGGGTTCTAAACGTCAATAGTGGGACAGCAGGTAGCTGTGTAAACACTCGTGCCAGAGAGCATGCACGCTTCTCCAGATGCAAGTAGGCCTATTGCAAATGCTCTGGCTATTCTCTCTCATTTTTTATTGAATTTCATTCAATTTTTACAACCAACAACAACAATTATGACAGCTTGCACTAATTTCGATCTCCGGTCGGTGTTATTCCTTATTGATTTTACAGCTTTTACGACTTCTTTTTTAAACTTTGCACAACTTTTCACTTTGAAGCAGCTGTGCTTCCATGAATGTATAGGACCTATACTACAATAAATAGCCATCTAATCTAATCTACACAGAGGAGCAATCCGATTGACGACGAACTAATTCAATTTAGCCCTAAACACTAAATAACATAAATTAGGCCTACGTGAAAAAATAATAACCTATGCCTACCCGGTAGAACGGGGACTATGGTCCCTCTGGCTCATAGCCGGAATCAGACGAACACTCCTCCTCGCTCCAGTCCACATGCTCAAGTCTGAGACGTCTCCACTGTTTCAATAAGTGTTTACTTATAGTAATAAGTACAAACAACGACGTATCTTCAAACAATTGAATTGATATCAAACATATCTCGGGCAGTACAGCTCTATGACTTCCACGACAGTCTTCGACTGGACTCCGCCCCCTATGTTACTCCCTCAAAGGTCCCACTGGGAAACACGTACTGCAACGTCCACCAACAGATTCCCCTTCACCCAGTTCATGAAACAATGCCAAAGTCTCTTCTACATTTAGTCTTCGGTTTGAACTCTTCATCTTCTCTCTCTTCATCCTCTTGCTGCTCAAATAGCAGGCAATAGTGGACATCCTGACACAACTCAAATAGACTACTGCTCTGTGTTTCAGATTGAGATTGTCTTGGCGGTGCTAGTGTGAAAATGGCCTAACATGGTTCAAATATTACCTAGCTAACTTTTCTAGCTGTGTAAATAACACATCGTTAGCAAAATCAGACGATCATAATTCAAATGTATTCAATCATGAACAACAAGGGGATTATTGGCTAAACGTGTTATGTTTAATTTACATTTGGAGTACTGCTACCGGACGCCAAACTCGTCGGGATTAGGGACGTTGAACGCAGCATTGAAATCACACGCTAGTGTGATTGGCTGAAATGGAAAGAGACATCTGATAGGTTGAATCTAACCACGTCAGGAAGCTCTCAAAAATCCACACACAAACGTAATGAGGTTCACAACGTGTCTGGAGGTTTCTAAACGCAGATTCGACAGTCTGTAAATAAATGTAACAACATTTAAATATGTTTTAGACTAACACTGCAGCTGTTTTTAACTAAGTATATTTGTGTATTTGTTTTACATTTATATAAAACAAGACGTATTTGTGTGTGCATCGGAAACAGACATTTGTGAACACTAATTTATTTGTGAACCTTCTGTCATTTATATGTGGATTTTTTTTTACATTTATATGAAACGATACATATTTGTGTGTGCATTGAAAAATATATTTGTGAACAGAGACATTTATATATAAATCGCAAAATATATTTGTGAATCGTGTTGTATTCATTTGTGAATTTTGAGAGTTAACTGACCCCATAAAATAACAGTATTGCCTACCACTGCTATGTGGACGACACCCAAATCTATATAGCCCTATCTCCAAATGACTATCGTCCCATAGACTTACTCTGCCAATGCATTAAGCAAGTCAATGACTGGATGTACCAGAACTTCCCAGAGTCAAAACAAAACAGGGTGAATCAGCATTTAGTTACTATGCAACAAATAGGTGGAACAAACTTCCAGAAGAACTGAGACTTGCTCCCACAACAACTACTTTTAAATCCAGACTAAAAAAAATTCTGTTCACCACCGCTTTCTGCTGAACTCTAAACCTGCACTACGACTTTTATTCCTTCTGCACTGTGATTTAATTTTTATTTTTTATTTAATTTTATTTTTTTTAAATGTCTTTTTAAATGTATTTTAATGCCTCATGTAAAGCACTTTGAACTGCCTTGTGTATGAAAAGTGCTATACAAATAAACTTGCCTTGCCTTGCCAAACTTGCCTAGGTTGTGAGAATGTGTTTGTGTAGAATGAGTCATTCCTAAAAACACCCTCAAAAGAAGTATTATAGCTGTTGCTGTTCTAGAACACTGGATTTCCTAAGCACTTTGATTTGATTTATTTTTACACCCACCAGTATAAATGATCCAGCACACCTTTCCACCTGAAACTGCATCGGTTGCTGCAACCATGTTTGAAGAGGGATGTGACTTGTTACTAGCTGGCCATTGAAAAGGCTGCTGCTGAATCCTCCGGTCACTTTCTTTCCCAGAAACCAAGTGGCTTTAAACTTCATGACTTTGTATGTTTGAATGATTGTTATGTCTTGGTAAGTCTTAAACGAGATTGTGAAAGATGTCATAACATCCCCTCTGAAATGATTTCCTTCCAAGAGCAATGATTGTGCTTTAAAAGCCATGTCTTAGTTTCTCAATCAAGTAGCGATGAGATAAGGCCTCTTTTTGCCCTATTGTTTCTCTGGCCACATGCTCTTTCTTTGGGCTTCTCACACACTGGGAATGGAGTTTATTTCCTTTCATTAATGGCATGGCAAGTCATACAGGCCAGTTTAAATGGACACTTCTTATCAGTGTGAAGGTGAGTTTTATAACTTTCACAATTTGCTTCCTGGGAAATGAAAACTCAAATGTCCTCAAAATTTAAACTTTGACTTTCAACTTCATCCCCAAAAAGCTCTACTTAATTCAAATGAATTTTGAATCATTGGATGAATCATTAGGGTGACTAATAGAATTGTCTACATTTTTTTTATTTGTTTGTTTGTAAACCCATTATATGTTTGTAAACACAAGAACTTGGCATGTTGACTGTTACATATTTGCCTGTCCCAGACTGCAAAATCGAAAGAATTTATAGCATCGTCGCACTAATAAAGGGAATACTTGCAGCAATGCTAGTGAGTAACTACCCAGATGGCCTTTGTGTAGCCAAGGTACATTGCCATATATGTTGTAGCTGTTGTTTAGTTTAAATCACCTTTTGTATAGCTGACATGCAGTGATGTTATAGTCATATAGTCCAGACTATTTTATTTTTTCTGGATTCAAGTGTAAACCTAAACCTCTTTCTAGGAGGGGAAAAAGATTAAATGAACCTAGTGTGTACTTTGAAGGGATAACCAAATTTCAGTTTTTATCCCAAAAGTCAAGTTTCAAAATTAGTCCATGTCCACTAAAGTGATGTTAGATGACTGTTTCCATTCATCTTGTGGTCCAGAAGAATTTATATACAATAAGAAATACTTAATGTCATACTAGGCTCAAAATTATTTCTTCGTCTTTGCTTGACCCTGCTCATTCTCCTTTTGTCTCAGTAAAGAAAAAAAAATGTCTGGACTACACATCCTTCTTTGAAAAAAATTACACTCCAAATGTGTCCAACAAGACATCCTCATATGAGAACACTTAGTTCAATACCACTGCCTGAGGTAAGCGTGAATGTTATACAAGCTGGAATATTAATTATCACATTTCTTTCCAATATGTCAGACAGGGGGAGGATTATAATAAGAAGACATCCAAGTCAAGTCAACTTGGAAGGAGTGAATTTATGAGCCAAGAGATAAGTGCAGTTTTACAGCAAAACCGTACCATCGTAACTGTAATTTGAATGCACACTTGGTTGGGAGGCTGGTGTTTCACTACGACTAGAAAACAGAGGAACAAACTACATAGCCTACAAGGCTATGCTATGTAAGCTATAATGGACAGCGCCAAAATTAGCTTAGAAGTGGGTGAGAATTATGCAGTACAGTTTATTTTCTGGCCTATCTAACTCAAGATATATGAACATGCCTCAGAAAACAACTTTTACATGCTGGTTATATATATTAGACTCTCTGTTACTATAAGCTATACTGCTTGCTGGTGCAAACCCCCCCACTCTATGAATGACCTTCGCCTGGCAAACAACCTGAATGAGTTCTACTGCAGATTTGAAAGACAATGGAACAGCACCAGCCCCCCCCCCCACACCAGACCCATCAACACCCCACTTCACACTTCTTGACCTAACAGCCCCCCTCCCACCACACCGTCTCTCCCTCATGGAGAGAGATGTTAACAAATTACGCAAGAGACAGATCCCCCGCAAGGCAGCTGGGCCGGAATCTGTTTATCCACACTGAAACACTGTGCGGATCAGCTGCCCCCAGTCCTCACAGACATCTTCAACCATTCAACCATTCCCCCAGCCCCACACCCTCTCCATCTGTGCTCATAGTGGGCTAGTGGGCCTCAATGGTCCATCACATCGCTCTCCCCAAATCTGAAACGTTCCGCTACCCTGGTGCCCGGGTCCAGGACAATATATAATCCACGACAACTCATCAGCCTCAGCAATCATCGCACACGTCGCAAAACAATTCTTCACAAACAGTTCAGTCACATTCGCCAACTTCAAAACTGGCTTAAGGGATATTGGTGCTCTCATTCCTTTTGAGGACAATTTTAAAGGTTTTGGAACAGGTGCAACCTTTTCAAAAATGGATGCACTACATCCCAACATGTCTACTAGCTCGGAACATTAATCTCACTCTGAACGTTTTGCAAGGTTATTAGAATGTGACGCAGGGTGAGTCCGTAAACCGCGATAATTTGGTTCATATTCAACCTGTTCTCCCCCCTGCCACCTGTACTAATACTATTGTGGGTTGTTTACTGTATGTCCGGTCAACAAAGCTTTTATTTGTCAAGATTTTATCCTGACCGATAATAATGATCTTGTTTTAGCTACAGAAACTTGCCTGAGTCTGGGTGTCATGGGCCCCGTTAATTGAAGCCTCTCCTCCCAATTTTACAAGTTTTCACCAGCCTAGATTATCTGGGGAGGTGGTGGCTTGGCAACCATGGCCACAAAAATGAGTTCAAATGCTTTCTGTTATCTCTTGGCAATTTAAGGTCCCCAGACTCCGTGTGCTGATCTACAGACCCCCCCCCCCCCCCCCCCCCAAAGCAGTCGTTTCAACCACGAAACTGTTGTCTTTCATTATCCCCTTATATGACTCTATACTTATTCTTGGTGATTTTAATATCCACGTTTGCTGTCCCACTTATCCTCTGGTCTATGATTTTATGAATCTTATTGATGGATTTAATCTTTCTCAGCAGGTTCAACCCACTCACCCCATTACCACCCCTCCCCGCACTAAACTCTTGAATTTATCTTCCTCTAAATTATTTTGTGAGGCGTTTGCTGCCATTTTGTATCCCGACTGAGCCCTCATTAGGCCCACCTGATACGTTAGCTCATGATTTTAACAGAAACTCTTTTAATTTTTTATTTGTCAACTCAGTATCGCCTTATAAAAACAGGAAAATTGGACCTAAAGCCCTGCTTTGGTTCAATGAATACACTCGGTCAGGGCTCGAAATACCACTTGGTTCTTGGGGAGGCCCTATTTTTAGTTTTTTAGTTTAGTTTAGGTCCTCTCTACCTTCCTACCTTCCTACCATCCTCTATTTGTCCCACATCAAAACACAAGTGACACAAGTTAATGTTTCTGAACACGTTTAGGTGAAGTACATTTAGATGAAACCTAGTAATTTTTTATATTATTCTTATAGGCCTATTTCTCATTTATAGGGTAGCTATATGATAGGTTTGGGAGAAAATAATTGATACAACACAGAATCGTGATATTTTGGGTGAACAAAATGTATCGATACACAGACGCCAAGTAGTTTTTACTGTCTTGTCTGTGCATGTCTTAACTAAGTTATTCAAGATCAAAGCCAGGCTCTCACGGCTTGCATGAATACTAATAGCTTGAACAAGAGAGGTGTTATTTTAGATGCGTAGTTAAGTTGACAGCTACACCTGTGCTGTGGAAGATAGTTGTAGAAACTGCAACATCCGTGAATGGGGGAAAAATAAATAACAAATGATTATAGCCCCCCCAACGTTAGCTCTTTAGCTTTTATGAGGGTGCCCATGTCTGTTATGGGAATGCCGAACATCCCCGGACACCCCTGTATTTCGAACTCTGCACTCGGTCCACCAGGAGAGAATGCAGAAAAGCCAAAAGGAAGTGGAAATTAAATAAACTTAAAATGTTTCAGATCTTTTAGGACTCTTGGCTGTTCCACAGTCCAGGCTAAAAACATACTCTGTTATGGCACCTGTGGAATCAACTGCCTGAGGAGATAACTTCCTCAGTATCCTCTCTTAAATCACTTCTAAAGACATTTTACCCAATTGCTTTAGTTATGAATTTTTTTTACCGTTTGAACATGTTCTGTGAACATGTCAGGGTACCACTAGCTGGCGATGCTACCAGTTTCTCTGCGTGTCTGTTACCACAAGAAATGTATTAATTATTTCAATTTTACTGTCTGTTGACAGTGAGGACAACCAAATATACAAAAGTCTACATGGCTTGGTTTGCATTAATCTGAAAATATGTAGTGTGCACCCCACTAGCTATCGTCACTTCTCTGTCCATATTTACTGGTATACATGTAATTTCCAATATAGTAAAAATTACTGGACCCTGTGAAGAAGAAAAGATTATATTGGTTAATTTACAGCTGACCTTTTTTTTTATTTTAGTAGCGCTCTTTTATGAATATTAGATGATTTTATTTTAATTTTTTTATATAATATGAATTTGATATGAAAGGAGAAGAAGATGTGATGTCAAAGAGGTTTTGAAGGTCACAGTTGTACACAGAATGTAACACTAACACATTGACTGGGTGAGTAAAAGCTCTCCGACTTTCAGTGAAATCGCTAATGAATGGACTACCTCAAATGGGTTTTGAGAGGTAAATCCACCAATGTAAATTCACTGTTTCATCTCAATAAATGCAATTTTGCCAGCTTCTTGAAAAACATAGCAGCAGCAAATCAAGCAAACATAAAACAAAGTACTGTCTCACATGTAATGCCATTTGACATGTCGTAGCACTACTATACCTATTCGCTTTGAGAGTGCAGTAAAACATCAACAAGCTGAATAAATGTTTTAAAAGGAAGCTTTTCAGATTCATTCTATATGTTTGCCGTCATCACATGCACATTTGCTCGAGTCAAAGTCGACTTTTCTCACAGTCACACAATACCTTTGTTGGTTTCCAGCAAACCTTTTAGTGGCTAGACCATTTCCCTTATCCATTATGGCTTGTTGTCCCTGAGTAAAGTTCACAACATCTTGAAGCTTGCTGTTAGGGAATGTGTGTTGGTAACTGTTTGAACAAGATATACTATTTACTGATGACTGGACTGAGGAGTAAAGTATTTGTTGACATTTGCTTCTCGGGCTTGGTCTTTGTACATGGTACCCCACATGTTGCCAACAAATGGATGACACTTAACAATGCCAGGCAGGGAAACGTGGTCTTCAAAGGTTACAAGTTAAGGTTTTTACACCACTTTTGACTCCTACCCATGCTGTTCTATCTAACCCAGGGGTGTCAAACTCATTTTCACCGAAGGGACACATTACTAAATTTACAGTTTGCTGTGGACCAAACATTCAAATATAGTTAAATGTGAACCCATAAATAAAGAAAGAAAGAAAACAGTCTCAATTATGACTTGCTTTAATACTAATGCAATGACATTCAGTATACAATATATACATAGGTCTACATATAGGCTTACTTTCAATGCTTCACAATTCAGCCATAATACAGTAAGAAATTCAGTTTTAACTTCAACATACAATGCTGCAAGAAAGTGCTATATATGCATAGGCTTGTGCTTTCAATGTTTGATTCTATATTGAGATATAAAGTTCAGTTCAGTTTTGTTGATATTAATAACAGAGAAAACCTGTTCATAAATATATGTGGTGGCAAACATACATAAGATCTTTGAGGCAAATTTGGGTATCTGGGTCCTAAATATTGATAGAATGTGTCTAGGCCCGATGTAGCAAATTTCTGCTTTAATAAGTGGTCACATTGTAACACATTCAGATGGAAAGCAGGAATGCTATTATAGAAGTCTATAACAAGTTTGGTGTGGCCTTCCATTGTTGCGTTAAGAAAGTTCAAATGACAGGTTTCCCTTTCGTCTCCATGCAGCAATTTCCTAATGCAGTTAAAAGAACCGTTTTAGCACAGCTCCACAGCTTAACCAGCGAACTTCTGTGTGGGCAGGTCATGGTCAGCTCAGCTTTTGATGTAAAATACAATGAAAATTCCAAAACTCTTGCCCTTCACTTTCATGCACTTTCTCTTTGAATTTAGTAACAACACTGGCTTTCCTAAAGATCATTGATGGTGCACCATCAGTTTCCAGGCAGAAAATGTCACTGGCTGTGGTGGTGTCCATCATGGGTACCAGTTCAACAAATTCCTCCGTGACAGTCAAAGACAAATAAATATAGGCAGTTAGGCCACATCAATAACGTAACGTGATCAATTGCAACCGAGAATACAACAAATTGATTCACTTTATCCTTGAGTTGACCAGTCAAATCTTCCGCAATATCCTCAATCCTCCCTGCCACCGTGTTTTTTGACAAGCAAATGTTAGCAAAAGCCTGCTGCTTATTGGGGCACACTAGCTCAACTGCTTTCACCATGCACGTTCTGACAAACTCTCCCTCGGAGTATGGCTTTGCAACAGTGCAATTATTATTTATTTATTTATTTATTCATTTATTTATTTATTTATTCATTTTTAATTTTTAATTTTTAAAAATAATACATTTAACACCAAGGTGGCAGTTCGAGAGAAGCCCCCTACTTTCACAATGTAGTTCACAACTTAACAGGTACATCACTGCCCAAACAGCAAGGGAAAGGCAGAAAGCAAGAAAAAACACTGGCATAGACAATGTATGGCTATTAATCATGCAGGTTGTGCTTACCCCTAATTTTCAATTTACATTGTTGATATACATCAAGTATCTGCTCCATTTATGTATATATTGCTACACTCTATCTTTAATGTGCTAAGGTATTAGATATTTGTTCATATAAGGCCACTCTACCC
This sequence comes from Hoplostethus atlanticus, assembly GCA_034670405.1. Taxonomy (NCBI): domain Eukaryota; kingdom Metazoa; phylum Chordata; class Actinopteri; order Trachichthyiformes; family Trachichthyidae; genus Hoplostethus; species Hoplostethus atlanticus. The sequence goes on from JAXDDX010000048.1 coordinate 127,181, forward strand.
AGTTCCAAAAAACCCTCATGGAATGAGGGCTCCTCTTGAGATTTCCACCCTCTCATTATTATTTGCCTTCCCTCCATTATAATAAGTTTGAATAAGTTCTGAGGTGCTACATTGAGAAACTATTAGTGGGTGTCCTCATATATATATATATGTATATAACCATTGGCAATAATCAAAAATTAGTGTCAGTAATTTCTTCACTGCCCTGACACTTCCAACAATATGCATTGTCCCTAAACCCCAGTCTACATAACCGTGAATTGGATGAGTGTAACTTTGATGTCCCTAGACATGTATATGTCATTCTTACATATGCAATCCCAATCCAAATCCTTTTCCAAGTTCAACCTTAGGGCAGTGGACCCTTTGCTTAGGTATACTGAGTTGGTAGCAGAGCTGGAGCAACAAGGTTAGAATCAGAGGGAAAGCTTCTTACACTCTTGTCAATGGGGTCAAAGGCCTCAAGTGGCAGCGAATTTCTTCTTCTTAGTGGTTTGTTGGAGTGGAGGTGGTGAAGAAAATCTTTTCGTAGCAGCTTTAATCAACTTTGCTCGTGGTGAGTTTCGATTTATCACTTCCAGTGTACCTACCCGACTCCAAAACCTCACTGGGATGTATGAAGCGAATCTACAGCAGTTCAAGGGGGATGGGCCTTTTCTGTCGCAGCCCCCCTTCATGAGCTAGACTGGTAAGGCGCTTGTATTTTTACATAAAAATATTAGAGTGCAGGTTAAAAGGTTAAATGAGCCTCCATATGATACACCCAACTTGTTGTGCCAAAAAAGAGAAAGCAGATTTTATATACTTTATTTCCCTGGTGACCTCAACAAACTTCTTGCTCCCTATCAATGGCATGGTCTTGACTGACCACTTGACTGACCACCACCCACACGCACCTCTGCTGCCATTTTATCTCACTCCAGTGGAATATAGCGAACAACAACCTCTGACCTAACTCTCTCAGTCCCTACTTTTCAGTTCCTAAGAGGAGATAGCTTCCAGAGTGAGCCCATTGTTGGTATATGTTTCCCTTGTGGGGAATGATGCAAACTCCTCTGCAAACTCCTCTGATCTCCTATTGTGATCGCCCCTAGTGGCTGTGCTCCAGCTGCTCAAAACCTCTTCAACGAAGGCTGACATTTTTAGTGCAGACAGGACACAGTACTACCAGATGTGTGATGTGATGGGGAAATCTGATGGGGGTTAACAATGAGCAGGAATATGTGTCAAAAGAAAAAGATCTTTTTAAGATCTTTAGGAGCACTGCTATAGAGTGAACAACAATGCTCACTCTAATGTTGAGCATTCAAAGGAAAATGAAAAATTCTTACAAATCTGTCGTTAACCTAAATGATGAGGTAAAGTTTGGTGGGGATGCCAAGTGGGCAAGCATCCATCCCATCTACAGAGCTAATGTCACACTTTAAGACTAACAGCTACAATGCCATGTCCATTATGACACATGCAAACTGAAAAAAATGTGTGACATGGAAACTATTCTCATGTCTCATAGCGAACAAGGTGTTCATTTTTCTCTCAGCCAAACATGAGGCACATATTGTAACCAAGGAAAACCATTAGGAAAAGAAATCAGTCCAAATATCCCCCTACAAATCATTTGCATAACAATCAATCCTTTAATGGAAGGCAAGGGCAGTAATATATTAATCCTATACAACTACTCATGTTGATGCAAACGTACATTGTTTCTAACTAATCCTTGTACATACAAATTTCTCCGAAGTGGAGGTAATCAGCAAACCTGCATCTGGAAAGTATCAGGACTGTGGCTGAGTCCATCCCTTGTCTGATTCATCCTATGCTCACTTGTTGGCTCAGTGTGCTACGGTTCTGCGGTGTCGGAACCAATATTACACAAGAAGGGAAAAAAGCCCATCTGACAAAGGAATGCTAGCTTTTAAGTATAAAGGGATCACAGAGTTAAGGCATGTCAAACAACACAGGGGACTGATCTCTATAGCACCTGTGGTTTTATGGGTACAAGTAGGGAAAACTTAAGCATATGCTTTGGTTTGTAACAGCACATTTCAAATAGGTAAATTTGAAACAGCACATCATAACATTTTGGGTTCTATTATTATGCTGAAAAAGTAGCTATTTCAATCTCTATTAGACTAGAGAACACAATTGAGAGCAGAGACAGGATCATAAGGCAGAAAGTGGCAATGAATCCAGACAGGTTTTGGAATAGCATATCATTGCACGTCCAATTCTGGCTAATCACACAGTAGTTCCACACAAGGAAGTGACATTAAACTTACCCAGATCTTGAATTTATCTAGCATAGGATTGAAAAAACACCTCTACAGGGGCAGTTGGACAGTGTTAACGAGAAGCCGTATTGATTTATAGCAAGTGTTACTGCGTTTGGTTATTGCAGGTCCAACCACCCTTACAAGAAGAGGTGGACAAACAAAGGCTGCCCAAACGGTTTCCTTTCAGATCACAGCTAACTGCCATTCCTGTTGTCAAAGTAACAAGTCAAAAGGGAAATTCTTAGCTATTAAGCATGGTGCATTGTTTCCTTGGAAACAGTTGGTGCGGGGGCAGCTGTAGGCAATTCTCTACTATGGCCACGTGACAATTCTCTTCTCAAAAATACACATGGATTCTGAGTAGCTCCATGATTCTAGCATATTAGTTGGTGTATGTCAGAAATATTTGGAATGTTTGCCAGTGTTTACATGCCTGCTGAGAGAATAACATCTCAGACTTTCCAAAAACACTAAGAAATTCAACCTATCGACCTACCATGGGCCGAATCCAAGTACAGACTCCCATCTTCAAAATATAATAAATACTACTCTTTGCAGTCTCTTATGAGTTGACTGTATGACTTGTAGATATGATTCTGGTCACTCCAGATAGGACAGTAGGTGTAAGAAACAGAGGATAAATTAAACATTTGCTACACATTTCAGACAAACATTACCCCTGCCTTGAGATGCAGAATCACTTACCTCAAATGAATAACTAAAGTGGCCTGTTGTGCAGTGGCTCACAACAAATGATTTCCTCTAAGCAGAAAAGATGAGAGCAAGGAAGCCTGTGGCGTTGTAGTTTAAAGAAACATAGCAAGAACAGATTTCCACAAGGAAGCCAAAAGGAGGTGGAATCAACAGATTGATGAATGAAAGATTGTGTAACAAGGGAAAGAGTGAGGAAGCTAGGGCACCAAAGATGGGGTCTCCAGCTCCTTGCTCTTAGCTATGTTTTTACAGTTCAACTTCCTTGAACTGTAAAAATGGTGCCGCCTCACACTCGTTCAATTGGCTGTAATATGTTAGTATGTTTACTGCTTGCTTCAGTAAGGAAGCAATCGCTGATAAGGCCTCAGAGTGGGGGTCGTTTCCTTCTCCTCACTCCTGTCGTTGAGATGTTAAGTGCAGGGAAATGAGCAGCCGGTGCTCTCGTGTTGACATTCAGATTCGGAGGAGAACATGTGGGAGCATTTTTTCCCTTGATGCACTCCAAGATTAACAGAGTAAACATTTCCTTTCTCTGATTTTGAAGTATTCAGAGGACCAAGCTGTGACACCCAGCAATGTACATGAAACATGGTGCCAACAATGCAAAACCTTTCTTTCTTAGGCTTAAAGGAGCTTGGCTATTAGAATAACTACACAAAGACACTGAGATAATTTTTTTCTTCACCAGGAGAAAGCACGCTTCATTATTGAAATGCTAATATAATGAAATAAGAAAATATATTTATTTCAAATAAAGTAAAGTATATATTAATTGTGATCTTAATCATCTTTGTTCAACTCTTCAGTCAGTCACAGACAGTAGACAGAAAAGCTATTATTATTTGTGCTTAATACTGTTTCTAAAAGTCTCTGTAAAACTTTGTTGGCATATGTCAAACCCGGAAAAAGTAAGAGGGCCAGGTCAAAAAATTAGATTTTTGCTGTCAGGTCATTCCACCATGGTAAATATGTCATGATTTTTGTATCGAAATTGAAGTAGTTACATATGCGGCTTTATTATATATTAGTTTAAGGCTGTATAAGGTACAATATGAGGTCATAAACTTAACATAACTGTAGGCCTGAGTTGCTGCTCTATCAAATTGGTGGCTGTGGGTTAAAATGGTCACTAACACTGGGGAAAGTTGAGCCAGTGTCTCAGTTTACCCCATTCTAACTACATTAACATTATATTAAAATGTAGTTAATTTAACCAAGTGGTGTTTTTCTATCAATGTCATTATGCCACAAGACTACAAACTCAAAAAACAGGGTTCTTGGAGGATCTAAAGAGCAATCATTTTAAAGTAGGTCCAAACACAGAATTCTGCTTTACCAAAAGTTATACAAACAACGTTTCGATCTGAATTGAATTGAATTTGTCAGATGATCATTATTCACAATGCCATTTAAATAGTATCCCCATAGACCATTGTCACACACTAAGATGGTGCCATCTATATACACTTCATTCAGTATGCAGAAACCGGGGTGGATACACCTATGTTTAATTCATAATTTCTTGCTGACCCAAGAATATGTGAATAGAAGACAGACAAATGACACTGAAGAGATATCTTGAGAAAACTGACAAAGAACAACCAAAAACATGTTATGACAGATAGACAAACAGACACATACACAAACATTGTGTGAGAAGAAAAATTATCACCATGTTTTGTTGAAGTAAACATCAGTTATTTTGTTAGAATGTAATTCTCAGTAGAGACAGAAGGGAGAGACAGATTGTCTGCCCCCTAGTGGGTGGAAAGGCCCTAGTGAAAGGACTGAAAAGGACATAAATGAAGGTTTTAAATTGTGTAACCTGTCTTAGTTTAAATATATTAAGTTATATTATTTCATAAAATAGTATGACTACATTTTGTTCTGTACTAAGGTATGGAGGAGTGCCACATTTAGACCCTATAGGGCACAAATTACCCCATCCCAAAAGACCATTTTTAGGTAAGAATAATAAAAGGTCATACTATTAAAACTGTATTAACCACTGAAAATGTTAATTTCCATGAATGCCTAGCAACCCAAAGTATACATAGCAATTATTGTTTGAAATAAATACTTATTATACCATAGTAGTACAAAATGTAAAATGTAACTTTTTAATAGGTCCCCCATTTTATTTTTTATTTTTTTTTTCCAATTTATTGAACTATTTCAGTGCCTTGAATTTATTCCCTGATGTGGCATCATGATTAAAGATAATTTAAAACTTAATTTTCAAGTCAACAGGATTATTTTTTCTGGCAACATTATTATTGTGTCTCTGTTTTAATACTAATCTCACAAGGATACCCATTTAAAAACATGTTCTATTGACAATAACGGTCAGGCATCTTCATGTAAAGTTTTCTATAAATTCTATAGAACCTTGATGAAAATTACTAAATGTACATCTGTAGCATAATTGTAAAACCTCTTTCATAGTTAGATAGATACAATTACAATTATTTTCATAATTTATTAAAATAAATAAAATAAAAAATAAATAAAAAAATAATTTAATAATGTTGCTATTTGTTATGCATTTACGTTAGCAGCTAGAAATGTCATGGCTATGTGTTAGTAGCATGGTCGCTGCTATATCAATTCTTAAGAATGTTTGTTGGCTTGGTAGCTTTAGTTGTCTGTAGCATACATTTGACATGTTGGGTGCTAGCAGATATAAGCTGGGGTCCAAAATCAATTTCATGGCTAACACATGAAATACGGAAAGATTAGATTGGGTATTGTAGGCAGTTTTAGTTGTATTTGGTGTTGAGAGTGGGTGGTTCTGGGTCAGAAATGACTATTGAGCCTTCTGGAGGTGTCGTAGGCCTGATTCAACGAAACATGATGATGCGAGGTTCCACCTTGATAACCCCAATGACAAACCTGCACTCACAATCCTAAACAGAGGTTTGGACTTGAACAACTCAAACACCTCTGCCCCCAGTGGACGTGAATGACGTCATACGCATGGATCATAAACAAAACAGCGAGCAACGCGGAGGATGGACGAGAACAGCAATTTCGAACAGATGCAAATATGTGAAAATATTATCAGTGACACATCCATTTAGTTGGAATATACATCCTAATTTTTGGGGGCAAATTTTATTTCTATGACGTATTTAAATTTCATCAACACACCTTAAATTCTGCAACAAATGGTACAATTATACGGCTCACAAGCTTGATCTTGAAAATCTCACGCACAATATCCTCAACAGTTCTTGTCTGGAACAATATAACATGTGATTAATATAATCTAGTTGATCACTTTTCAACATTACCATTGATTGGGTTGATCTGAGCCCAAAGACAGGTATAACAGAAGGCGTGATTCTCTGCCCTCTAGATGAATATGATGGGAAATGTTGCTCCAGCACTATTTTGCTCTTTTTCTGCCAGATTTCTTTGGCATGTTGTGCATTCTTTTCATTTTTGTAATATTATCATTAATATTTTCAATCTTCATGGTCACCCAGTCAACACAAATTGAAGCATCTCTGCATTTCTTTTCACATGTTCGGCAAATGGCAATGTTGATTTGCCTGACATTTCCAAATAATAGTCTTGTTGATTTTTCCTCTGATAAATTGAATAAATAATCTTTGACTAACTGTTCTTTTCTTCTTTTAGAGATTACTTTTGAAATATGCACCAAACAAGAGTTTAAACCGCTAAATCATTTGGCTTCTATTACCTTTACAGGCGTCTGTGCTGCAATGTTTATTCCTTGGAAACGTGTTGTGTCCTTGGACAATCAACGCAACCATGAAATCATGGCTCCTTCTGCAGAACAAAACAGTCAGTTTACTTTTCTGATAATATATCAGTGCACGCATCATAAATGTTCATACCAGCGTCATATATTGTTAATAAGTGATATCCTTAATATATGAAATTTATAAAGTTATTGCCACATTTTCTTTCTAAAGATGCAGAGGTAAGTAAATGGTTACTGTTATAAGGTATTTGGGGGAGAGCTTTTATTGTGGTGTGATGTAGTCTAGAGCTCTGCATAGTAGAGTGCCGCACTCACACACTCTTGACTCTGTAGCATTTATATAGATTAGGTGGCTAGTGAATGGTGCTGCCTGTCTGATGGTACTGTAGATTTATGATGGCCTCTATATTGACTGATTAATTCCTCTCTGGCTGAAGTTCTGCTAATCAGTTGTGAAATCACCTGGTGTAGTGATTGGTTGGTTGGAATGACAACCTGCAGACTGTCAGCCCTCCATGAACCATGGCTGCCACATTCACACCCTATTCCACCATCTGAATCTTACTTCTTGAAATAAGCAAATCTGTCTGCCTGTAGAATCTCTCTGTGTGTGTGTGTGTGTGTGTGTGTGTCTTGGATGCTGAGTCTGAATGAAAAAGAGCAGAGAAGCATTTGACTAGGTTTTTAAAAAGGCCTGCTGCCCACATTGACAAAGCATGTGCACACACACACACACACACACACACACACACACAATGTAATGCATGTTATGGTAAATTTTGGAAGTTGGTAAATGTGCACATTTCCCAAGGTAAATCTGGTAAAGGTAAGCCTTATGAACAGATTATTGGCCTCATTAAGTTATTTTACACTAGATTCTTTAAAATCACATTTAAATAATTTAATTGAGAGGCAAGCATGTTCATGTGTAAATGAGTTGTGTAAGCTATTGCACCCACTATTGGGCTAAAATATGAAATCAATATATTGGCCAAACTACATCTATGTTGAATACATAGAAGACAATCCGAAAAGATATTTTGGCCACGTGGTATTGCTACCCACAACAAAATGTAGGGACAGGACTGAGACAGCAGCCTGCAGGTGTAGGATCTAAATCTCGAGGCCAATTTGACACGGTGATTGACGATGGTATTGCATGGTATTTATCTGTAGGTTCTTTTCATTTTTCAAATAAATGTTTTAAAAAAACGTATCTTCTAATATAGTTTTAATTTCATTTCATGCATTTATTAGGTCTGGTCACCCAGTTTGGTTAGATGTCTCTCTTCAGTGCAGTCCACAGTTAACCTGCTTCATACTGTAGTAACTGTGTGTCTAGCAGCTACCAGTCAGATTGTGTATATTTCTAAACAGGTTCATTTGTTCCACTGTGTAGAGAAGTGGACCAGGTAGACATTTAGCTCTGACAGATTCAACTCCCCAGCAGCTCACAAAGGATGGGTAAATCCCTCCCCAGAACGATCTCAACTGGTGCATTCTCAACTAACCCAAAATTAGGAGATATTTCTGGTCCTCAACCTCAACAGTGCGTTTCAGGCTTACAGTCTCCATGAACACATTGAACAAGTGAGTATTTTAGGCTGCAAAACCATCGTCAGCCACTGTTGGAAACTCTTAATGGTCTGCACTGGCTCCTGTGTCTCTGTCCTGTGATCAATTGTTGATAAGCAGTTTTGAGCGCTCGGAGAACAAAGTGACAACAACAAGAGATTTGCGTGTCAGCAAGGTTCTGAGTTTATTCACACTTGCACAGGGGTTATATACAGTTGAACACACAACTTTCATACCTGATTCTTCAGAACAGGATATTGAGCAATCATGCAGGCGAGGGTTTAACCCCGCATTTCACCACAGTGTCCTGTGATGGCAGACTTTCAGTAATCTGCACAGCAACATCAAAATATTAATAGAATGCTACATTCGTGAGTCAAAAGTTCAGAGGGTGTGGTTATAGCTGTTTAATATTCAACAGCCACCATGTCAAATTGGCCTCAAGTCTGGGGGCTGGGAGAGACAAGAGTGAGTACAACGGTAAGGCAACAAACAATCTCTGTAAAGTAAACTTGCTAAATAAATGCAACCTTCGGGTTTGAGCTAATATATAGTGTCTGTCATTCTTAGCATTATTAATACCTCTTTAAAAGGGTAGACTCTATAATTTACATCTTAAACATAACACACTTGAACAAAAGTCACATGGTTTAAAGGAAAATCCTTTTTTTTAAATTTCAAACAAAAGAAATTCATCATTCCTATTCCATATTGTAGACAGATATTATCTACCATGCAGTCTAACACAAAGGCGCTATCGCTAGATTTCTTACACAATGTCCAATAGTATACTAAAGGATTCGTTGCAAAATATGATTTTTGGAATCAAATAGGATCGTCAACTGTACATATTCTAATACATTTCCACTATATTAAAATAGCCTTTTTACTAACTGGCCTTCACATACAGAACTACTGTTCATGACTCTATAGCAGTACAAAAATGACTGGGGAAACTTAAGGTATGTTATATGTTATGTTAATATAAATACAATCACAACCCTAATTTTGATGTATTTGCCATTGAGGAGAAACTGATGTAATTTCTGCTGCATAGTGTTGAGAAATAACTGTTGTGTATTAATTTTGTTTGTCTGTTAAGACTGCATTTGTATTTCTTCTGTTGGAGTGGTATCAGCCAGATTTACTTCCAACCTGTTTGCTTTCATTTATTCTACTTTGCCAGTATTAAATATTCCAATGTAAATCCAGTGTTTGACAGATTATTTTATAGACATTAGTATTATAAGCTAGTCCTGTCTTGTACTCAGTGGTTGAAGTTTATGAGCAGGTTAAGGCCCTTTATTGATTCTTTGAGTAAATACTGTATTATCAATTTACCCAAACATATGATGAAATTGTTTTACTCTCCTTCTGCTCAGCTTCCAATCATCAGGCATGGACGGGACTAATGACAAGGGAAGTATAAAGTTAAGAAGGAAGGAAACCATTTCTTTCAAAGCTGAGGGAGGAAGCATTCCATGGAATGCAAATTGTCAACTTGGCCATGTAGAGGGTGAGAATCCTATCTGATAAAATATTTTTGACGTCATCCAAGTGAACAAATGATGGCCACATGGATGATGTCCAAACCTACAGCATAAACTCTCCAAAAGAATATTAGGGAAATGGCCAAAATGACCTATCTTTGTTGAGGCTAACACTGATTGGCTTCTTCTGTGATGTTTGGAAAATTGATGCCAATCAAACCACAGGCATCACTCAAAACATGGCAGTGTTTATCCAACATCACATGCAATTGCATGATATAAACAAAGAATTCTCCATGGCTTTCTTCCTTCTGCAAAATGGAATGAGAGCATGTACAACCTCTGCCTAATCAATCACCAAACAAATGACTGAAATTGCACAGAGTTTAGGTTTATTTTTAAAATATCCATTCAGCTTGACTAGGGTTAATGTCAAATAATTTCACATTTTTGAAGCCTGAGGGAAATCGACAAAGGTTTTCAAATCCCTTTACCAGGAAAGTGGTGGGGCATTCTTCTGAAAATTGGCCAAGTGACATACTGAATAACTGTATTTTGAGTCTGCAATGGAGGAAAAACAGAAATAACCTAATCATGGCATGAGAATCAGATAAAGAAAATCTGACAATGAAAATGAAAATGAGGATTTTGACAGCTGCTAAACAGATGACCACTGTATGTAAAGACATGGTTCAAAACTGTGTCAATGGAAATCCAATAAAACAACACTCACATCAGGTAAAAGAACACTCACATCAGGTACCAAAATCAAGTGTACTGTAGATCTTATTTTTAATAGTAACCAACAACAATACTGTATCTTTTCATCCTAAAAACTGGAGAACTGCATCATTTTCTGCACATTGTCTGCCATAATCCTACAAAGTTAAAGTTAGTCCTCAACATATACAATCTATGAATCACACTATCACATGCACTCGCTCATGTATATTGTAATGCCTTTGATTGGGGACAATATAATGACATTTATAGTGTGCTATTGTTGCTGCAGGAAGGTTAATATTAGCCCACAAATTTGATGTTTATTGAAACTCACTGTCATCAAAGCTATAAGTTAATCAGTATCTTTGGTCATGTTGCCTGTTGCACATACAGTAGAATTCTGCAAAATGACTTCAAAAGAAAGGATAAAAAAGAAAGAGATGCTATTGAGAGAGGCTGCCAGAGAGAATAGAGTACCTACTGTCAGTGTGCGATTAGTCTATTTTGGTTCCCTAGCGATGTCATTCTCCACTGTCAAAATATGAAACTATATTTCCTAACATACTGAATGTTGCTATGTAATTCAGTGGTTTAATAAAATCAAGCTATTGGAGAGCTCATGGAATTTTGACATGTGGCTTGAGGAGGCAATGAAATATGCTAAAATACATAATAAATAATAAATGGCCAAAAGAATGTTTCTACTGTTCCCTCAATAGAAATTAAGTATGGTATGTGCCCAAAGGAATACAACAAGCTGGAATGATTTGGAAACATATGTCATATTGAACATCTCATGCGTGACAACTTTAAATATATAGAAAAGGGTTAATACAATCTGATAGAGATTCTACTGTATACTAATGTACCTCAATGACTTTAATGTGCAAGCATTAAATCAATACTAAACTGAGACATTTAACACAGGCCCATTTTACTACAATGTACAAGAATGTCCCTGTTAAAAGCCTAACAATGCATCTTCGGGTGAAAGAAGTATAACAGTTTAGGTCAGTATCTGCCCAACTTGTTATCACACTTAGCATGGCTGCTTGGAGGCTGCACATAGCTAAGATGTTGAGTCCTTTGATTAGCAAGAATGAGGAATTTTTCCACTAGGGTTACAGTTGCCAGATGTGAAATAAAAGAGGTGATTCTGGATCAACTCCATTTTGTATGCGATTTGAAATCCCATTGAGCTGGCCTTTAAGAATGGATGGTAATGATAAATGGACTGCATTTATATAGCGCTTTTATCCAAAGGGCTTTACAGTATATGCCTCTCATTCACCCATTCACACACTGATGGCAGTGAGCTACCATGCAAGGTGCTAGCCTGACCATCGGGAGCATTTTGGGGTTCAGTGTCTTGCCCAAGGACACTTCGACATGTGGACTGGAGGAGCCGGGGATCGAACCTACGATCTTCTGATTGGAGGCCAACCTGCTCTACCTCCTGAGCCACAGCCGCCCGCCACAGCTGCAAGATTACATAAGAAACATAAAAAACTCCTTCTCTTTCTTAATGTTGAGTTGCACCCCATTCTGCACAATGTCCATGGTTGTCAAGAGGACTAAAAACCCTCTCTAACCCTCTCCTCGCCTTCATCTCCATTTGCCCTTCATGACTGAAGTCGATTTAATAGGTGAAACTAAGGAACAGCTTTCACCTGGATTGAAATAGGCTGACCAGGTGGTCCCCATTTCATAGAAAGAGCAGGTCGCCCTAATGTTTTGTATACTCAGTGTCACAATGTGGGTCCCATATGACAGAGGAATGCACACTGTATTAAGTTACCCGTTGGGTGATATTAGTGAGCCCAAACCACGGTCAATTGTGTTTTAAGATATTGCTGTGGAAAATCCCCTCCCACCTTCTTCTACCTGCCTTTCTGCTTCCTGGATGGGCAGAGCCTCAGAATCAATATAGGCAGCCAGCTCACCTATGGCAAACCCTTTGAGAACAAAGGGTGGCTGGCCTCATGTGGATGCCTCATCCCTCCAATAGTTTTATCTGTGTATATGATATGCAAGTTTCCTTTGGTTTAAAATGCATTTATAGCAGCTTTAGTAGTTTATGATTTATTTGCTGTACTGATTAAGTTTCAGTAGTGGTAAAGTTATTTCTTCATTCCTAGATCTACACAGTAATTGTGTTTGGAGATAAATTACCTTTGTTGGATTGTTAATTATTGAAATTAGGAATTATGATGTCTAGATTAATATCCTGTGTTATCCTTTTTCTTTTGTTGTCAGATTAACCAGTTTAAAAATATTCCATAATAAAAGATTGTACTGGAACTCGCCTTTGCGCATTTGTCCTAACAGACAAGCCATTGAGTTGGTGATAATCCTGGAACCAGACTATCCTTAGGAGATATCAGTATTCCTTTAAGCTAAATATTCTTCATTGCAGTTTAATATTTTTTGTAGTAACCAGTGTTGCTAGATTTTCTAAATCAGGCAAAGAAAGTGTATTATTACTACTTATTTGTTGGTATTCTTGTAGACCCGCAAAATCCACTGGGCTTTCTAGTATTAAAGTTCACACTGTCATTACATACATTTTAATCTTCAAGTGAGTTATTTCTAAGCTCTGGTTACTCAACTCACTTGGGGTTTCCTGATTCTCATTAGCAGAGTAAGAGGGGAATGGTTTTGCAAGGTTCTGATGTATGTATTCTTTTATTACTTTACAACATAATCCGTAAAAGGGTCAGGTTTTGGGGTTGCTTTAGAGTATTGGTGGCTGATTGCAATAAGAACTGACTTCTAACTCTGTTAAGCAACTAGCAATAATTGCATGCATCACAGGACTGAGTGCTAGTTTGTTTGTCAGTGTCCTTCCTGAGCAATTTAAAATTTCCGTTTGTTTTTCAAACGATATCACAAAATCTGGTCATCTGACGATGCTTCCTTAATGAGTGCCTTGGGAGGTTTCCACAAACTCAGTAAATATGAGAGATTTTCAGAACAAGTTTGTGCGATAGTCATGTGAAAGGCCACAGGAGCACAGGCGCAGTTTTTTGAAGAGCAGGGGGATCTCCCTGCAATACAAGCAGTGAATGCCACTTACGCATGGTGTGGGCAATTGTAGGAAAAACAAATTTATTGGAGAATGTTTGGCTGGCAGAATGCCAGATTGTTCCATTCTGGTTTATTAAATGAAATACCAGTCCCACCAGAATTTCGCGGAGTTTTTTTCTGATTATTGTGGCCCAAAATGATTGAATTTGCAGCGGCTTTTATCAAAAATTGCGATGCATTTTTTATATTTGCGATATTTTTCGTGTTATCTTGTGGTAAAACAGCAGGAATTGATGAAAATTTCAAGCCCCCCCCATCCTCCCCAAAACATTGTAAACTGCCCATTCTGTTTTTAAGTTGTTTTTTTAAAGTAGTAGAGTAATCATCACACATTAATACCTCCTGGGGCCGCCGGCTGAAAACTAGTTTTACTACACATGATCTCTGTCTAGTGCCTTTCTTTGTCTTTCATTACTTTTTAATCCTAGTTTTCTTTTTGTTTGTCTTTTTCCCCTTTAGGCTGCAATGCAGCATATCTACAGTTTGCCATTGTAGCACCTGTAAAAAGATATATTTTTTAATACCTGCCCAATCCCTTCAATGTTTTGTTTAATAATATACTGTGGCATGTAGTTATTTGGTCAGTTCCAGGTTATTGCACCTGCCAGTAGGTGGCGGAGTGAGCGGTTTGTAGTTCATTTTACTGGAAGACATAGAAGAAGGTGAGTGGGAGTGGTTGGTCTGTGCCGATAGTGGGGGAATGGTGTGTGCCAACTTGCATGCTTTACAAAATATTGCCGCGAAGTAATAAAATTAACGTTTTCTACACCACTAATGCAGTCGCTGTGTAAATGGTGTAACACCATCACATCATTAGTTGACCCGTCACGTTCCCGTCCCACTCTAATCTGTCAGCTCTGTCAGTGCTGCCAGTTTGACACAGAGAAAAGGAGAGAGATGTCCGGAGTGGAGAACGCCCATCTAACTAGTTACCGGCCTGTTAGCAGCAAATCAACTTGAACAGTTTATAAAATTATTAGGCTACACCCGTCCAACCGGCCCAAATACCCACCGAGATTCGTCCCGATTGGCCACTCCGGCATTGTCCTCATGTGTAACCATATCAAAGGCTCATGATAACAAGAAAGCAAATGGTGCAAATTGCATATTTAAACTAGAAATGCATTTCCTGCAGAAAATGCGTGGGATTGCTGTACGGGCAAACCGCGAAGTATATATTACTGTGTTGTACTGGGTGGTCACTAAGGTGTCCTGGGCCATTGCTAGGGTGTCCTAGGCCATTGCTAGGGTGTCCTAGGCTGTTGCTAGGGTGTCCTGGGCCGTTGCTAGGGTGTCCTGGGCCGTTGCTAGGGTGTTGCTCTGGTGTCCTAGGCCGTTGCTAGGGTGTTGCTATGGTGTCCTGGGCCGTTGCTAGGGTGTTGCTAGGGTGTCCTGGGCCGTTGCTAGGGTGTTGCTGGGGTGTCCTGGGCCGTTGCTATGGTGTCCTAGGCGGTTGCTAGGGTGTCATAGTTGGTTGCTAAGGTGTCATAGTTGGTTCCTACGTTGTTCATAAGTCGTTGCTAGGGTCTAATATGTCATTGCTAACGTTTAGTCGCTGGATCCAAAATGGCCACCTGGATCCAAAATGGCGGCATCTGTAGTAGTAGTACTTGAAAGTTGTATGAAGTTGAATGCAGTTGCATTACAAATACATCTAAGTCTATGAGAGTACAAAATACATTGAAGTCTATGGAGAGTTCAAAATACATGGAAGTCTATGGGAGTTCAAATACATGGAAGTCTATCGGGAGTACAAAGTACTTCATAATTCCTAAAGTACTACTAGTATCTCTTATAAAAGACATAGCACACCTACCCCAATAATTCCGGACAGTTTGACATATGACACGTGCATGTAGCTTGAAAATTGCGGGAGGAGATACACTTCAACCACGTTTTTAAAACTCGTGTTTATCTGCAATAACTCGTGAATCGTGGGAATTTCTGCCACCGTTACTAATTTCGACACCCCGTCGCATAATTCGGCACATTTCGATACCTGAACCACATATGTGGCACAAGCGGATTTTGCGCTACAGGTGAGCAAAAAAAACCCCATAGGGATCAATGCAAAAGTGCACGGAAGAACTAGAAATGCATTTCCCGCGGAAAATGCGTGGGATTGCTGTACGGGCAAACTGCGAAGTATATATTACTCTGTTGTACCGGGTGGTCACTAAGGTGTCCTGGGCCATTGCTAGGGTGTTGCTAGGGTGTCCTGGGCCATTGCTAGGGTGTCCAGGGCCGTTGCTAGGGTGTCCTAGGCCGTTGCTAGGGTGTTGCTAGGATGTCCTGGGCCATTGCTAGGGTGTCCTGGGCCGTTGCTAGGGTGTCCTGGGCTGTTGCTAGGGTGTCCTAGGCTGTTGCTAGGGTGTTGCTAGGGTGTCCTGGGCCGTTGCTAGGGTGTCCTGGGCCATTGCTAGGGTGTTGCTAAGGTGTCCAGGGCCATTGCTAGGGTGTCCTAGGCCGTTGCTAGGGTGTCCTGGGCCATTGCTAGGGTGTTGCTAGGGTGTCCTGGGCCATTGCTAGGGTGTCCTAGGCCGTTGCTATGGTGTTGCTAGGGTGTCCTGGGCCGTTGCTAGGGCGTCCTGGGCCGTTGCTAGGATGTTGTTAGGGTGTTCTGGGCCGTTGCTAGGGTGTCCTGGGCCATTGCTAGGGTGTCCTGGGCTGTTGCTAGGGTGTTGCTAGGGTGTCCTGGGCCGTTGCTAGGGTGTCCTGGGCCATTGCTAGGGTGTTGCTAGGGTGTCCTGGGCCGTTGCTAGGGTGTCCTAGGCCGTTGCTAGGGTGTCCTGGGCCGTTGCTAGGGTGTCATAGTTGGTTGCTAGGGTGTCCTAGGTGGATCCTATGTTGTTTATAAGTCGTTGCTAGGGTCTAATATGTCATTGGTAATGTGTAGTAGCTGGATCCAAAATGGCCACCTGGATCTAAAATGGCGGCGTTGTAGTCGCACTAGTAGTAGTACTTGAAAGTTGTATGAAGTTGAACGCAGTTGCATTACAAATACATTGATGTCTATGTGATTGCTAAGGTGTACTCTCTGGATCTATAATGGTGGTCTGGATCCAAAATGGCGGCATTTGTAGTATTACTAGTCGTTGTACTTGAAAGTTGTATGAAGTTGAATTACAAATACATTGATGTCTATGTGATTGCTAAGGTGTTCTAGCTGGATCCAAAATGGCCGCCTCGATCCAAAATGGCAGCATATGTAGTAGTACTATTAGTAGTACTTGAAAGTTGAATGAAGTTGAATGCAGTTGCATTGCAAATACATTGAAGTCTATGAGAGTACAAAATACATTGAAGTCTATGGAGAGTTCAAAATACATTGAAGTCTATGGGCGTTTTTTGCTGACTCAGCAGCGGTACAAAGTACTTCATAATTCCTAAAGTACTACTAGTATCTCTTAGAAAAGACATAGCAGCATTCTACACATAATTCTGGACAGTTTGACATATGACACGTGCATGTCGGGAAAAACTGCGGGAGGAGATACACTTCAACCGTGTTTTTTTTTTTTAAATCATCCCACTATTGTAATAAAAAAAAAAAACCTCCAGAACATGTAGGAGTGTTAATGTAACATGTATGGGGTTTTGGCAAAATTGCAAGCTCTTGCAAGTATTGCGGCAGTTAGTTGAACTTGCGTTAATTCTTGCGATCGCAACATCCTGGAGGGACTGAAATACATAGGGTAACCAATGGGTAACCAAGCATGTCTCCCCAACAAAACAAAGTATAGGGTGAGCTAGGGGTGGGCGATAATCGTGTTTATAAATCGTAATCGCGATTTAATTATGTAATCGTGGCAAATTTTCAAAATCGTTCATTTCGATTGTTATTTAGGCTACAAGAACGAGGAACGTCTAGAAGCGCCAGTTAGCAAAGCAACCAGTGTGAGTGTCTGTGTGCGCGCGCATCAGACGTAACATCACTTTCCCGCAAATTAATGGGCCAAATACTTTCCCCAATGCGTGCGTTCATGAACTGTCCCCTTAAAAAAATACGTCGTATTCAGTCACGTCCCTCCGCCCCGTCCAATAACGCCGTGTTCAGACAGGTTTTGACCGTTCGTTTTTTGTGAGCCGCGAGTTAATGTGTCAAGCCGGGCAGAAAGTCAGACACAGGAACGGCATAGAGCATCCGGTCAATTTCAAAATAAAACAAAACAAATAAAATAATCGTTCATTAATCGTAATCGAGGTAAAAGTTTGAAATAATCACGATATTGATTTTTAGTCATATCGCCCACCCCTAGGGTGAGCCCAGTTCTACCATGCACTGTGTTGCTATATGCCTGCACCAATACTGGTAACCTGGCAGGCCACTGGGCCTGGGTCCCTCACAAAGGGAACCAAACAGGGACAGTAGAGTGATTAAAGTGTTCACAGGCACCATTACCTTGGGGCCGATACAGAGTCACCCTACTCTAAACACATCCATATAACTCACACTTGTCGCATCACCTATGACTCAAACACACTGCCCTGGTCTGTTAAGAGATGCTCCAGACACCGTAGTGCTGGATCAGGGAGGTCTACAGAGCCTTAACCGTCGTCTGGGTACTCTTATCCTTGCTAGGCACTGCTACCGTGTATCTAGAAAGAAAATCTGTCATTACAAGGACATATGGATTTAGGTCCCCTGGGCACGGGCAACCCGGAGACAGGCAGTCAAAGGCAACAACTTCCGATGGGTAACTAGTGGTAATAGTATCCAAGCGGAACTACAAGGAAAAACTAGAGTCCTACAAAGGCTCAAAGGCTCTGACCCCAGACGGATGTGGCGTGTACTGAGGTCTTTAACAGACTACAAAGGGAGAGGTAATGGTGCTGTTCAGCCCTCTGCCTCGCTACCAGACGAGCTCAACACCTTGCAAAAACCAAAGCAACACCTTCCCACCTGAAGACAAGGACAGCTGCTCACTAATGCTGTCCATAGCAGACGTGAGCAGATCCTTTAAGATGGTCAACCCCCGCAAGGCTCCAGGACCAGATGGCATCCCAGGCCGCGTCCTCTGAGCATGTGCCGACCAGCTAGCTGAGGTGTTCGCTGACATCACATCTTCAACCTCTCCCTTAACCTGTCTGAAGTCCGGTGTGTGTGTGTGTGTGTGTGTGTGTGTGTGTGTGTGTGTGTGTGTAAAAAAAGTCCGATGTATATATATTAAAGTTTGATAAATATTTCCTGTTTGGCCCCCCATGTACTTATGACATTATGTAATTACCAAATCCACAAATGAAAGGCCTGCATAGACATCAAAATACAATTAATCTCCACAAACAATAAATTCCAAAAGAGTGCACATGCGTGAGGCAGGAGATGGCACAATATAGCCAGCCCAGACGCGGCAGCTCGCTTTAGGACCCAGTGGAAGCCAGCCGACTACACACACCAGAAGAGGAGAATGACAGACAGCCAACAATTCTGATCACTGTAGTTGTAACATAAGAAAATAAACAATGGAATGACTATACTGGTACGTGTATCATTAATGTTTAAATGTGGGGAAATGGCAGGATGGCAAGTAAGACCAGTAAGCCATTGCAATGCGTGCACTCACAACGGCGGGACTGTTTGTGTATGCAAGTGTGTATATCGAGTGCTTCTACCCAGTGCTGCCCACATCCACTGACAGCTTCTGTGTCACATTACCACCCTCTTGTCCTGAGGTAACGATATTAGGCAGCAAAGATAGGTAATCCGTTGGCACGTTCTCCTTCCCTGCCTTATGCCGTACCTGGAACTTGAAGGGCTGGAGTTCCAGATACCAGCGGGTAACTCTGGAGTTGCGATCCTTCATGGTCTGGATCTAGGTCAAGGCTCTGTGGTTGGTGTCGAGGTCAAACTCCCTACCAAGGAGGTAGTACCTCAGGCTGTCTAGTGCCCACTTGATGGCCAGACACTCCTCGATGGTGGAGTACCTGGTTCCCGAGACAGGAGTTTTCGACTGAGGTACAGAACTGGACACTCTTCCCCTGGGTCTCCCTGAGCCAGCACCACTCCAATGCCCACACCAGAGGCCTCCACTTGGACCAGGAATCTCCGCTCCAAGTCCGGACTCTGAAGGACTGGAGAAGAGCACATGTGGGATTTGAGGGCCTGAAAGGCAACCTCACATTCCTGTGTTCACTTCACCGGGTTGCTGGCCAGCTTTCCAGTGAGACTAGTCAGAGGTGCTGCCAGAATGGAGAATTGAGGGATGAACCTTCGATACCACCCTACCAGCTCAAGGAAGGACTTCACCTGGGTTTTTGGGCAGGGTCGAGGACTGTTTAGAATGGCCTCCATCTTGTCCACCTGAGGCCGAACCTCCCCTCGTCCTAGTTGATAGCCCAGGTACTTGATATCCCAGGTCTCCCGTTTTGCCCACTCACATTTCTGCAGATTTAGCAGACACTTTTATCCAAAGCAACTTACAATAAGTGCATTCAACATAGGTAGGTAAGAGAACTACTAGTCACCAGACATCGTAAGTGCATAACCAGTGCTAAGGTAAAAGTGCAATAAGTTAGCCATCCACTTTTTATTTAAACAAATGAGACAAATAAGTGAAGCAAATAAACAAGAGCTAAGACAAGTGAAGACAAATAAGCAAGTGTTAAGAGGAATGGTCAGGGTAGTGTTTCTTGAAGAGGTGGGTTTTCATCTTGCGGCAAAAGATGGGCAGCGATTCCATGACCGCGTAGATCAGCTGCAGGGGCCTCTGAGCGACAGGGCAACCAGTCGCCTGAAGGCAGCAGAGCCAAGTGGTCGGGCGGGGGTGTAAGGCTGGACCATAGCGTGGAGGTAAGGAGCTGTTCCTTTCACTGCCCTCTATAGGCAGTCACCAGGGTCTTGAACTGGATGCGAGCTGCTACAGGTGTAGAGAACGGAGAAGGGTAGTTGTGTGGGAGAACTTGGGGCAGTTGAACACCAGACGAGCTGCAGCTTTCTGAGCTGGCTAGATGTAACAAGGTCAAGGACCTCATTTGGGGAGAGGGAAGAAAAATGGGGTAGGGTGGCAGGTGGGGAGGTAAAGGGGGCGGGGCGGCGCCCTGCCGACAGCCGCAACACTTGGTGTCCTGGAGCAAGCGATCGCTATAATTTCTAGAAAACTATTGTCATTTAACAGCGATTGTACAGGCTCCCTTAAGAAAAGGCCTGTTGTCCTCACCAAACACTGTAGAATTCTAATGTGGGAAAAACAGTGACAGTCTTATGCTGCACATGAAGACAATTCTAAAGCCATAAACATGAGGATTGCACGGACAAGCATGTTAAACAACACAACTATTAATGAGTGCCTACCTGGTAATACATCAAACAAGGTGAACCTATAAAAAGGTATCACTTTGTCATTACAGGTGACTGTTGCAGATGACTGGAGGCTTTAGTAAAATAAAATCACGAGTTCATTTAGGTTTACATAAAACAGTTTAACACCATTTATTGTTGGAAGGCTGGCCTACCATTTGAATACAGTGCCTATACGACACCTGCTTGGTCTCCCTAGACTGCTTCAGCTTTTGTCGTGGAAAATTGCCTATGAAGCACTCAGAACTCTTTGAAATAACACACAAAACATTGATAGGTTGAAGTATAAAAATATATTGTATGCAGATATTTTTGGAGAGAGGAAGACACAGGTCACACAAAGTCAAAATCTCTCTATGCCCTCTCTCACTGAAAGTCAGCTCACTGCAGTCTTTATAGTTTCTTTGGAAAGAGAGAAGTCTTGCATGATTGGTTGTCCATATGATTTATCTTAGACTATTTTCATGCACTAGTGAACTAGTCAAGGTCACATTTCTAACTTCCTTAAAAGGCCTGACTAGCTGGTTATGCTAAACTTAGGAACATGTTCACAGTGATATGTTAAATGATAAATTCTAGCACTCTTTGCTAAAATTTACTTTCAAATTCCCCCCTTTTTATCATTTAACATGCTGTCTATTTAGTTACATTAATATACCACATTCAACTCAACTGAATGATACTAAGTAAAAATGACATTGCATAGAGATACAAAGAGTAAATGCAAAATTCAAAACATAGGATATAGAATAATATCTATAGCTAAAATACGCTTAACCTAACAATTCATATGCTTATGTGCACTAGGCAAAACCTCAGGATATCTATAAAGAGGAAAAATCCCAAGTGCATAATATACTCATACGTCATATAGTCCCTTAAAACAAGGTAGTTGTTTAATTTCACACTTGATGTAACCCTTAATCTTCAAAGAAAAAGGAAACAAAACACACAATAATGCAAGTGTTAACAGCATAACAATTTCTTCTTCTCTCCTCCTCTTCTTACGTCCTCTTCACCTTTAGTTTAAGCATTATTATGGCTTACCATGTAGATCATCATTCCATACCATGTGTTTTCCTTCACTTCTAGTGGTTGTAAATTGTCATCTAATTCCTTTACAGCATCAGTTTCTGTTGTTTCTATCACAATTCTCTTCAGTCTTTTATAAGTTTCTTTTAGTGAGTCCACTGAATCTGTAATGTGTTCTTTCAAGGTAGCGTTTGATGTCAATAAACCTCCAATAAGTACTAGTTTCTCCTTCCCTCAGGGGTGACGGAAGGGCTGCTTTTACCTGTTGCTGTGACCTGTTGTAGAAACTTCAATGCATTTAGGGAACATGTCAACTATGACCAGGCAGCACTTTGTCTTCACATGGGCTTAACATAATGAAATCCATCATTAAATGCATCTGGTGTTGGGTGGCCAGACTGCTCCGTCTGATTCCCTCTACCAACATTGTTTTTTGCACAATTTATGCATTTTTTAAACCTTGTGTATACCACTGTCTGTTCATAGCTTCCACCGTCCCCCCTTTTTGACACATGACCCTTCCATGTGTCAACACTGCATAAAAATTAAACAAAAATTTGGGGAGGCATGGGTTCCCATTTGAACCATGCATAATACAGGGTCCACTCTACTCCAGTATACACTAACCAGTTCTCCAGCCATTACATTTACAGGATACACTTCTAAAAGCAGAAATGAATGTTAGTGATTTTTGTTGTTGTGCATTACACCTAATGGTATGCGTTGGTCATCTTAGCTTTAGCTTGGTCAGGTTTATCAGTTAAATAGTTAGGCTCATGCTCACCTGTTGCTGTGACCCTTCCTGTCTCCCCAGATCAATCCTCTCCCGCTGCAACCCCCCTGCCAGAAACCTCATGACTTTTTCTGCTGTCTTGGCTGGTCATCTTCTTCATATTTGTGGGCACACTTACGCACCCAATGTCCTTTGGAACCACAGATATAGCATCCATCGTCCGTATTCCGTCCACGCCCTCTTCTTCTGCTTGGAACTCCGCCTCTCCCGCTCCTTACTCCTGGGGCCAGATGTATAAAACTCTGTGTAGATTTAGGTGTAGAAATCTGTGTACGCACAAAACAGGAAACATGCATACGCTCAGATGTATAAAACCCCACGTACGTCTGTTCCCACGTGTTTTTTCTTCATACATCTCAATCATCCTGAAATTGTGCGCACGTGCACGAGCCTTCTGACCATGCCCACAATTTACTATAAATGGCTTCCAACACACCCCCAATTGCTGCTTTGCATATAAAGAGCCAGCATTTAGTTTAGTTTTGAGGACAAACGACGGAAGCATTTAAGAAGCAATAGAAGAAGAAATGCAATTTTACGACTGAACTTGAAATAATGGTTGATCAAAATGACAGAAGAAAACGTGTATTATTTGGAAGCCTAAGCTCTGGCATTACCAACCAAATGAAACAAGTTGAATGGCAAAAAGTAACCGAAACCATCTCCCTTTTAAAAGCCCAATGCAACGCTCTACCACAGAGCGCGCACTGCTGTGCACCACATTATAGCGCGTCTGTTGTGCGCTCTGGGGGTTTGTAAATGGCATAAGTAACCATGGCTTCAATGCATACCCATTGTCACCTGAGGATATAAAATATTATATACATATATTACATTTGGGAAACCGGACATCGCTGCAAATTGCATTTTGTTGGCCTGTTCAGCTGCTGTGTGGGAACCTGATGTATCTATTACTCAAAGAAATTATGCCACCCCACGCCATGGGCGTGACCCGGCTCATGGCAACTCAGGATATCCCTGATCTGTCCGCAAGCTCCCGCTGAAACGTTCCCGTCGCTAAAAACCCGATTGTTGTCAATACCTGTAGATGGACGGGGATGGCAGGGTTTCTCCGAGAGTGCCGTTCCAACACAGGGCCCAGTTCAGTACACAATTCGAAGAGAACAGCTCTTGGAAATCCAAAGCGGCGCATTAGCCATCATCATGGGCCAGAAAATCAGTACGGTCTCTGAAGACTCGTTCTCGCCTAAATTGCGCAATAGCAGTATCTTCCAGCAACGCCAAAGCAACCATTGTATCATTTGGCACAGCCATTACGCACAGCTACAGCCTTTATATAGTGTAGGTTATTCTTCCTCCCAAATAATACAGAATAATAATAATAATAATAATAATAATAATCTTTATTTATATAAAGATCATGTATTTGTTTATTTATATAAAGATCATCATTATAATTATTATAATGCATATTTACAAACATACAAAATGAAGGCTTGTCAAAAAAAGGTTGTTAACCACTCACGCATCACTATTTAATCATAGTGAAGGTTTTTTTAAAACTATAGATTACATCCTAACACAACGTAGTTAAAGAAAAAAAGCTCTAAATAAAATGTCACAAATTCACACTTTTATTATCCTTTTTTGGATAAAAACTCAAAAATGCATATGGTACGCATGGTGTGAAGGATACGTACCGGTACGCATAGTCTGTGGATTTCTATACATTCGGAACCTGCGTGAACGTGACATAAGTACACGTGCGTACGCATGGTTTATACATTTGGCCCCAGGTCCTCCCCTTTGGTAGCCTCTGCCTGCCTGCTGGCAATCACTGGCTGTCTTATTCTGGCGGTGAGCCATGAGGTCTGGGCAGGGTGCTGCACTCTGGCTAGTAGGGGTCAAAATGTCAGAGAAAAAGGTTTCCATTTTTTCTCGCTGTACCTTGTCCTGGAGGAGACTGGTGACCCTATGGTAGGGGTTCCAGATCTGTCTGGGAGGGGTAGATGGCAGGGACCGTCCATTGTGGTTCACAGGGCGGTAGTTCATAGGGCAGTGGTCTAGACGGCAACAGTTGCGGTGCTGGTCGCGGTGGAGGTGCTGGGGGTGCATTGGGCTGGATCAGTCTGGTGGGACAGTCCAGGTCAGGATCCATTTTCCAGGATGAGACTTGAGCACATTGATTAGTTATTTTCCTTTCTTGACTTTTATTTGTTGAGTTGTTTTTCCAAAACCCAATCCTTTAAACTAACATTTTCAGGGAAACCCAGTTCACACCGTAACTTCAATTTTACACGTCCAGTCCTGTTCCCCTTTGTGACCACTCACTATCTGCTCGCATCCTGAGCACTCTACAGGTTTTGCCTCTTATTTTGTCTTTTTACTACACTTACCTCCCATATTTGAGCTCTAGTTACTAGGTCTTATGTTATAATCCAGAACAACACTCCTCGGGCCCTTTCAGAGTGTCTTGTGAATTTCAACAATTATAATCACTTTTTTAATAATAATAATAATTATTATTATTTTCCTGTTACAATTAAGTATAACTTTATATCAATATATCTAATTATACAATGTATAATAAATTCTTAAAATTATATATATTCCTATGACAATAACAAACTGCTTTTCCTCACAACAAACAGCTTTTCTCTCTATCACACACACACACACACACACACACACACGAGGGGAAACCCAGCGTTCATTCATTCCCTCCAAACCAAGAGTTACTAACGAGGACTTGCTGCCTCGCCTTTTGTACAAAGGTAACCGTGTCTTTTTCCTTTTTTTTAAAAAAGTATTTCCTTCGCACATTTCACGACACCGCACGAATCTTAGTAAGCATCTATTGTGCTACTTTTTTTCTTTTTTAAACACACAAACACAAAACTTCAACAACCATCAATGTGTGCTTTAAAACTAAACCCATACACTTTTAGAATTTGGAAAGAAGAACCAAATGCAATTTCCACACAATTAACATGTGCCAATTAGTTCCCTATATCCCACTAAATGATTTTCAAAAGTTCACGTCACTTACTGCCGTCCCTTTGCCTAAGAAGCTGAGCTCAGGCATCTCGAAAATAAACTTGAGGTTCCTCAGTCTCCTATTGAGCTGTCCCGATCGTGGACTGGTCAGCTTCTCAGGAAAGGGCAGAGCATGTAGTGATCTTGGTGGAACCTCAAACATTGATAGGTTGAAGTATAAAAATATATTGTATACAGATATATTTCTGGAGAGAGGAAGACACAGGTCACACAGAAAGTAAAAATCTCTCTATGCCCTCTCTCACTGAAAGTCAGCTCACTACAGTCTTTATAGTTTCTTTGGAAAGAGAGAAGTCTTGCATGATTGGTTTTCCATGCTAAGACCATATGGTTCATCTTATAGACTATTTTCATGCACTAGTGGACTAGTCAAGGTCACATTTCTAACTTCCTTAAAAGGCCTGACTAGCTGGTTATTCTAAACTTAGGAACATGTTCACAGCACACATGTCACATGTCTGTCACAGGGGACAGCATAGTATCAATACAACAGTCACAAAATAATAACTAATATATGATAAATGATCAACAAACAAATGTGAGGTGCACAGCTTCCCACTCACCTGCACTTCACTACCCCAAAACAGCAAAGCATAGAGGAAGCACACCAGCTGAGGCTGTCCCTTAAATCAATTCCCAATTCCAATTGCGCCCCAGGGTCCTAAAGGCATCTCTGTTATAGGAGTTTGGCTGACTGTCTAATTTAGGGTAAGAACACCTTTAGGAGGAGAGTACACTAAGCATTTCTTTACATTACATTACAGTCAGTTAGCAGACGCTTTTATCCAAAGCGACTTACAAAGGTGATAGTTGACACTATTTGGGGATCGAACCCACAACCCTGAGAGTCTCATGCTTTACCAGCAACCAAAACTGTGTGTACTGTTACTGTGCATTTGACAAATACACTTTGAACACATCCTTGAACAATTTGCACATGAACCCACCCATCATGGCGACAACACCCTTGTCCTGGTTTTGGCCCATGGCATTCTCGTATCGGATTTAGTAGTCTCCTCTAGTCGCCCATTTCATTAAATTCAAGATTGAATTGATCTGCCCTCGTCAAAAGTGTGATGATACATATAACAGCCGTCGTATAAATGCTTCCACCACCTTGATACTCTCTGAAAAACTGCCCAATATTCTGGCACCACTCTCTGGTCATGTTGTCACACTTAATAATTTCACTAACGAACTAAACTCCACCCTTCTTAATACACTCGATTCGATCGTCCCACTACTCACAAGAAAACACCACACTAAGGTATTAGCACATGGTTTACTGACGACACTGGTGCACTTAAACAAGCCTGTAGAAAACTAGAATGTAAATGGCGATTGATGAAACTAAGTTTTCAGGCTTGCCTGGAATGATAGCCTACTAAACAACAAATGTGCACTCTCAGCAGCCAAAACTGCATACTTATCTAGGCTAATCAGTGCAAACAAAAATCCAAAATTCTTATTTGACACTGTTGCTGCTAAACTAACACGTAATCCCTCCGCCTCTGATAGCTCGCCATTTTATGCCAACGATTTCATGAATTTTCACTCAGAAAATCACACTAATCAAAGATGAGATCACCAGTATACTCTCCACTCATGGTGCTGCCTCACCCCTGAAAAGCTCACCGTTGTTTGGTGTTACCCGGGCTCCCTGTCTGTTTTTGCTTAATTTGATCTAGTCTCCCTATACACTCTCCAAGTTAGTTCTGGCATCTAAACCCACGACCTACATGCTGAACCCTCTGCCTGCTAAATTATTCAAAGAACTTTTCCCAATCTTAGGACCCTCAATTCTCATAATCATCAATCAGTTGCTCTCCACTGGCACTGTGCCCTCTGTCTTTAAACCCTCAATCCTGAAGCCCTTCAGAATTACAGACCAATCTCAAATCTGCCATTCCTCTCCAAAATGAGTTGCAGCCAGACAATTTACGGACTTCTAGTAAAAAAAAACAACCATTTGATCCTTTTCAATCTGGTTTTAGATCTTTCCATTCCACCGAAACTGCACTCACAAGAGTGGTCAACGATCTCCTGTTAGCTATTGACTCTAACTCAACCTCAGCACTATTGCTTATTGACTTGAGTGTAGGCTTTGATACGATTGATCATATCATATTTTTAAATCGTTTTGAAAATTATATTGGTATCCGGAGATCACCACTTTCATAGTTTAGGTCTTACCTACTTGATAAATCACACCGCATCTTTCACAACAATATGACCTCAGTGTTGCAATATGGACTTTGGTGTGCCATAAGGCTCTGTCCTGGGGCCACTACTATTCTCTATTTGCATGCTACTACTCTGTGACATCTTTCATAAATTCGGCATTAATTTCCATTGTTACACTGATGGCACTCAACTCAACCCACAATTCCAAAAATTAAATTATTTCCTATCAGAAATCATAAATGCTGGATGTCGCTAAACTTCATACTTATTAATGCCAAAAAACTGAGATGATGGTTATAGGACTGGCTAGATATAGGTATCTGTGACAAATATCTTGCCATGAGAGGGATCAGATGGATGGAACAGACAGAGAGGGTGGGAAAGACAGACAGCTTTACTTTATGAATACAAATAGGACCCATGGGCCAGTACACAAAACACAATAACGTCACTTGCTAGTTGTACGCAGGCTAAAGAAAGAAGTTGACGCATATTACCATTTTGTCGGTTTATTCCAGTTAAACTTAGCACACAGAGGGTTCATTCCTCCTGCTTCTCTTTCTGGGTCTGGTAAAAAACCATGTGCCCTCCCAGTGCCACACCTGCACCAATTACCTGCCTACGTATATCCTACCTGTTAGTGCCCCTAGTATTAACAAAAGAAATACCATAACGTAGTATCAACAAAAGAAATACAATCAAAACAAGATGACGAATGATAATAAATCAAACAGTCCAGCAAAAACTTAAATAGCTTCTACACAGTTAAATTTTTTGAAAAGCTCTCCGTCCACACTAAACCACCAAAAACACCAAAAACACCTTCTTCCTTGGGCTTGCACAGACCACTCGGGCTGACCTCTTACGTCTGGATCAAGCGTCATCATTTTCAAAAGTCAAGTTTTCACACTACAATGCAAAGTCGGCGTTTTCAAATTGATCCACTTCGGAGAACGTTTTCGGAAAGCTCTGTTTTCGGGGGTCGAAAACGCTGGCGTAGTGTGGACAGAAGGCCAAAACGGAGAGATAGATATGCGTTTTCAAATTTAAACGGCTTAGTGTGGACGTAGCCTAAAGGCTTGCACATTCCTTTCCAGGGCCTTTCTGTTATGACAAGACCCCCACTGTGTCTCCTAGGAACCTAATGCCTCCTCCCTCTAGCAAGGAGTGAATTTCCCCCATAAAACCATCAAAAGTAACACTTTCCAGGTTCAACCAGCCCACTTCAGTGCCATTAGGAGATGGGACCAGTGACAAGGGCCAGGGAAATTTACAGACCCTCTGAATGCCAATAGAGAGAAAGCAAAAGAACAAAGAAACTCTGGAATGTAAAAATGTACTTTCTGCATGTATGTTTGAAGTTCACATTCTGTGGCAGCTGATGTACTGTGTATTCTCCTGTACTCTCTCCATTATTCAATGTACACAGAGTGTTTTATTAAGACTTTTAATTTACTCGCCAGCAGTAAGGTGTAAAGTAGTAATGTTTGATGTCATATGAATCCATTTGTTGTGTGGTGATCAGAGATGTTTGATTCACATGTGATCAAGTGATGTGATGTTTTCTGAACCTGAGCTGTAAATGCAGTTTTATGAGATTTTGATCCCCAGTCATCAAGTTGTAAATCTGTGACATGTTCTCTCTTCTTTGACAGGCAAAAATAGCCCAGAAACCCAAGTGGAAAAACATCAAGAAACTCAATTCAACTGTCCTGTAACTAAGTTTGAACCTGGCTCAAAGCTCTTCTCTCAGCTCAACTACCAGACCAGCTCTAGAGTGAATCAAGTACACTCAAGCTGATCCAGAAACAAACATCAGAAGCCAGCCTCTACTCTGCTCTGCACTTTGAATGACTGGCCTGATCTACCGGTTTGTGCAATGATTCTGATTGAAAGCTGCGACAGTGCTGCTGTGATCAGGACCAGCCCGATCCCCGACAGAGTGACGTCCACCACAATGCTCAGCTACCACCCTCCTGACATTGCCTTGACCAGAATTGCACGTGCGTCTGTTTACAAGTCCACAGCGACAGCACGATGGTTGGAACTCTATTCCCCAGTGCCAGTGACCTAGTATTGATAAACTGTACAACAATACTAGTATTGTTTCCGTGCCATGATGGGATCAAAATCTGGATTGGAAATAATCAAAGTAGGCATTTCAATTTAAGTAGTTACTGAGTTGGTCAAAGACAAATTTTTCTAGGATTTTACTAATAAAAGGGAGATTAGAAATAGGTCTCAGAGGCATCAAGGCAAGTCTTTTTTTTTTTTTTTTTTTTTTTTTTAAAACAGAGGCTTGATAACAGCAGTTTAAGGCATTTGGGAAGGCACCAGATAGAGTTGTTTACCATTTGAAGTAGCTCCTTCGCTAGGCAGGTATATACATTTTTTAAAAAGCTTGTAGGCAGATCATCAAGGCAGCAGGACAACATAAGCTGTTGTACAGTTTCATCAAGTGTTGTGTAGTCAATAGCTGTAAAATGTGTCATATTACCTAGGTTATTTTTGTGATGGATAACTTTCCTAAGAGACATGGAGGCACTGATGGTTCGTCTAATACAAAATTTTATCACAAAAAAAAAAAAAAAAAAAAAAAAAGGCAGCAAATTCATTACATTTAGGGGTAGATTGAGGGCCAAGCTTACCTTCTACAGGTAGGAGTTATAGATGAGATTCCTCATCCTCTGTTATCCTAGGCCAGGATGTGCCGGTTCTAGTAGATTTGCTACATAAAGGAGTCCCCAGGGTCAGCTCTTTTGTTGTTACCAGGGCTCAGACCAAAGCAGAGCAGTCAGAGATCAGAGATTCATGGGAAGAGTTGCCCTTTCCTGATCAGCATTCAGAGCCCAAAGTCAGGAAGTCAAGAGCTGAGCATTGTAGCTCCAAAGTTAGGGGGACTATGCTCACACCAAGATTCTCTAAACCTAATTGTCAGAACAGGACCTGTTAGCGACTGATTTTGTGGCTTTACAAGCAGCTGATCCATCCCTTACTACTCTGTTTGCACAGGTGACCAGGTTAACACCAATAGGCAAGGAGAGCTATGTGCTGAGGGAGAAGAAGTTGTATCATCCCACAAATGATGGTTACAGTTGGTGGTCCCAATTTCTCTGAGAGCTAAAGTGCTGGAGCTGGGTCACAGTGTGCCATGTTCAGGGCATCTAGGCCAACACAAGACTTACCTCAGAATAGTCCAAAGGTTTTACTGGCCTGTCATAGTGAAGTCATAGTTCTTTTAGCTTTCAATTCAACACTGAAGAGTATGCTCAGGAAGTCTGTGTGTGACAGTGGCTCTGACTGGGACCAGTGGCAGCCACTGGCTACTCACCCTTCAAGCTGCTGTATGAGAGGCCATTGCGAGGACCCCTGGATCTGGATGTGCTGTGTGAAGCCTGGGAGGGAGACCAGCCAGACCAGCAATCAAACGTCCTGAGCTACTTACTCAAAATGCGAGACAAGCTGGAGCAGCTTTCAGTCCTGGCAGATGACAACATGTCCAGGGCACAAGCTCAGCAAATTCCCACAATGCCCGCAGTCGCACTTTCACCCCAGGGCAAAAGGTGCTGCTGCTGTTGCCCTCCTCTGACAGTGGACTGTTAGCCAGGTGGTATGGTCCCTATATGGTGTTGCGGAAGTTGAGTCCAGTGAACTGTGATATCGCCCTGCCAGATGTCCCAAGCAGGTGTTCCACATTAACCTTTTGACCCTGTGCTGTCCAGACTTTGACCTACCCTTCACTGTCCAGACCGACACTTCAGGTGTGGGTCTTGGGGCAGTCTTGCTTCAGGGTGAGGGTGAGGACAGGAAGCCAGTCCAGTATATCAGCAGGAAGCTTTTGTCCAGGCGGTGTGGTTGACAGTGGTAGCGAGGGTGAGTGGGTAGCAGGCAGGTTAGCAGGGTAGGCAGGCAAGCAGACTGGCTGGGATCCTGAAGTACAGGAGATAATACAGGCATTAAAGGTTGCAAACACGAGGCACGAGCATGGAGATTATCAGACGCAAAGTAAGCTGGAGAGTAACTATCACAAAGGCAGAAGCAACAATCTGGCGATGAGTGGGAGGAAAGCCGGGGTTGATATGCAGGAGAGTTGATGAGCTGATAGGAGACAGGTGTGTTGGCTGAGGAGCTGAAGAGCCGGAGAGGAGTGTAGAACCCAGGAAGGCGGCAGGACAGGAACACCCACACACGCCCACACACACATACAAACAGAGAGAGAGACAAAACCGGGGACATCGAACACAGGAGGAATGGGGAACACAGGAACACATAAGGGGAGACAGGGGCACGGCCATGACAGGGTGTCCAGTCGGCATTGGAGTTGGACACAGATCAAATCCAGGCTGCATCTTCATCAGATGGTAGGATGGTAGGTAATTGTATTTGTAAGGCGTCCAGTCCATGTGATCAACCCATTACAAGTTTGATAATTTTGTGTTGTTATGAGGACAGTTCGGCAAATACGCCATTTCAGCCTATTAGCTCTTTTTTTCTACAAGGCCACTGAAACATCTTGTTGGTAATGAGGTTTGGCACTACTGTAATGGATTTTTCATAAAGAATAAGTCATTCTAAGAGCCTTCCCGCATGTCTCCAAACACACAAACAAATTTCCACGTTTCCAAACACACGTAGGATTTGATCGTACCAACAAACAAATTCAGATATGAACAAAATGATGAATCAGACTATGTTCGTAGAAACGTTCGTACGAACGCTTTACGATCAAATCTGATCGTAGGTAGGTACTACTATTAGTAGTATTAGTAATCATCTAGCAACCACTAGTAACACCCTAGCAACTACCTAGTACACCCCAGCAACCACCTAGTATGCCTTAGCAACCACCCTGTAACACCTTAACAACCACCTAGTACACCCTAGCAACCACATAGTAAAGTGATCCTGGGGGCCCACAGTACAGCAGGTTTTCTATCCTACCAGGTAGTTAACTGCATTCACCTGGTGTCCCAGGTGTAATTCAGTTCCTTATTAGATGGTTGTAATGAAAACCGGGCTCTGGGCCCAGAGGACCAGAATGTCAGGGTTATGGTTGTATCTAGACCCAAAATGCAGACCACGACAAAGGAGTAGGAAAAAGAAGATTTAATGGAGGAGCAGGTGATGGGAAGGTGGGGGGTGCAGAGGCTGGACTGGATGGAGCTGGGGCAAGCAGATGAGGCAGGAGCGAGGGGAGCAGGCAGGAGCTGGGGCAAACAGGTGAAGCAGGAGCTGGGGCAAGCAGGTGAGGCAGGAGCGAGGGAAACAGGCAGGCTGGTGGGTTACAGCGAGGAGACACGAGGAACGAGGCATACAGGGGATTTTAGGAGACAAGTTAGGACAAGTTAACAGACAGTTAGGACAGCCCAGAGGCACACAAAGGAATATTCTCTAATGGTAAGTCTAGAGCGGCCGAGAGAGTGACTACCACGGTAGTTGGTGGAACAATCTGGCGACGAGTGGTTGGAGAGCCGGGATATAAATGCTGCAGGGCTGATGGCTTGATAGGCGGCAGGTGTGGAGGAGAGGCAGTGCCGGGAGAGGAAGCCACACCCACGCCACACACACACACACACACAGACAGACATAGAGACAGACAGGGGAGGTAAAAACATAGGGAAACCCTGGGGTCGGGGCTGGAGCCGTGACACAGAATTGAGAACCACTGACTTAGTATACCTTAGCAACCAATCAAAGTCAAATCAAATCAAATGTCTTTGTACAGCCCTTACTGTTACAGTCTACTACTACTACTACAACTGCTACCCCAGCTAGCAAATTATGATGTCAGGAAGTTAGGTAATGTTCTCCTTGAGTCAGACTCTGAAATAATTTTTAAAACGTCCTAAATGTTATAAGCAGGTCCCTTAAAGGTCACAGAATATATAAGTAAGACCTTCACAGAACATTGAATAACGTTCTCTTTTGGTTCTGCCTTGGTCCAGACCTTCACAGAACATGGGTTCAAATGAATCAAATTAACATTTGATTGACAGGAGAGTGTAAGTATCAGACTGGCTGAATGAAAAAATGATTGACAGTTGCGAAAAACTTGTTATTTTCACTTATGAGCCCCTGCCCAAGTGTCTGCCTGCCCCATCATATATAATTAATGCTAAATAATGTAGCAGTTACAGTAGCTAGCGGTTAGCAGTTTGACTTCGGATGATTCTTACACTTAAGATTGTTTTCTGTTTCTAACCAGTCCTCTGAATGGATCACAAAGTTATAATGACATTGTCATTTAACGTTACCAGGATGATTTTGTCTAATGTCCTGCGGTCTAATGGCTGAATGGCTTGTTTTGGTGCTGTTTTATTCTTCTTCATCCATTGTTTCGCCGTGAGATGATACATTGTGGAGACATGAAATTTGGCACAATGATAGATATTCATGTGCTTCCCAAGAAATGTGACAATTGGCCAGATGGTTGTGCTATGATTAAACATGAAAATTTGAAAGGCCATAACTCCCACCGCGAGTCCTGGCATTTCATAAAATTTGGTGCACATGCTTTAGACCCAAATATTGTTGAATATATGATATTTTGCACAGGAGAAAATATATTATATATATATATATATATACATTTTATGTAGAGAGGTTTTATTTTCATTATAAAGGTCGTTAGAGGTCCCGGAGCTCAGGTGGCTCAAAATCAGAGGTCTCTCTCCAGCACAAATTAAACACTGTGTATCTCTTTTTATATGCTTGATATGCTTATTGTTTTATGTATCTTATTGTCTTATTTTGATTCAATGTTTTGAATGGTTGTAGATCCAAAAAAATCCAATGATAGTTTGGATGTAGTGTAGATTATGAACAAGATATCCTGCACAATCTTCCCTTTAAGTCTGATTAGTATAACCTTAACCAACAGAACCATCTTGAGTAGAAGCCTTATGTAGCCTTGATGTAGTCCTATTGCTATTAAATTAAATGCTCCTAAATGCTGTTTGGTGTTACCAGAAAACTCTTTTCTTCGAAAGGAAGAATTCTGACATTCTCTGACATCATTTCCTCTCTGTACAGCTGGATCCTGGACTTCCTGACGGGCAGACCACAGGCGGTGCGGATCGGCAATGCCACCTCCTCCACACTGACATTCAGCATCGGTGCCCCCCAGGGATGTGTGCTCAGCCCCCTGCTGTTCTCCCTGTTTACCCACGACTGCACAGCCACACACAGCTCCAACACTGTCATCAAGTTTGCTGACGACACCACCATCATCGGCCGCATCACAGACAGAGACGAATCGGCCTACAGAGCAGAGGTGAGAGCCCTGACAACATGGTGTCAGGACAACAACCTCCTGCTCAACATCAGCAAGACCAAAGAGCTGATCGTGGACTACAGGAGGCTGCAGGGAGAGGGGCACGCCCCCATCCACATTGAGGGAACAGCAGTGGAGAGGGTCAGCTGCTTCAGATTCCTCTACAGCCAGTGCTGCAGGAGGAAGGCACAGTGGATCCTCTCTGACCCCAGCCATCCCAGCCACAGACTTTTCACGCTCCTACCATCTGGCAGGCGGTACAGGAGCATCCGGACCCGAACCAGCAGTATGGCGGCATATGAGTGACAAAATCCGTGAGCGCAATTGAGATCACCGCGCGCGTAATTCAAACAGCCGCGCACACATATTATTTTTGAGAGCGCTTTCACAGCACTCGCGCGCAGAATATATCTGCTCGCGCGAGCAATATTGTAACCTGCGAGGAGAAATCCATGCTTTGAGCGCGCGCGCAGAATCCGAAGCAGCGCGCACAACTATCATTGCTCTCCTGCTCGCGAAACTTTCACCTGCTCGCTCGCGAGTGTGAAAGTTATGTCCACTCTTTTATTTAATGACTCGGTCTGGACAGTGAAGGGTAGGTCAAAGTCTGGACAGCACACTTGTTTGATCAATTGTGGCTGGGTCCGCGCGCGCTCAAAGCATGGATTTCTCCTCTCAGGTTACAATATTGCTCGCGCGAGCAGATATATTCTGCGCGCGAGTGCTGTGAAAGCGCTCTCAAAAATAATATGTGTGCGCGGCTGTTTGAATTACGCGCGCGGTGATCTCAATTGCGCTCACGGATTTTGTCACTCATATGCCGCCATACAGCAGGTTCAGAGACAGTATTTACCCGCAAGTCATCAGGCTACTGAACTGCTGACACTAACACTTGCACACACACCATACACACATACTACAGTAACACAATGGCATACACATATCACAATGATTTAACCCTTACCCCCACACACTTGGCCACTTTAAGGAAAACTACTGTTCAGTGTTTACCACTAGTCACTTTACTTTATATCAGTGTTGCATTGCATGCCGGTTTTGTCTACCTCCTAGCATTACATTGCGGTTTTTAATCTTGTAAATATCTCTATTATTCTTTTTATTATATTTTATTCTTCTTAGGTAAATACTTTTATATTATTTATACTACACCACTTCTCTGCACCTTATCACCATTTGAATACTGTTTTATTTTATTTTTCTTTAATCACTTATTCACAAATTTTTACTTATTTACTTATTTACTTATTTGTTTTATTTTACTTACTATGTAAAGTTGATTTGGCTCTGAGACCAAGAATTTCATTACTGGTAATGATGTTTGCATTGTTATCAAGTATATGACAATAAACTTGAAACTTGAAACTTGTAAACACAAGAAAAATATCATGAAGGACTTTTTAGGATGTCATTTCCTATACATGTCTTAGTAAATGACAGGCATTGTTACTAATGATGATCGGATGACAATGGTTGTTCTGACACAAAATATTCTGGTCATCTCGACAGTACATTTGCAACCTGACTACACATACTTCAGAAACCATCCAGCTGAGCAACAGCCTAGACTTCGATAAGAGGAATCCACAGTAGAGCCAGCTTATTGGTTCTGAAAAATTGGGCAAATTGGAACCGCTTCTCGATACCCAGCCCTATCTGTGATGTATTTTATTTACAATAAATCACCTCCACAGTCCTGCTCATTTACTATGTATTCTTTTTGTTTATTCTTGTCTTCCCTTTAGGTTAAAGAAGATGTCTTGACTTACCACATAACAACATACATACATACATGTACGACTAAATGTATATGATAGCCCTTTCAATCTGGCATCCAGTCAGCTGTATTTAGTGCTTTTTATCTGTGTCATATAAATCAACTGGCATTGGCATATTCACTGCATGAATACCAATCAGCTGTGAAAATGTATTTATGCAAATTAAATGTAGAGGTTGGTTCATGTTCCCCACCTCACCAGGTTACCATACTGGCATATACATCATTTATTTTTCACTTTTCAATGTTTTTTGCTACACAATAAAGCAGAATACCTGTATGGAGTGTATTTTTATTTTACCAATACAGTATCAAACAACAGATGAATATATATCATAACATTTCATAACTGAATACATTATAAATTGAAGGTATACAAGCGCTGAAAGCATTTCTGATATCTTTACCAAACAGTCTGAAAGCCACAAATGTGATCAAGGACATGTGTATAATTTCAACATTTAATTCACAGTTGAGTATAGTGTGTACAATACCAACAAAGTTGAAAAGTTGCTCAATATCTGCAAAATGTTATTAGTTATGTGCTCCCACTCCTGTCAAAGTGAAACAAGTAACAAATGTATAATACAATCTTTCACAATACATTTTCACCTAAATGCTGCTATGTTATGTAACAATTGAAGTGTTCTGAATTTAAGAGTTCTTCAAATTGAATAACTGACTCATCTTGTGTTTCCATTATGGAAGTAGAATACATAAATATAACTCTATTTTACACATAACAAGTTATTTAGTCTATTATATACTGTCAATCACTGGCGTGCACAGGGAGGGGCCGGGGGGCAACCGCTCGTTTAAGAAGTTTGCTGGGGCTATCTCTCATGAGTGACCATAAATGTTTCCATGAACAATAGCATGGAGTGCAAGTACCTTTCCAGCAGACGATATCTGATGTCCCTTAACAATTTATTTTTCTATCAGGGTGATTGACAGCAGGTGACTGACCTCTTCATTGACATACAGCACAATATTTTAAATGGGGTCAAACAACATCGTCATCTGGTCCAGAATTGCCAAATTATTTTTATCTTCTTATATGTAGTGGCATGCGCAGACTATGATAGGGGCGGGGGCAAAATCCTTTAAAATGGCACTACGGGGGTGTCCTGGTGGCTCAGTTGACTGAGGTGCATACTGTGTAACTGACCTTTGTCCCATTCCATCCCCCTGTCTCCCATTTTTTTGGTTTGTCTGCCCTGTGAACTGTCTAATAGAAATGCCTTAAAAATAACATTCACTCAAGAGGGGGGCAGGATACTGACAGGTCGGGAGATGATGAGTTGTAGGAACACCAACCACACAAACAGGATCCAAGGTGATGAGCATGATTTTGTAACAATGGATACACAAGGAAATGCTGGAACAGCAGAAAACTTTTCTGAGGAAATGTTAAAAAGACAAGAAGCCTCTTTTAGTGCTTTCATTCAATTGATCCTAGATTCAAATATGAGAGCTGAGATTCAAGAGCTAAAGATCAGTCTGAAATACTCTAAAAAGGACATTAATGACATAAGGCCATGGCTAACGATCTTGTAAAACAGCTTTTAGAATTTAAAGCTATTGCAAATCAATCAAATGATAATTCAGAGATAATTCAAACTGGATTCCATCACAATATAAATACACGCAGGAGTGGGGAATTCAGAGGTGAAAGCTCTTACACTTTAAAGACAAACAGCTTATTATGGCCAAGGCAAGAGCTAACCT
Organism: Hoplostethus atlanticus; assembly: GCA_034670405.1. NCBI lineage: Eukaryota > Metazoa > Chordata > Actinopteri > Trachichthyiformes > Trachichthyidae > Hoplostethus > Hoplostethus atlanticus. The sequence goes on from JAXDDX010000048.1 coordinate 165,896, forward strand.
CATTGCTAGCCCTCATTGTATATCAATGAGGACTTCTCCGATCAACTGCGCAAGAAGTGTTCTGAACTGCTGCCAGCGATTAAGGAGATGAGAGCTAGAGGTGACTATGCAGTCATTAGTTATGATCTCCTCATTGCGAAACAAAGGAGGGACAGCAGGAGGGTTGCTCATAATTTACATAGCATAGTCATGCTTTTAATCAGATGGATAATGAGATAAAAATGAGGCATACACATCTCCATATTTGCAGTCTTAAATATTAGTAAGTAAGTAAAACTTTATTTATATAGCACCTTTCTAAACTGTGGTTACAAAGTGCTTCACAATGGGATACTAAAAAAATAAGGAACACATAAAACAGTAAAATAGTAAAACACAGAAACCATATTGTACAAGAAATCAAACAGACAACAGATGCAATCAAAGGCAAGAGAATAAAATTAGTTTTAAGCCATTGTTTAAAGATGTTAGTTGATTTAGATAATCTGATGGGGAAGTTTATGGGCAGCAACAGAAAAAGCATGATCACTCTTTAGCTTTAGCCTGGTCAGTTGAATGATGAAGCGCACTTGGCTGGAGATTCTAAGGGACCTTACAGTATTGTAAGGGCATAATAATTCATAGATATACTCAGGTGATTGACCATGCAATGCTTTGTACATAATTAAAATAACTTTAAAACTGAATCTAACCTTCACTGGTAGCCAGTGAAGAAAGGCCAACACCGGAGGAATGTGAAACCTACTTTTGGGCAAAAATGTAATCCTGAGCAGCAACATTTGGATCAACAGGAGTTGAGTCACAGAAGCTTGGCTGAGGCAAGTTTACAAAGCATTGCAGTAGTCCACACAAAAGCAAGAATAGTTTTCATGCTTTTGCATTATTGTTTTGTGCTATTCATTTCATTAATAGTTTTCATGAAATGTATCTCATCTGAAAAATTCTTAGCTTAACTAAGCTTAACATTGGATGCCAGTGGACCAAGAAATTTCTGGAATGCCACAGAAATATGATCAGGGCCCATGAAAAGAACCTCAGTTTTGTAAGAGTTCAGTTGCAGGAACTTGAGAGACATACAATCCTTAATAGCCCCAAAGCAGTCATTTACAACAGCTAATCTTCTGAAATGATTACATTTAACAGAAAGATAAAGTTGTGTGTCATCAGCATAACAATGAATAGTGATGTAAATTGACTTATTACGTGACATATAGTGAGCACAATATGGACAATGATGAACAATGATGAAACATTTTCACCAAGAGACACCGAAGATTTTCTGTTAGAGAAGTAAGAAGAAAACAAGTCAAGACCAGTCCCAGACATGCAAAGCCATTTCCTAAGCCTGTTATCAGATTTATCAAAGGCTGCAGTAAGATCCAGCAGCACCAAAATGGAGCCTTCACGAGAATCAGCATACAATGAAATAATTCTCAAAAACTAGAAGAAAGGGACAGTAAACAAGGGCCAACGGTATCTATGACTTATTTGAGGAAATTACTAGGAATGATATCCAGTGGAGTGGAAGAAGATCTCAAGTATGACACAATATAAAGTTAGATCATGCAAGGAAATCGCTGAAAACTAAGTCCATACAAGATGGTTCAACAAAGAACGATAAAAAAAATACTTCAGAGACTCATTTAGACCCATCAGTAGAGGATGATGAAATTGCAGTATTAGGTTATAGTGTTTTCTGAAATGACAGCTATGGTGGAGGTGTGGTGATATACACTGATCAGCCACAACATTAAAACCACTGACAGGTGAAGTGAATAACATTGAGTATCTCGTTACAAGAGCACCTGTGAAGGGGTGGGATATATTGGGAAGCAAGTGAACAGTCAGTTCTTGAAGTTGATGTGTTGGAATCAGGAAAAATGGGCAAGCGTAAGGATCTGAGCGACTTTGACAAGGGCCAAATTATGATGCCTAAACGACTGGGTCAGAGCATCTCCAAAACGCAGGTCCTGTGGGGTGTTCCCAGTATGCAGTGGTTAGTACCTACCAAAAGTGGTCCAAGGAAGGACATCCGGTGAACTGGCTCATTGATGCACGTGGGGAGTGAAGGCTAGTCTGTCTGGTCTGATCCCACAGAAGCTACTGTAGCACAAATTGATGAAAAAGTTAATGCTGGCTATGATAGAAAGGTGTCAGAACACACAGTGCATCGCAGCTTGCTGCGTATGGGGCTGCGTAGCCGCAGACCGGTCAGAGTGCCCATGCTGACCCCTGTCCACCGCCGAACACCTACAATGAGCATGTGAGCGTCAGAACTAGACCATGGAGCAATGGAAGAAGGTGGCCTGGTCGAATGAATCACGTTTTCTTTTACATCATGTGGACAGCTGGGTCCGTGTGCGTCGTTTACCTGGGGAAGAGATGGCACCAGGATGCACTATGGGAAGAAGGCAAGCCGGCGGAGGCAGTGTGATGCTCTGGGCAATGAAACCTTGGGTCCTGGCATTCATGTGGATGTTACTTTGACATACCACCTACCTAAACATTGTAGCAGACCAAGTACACCCCTTCATGGCAACGGGGTGGCTGTGGCTCAGGAGGTAGAGTGGGTTGTCCGCTAATCAGAAAGTCGGCGGTTCAATCCCCGGCTCCTCCAGTCCGCATGTGTCCTTGGGCAAGATACTGAACCCCAAATTGCTCCAGAAGCTGCGCCTTTGGTGTGTGACTGTGCATATGAATGATTAGTTTCCCCTAATGTGCAGGTTGGCACCTTACATGGTAACCCCTGCCATCAGTGTATTAATGTGAATGTAGTGTAAAAGCGCTTTGAGTGGTCGGAAAAAAGACTATAAAAGCGCTATATAAGTACAGTCCATTTACGGTATTCCCTGATGGCAGTGTCCTCTTTCAGCAGGATAATGCGCCCTGCCACACTGCAAAAATTGTTCAGGAATGGTTTGAGATGATATGACAAAGAGTTCAAGGTGTTGACTTGGCCTCCAAATTCCCCAGATCTCAATCTGATCGAGCATCTGTGGGATGTGCTGGAAAAACAAGTCCGATCCATGGAGGCCACACCTCTCGACTTAAAGGATCTGCTGCTAACGTCTTGGTGCCAGATACCACAGAACACCTTCAGAGGTGTCTTGTGGAGTCCATGCCTCGATGGGTCAGAGCTGTTTTGGCGGCACGAGTGGGACCTACACAATATTAGGTAGGTGGTTTTAATGTTATGGCTGATCGGTGTATATAATATGTAATAGCTCCATCTATTGAAGCACTGGTTGCAAATTAATTAGAAGAAATATGTTTAATGCTTCAGAAGGCCACAAACATGGACAGAGAGATTCATTTTTTGGGTGACATGAATATAGATGGGCTCTCGGAAACTGAAGCATACTGTATATGGTACCAACCAGGGTGTATAACAATTGTGCAGGGGTGACAACAGCAACTTGTGTTGACCACAATAATGCTAACGAAACATGCTTAAAGACTGCATCAGTTCCAATTGGCTTTAGTGACCACAACTCATTTGTCATTTGTCAGAAAAGCCAGTAAAGTGAAAAAACCTAGAAAAATGGATATGTAGAGCCATCTTTTAATGGAACATTCTGCCATACTTCATAACTCAAGCACCCAGTAAAGCAAGTTTTTAGAAGCATCTAAAGATGTTGTTCTTGGGGAAAAGGCTGTAAATCTACTCTTCTGTAACTTTTCCCTTCATGTGTGAATTTGGAAGCTCATAGTATTAGTTATTATGGATGTATCATGTCAAACCAATGGCCTTCAATGATGGATTACTGGTGGTATTAGTATTGTCTTACTTCGGGTGTTCTGTAATGTTTATATTTGTTCTAATAATTTGTTCTGAGGGAAGGAGAGGGAGTGGGCTGTTGTAATTGTTTTATGTATTTTATATGGGGCTCTCTCAGTCCTGTCCCTACGTTTTGTTGTGGGTACGGCATACCACATGGCCAAAATACCTCTTCGGACTTGCTTCTGTAGTAAACTGATGATCTGAGAGACTGGGAGATTCATTCATGTAACAGCATCAGAAAATTGGCAAAGGCAGACCAGCATTTGGTAACGTTTCATGCATCCCCTCCCGGTTGACTTGCATCACATTTTTTATCCAAACTGGTGTCATTGGTGTGGGTGTCTCTTTACTTTTGGTAGGCAGATAAGACACTGCTGTGTTGAAAACCTATGTATTCAACGTAGATGTAGTTTGGCCAATAAGTTGATGCCTGTGTGATTATAAAGACTCCATGAGGCCAATAATCTGTTAATAAGGCTCTTGCAATCAACGTATTCCACTCAATGAGTATTAATATTTTCGGTTTATACAAAAGAGTTACGAGTTGGCATTCTTTTCATCCACAAGTTGCACTGTTCTATCAATAAGAGTCAATGCATAACACTTTTTGGGGTCCACTGGCCCATAGGTGAAACTGCACTAGGGTGCTGAAAATGAAGAATGCTGTGACAATCACATAATTTGGCATGCTATTAAAATATGGCCGATATTCAGAAATAATCATAGCCGTAGGATTACATTTTTGCCCTAATAGTTGCCTATTGCAGTTTGGTATTTCTGACAATTTTGGCAGTTTTTTCATCCAAAGGAGCTCCACATTTTATCTACACACATTGGATAAGAGAAGGAAGCAGGTGTCTTATGATTAGGAGGATGAAAACATTCATGTGCCCATAAATAAGTAAGTTCTTGAAGAGAGGTAAGAAATGTGCTATTCTCTATGCCAACATTACTTCATACACGTGTTCCCCAAAGTGCAAGTGAGTTTGCTGTGTTGTCCCTTTTAAATACAGACATTATTGGCTATTATCCTACAAGGTTTCAGCTAATACTCATACAATCTAAAAAAATAAAATACTATTACATGTATGTATGCTTTTTTAGATTTAAATGCTTTGACTGGGCAGTATTGATCTAGTATAGCCTGCATAGAGTGGAAATACTGTGGAACAAATGCTCTTCAGACTGGTTATATACCCCTCAGGTGATTAGAGTTAGCAATGCCCCTTCAGAAAGCGTATCTCGATCTCAATCTTTCAATCTGGAAAGGGTATCTAGCCACCGCCCCTCAACCTGTGCACGCCAGTGCTTATATGTATTGTTAGATATTCCATCTGTTTGCATTATTCATAGTCATTAGTGTTACCACCAAATTGAATATTATAAAATAAAACAAATTTGTCCCAACAAAAAAATCCCAACCAGAATACTGTGGTCATAGCTTTCTATGATCCTATACTGTATATATACATTTGTACAACAGAGAGGAAATCCAAGTAAGTGGTGCTTTGTGACTGTTAAAAAACATAAAAGAATACAAAACTACTCATCTTTTAAGTAGCACAACTCCGCTGACAGACTGCTAAGTCTTTGGTCACATTCCAATGCGTGGTTCCCTGGAATGGGAATGCTGACGAGCGACTTGGCCCTCTGGAATAATCTATGCTGCTGAGAAGTTCGATCTGATGGAGTCCTCTCGTAACTGACGGTGCTTCCCAATGTCGCACTCCTCCCTTTGTGTGCGACGCTCAATGGTTATTCTGTAGTTCTTCCTGCAGAGGAATTAATCAAAGTAAGGTCAGCCAGTGAGAGGCACTGTTATGAGTGAGCTCTTGAGGAATTCAGTTAGAGAGTTGGACCAAGGAACTTTTTTGACATGACAGCAGTGCATTCAATTAAATTATAAGACATGATAGGTTAGTTAGGTTTTAAAAACTGTAGCACCAAGAACTGCTGATGTTTTGTAAATTGACAAAACCATAGATGTCATGGCTGCTGGACTGTTTGTCTGATGTGTGAGAACTTAAGCAAGCAATGCTTGCAAAAGGTTTGAATTCAGCTACAAAAAAGTTAAATTACCACAGAGTCCACAGTGCTATATTTATCATGGGTTTCAAGTGTGTAATTCTCATGTGGTGATTTATCTAGATTTTTAATAAGCTAAAAAATCACAGAATGGCCTACTGAAACACAAGTCACTGGCATCTAATTCTTCGAGAATCACTTGGTATAGCAAGGGAACCAACTTGATATGAATATTATTTGATAACACCCTATATAAGGCAGAAGTGAATTTCCAATTCACAGACACAAATGAAGGCCAGCGTTGAAAACATTTTGTCCGTATTAAAATAAATACTGCTTTTAAATATCCTCACTGTTGAGTGTGACCCCATTATTTTTAATGTAATCAATTGGTATGTCAAAAAAGACCTGGAGCGGCAGTTGAAAATCAATTCTGAATTCTGTATATGGACTTTATATGGTCACCATTTTGCCACACTTAATCGGAACCGTGCAAAGTCATGTAGTTTAGCTGAACAGAAGCAAAAGGTCTGGTTCTAAGGGTGGGCTGGGCTGGGCACGGCCCCCACAAATGATCTTAGTGCAGCTCCAACCAAAATGAAGGGGAAAAGTTGTTTTTTTCTTCTTACTGTACTTTGTGTATTTCATCTGAGCCAATGATAAAAATGTCTTTTGAAATAAAATCCACACTTGAGTGGTAAAAAAGTAACAGCCTCGACAGAGGCTGAAGAATTTCCTTGGGTGAAATTCCCAGGGTGGCATTGTCTGATTAGTATTTATTCCTTCTACAGCTCCGTCACACATATTTACCTGAAAAAGTAGAATGCCATAAGCATTGCTGTTCCTAGTACAGCTCCAACTATGATCCCAGTCAGAGCCGATACTCCTAGTCCACCTGCTTGGTAAAGGAAGGGCAGTTATTAGTAAGGATTAGTAAATACCACATCATACTTTACAAAATTCCAAGTGCGAATCATATTTTACAAGTTTCTAAGAACAGTACTGATAATTTACATGATTTGTCCAGTATCTCTGAGTGAGTTTTGTGTCTTTCTCTCAGAGTGAAATGGTTGATGTTGAAGGCTGGCAGCACCTGAAAACTTCTGTTTACACCAAAATAGTTGGCCACCACCTGAAAGTCAATACATCACATTATAATCCAGTTGTCCAGCAACTAAATTCCACCAGCACATATACCATCTTTTTAAGCCAGGGATTATGACAGTTCTAACCTTTGAGTGGATTGCATGGCAAAATGTTTTCATTTTGGTTGTTCTTACCTCATAAGTCCCTGCCTCGACATTGGTCATGGCCATCAAGGAGAAATCTCCATTTCTGTCGCCATTGACATCCATGGATACCTGGCCAGCGATTCCTGACCACCACCATGAAAAGAACGAGAGTATCAATTAGCTACATGGTCCAAACCTCGAAAGAACACAGAGGGAGGAGAAATTCCAGCTCAGCCAATATAACTGGAAATATCTTCCATATACCAACGTTTGTGTTGGCTTGAGTGCCAAGAATTGTAATTTCATCCCAGGGTCTATGTTCCAAAATTCTTGGTAATTTTAAAATATTATTTCTATTAATAAGAAAAAAATAACTTTGTTCTTGACGATTCTTGTGGAAACCATTATTGGTATTTCATGTGAAGTAACAATGCCCTTTAACCTGCATCAGCAGTGAAAATCCATTTTGCAGCAGAATTCTAATGAGTAGGCCAGGAATAAAATTAGACAACAGTAACAGCATTTCTTTACTGATAATTAAAAATAAATAATACTCAGGCAACCTTACAGTATGCAAATGGAGCAAATGTTGCTGTTTTGAATTCCAGATATTGCTATCTGGTGGACTCGGGGGAGGGTGGGTATGGCTTAGGCTGGACTCAGCACGGCTGAGGCCAATTAAGGCTGATTGCAGCCGGCCTTTTTAACCTGTGTGTGACTGTGTGAGCGGGAGAACTCTTCAGTGTGAGAGGCTGGCGTGGTTTGGGATGTTTGAGTCCGACAGGCGAGTCAGGTCAGACTATGAAGCGGATGGAGCTAAGCCAGCAGCAACGGTAGAGACGGAGTGGGAGCGGGCCGTCTCCAGCAGCGGCGTTTCACTAGACTGTACACTAGACTGTACACTAGACTATCAAGCATTTCACTAGACTGTCAGCACTGACCAATTCAATTTAGCATTGTGAAGCTGTTTTTCAGACACTCTATACTGTTTTGTTATATGCACCACCACTTTGAATTATCTGCCTACCCATGTGCTTCTAATTTTTCTCAGGATATGTGCATATAGTTCAATCAATTAGCTATTATATAGCTACTAGCTAGCTACATATGTTGCTACAGTGATTGAAAAGATGCCAGCTCATGCAAAAAGCATTGTTAATTAATGCTAATGTCATAACGAAAGAAATAACCATAATGTTCACTAGCCAGCTAACAAGCTAGTTTACCAGTTCTTACTGTATCAAGGGGCTAACAGCAACCTTGATTTTTGAAGCTGATGCAGAAGTCCTAGGAGAAATGCTCCCTCCAGCGGTTGGCTACAGAACTAGTTGAAGCCCCACCCACTTAAATACAAGTCAATGGGGACTATGTAGAACTAGTCAGACTAGCTAATTTCTTTTCTTCTAATGTCTTCCTCTATTTTAAATAATCACCGTAATTGTGCTTGTAAGGGGTGTCTACATAATCCTGTTTTGCCAATGTCTTCCTTCCTTACAAATTAAAGTAGACAATATTTATTTCACTATTCCGCTCACTGGTTTGTACATTACCAAATACTATTAGAAGGCTTTTTTAAAAGGAGTTTTTCAAGTATTTCATTGTTGCTGTAGGTGGGCTGTTTGGGCTTGGGCAGCCCACATGTACTGGTCCCAAATGGGCAGCCTACTTGATCCCCATTGAGGACAGCCCACAATTTGCCATGTACTGACCCTAAATTGGCAGCCTGCACAATTCCAAATTGTGGACTAGCCCACACAAATCCAAAACAGGTCCATTGTGGGGAGCCCATAGAGCCCCAACCAGCCCTATGCTGGCTTATTACAATTTAGAATTATGTTTGATTATGTATTCACATTTTCTATGTACTTTGGTGGAATAAGAAAGTGGAAACTCTAATCAAATTGTTTGGTTGCTAACTTAAAAGGCTTTCTGGTGAAATATACTATCAATTTGTGTTTTTCAGGATGTCAATGCATAGTAGTAAAATGGTTGTTAGCTAGCTACCTTAATGGAAGACAAAATAACGCTAGCTACAACAAAATCAACTGGTGTAACGTTGAGCTATAGACATTAGATAGTATTGAGCCAATAATAATAACCCTTTCACACAGGGGCCGGGAGTGTAACGCCCGGGTCACACTGGACGCGGAAGGAAAAGGAAGCGCCGCGATTGACGACGATGGAGTGAGAAGGAGTTTGGTTGTTCACACCAGACACGCCGGTCAGATTGATCAGATGCTCTATGCCGTTCCTGTGTCTGACTTCCTGCCCAGCTTGGCACGATCGCTCACGAATCGAGAAAAAATTAGACCAGACGCCGAAACGATCGCCGAAACGATCGCTACACAGCCATTCGTCGCCATTCGGTGCCATTTGTCGCCGTTCCGCGTCTGGTGTGAACCCGGCCTTAGGCGTTGGTGTGAATGGGTCTACACGCGGTATCATAAAAACGCCTGAAAGCCACTTCACAAAAAGGACAGTTTCAAGAACAAACAAATAGAACACATAACAATGGAGAATTGGAAAGATCTTCTGTTGATCCGTGGGGAAGAAGAAATAAAGCGTCAAATTACTGGGACAGTAAAATTATCTACGACAATATCAGACAGTTAGTTGTTACTTGTCCATGACGTACTTCACTTCCTTGAGTAGTCTTTTCACTAGATATTTTCTTACTCTTACTCAAGTAGTTATTTGGGTGGCTACTTTTACTTCTACTTGAGTCATAATTATTTTAAAGTAACAACACTTTTACATGAGTCAAGTTTTTGGCTACTCTACCCACTTCTGCGTATTACATACATATCTAATGAAATATGTCTCAAGGATTGCATCAGCATTCATAGATGTGCCATATAGGGAGGAAGTGTTATCAATTAATTTGTGACAAAAACATTGAAATCACAATGGCATGGGATTAATTACTGATTAATCACTGACAGTATGTTTTGGTCTAAGGTTTACCCTCAAATGTTCTGTTCCACATGCGAGAGGTGATCTCCGCTCCGTCCTTCTTGCTGTAACCGTTTTTCATGGCTTCATACAAGGCAATGGCATATAGAAGCAAGGCGTCGTGGAATCCCTCAACAAACATATTGATCTGAAAAGGAAAATGTAGTTGTAAAGAGGAAGTGGTTTTAGCTGCTACCTTGTGATGCAGCATCAAGAGAATCAAATCCAGTAGGATGACCTCTATAAATACACAAGATAGATCACTGACACTTCAGCATACCAAACTCGTCATTCAGCACCTCAAAGTTTCTTCTGTATACAAGGAACAAGAATAAGCATGTGACAAAATAGTCTGGTATTTCATATGATAGGAATTTGTTGCAGGTCCGCGATTACAGCCATTCTTGGTAGTAACAAAATCAATCTGTTTACAAATGTGGTAGGATATTATCTTTCAAAAGAAAAAAAGGAGGAACTTTGTGTGCCACATAATTTAACCTTAAAGGAAGGCAAGCAGAAATGCCAAAAATACAAAAATGCAAATGTTTAATTGTATGTAATTTTGGAGGATACTAGATTTTCATCTGACAGTAATTTTGGGTTCATGGCACTTGTTATGACACTACTTTGGCCCTTTGAATAAGCTCTGATTTTGAAAAATAAGATTCAGTGATCTGACATTACGATTTCTGGTGGTTAAGTCTGTTGGTGCATGTACTGCTTGGTTGTGACCATGTCGGGTATGAGTCCCAGCTCGATATTTATTTTTTTTGTCTAAAATACATTTTAACATTTTTCACAAAAATAATTTTGACATAAAAAAAAAATTGGCAGACCCCCTGCAGTACCTCGGTGAAGACCACTGATTTAGATTATTTATGTTGAAGACAACAGTACATGATTTACAAAAGCAGAGCTGGCATGCCCTAGCATGTCCAATGTGAGACAAAAGAGATTATCTCCTACACACAGACAGTCACAAGTGTTCAAGTCTAAGAGGGCAGAGACTGAGCTCTTTGTCTCAGAGTCTGGAAATGAATGGGGCAGAATAATGTGTGCAGCCTTGATTCTCTCTCTCTCTCTCTCTCTCTCTCTCTCTCTCTCTCTCTCTCTCTCTCTCTCTCTCTCTCTCTGTCTCAGGAGCAGATTGAGAGAGACTGTCTTATAGTCTTGCATTAAAGGTGCTGCGTGTAGCATTTTGCATTTCTTGGTCTTCAAAATTAAGACCATTTCCGATAAACCTCACTTGCATCCTGTCACAAAGAGGATGTTGCTATTTGTTTTGAAGCGCAAGAAAGATATTAGCCAATAACATAATTTAATAACAAGGAATATGCATTTTGACGTGGGAAGCTTGAAGTTGAAACGTTAAGTTGAATTATGCAGTTAGAATAGTGGAACGAGAATAAAGTTGTAAAAACATTTTCTGTTTTGTGCCATAAGTGATACAGCAGATTTCCCTCCAACTCCGACCTGGTGACAGACAATGTAAATGTACTGTAATGGCAGGTAATGCGGTAATGATTTGCTGATGCTAAAATGCTACACTACCTTTGAGCTTAGCCCTTTACTATGGCACACTGCTCATTTTAACTAGGAGACGGATCAAGAAAGGCAGAGCCAGAGCTCTTGTTCAGAATATTAAACACCATATAGCTGCAGTGAGAAAGATTGTGAGTAAATTTTGTAACAAAACTATGTTTTTTTATTATCACCTAGCCATTCCAGTCATATTCAGATCATATTTACACACTCTAGTCAGCCACAGACTGGAAATCCACATTGAATTTACGATACACTGTGGCAGAGATTGGTACAAAGTGATTCTCTTTGCACATTTATGTTACAGTATCTTAGAGTATGGCTGCATTTGAGTGGTTTAAAATTGTTTGCTTGTTCTTTGAGGATTCATAATTTATCACTGGAGCATAGGATGATCTAATAACACACATGCATTCAAAGTATCCGTGTACTGTAGGTATAACCTGCTGTGTATGACTACTGAGAGCATTACAACCTGAGACAGAGCATATAAGCATATAACTTGAGACACTGCCATACAACTATATAGAGAATTTCTTTGTTATATTGTGTTAAAATGTTGTAGAAACAATACACTTAGATATATTTCCATTCTAAATATACCTACGGGACAAAAGTACCATTCATCAACAATACCAGTGAGAAAACAAAAAATGTCCCTTTATCTTTTCCCTAAAAGCTACCATGTAAAACGTATCAGAAACACTTTTGTAGAAAGACTTTTTGTTAGCTGCACACCGTTTGCACAATGTTGTCTCAAGGCTCTCTCTTGCTCTCTCCCTCTCTCTCACCAATTGGTCAAACTTCGCAGCCCACATAGATTCTATAATTCAGCTTGTGTGGCCGGTCTGTGGCTCATCCACCCCCCATAGTGAGTGGCCGAATACCACTTTGGAAACAAAAGGCATCCACAAGTGGCCCTACAGACAAGACAAGTGGTGTGTTCTACTGGCAGATTCAGTCGGGACCTCAATTTCTTTTGTTGGTTGTCCAAACAAATCCATTCATTCAGTCATCATTTACAACCTTGGTTAGGTCTTTATTGTACTGACTGCCTCAATATGAATAAAGAATATGAGTGGAGATAGCAAAAAGCTAAAATGAAGAAATATAGGATATACAGTGGTGAGTAAAAAGTTGGTTTCTTAGCCTTTATGAGAATTTTGGACCATTTCTCTGCAAGTGCCTTGCACAACCTGTACGTGCAAGCTGTCTAGTGCCATCAAATGACCTGGAATGGCTTTCAGCATTAACGCTCATTCCTTTCTCAAAACTTTTAAGTCAGAGGCTTGCAAGTATGAATAAAATCAGCTCAAATGCACAGCTTGTCAATAATTTTGATAAAGTTTCTGTTGATAAGTCTAATTACAGCATATCAATCTAATTACTGGAGGCTACTTTTCAAGCTACAACTTGCCTGCCTCTTGATGATGCACATAAGGTGTCGTATGATGAGGAAAGTCTGCAGTGAAACCAAAATTATTTATATATATGCTTTGATGCTGCTTTGATGGTTATCAGTTTTCTTAATTCTTGAAGAACTTTGAGAACCGAAGAATGTGCTCAGTAACCTTTTCAAAATTCCATTTGCAGGACAGAAACTGGTGGGATCAGCAACTTCAGCTAACACTTTAGGTCAAATAGGGCAGGACTATGGATCTGGAAATCTAACCCTTTCTGATCTACATTCTTGACTGAATTTGAGAGACTGGATACAGCCTGGTTTTTAAAGCAATATCACAACTTACTCTATATACTGTAATAACAGAGTTGTAATACAACACACCCACCTACTGGTTGGGATTGCATATAAATATTTGGAATGTAGCAGCTTGTTTATATGAGACGTTTTGAAGAGAGGCTTTGTATTGTGACAGCCTTGCAGCCCTGAAAGAATCCTGCTGCCTTTATATCGCTACTACAGTGAAAACTAGTTAACTGGCTGTAATTTTAGCAGTGGGGTGCCTCTGCATGTGATGTGCAGACCAGAGTTTTTTTGTTGGAAGCAGGAACATTAGTGGCTTGAGTCTTAGGCCATATCTCAATCTCAATCTAATGTTCAATTTAATGGCTTTGTATGGCATTATTTGCTGCTAGTGGTAAACAGTCAGCCAATAGTTTGCCACAAAAGTTTGCTGCTAATAAAATTCTGGCAACAATGGCATTATTTGCCACTAGTGTAGAGAAAATAGTTAAGATATCAACAGTTTTCCTTCAGATTTGGTTAGATTACATCTTGAAGATTTCAGAGATGTCTCATGTGCTGGCCAAATTATAGAAGATGAAAATAGAAAAGGTCCCATAATACCTTAATGTTCCATGTTTTTAGCAAAATGATGGCACATTTGATCCAAACCCAGTGGATTCTCATTGTATCAGGATTTCTAACATTTCTAACATTACTGTTAGTAGCATAGCAAAGAGAACATGGCCTACCTTCATTGTCTGCAGATGCTAGAGCTGACATAGGTGGTCGTGGTGGCTCCTGTCTAATTGGTTCAATAAATGTGTATAGATACATTATTTAGGCATTAATTCTGGCTAGCTAGCACACATGAGGCTGAGAGAGAGGTGGTTCACACTTAATTCATATAACAGGAAAAGAAAGCATCTTTGTATACTGTTTGTAGTTATTTTGTTTTACATCTTGTGTGGAAACACAGCAGTTTGATTGGCTATTTGGGAGCCCTTTTTTACATTGTGCATATTTCAACATTTTTGGGTGGCAAAGTAAGAAAAATAGAAGGCAATCTGTCATCTTTGCCAATGCGTGCCTACAGTACATCCCAGCTTAGTGAACTTGTTTAGTGAAAGTATTCGCTGCTTTGGTAGCAAACCAACATTAAGCACACTACATATTTGGGTGATGGACATATTACAGTTTTACAAACAATATTTATTAATTTGAGATTTTATGTCTTGTGCTGACTCTTAGATGCTGCATAACATCTGTCAGATCACAACAACATTGGCATTAAAATTGAGAGTCTTTGTTTTGGACATTGTCACTGGCCATACAGATGGCAAGCGTGTTGGTTTGTTTCCCTTTACTCAAGTAGGCCTGCCACTGTGCTTCTTTAAAGCACTTAAGAGTTCCTTTTCAGCCAGGTATTGAGCTGCTCAACTGTGCCTGTCAGCATCCCCATGGGGGCCCTATTAACCTTGCACGGTTGAATCGTCAACCACTGTTTGACTTGAAATGATGTCTCCCACTGTTCGGGTTTACAAAAGACTTGATGGCTATTCAGTGCCTGCTGGCATGCAAGAATTTGGACAAAGCCAATAGCAATACATCCACCTCTCCCTAAAAGAGGCCTTCCAGAGGTCCGCCCACAAGAAGAAGCTGGTCCCTGACTTAGGGGCCAAATAACGGCATGGCTGGGACAAATCAATTAGCCTTGTCGAATTACACAACCAGCTAGCAAAGTTTCTCAGTTTAAGTCTTCAGATACAAGGAAACAACTTCTATACTCTGACTCAGTTCCGTGGTGGTTTGAAAATGTTTCAGTTGAGCATGTGCGTCTCGAAGGAGAGTGGTGAATTTAACTCTTTTCAACACAGCAAAATTTGTCCCCTGGCACAGAAGATATTAGGCAGACATACTAGTGCTTCAGTGGTATTCTATAAGATGGGTTCTAAGCTGAGCTAATAAATTGTTTTGCTGTAAGTTATCCCAAACTTACGTACACTTCCACAGTCTTTGCAGTCGTGGAACCCTGCTTTCTGGATGGACTTTTTCACTTCCATGGAGAAGTTCTCAAACTCAGGTTTGACTGTCCTGAGCAGAGTCACGGTGTTGAGGGAAGCATAGGCTTGCCTCGCTTCATTGTCGTACTTGTCTCCTCTCTTCCAGGAGCCATTGCCTAGAAATGAACGGGGCGAGGGAGAGAACAGGGACATTGAAAATTCATGCCGAAACACTTGATTAGGCAAAGTGCATCCAACAGGTACCTAAAGCTAAATCAAGTGCACCCAAGGTTTCACTATTGATCGAGCTAAAGAGATTGCAGAGAAACTGCAGAGAAACAAGTCATAATTCAGATGGATTTTCATAATTATTTTACCCTGAAACATCTGTACATTTCAAAGTAAAGTAACTTTACCATAAGAAGAGGAATTGAAGAGCTCAATATTGAAAAAAATGTTACTGCCGTTGGTCAGCCGTCGTCTGTGGGCAGCCAGCATGATCTCTCGTATTATGTCCGCTCCTGTGCACATGATCACCACTACAATAAAATGACACACAGACAAATGCGGTTATAGTCATGAGATAATAATTCAGAGTTTGTCAAGCAATAACCTAAAATAAAAGGTTTTCTACTGGAATGTTTGTAATTAGATTATAAAAATGTAGCCTCAAAATATACATACAACTTCCATACAGTGAGTAAAGCTCATGAATGAATAAGCTGTAATAGTTGTTCAGACCAATTCCAAATATGTGGGTGGCCAATAGCCTGGATACATAAAGCTAGTAGCCACCTGGCTTGATGGCATTTCCTCTTTGACCATTCCACAGTGCAATGCATACCAAGCAACAGTTTTTAAAACAAGTAATTTATCTCATTGTTTCAGGGCCTAATTGCCTTTGTGCTTTTGCTCATAATTCTGGTCCCACTTAAAAAAATAAATTGGTTTAAAGCTACAATCCATGTGCAATGTCCATTTTGTGCAAGAATTGCTGCCAGAATTGTATCAGTGGCAAACTTTTGTGGCAAACTATTGGCTGACTTTTTACCACTTCCATTTTTCAGCCCAAGTAAGAAATCCCCCCTCAGTGAATAGGGGTGTAACATAATTGGCTTTAACTATGTCCAACACTAATATGGACTATTTTATTTTTCAAAGTGTCCTCTATTATGCATTTCCTTATTTGTTGAGGTGGATTCTGATGGCTTTTCAAACTGCAATTACAACAATTTAAAATTAATTGCTAGCCGTTCTTAGCTTAACATGCCAGCATTTGTCGCTTTGTGACCCGGGGATAAGGGTACAACATCCACACCAGAGTTATTGGCATTTTTTTTATTCAGTTATGCATTAAAATATCTAATATTTCCGTCATATGTCATTTCCACTTACATTATTTCACCCATTTTAACAACAGACTGGCAAATGGGATCCAAAATCCCATTATCAAGCTAGGTAGCCAGAAAGTTTGGCTTTTACTATAAAATATTGTGGCATATATTTTTGCAATTCTTTATGCACAGCCCGCGACGCACTCGAGCATTTAGCTTTAGCTTTAACAAATTTGACTGATAATGCGTACCATACTCCTTACTTCAACTTTAAAGCATGATTAAGCACACACGTTAGTCAATGATTCAGTCATATGTGACTTATGTCACAGTTCCCATTTCATTCTTCTGTGTTTGAAATCAGGTAAATAAAAATGTCTTTTGACATGAGACTCAAAACATGTTTTTCTCCCATGACATAGATGTTCAGTGAAACTAATTCAAAGCAGCCCAGAACTAAGACACCAGATTCACAGGTTTAAAGTATGATGCAATTCTCTGACTGGCAACCCTGGATACTGGAGAAGCAGTATGGATGCAGTTGTTTGTACCAACCCACATTAATACATTTGACACTGAAACAAAGCCCTCTTTGTTTGCTTTTAAAAAATGAACCATGTAGAGGGTCAACGTGCAATGTTCACACAATTCTAACATAACACGCCAATATTATGTTTGCAATGAAAATAGAACAACACATGGTGTCTACTACTGTAAGTAAGACAATTGAAGCCCAAATACATAGACTTAGCAATACAAGTCACAGACTAAACAATGAGAGAAAAATAATTAAATTAGGATTAGGATTATTATTATATCCTGCATAGAATTCTCTTTCTGGATACTTACCAATGATTTAGTTGTGACCATCTGACCCTAAAAGGATCTAATGTAATGTCTGTAATGTCTCTACTATGCTACCAATGATGGCAATGAAATACAGTTTGTAGAAACTATTTCCTTTTAGAGTTGTGTTTACTGTAAGCATTGTAAGCAACCTTGTAAGCATAGTTTATATGCACCCAAATAGCAACTGTAAGAACTGTCTCACACTAGGTTGATATAAACATTTCCCTTGGTGTGCTAGGGATTAAAAATAAATAAACCAACAAAACAGGCGGCCAGATAAACAACGGGTGCAATTGAAAATAACCCCAGTGTCCCTGTTAATAAGGAAGATTCAGAGTCTCGCTGGAACATTCCTCACAACTCTGTCACTATAACGCACCTCCTGAAATATCCCTTGAGTCAGTGGGACAAACTTCACCTCAGTGCTGCTAGCACTATAGCACCCTTTAATTACACTGAGCTCTACACACACTACTGGCCCTGTCTGTCCTCCCCAACCCATTCCATGGGGTAGCGCTTGCAGCCAGCAATATTTCAAAAATCCTGGATTTTCCCTCTCACTAGGGCACTGACGCTAGTTACAAATGAACTCTGGAATGGGGCAGCACATGGGTGCACTTATTGAGGGCTCACAGTGCATTTTATGTGCCCTGGGTTTGCCATGAAATTGTAGAGCGAGTGCATATGCAAATAGGGGCCAATTTGTAATGCCATTGCTACTGAAATGAGGATTTATGTTCTCGGATATTTCTGCGGCTTGGCAGAGTGGTGAACAGACTAGAGAGGGTAGAGTGATAAAATGATGACTCTCTCACCTAGAAAGGAGCCAAACCTTTTACATAAGATACTATTTATTAATTGATTGGCTGACATGCTAGTTAAATGATAATTGATTGATCAATTTGACATTTATTGTAATCAATAGCCTACTCCTTGGTCTATTACAGGTGTCACTGACCAGTTCTGGGTTTGGGCTTTACACATTTGTGGCCATACAGTAAAAGCAAGTCATTGGCCTTAAACTCTGCAGGACCTGAGGGGGAGTTCTCTCCAAACACAAAGACTTTATACAGGCTCAGGATGGGAGCGCAGGTTTCCAGGGGATTCACATCAGAAATGGGCCAATCATGAGAGAGGCACTCCATTTTCCCTTCTAAACAGTTGCATGCTATAATATCGTGCACAAAAAAATGCTGTGGCAAAATGATGAGGACATTTTTATCAGCAAAGCATCAGATGCTGATACAGTGACAAGAAGCATGTGAACTACTTGTAGAAGAGTTGTGGGAGTTTTTTTTGAATGTAGACCAATGTTAGACCAAGACTCAACCAAGACTCAATGTATGTTCATGTAGGTTTTAGGAATGTAATAACAACTAAACTAATATACAATGCATGGTTACATTTTTAATATATAATACAGTTAAACCACTGATCAAGGTATGTTCTTATTTACTTCAGGGATTGATTTATGTGTACAATCAGGTTTGCCTTTTCAACTCATGTGTGACATTGTAATCTGAGAAGACATATTGATGTTTAAAGAGTAGTGCAGGGGAAAAGCACTGGGACAGGATGAAACTCTAACCAAGGCCGAAAAAGGAGGATTTAGCTAAAGATGTTATGCACAACAACTCATGTACCAAGATAAACAACCCTGTTTCTGGGAATATGTTGAAAAACACTGTTTCTGAGAATATGCTAGAATATGCTGAAGATGCTGTTTCATGTAACCTAAAGTTGAGGGTCACCACCATGGGAGGACATAACTTACCTTATCTGTGCAGCTGTGCCGAAAAAAACTGGTTAGTGTGGGCACAATTAGTACAGTGCAACAGGATACAGAAACAGGGAGGGAGGCTCAGTGTGCGGCCTTGGGAAACCCCGGTCCTAGAACATGGTCACGATAACTTATAGAGTACGTGGTACAGGGGGGGCTGATTACGAGCACATGGTAATTAGGGAATTATAATAGATAATAAGGGATGAACCTATTGGGTTTTAAGATGGACAAATAACGGCCAGCCCTAACTGAAAAAGGGGTTGGAAAACACCCAATGACGCACACTGAAGTTCTAAGGATTGTATAAAAATGTGTGTATGTTTTAGTAAAGTTAGCTGTGCTCGAGACAGCTCGGTTTGTTGTATTCTTTGATTGATGCAATAAATCTACAGTGGACTGAAGATTTCGCTCTTTTCTCTTTATTTACTTAAAGTATCAAACTAAAGTTTGGTCTAAATTCTACAATGTGTGTGGTCTCAGATTGCGTGAAGAAAAAATCCACCACAGAGTCACCTGAAAATAATAGGATAATGACTTCTATGAAAGGTGGTAATTAGAGTCATGTAATCCAATCAATGTGATGACGTACAGATATGGGGTATAGGTGCCCTGCTCTATCAAAAAAAAAATTGGATTACCAACAGAGTTCAAGTGAAATATGTCCTGATCAAAAGAGATGTCAGAGGACCTCAGTTGTTGAAGCTCATAAGGCTGGAAAGTGCTTCAAAACATCTCTACCTGGGTCTCAGGTCAGTCAACAGTCAGGAAGATAAATGGAACACATGGAAGAAATTCAGCACCGTTGCTACTCCCCTCTAAGAGTGGGTGTTCTGCAAAGATCCCTGCAAGACAAGTACAAATCTCAAGAAGGTACAGAGAACTCTAAGCAGTAAGAATCTTCAGGGGATTTATTGCACTTCATAATGTCTGTTTGCATGAGTCCACATTAAGAAAAACACTAAACAGTGGTGTTCACAGAAGGATACCACAGAAGAAACCACTGCTCTCCAAAAAAAAAAATTGCTGCCCATTTCAAGTTTGCTAAAGACCACCTGGATGTTCCAGGACACTGCTGGAACAATGTTCTCTGGACAGATGAAATACAAGTGGAACTTTTTGGCAAAAGGACATGTTTCGAGGGAACAAAAACACTGCATACCAACACCAGAACCTCATCCCAACTTTGAAGTATGGTAGAGGGAGCATCATGGTTTGGGACTGCTTTGCTGGCTAAAGGCAAGGACAGCTTCTAATAATTAAGGGATCAATGAATTAGGTCACACAGTGTGACAGTGACACTTAACACAGAAGTAAATCAACAACTGAAGGGCTTAAACGAATGAAAATTCACATTTTGGAAGACGTCAGAGTCCTTACCATAAGCATATTGAAATGCTGTGGCATGACCTGAAGCAATACACGCAAGACACCCCAAAAATACCAATGAACTAAAACTGATTTGTAAAGAGGAATGGTCCAAAATACCTCTTAACCATTGTGGAGGTTTGCTATAGGAACACAGGAATTCTTAAACAATGTCTTCAATAAAGACATGAACAATTACAATTGTATGTGTGTTATCTGTCTATTCAGATTCTGTTTATCTATTGTTCTTTCTTAAATGAAGACCCGTCCACATTTTGGGAGCAATAAATGCAGCAATCCAAATAATTCACAAGGGTTCACACACTTTTTCTCACAACTGTATATATGTCATACATATGTGAGGCTAGAAAAAGATCAGGCAGGGTAGAGAGGTTTTCATCATTAATTGACAATGCTACCTTCTCAAAGAGCAAAGTGAAATCCTGAATAAATATTGCAATACTTACTTATGCTGATTTGGTGCCTGTGAAAGCATGTCAGCGCGCTTATTTCTGTTTTTATTCCATAAACTTCACTCGTGCTCCATGATATTCTATGGCCTGTGCTATGTTAAACATTTTTTTTTTTAAAACACAAGGCATATAACACAGACAATGCAAGAAAGTTATGAATCCAAAAGAAATTAGCTTTGCTGGAAAAGTCCCAATCACGTCTTTATTCTTGTTGAGAAGATTCTTAACCTAGTAACTTAACCTGAGGTTATAAAATCTCTAAAAACTACTGGCCACAGAGCTCCAAACACCTGCGATTTGATAATGCAACAGTGCAAGGAAGATGTAATATATTCCATTTATATGAGCAAACGTACAATTTGGTTGCTTCTCCAAAACAAGCAAGGGAAGGTTTACATTTTCCTTGAAACATAAGCACACTTGGGTTCATGTTGCCTTTAGGCTTGGGTTTCGCTATGCATATTGGTTTTGGTGATGTATCTGAAAATATGCCACATAGCAGTACTGTAACCTCACAATGTACACATGCAGCAACTAGTTTAACTTTGAAAAAATACTACATATGAACATAATGATACTACATCCTCAAGAGCATTAAGGCATTTGTGGATTTTGCGCTATAGATGTGGAAATGACAGAATGATTGATGGCAGTCAGCAGTCAGATCAGACCTGACTGACAACCCACTGGTGTGGATGGTTGGATGAACAACCAAGAATGCAACACTATCATGAAATATGAAATCATTGATTTTAGTTACAAGACAAAGTATGGATTATTTATACTGGTTATTCAGTCATATCCGCACATGCACGCACACATATGCACGGGCCCACACATGCACACGCGAGAGAGGGAGAGGGAAAGAGAGAATGAGAGATATTTCTGTATTTCAGGGTCAGAAAGTGTGGAAAAGTAGAAGTCATAAGAAGTAAGGTACATGCCTGAAAGTGTTATTTTGTCACTTGACACATTTTTGTTGCAAGCCCCAATCAAATATGTGCTGAAGCAGGCAAATACTTTCATGCCTCTCCACCCCAATTTTGCTCAGTTGTGCTGAAGTGAAAAGCCTACAACCTTTGCTGAAACCCTTCAAACCTCACAAATGAAGCACCTGGCATGCCCAGAATACTAATTTCCATGCCATCCGGTGCACTTTGTGGCTCTGCACCATTTAGCATGTATAATATATGCTAATTTATACAACAACGATTTCTATTCTATAATATATGGTAATGTAATCCGGAACTGTTATGACCACAGGATTGCAGCCAAAAAAGCTGGTTATCGGTCTTGAAGAAGAGCCATCGCTAACAGTAGTACAGCCTTGACACACTTATCCCTGTGAAGTGTATTTTCCCACCCTCGGGTCAACAAGGCATGGTGCTATCAAGTCAACTGGACTGGCTTGGTCATAGTGCCTTTGCCAAATATATGTGCATTATTTCACTATGCAGCTAAAAAGTTTGGGAACCCTTTTGAATTTCCTGTATTCCTGCATAAATTGCTCATAACATATGGTCTGATTTTCATCTTCCTCATAACAATAGATAAACAAAACGTGATTTAACAAATAAGACAAAAACAAATGTACATTTATGTTGATGTTTCTTTTGAACAAACATTAGCAGCTTAAGCTGGAAGAAGTATGTGAACCTCTAGGTTATGGGATCTGTTCGAATTTGGGTACTATCCACATTTAACATACTTTTTATAGCATTAAATGAGTAAGTAGTGTGTTCCATGTATGTAGTATGGTGGTGTTAGGTACGTGAGAAACTCCCTGATGTACGTATACTACATTAGCAAGAATTTATGGTAGCAACTATAGTACCGACATTACTCAGTGCATCCTTTTCCATGTTGTATTACCGCCTTCTGGAGTGCTGTCACCTTACGACCTGTCTATCAGTCCTGTCTCTCATTATGGTGGAGGGAGCATGATGGTTTGGGGTTTCCAAATTGTATCGGGAAATTCTAACGCAGAATATTAGGGTAATGCTCCATGATCTAAAGCTTAACAGAGGTTGGGTCATGCAGCATGACAATGACCACAAAAGAAAAAGCAAATCTACAACAGAATGGCTTAAACAGTGGAAAAGTTGCATTGTGGAACGGCCAAGTGAGAGTCCTGATCTTAACCCTATTTAATTGTTGTGGCATGACCTGAAGCAAGCCATTCATGCAAGACATCCCAAAAATGTCAATGAACTGGAACAGTTCTGTAAGGAGGAATGGTCCAAAATACCTCCTAACGATTGCTGCTAAAAGATTCCACCAGTTACTAAATGTCATGGTTGACATACTTCTTCCAATCCAAGATGTTAACGTTTGAATATGTTCAATACACAATCGAATTTAGGTCAAGTATAGGGTCTGCATATACAAACTATAACAAGGCAACTGTATGATGTACGTACGTTTTAAATTCAAAAGATAAATGCATGACAGTAAATTATCCTAATCACATGCCAGGCTTTGACTGTATTCCGGGTCACAGCTCACTTGCTTGCTGTCTATCTGTCTGTCGGTTTGTCAGCAGTTTTGGGGCCCCTCCATTCCGAAGCCATACTGACAATTCTAAGCAGCAACCCATGGGGCTCCTCTCTTCAGACTGTTGCCCATAGACATAAGAGGATAGCTCCATGCAAATAGGAGACAGGATGTTATGTAAGCCCTTCTGAATGATGAGGAGTGGGTCAGGGGAGGGGGGGTGGGGTTACCCATCCAGAATTTCCCTTCAATGCCTGTTCAAAGCCAATGTTTTTGAGGACATGGCTTGAAATCGATGGCTGCAGGAGACAATGGACTGAGTTAGTGGGAAGATCTTTTGCCTGGGCAATGCCAAGAGCAACAGTGACACAGATGTAGTATCCTGGTCCAGAGGGTGCGTCCTCTTTTTGGGGAGAACAACAGGAGGGGCCAACACCTTGCCACAACATGAAAGGATTGGCATTGAAATGGCTTTATGTTTGTGGCATGGGGTGAAAAACCTAGAAACCTGAAACCTAGTGGGGTAAGAGGGCATATACATATAAAAAAGGAAGTTCTCACCTTGTGACAAGACTCTGAGAATGTCTGGTTAAAAGAGGAACTTAATCCTCATGCAGAACAAAATCAAAAACCCTCACAGGAGCCAGATAGTATTTATCAACAGCTTGAAACTCAAACCAGCTTGAAACTCTTTTCACCATCCAGTATTTAACCTGCAAGACTGTAAAAAGGAGTTGACAAGAGGGGTCTGGCAGCGGATTCTTCCCACTTTCAAATTCACCCATTTGGTGAAAGTTGAAACACCCAGTATAGTGTTGGTAGACAGTGTAGACAAAAGAGAAAAGGCAGTCATGTCTGGCAGAGAATCTGCTATAGCAGCACAGGTAACCTGACTGTAAAGTTTTCTGATGGCACATAGAAATCATTTGTTTTCTTGTCTCATTGACATCAATCTTAATTCTTTATGTTGACAAATGTTGGTAAATTTTAGGCTGGATACTAGGGCTGTTGCAGTTTGAAATAATAAAAGTAGGGATAAAAGTAGGGATGTGAACGTGTACACGAAGTTTGAATCATAAACGTTCAGAAAAAATCCCTATCCAAAAAACATATTATTAGTATTATTATTATTATTGATAATTTATTATTTTTTTACACAAAAAAAAACATTCATAAACTGTACCCTAACTTACAATCGTTGTCATAAATGGGGAAATAAACTGCTTACCTACTAAATACCAAGCGTCTTTCAAATCAATCACATTAGTTAATTATGTTAACCAGCCAATGCGCGCGCTCGTAAATTCACTCCGGCTCACTAAACACGGCGAATGTCAAAAAGATCTTCGTGGCAGTTTTTCTACAAAATTGAAGGAGATTACCAAACAGAGCAAAGTGTGTATTTATTATTGCAATAGAATTTTCATTGCCTTTTTGGTTAATTAATCAGCTGGTTCATGGTGCCCCAATAAATTAATGCTGTGATTTTCAAAACTGCATGACATTGTAGGCTATAAATTCGCCAGCTCCCAATTCAAGCATATGTTGACTGACTCAAGTTTGCAAAAATGTACAAGGACTGGAGGAAGGAACACTACAAGACCAGAGAAATAGACGTAATGATTTATATGTCGGGGGGAGAAATCCGAACGCTCGCTCAAATTACCCTGCTTCGTTGCATTATTTGCTGCTTATGTGCTTTCATGTTTTTCAAAAACAAAACGTAATTAATTAGTTTTATATTCAGATGTGGTCTTATATCTTCTATTCATCATTTTCTTTTAACAAAAAACAAAAACAAAAACAAAAATGAGCGGTTTGTTTTCCATCTGCGGGTGCCTTGACACAACCGCGGTGGTGCGGTGATGTGGTTACCGCGACAGCCCTACTGGATACTTAAAAAGTCAGTAGTTGATTTATACACACCATAACCCTAGATACTTTGCTTATACCTTTGTACTGTAACATTAGGTCCAATTACAATAAACTGTTCATTTTTTCCATGACAGCCTATTAGTCCTGTTTCAGTATAGTAAGTCTAGCTATTTTAACGCAATCCATGGAATCTCTGTCGTTATAAATCTATAATGCCCTCCATAACTATTGTCCCTCTTAATAAGGAAAAATTGTATTGTTGGATTATGAAATTGTATCTTTGTTTAATCCAAAGAAGTTCTATAGCTTGTTTTAAATAAACACAATACTTAAGGGGCGTCCTGGTGACTCAGTTAGCTATGGCGCATAACATGTACCCACAATGTCCTGGTTTGAATCAGCCTGGGACCCTTGTCAAATAAAGGCATATATGTAATAAAAATAATAATGATTTGACAAAAAAGCTTACTTTAGTTTAGTACTTTTCTTAATGATTGGGCTGTAAGCAGGAATGTTGCTATTATCATCAATATTATTCCACTACTGTACTCTTGCATATTTATTATTATTGTAAGAATTTATATGTACTAGCAACATCCTAGTAATCTAGTACACCAAAACAACCACTAGCAACCACATTGAAAGGCCCTAGCAGCCATGTAGTACACCCTAGAAACCCCCTGGTAACACACTAGCAAACCATAGCAACAACATACAATCACCCTAGCAACCGCCACATATTCCCTAGCAACCACCTAGTACTCCCTTGCAACAACCTAGTAACACCTTGGGGCGGCAGGCTGGCCTAGCGGTTAGAGAGGCCGATCCATCACCGGAGGAGTGTTGGTTCGATCCCCGGCACCACCAGGAGTGTGTATTCCAGCTGTGAGCTGGTGATTGAAAAAAAATAAGACTGGTGTCACAGCTACGGTGCCCATCAACACTGCCAAAGTGCCCTTGAGCAAGGCACTTAATCCCAAAACTACTCCACTGCTTTGATGGCTGCACTCTGCCCCCTGACCTGGAAATGCATGTGTGTGGGGTGATATGTTGTGTGTATATCTAGTCAGGGGTGTGCAGGAAAAAAAGGAATTTCACTGCATGTATGTGTATGTGATGATTAAAGTTAATTCACCTTAGAAACCACCTAGTAACACACTGGCACACATTAGCAACTATCTTTTAACCACCTAGAAACACCCTAGCAACAACCTGGAAACACCCTAGCAACCACCTAGTACATCCTAGCAACCACCTAGTACCACCACAGCAACTACCTAGTACCACCTTAGCAACAACCTTGTTCACCCAAGCAACCACCTAGTACACCTTAGCAATCACCTGGTGACACACTAGCTCACCCTAGCAACCACCACTTATGCCCTAGCAATGACCTATTAACCCTAGCAACAACCTAGTACATCATAGCAACCACCTAGAAACACCCTAGCAACCACATAGTAACACCCAAGCAACCACCTAGTACACCCTTGCAGACACCTTTTAACATCCTAGCAACCACCTAGCACACCCTAGAAATCACCTGGTAACACACTAGCAAACCATTGCAACGTACAATCACCCTAGCAACCACTACCTATGCCCTAGCAACCACCTAGTACACCCTCGCAACAATCTAGTAACACCCTAGAAACCACCTGGTTATACCCTAGCAACTACGTACTGCATTCTAGACCACCTTGAAACACTATCGCTACCACCTAGTAACACCCTAGCAGCCACCTAGCACTGCATTGGCAAAACTGACAGTCATGCCAATAAAGCATATTTTTAATTGGAATATAACTTCAACAGGCAATTCATTGATTGAGGGGTAAATCAGTTAACATATTTATAAAAATACATGATATCATATACAGTATATATACAGTAAGCAACATGGTGTCTTCTGTAATGACCTAAGTGACCACTGTGCGGTTGCTGCTGTCAGAAATACAAAAGGCCCTAAGACAAAGCCATGCTTCATCCACAAGTTGTGTTGAACAGGTTTTGTTTTTACATGATTTGTTTTATTTTGACTGGAGCAGGATTAATCTCATCCCAGATGTTGAAACTGCCTGACCATTTTTTCATAATGGTTTCTTACAAATTATAAATAAGCATGTTCCTTTCTCAAGGTACAGAGTTAAAGGCTGGGAGATTGGTTCTCACCTGAGCTCTCAAGTTTTATTTAAGAACACAACTTAGCCTGGGCTAAGGCTAGGAAATCAGGTTCTGATGCTGACTGGCTTTTTTTAGGCAACTTTGTAACAGATGTTCTTCTTTTATCAAGAAGGCAAAGTCAGAAGTCTATTTGTCTGTTAATAATAACTCTAATGATTTGCCTTTGTGTATAATGAAGGACTCACTTCTTGTTTATGATAAATCTGAAATGCTGAAACAATCAGCATTTCAGATTTATCAGCAACTGACAACAAGCACTTTATATCATCTGGTTCACTGTTTGATTCTGTCTCCTCTGTCTCTACACAATCCTATGTTGATAAACCAGTGAGTGGTCAAACCTTCAGATTCTCATCCTTCTCTGTACAGGAAGTACGCAAAGCCCTAAAAACTTACACCCAAGAAAACCTACTGGTCCTGATCATCTTGAACCTTGTTTCTTGAATCTGGCAGCTGATCTTATAACAGAACAACTGACATGTCTTTTTAATCTCACCCTGGAATGTAGGATAACGGAATTCCAAGGATCTGGAAGTCAGCATTTGTTCTCCCTCTGTTAAAAGGTGAAGATCCAACCCTTCTAAATAACTACAGACTATTTGTCACCGCTAGCTAAGGTAACTCTTGTTAGTGATCAGCTTAAGGAGTTCTTAATACTCAAATGCTATTTTATCTACGTTCAATTACTGTGGCCATGACGGTTTATATGATATTGCTGATACCCTTGATAATAAACATCATTGTGTCTCACTCTTTTTGATCTTTCTAATGCTTTCGACACAGTCAACCATTGCATTCTGAGGCAGAGATTTCTTGACAATGCTCGTACTGGGATGGGTAAAAGGCCGTTTATGTACTCTGCTCCCACAACATGGAATTCCTTACAAAGTGAGCTTAAACTGGAAGAACTTGTCTCACTTCCTGTTTTTAAATCTTTGATGAAGGATTTAGAAGCAAACTCATTGACCTGTCCATGTTTTGATTAGGCTATTTCCTGTTTTTGTATTTATGATCATGATGGGGTTTTTTTTATCATGATGTTTTTTTTTTTGATGCCTTGTAAATTGTTTTATGTTGTCTGTTGAAACCTTTTATGTATTGACTTGCTCTGCTGGTTAAATAAAGGTTTATTATTATTATTATAAAAAAGACATGGTAATACATTTGTATTGTTTGCATAAATTGTATGAGGATCCATGATTTGATCAATCAATCTAGCATTTCTTATAACACCTGTATATACCAGGAACAACTCAATTCAAATTCTCAAGTAGTTACATTCGCTTCCAGCAATCCCACACATTTTGTCAGGAAATGCTTTTCTAGTTATTATTATCATTTATATTATCATTTATATGTCATGACCTATATCTATTACCTACCTATTATCAGCACAATCTAAGAAGTCAGTGTCAAAGCATTTCACTGTACATTGTACATTGTATGATGACCACACGTGACAAATAAACTTTGATTTGATTCAATTCCAAGGTGTTTGGTTAAGTGATGAAATAGTGGACGCCAATATAGCAGATATTATTTCTGCTCTCACATCTGAGAATCTCGGCCTGCTATGATAAACATTGGTGCAGTTTTCTGAGGTTAAGACGGGAGACATTTATTTTGAAGGTTACGGGGACACAAAGAGGAAGTTGATAATTGCTAATGCTGCCATATATCACCAACTACTGATTTTTCTACTATTACGCATAAGCAATAGTACAATCTAAAGTATAGTTGTAGTATAAATACCTAATAATTTTAATAGTAAGTATTAAAATGAATTTAAATAGTATTCACAAAAATGGAATTTTAATATAAAATGAAACAACTTATTTTGAAGGCGGCAGGGAGACAAGGCGGATGTTCAGGGTTGCCAATGCTAACCACTGTACGATGTCAACAACGTGTAATTTTCCATGATTATAAAGCGATGGGAATAAACTTGGGTACTGTTAAGAACTATTCAAATTGTTGATCAAAGATATAATCTTTGTCGACGTTATAGGCCAATTTCCAAAGTTTAATGTATGGTTGGAGAGACACCACTGCTATAGTGTTCAAAACGGAAGACCATGAACCAATCATGGACTTGTGGTTGGACAAGTTTGAAAGACCTATGATATGCAGGGGGAGGAGTTGCAGGTGGGAGGAGTTATGTCTTCGTAGCTGCTGCCAGACCTTCATGGAGTTGTCCTCTTGTTAAGTAACTATGGCAACAGATAAACCACCTGCTCTAGACAAAACCCGAGGCTCAGTTATGTATAATTAAACAGATGGGTGTTATTGGTTGACCAACAATAGATTGGACAAGGAAATGGTGGCGTGAAATGTCTCATTTGCTTCAATTGCAACAGACATGTAAGTCTTTTCAGGGTTGAGTAGAAAACACTAATCTGAGGTCAAATGCTTCCTGCCGTAGAGCATACTCACATGGATTCCTGACATTCTTGAAATTACTAGCTGAATAGTTGTAAACCTGCAAATCTGCCTAGAACGGATATGCACTAGAGTACTGCAATAGCACACGTTCCTGATGTCAGGCAAGTGTTTAGGCGAAGGCGGGGGTAGTGGGACGGTCATTGAAAACTATATTACCTTCAGTATCATAGATGTTTTGGAAGATGTCGTCGGCATCCAAACGGTCCTCTTTGGAATGAATGGCATAAGTTTTAATATTAAATTCCCCCAAAATATGGTACACTCCTTCCAAAGTGAAGAAACAATTCCGCTCTTCCTTGTCATCTTCAAAAACCAACAGCGCGCCCTTCCAGGTGAAATGCTGGAACATTGCGTTGAACGTCTCTGCCATTTTCAGGTAGGAGGGAGCAATGCGGGTCAGGTGGGAATACTCTTTATCCTTGTTATTAAAGCCGGTGGCCAAGGCACCTGCTGAGATCACCGGGATATTCCAATGAGACGCCAGCCTCACCGTCGCCGCTGCCGCGTATTCACACACGGGACCGAGAATCAAATCCGGCTTCTTTTCGCAGGACCTATCCACCAACGCGAATAGAGCATCATTGCCACATTCGGAGTTTTCATATTGCACTTTGAAATTCAGACCTGAATACTGCCCTCCGTCTTTTTTTAACCTGTGCTCTGCATAAAGTATTGCCGGTGCGACTCTTGGGTATGAAAAAAGGTAGGAGTTATTTTGTGGCAAAATCACCAATACTTCTACGTCCTCGGTTATGGTGTTTGTCCTAACTGGTTTCAAGACCAGCAAAAAGTACAAACACAATGAAATGAAATATGGCATGGTGTTACTTTAAAAGTTCCACTAAGCATAAATAATTACAGTATTAGAGAAATGTTCTTAAAATGTTTCTCCAACTTGGCTCCACTTGGTAGTGCACAGGTAGACCAAGTCCCCAACAGTAAGCCTCCCGACGTTAATAAATAATGTTAAATAATTGTATTTTTCTTTGAATAAGCAAAAATTGTTAATTTTTTTTACGTTGTATTCTGCATTGAGAATTCCTTAAAAGCCTCCTGAACTTGTTCAATATATCTCCCTCTTATCTCTACAATTTTCCCCCCGTTTTTCCCCCGGTAATTCCTGCAGTTTGAGCAAGGTAACAGCTCAGCCAGCTACTACACACTGGCTCCGGCCTGGACTTTTGAAGCATCTTTTCATCATTATTCCTGCGTCATCCGAGTGCTGCCCACCTCCTTCTTAAAGCTACACCACAAGCACGGGCCTACCCAAACTGACAAGATTTCGGAGGTAACACAATGTAGAAAGTTGATGCAAGTAATGCGCACGTATAAGAAAGGCGTATTAAAGCCTATTTTGTACACCTGAAACATCTAATGAAATATTAAATGGCTTTTTATGTGTCCGTTTTTTTTTAGTTTTACATAACGCTAACACATGCACTATACATAGGTCACTGTATATTATTCAAAGTCACTGTAATACATGATACACGTGCATTAAATCTATCAGGTAACAATTCAGTAAGGATGCGTTCAAGACAAACCTTCAGAAGAGAGGACAGTGTCACACCTCAATTCAGGCTATTGTGATGACAGTCCTTTTGTTTATCCTGTTAATGAGGCTAGCGTGACTAAAAAAGGCTGTCATTTCAGCCAGGCATAATTTGAGGTATGATGGACGTTTTGGTGGCTGGTTATGGCATGTACAATTCACTATAATGGGACTGAATCTGGATCACAATCTTTGCTGTATGCATCATCTCTCTCTCTCTCTTCCTCAATATTCTATTTAATAAAGCAGAAATGCCCTTTATGTGAGGCCATTTGCCTTTGCCCCATGTGTGTCAGTCTGTACTGTGACACTATGTCAATTCTTAATATGTCTCTGCCAATTCGAACAGAACAAATTCCTTTACATGTATTGTTCCTTGTTAAACTCATTCCAATGCCAATTTGATTGGTTGGCAGTGACAACACTGTCTCCTCATTTTTCCTTTCTAACTTGGAGGATGCAACAGTCCTGGTTTTGAGCTTTATGGAATAGAACATACCTGCCATTTTAAAGGATGAATCTAAGTGATTGATTTGTGTGTAATGTCAGATTTGTATTCAGAAATAATAGACACGACAACTCAAATCTTCTATGGCACAATGGATTACAAACTTTAATGCTAAAATAACAGGCCTGTGTTTATCATGGCTCATTAAGATGTGTGGCAAATGACTCACCCATCTCCCATACGAGAAAATTTTAGTTTGCTGGCAAGTGGAAGGTAATTCATTGACACACAAGCCAATGTTCTCCACAGCTTTCATTACACTTAAAAACCATTAAATAATTACATTAAAAAGTGGGTTTCACGTAATGTTAGCCTGAGTTATCTTGATCACAAGTGTTTAGGTTGGCCGAAATTACTCCAATGACTGCAATTTGGAGATATTTCACAATTAGGGTCATTACCGTAACTAGACACCTTGTTGTCTAATTTTACAGCATCCACAAATGGAGCTTATTCCCTGTAGGGGCTCATTTAGTCACAGATGTCTCTGATATTTTCTAGAGAATTTTCCAAGGCATGAGACTGTATCACACACATTTCCTGCATGGGTCTAGTTGGGTTTTGTCTATTGGAGAATACTTGACTACTGTTGCTTGTGCGTGTGTTTGATAATTGTCTGCACAGATGGCAAGTTGTTTGTTTGTGTTTTTAAAAATGTAATTAAGTTGCTGGTTTTATGCTGGGTTAACGACCATTGCTCTTTTAAATCTAGTACAGTGCTCATGTAATTGCGGCCATCCATCAGGCAAATTGAGAGGGATGTGCTTCGCATTAATGCTTCAGGATTCTGATTTGGAACAGTTACTGTGTACAGTAGATATGAACCCTTCCAATGGCAATAGTCCCATACACTCAACACAGAAATGCTGCAAATGGGTTCCAAGCTGTGAGTAGTGTTTTCCCACCAATTCATACCACTGATCAAGGAGGGGAGACTGCAGCAGATTTGTTTTGCCTGTGTTGTCATGGTGTGAATTAAACATGCCAACATCTCCCCCAACAATCTGGTATGAAAAATATACCAGGTAATATATTACTCGGAAAGAGTAATGCAATTTGTGAAAATGGAGGGAATGGAGACTGAAAAGGAAATTACAACTGATTTTGAATGCCCTGGATGTGACATTTACTTTTTGTTAAGGTGACAACATCTGCAGTTTGAGTCCATAATAGCCTCAGTATTGACTTATACAGTGCAAGAGGGTATAGCTCAGTGGTTGAACATTTGAATGGAGATGAAGAGGTCCTTCCCCCTCTTAATTATTACAGTTACAATTACAATTACAATTATAGAATCAGTATATCCAAAGCTACTTTATAGAGCAGGTAACAGTGAGGTCCTGTTACTGCTATAATGTCTGCTTGCTAATTCTGCTTACCAATGTTATAGTTTTCGGTGTGTCGGTTTGTCAGTCTTAGTGAAGTTCTACTGGTCAAATGAGAAAGACCGTGAGTTGAAGTTTGTGTGACATTAGCCTTGCATGCTAAGAGGCATAAAGAGAATGATAGCAATGGCTAGCCA
Source organism: Hoplostethus atlanticus (assembly GCA_034670405.1). Classification (NCBI taxonomy): domain Eukaryota; kingdom Metazoa; phylum Chordata; class Actinopteri; order Trachichthyiformes; family Trachichthyidae; genus Hoplostethus; species Hoplostethus atlanticus. The sequence goes on from JAXDDX010000048.1 coordinate 199,495, forward strand.
CTTAGCTGTACCCTGCAAGTACCAAAATGAGCTCTACGGACCTATAGGCATTAGAAAATCATTACAAACACATTATATCTTGCCAATTATTTAATTCAAAACTTTACACTCGTTTTTTTTATTAATAGGCTTGTGCTACAGTATACATTGTGTTTATCATTTGTTTCAGTTATGTTCCAATAGTGCATTTTAAGTAGCTTGCATCATTAATATTCCCTGATAAGCTGAAAAGAACAGCAAAACAAGGACACAGAGGTCAGGTAATAAAGCTTATATAGTATGATACTTTATGGCACTGAGTGAATGACATCAAAAACATGAGACCGAATATGAATAACACTGTTCAAGTCTATCGGATGTAATGAATGAGTGGGAAGTGAAGGGTAAAGAGGCCTAGACATGAGTCATCCTTTGATGGATGGTGACAGTAAAGGGATTTGAAGATGCAAAAATATTGAGCTCTTTTTCCATTGGAATTGAACAGTATGAGTAATGCCTATGGGATTGGAATGCAGGCAAGCCCCAAGTGGCTTGCATTGTGGGTTTGGTAAGAATGTCCAGTTCATACACAAGGTGTGATAGATTGACACGGATCAGGTCTTTTAGTTACGACATCTATTGGAACAATTCATAAATGTTATTGCACCACAATGACTGCTCAAGTCTGTATGAGCCATTCTTCACCGATTTTTATGCTGCCAGTGACATCTGGTGGTCATTTCTAGGCCCGTGGTACTACTGTTGCAATATTCTGCTGTAACACAACTAACGTTGAAATTGTTTTGTTTTGTTCCCCCAATTCTCCTGTCAATCCCCTCATATACAGTCCCTCCACTAGCTACACCCCCATACCTCTAGGCCATGGTACAGCACTACATCCTGTTGTCTTTTAACCTTACAACAACGTTGCTAACACTTCCTCCATTACGGTTTTGATGTACTCTTAGTCAACATCAGGAAACATCAGTGATGTACATTTCTCTTGATTTTAAATTCTGGCTCTAACCAACTCTCTGGATGGTTGGCTCAATTTGACAGTTAACTACAAATCAAGTCTCTGAGGTGCGCTGCGATTTCTCTCAGGGTAATGTCGTAGTGGAGGAGCAGAGTTGATGGAACTCTGAGGGCAAGGTCTCTGGGGGTTTCAACGTCACCATAAACACCACCTACATCTGGTGTCATGAGGGCAGACTCATCTGAGTCCTGAGGTGTATCTGAACCCTCTGGTTGTGTTCTAACATCACATGTTGGTCCACATGCCTGCACAAGACCATGTTGTCACGCTCCCATTATATGTCAGGGGCCTATCTGTGACAGCATTTCTGGTTTGCATTACAGTAGTCTCTTGCTAGCATTTTGTGTCCAACCTCCAAAGTTCTCAATTTCTCAAGTTCTCAATGAAGTTACATTCTCTGGCGTTTGTCCATTCAGAAATCAATCAATCAATTTTGTCCTTAGATTTATGAAGGAAGTCCGGGGATTTTGTGTCTGCAGTACTGAATGGAGTTGTTAAAGAACTCACTCTTGCTTATACTGTCTCCATATTGTTTCAATCTGGTCAGAACTGCCTGTAGATTATCCACATGAAAGTCATCATCTGGTCCAGTCACTATAATGTCATCAACGTAACACTGGGTGCCAGGGATATCTTTGTAGTACTTGGTCCATAAGCTCTTTGCCATATTGCTGGAGCACTGGTAATGCCAAATACTCATCTGTTATACTGATAGTGAGGAATACCTTGTGAGGAATACTTGTCAGATACTTCATTGATGACTCTTCCATTTCCATTTGTAATTATGCTACAAATGGATATCGTCTACGCACAGAAGTGGGTACTGGTCTACACATATCACAGGATTCACTGAAACATTGAAACATTGAAGTATATTGCATATGCATGCAATATACTTGTTTTTTTACCTACAGGTATCCACTCTGACCAGTCTACATTTCTACATTGGACAGAATTCTTTGGTCTTCCAAAGTGCTGGAGCTCTGCCTCCACCTTGAGGCGTAAGGACATATTCCTTACCAGAAAAGCCTTGTGAAACCTTGGCTTTGCGTGATCTTTGAGTTTGATCCGTGCTTTGATGTGTTTCGGTGGTCTTTTATCAGTAGAATGGCTACTCTGTTTTGAGGTTAGTCGTATTGCGTTTATTTTATGCCAACTGAGATGGATGCGCCTCAGCCATTCTCATCCAAATAAAGGCACAACTCCATACTTCAGCACGAATAGCTCCAAATTGCATGACTTTTCCTTATAGTCTTTATAAGAAATGACTGAAAGGGCTGATCCTGTATCTAACTCCATCCTTTGGGGAACTCTATCCATGTATATTTGGATCTAACTCCATCCTTTGGGGAACTCTATCCATGTATATTTGGTTTCAGCCTTATTATTTCAGTATTAGTTATTATTAGTATGAGTATAACATGAAAAAATCTTCATTTGAATTATTTGAGTCAGTTTCAGCTAATTCATGTTTTAAAAAAAAATCTTTTTCTCTCTATATATATCTGTCACTATCATTGTCTGCAGTCTTTATCCTTGAACCAACAATCAGCAGGGTCATCTGACGTTTTACCACATCTTAAACAAGCCTATGTTTTATGATGCATTTTGAGCATATCCTATTTGAACCTGCTTCTGCAGTTTTTCCTTGTAGTTCCCTGCATCTTTTGTGTCAGTTTCCATTGACATAGCAATCTTCAATGCGCGATTCAATATCAGCTTATCTTCTGTCAAGAGCCGTTTCTGTGTGCTCTCGTTATACAGCCTGCATACCAGCCTGTCTCTGAGTGCATCTGATAACCCCTGCCTGATAACCCCTCCTTGAGTCACACATATGCGTGACTGAGCCCAATTGACCAGGCCTGTTACACTGACCCCATTTTTCTTCTTTCCGGCCAGTAGCTTTGGGGACTGTAGTGGACTATCACTTGCAGGCCCTTGGTGGCCTATGAAGCACTTTCTGAGAGAAACCCCTCAGACTGAAGCACTCTGGGAAAAACTCAGCCACAACCCACCAGAACAGGGGTGGCGGGGAAACCTTTATTGCATAAATTATTATTTTTTTTTCTGTCTGTTTATGTTGTATTGTGATCACATTTCAGGAATTGTCGGGCAGGAGGAAATAATTAAAGCTGCTTGGGGAGTGGGACTGGGCTTAGACCTATGTTACTGGTATCCCCTGACCTTGGGCTGGTTAACCCCTTAGTGCATGACAAGTATGGAATGGCTGAAGTGTATTTTAAGCACATATTTAGGAATTATTGATTGCTATGGAATCAGTATTTGGACTTTTTTCCTTGAGTGATTTGTATGTGAATTGCAGTCATTTTTGCATTTTGAGTGTAACCACATTTGTCAATAGCCAGACAATGAATGAGGAAAGCCACCTCTCCAATAACCATGCATGAGATGTTTATTTCTTTTCACTTTTCTCACAAGAGCCTCTATATTACCAGACAATGTTCTTTATAGGTTGAGTTGAGGTTTGAGTATCTGGATATGTTTTTGGCAATCAACAACGCTAAACGTTCACTTTACTTGGATAGCCCAAGTGCCCAGCTATACCTAGTTACTAAATAAGTAATTGAGATGCTGTAGTCAAAATATGCTTTTCTGAGCATCTGTAGATTGTCTTTATTAGTTATGACATTTTGATGACGAATAAATGGATAATTTATTGAGCTGCTGCAGATGTAAATTAGTTAACATATGCTTTGTTGACCATCTAGTCATGCTTTCAATTTATTTAAAAGCCTTAAAACTAAACCTTGCCTACACTGTATATCAAAGAAAGCAGTAAGCACAAGGCATGCAATTCTTCATTCAGGAAATGTATTTATTCTGCTCGCTGTAAAGCAGAGTACACAGCCTTACTGGCATTCAAGAATGGACCTACATTGAACTGCGATTACAACAACAAAGTTAGTTTTTCCCAATTGTCGTAATTTTTATCTAATATAGATTGAAATGAACTATGCAGCATCAAAACAAGATAAAGGGCAAGTAAGCCATTAAAGTTTCCCATTAACCAGTAAAACAAATGCTAAAAGCCAAAACACAATAATGAATGATCTGATAACAGTCATGCTTTCAACAAACCATAGCCTTTTCATCTATTGCAAGGTTATAGAAATATTTTCATAGATATGAAAATACAGACATATATAGAGCTATGTTTAGGGTGACTTCACTACGAACACAAATGTCTCAGGAATTAATCTTTTCTTCAGAATTGTAGTACGCCAAATGGCTCCGTTAACTTCAGTGGAGCCTAGCCTTCAGACATGACAAGACCACAGCATCAAACACCACTTGCAGTATTCAAAAGAACAGCTTATAAAATAAAGTGGCAGACCAAATTAGGCGTTTCACAAAGGCTACAAAACTAACAGTCAACCTCTGAATGCAACTATAAAATACATGAATGAAGGCATTGACATTTAGTTTTGCTCTTCCTCCTAATCCACAATATAGATGTAACAAACAAAGATCTGGCTCCATCTTAGATCTTGTGAGGAATGTCTTTCCCCACAGCTGAAAAACAAAAAATAAAACTCCAGAAAGGAGTAGCTGCAGAGCTTAGGAAGCCATTGTCATGAACACTTCTATTTGAGAAGCATATCAGGTAAAAAATGCTTTATCTAGGAAAGGTTTAGGTCTGAACTATGATCAATCTAAAGCTAAAACATTACACCACAGACAAATTTTGGTTTGTGTAGTGAAGCTGCAGTCTCACCAGCACATCTGTTGCTTTACAAGACCATGCCAAAAATAACACTGGACATAAGCCACTATACAGGAGGTAACACTAACCCAGTTGTTAAATGCAGTGAAAACATAGAAGTACATATATGTATATAGATTACTTTAAATTAGTAATGGGGGAAGTCTAGTAGCTATCGTAATCCTTCTTGTCCTTTTTGCCTTCACCCTCGAAGCTGTCCGTCCCATCGCTGTTGTCACGGCGACGCTTGCGGTTGTTGCGGATGTTGAAGCGAGGGTTTATCTGGGGCAGCGGGTCCATACCCAAAACCTTATGGATTTGTCGGAATGCTAGGAGCCTAAGAGCAAACTGTAAAGAGAAACACAGGGAAGACATTAAATAGATCATTAACTTTGTACTAAAACCTGGAACTAAAAGATAGCCACAAGAAACCTTTCATTTCAGGGTGTCCCATCAGCTTTATGAAATCTATAAAAAGGAGAGGAAGATTCTTCATGTGTCTCTCCCATTTTTTTTTTTAACAGGCAGTTGTGAAACTGTAGCAAGTAATGCACTGTGTATTGTTCTTACATTCTTTCCAGGTTCTTATAACTGCATCTGACCCAACTTTCCACTAACAGTCTATAACAGTCATACCAGCCAACTTGTACAGGGTCTGGATAAAAAAGTAAATAAATAAACACAGTTCTGGTGCCTGTCTCACGAAGAGAGGTTAGTGGGTTAGTGAGCCAACTTTGGGCTTAACCCTGGCTTTTCGGTCTCACGCAGGTGGCTCACTTTATAGCAGGGTAGATCACCATGGTAACTTAACCTGCTCCGGCATAGCCTGGATCTGTCCATGTTTTGTGTGATTGACTATTTGTTACAAACCTCACCAGTTTTATGTGAACACGCTCACAACTGGATTGGAAAATTATGGGTTGACAGAGAGATAACCACCTTCGTGAGACCAGTTATCCAGGATTTTGTGAAGCCAGCTATCACAAAGAACCTTAATTATGCTGAACTTGCTTCGTAACAGCACATGATCACATATTAAGAATACAAATATTAAGAAACATCTTTTATGGCTTGACAAGTGGCTACGGCCATTATTATTGGCACCCTATTCTAATACTGCGTCCAAAAAGTTCTCGTAACCATCAATAAGCTTCCTGCACCTTTCTGCTGGCAGTTTCTCTCACTCTTCATTTGCGACCTTCTCCAGTTCTTCAATGTTTGAAAACCCATGACAAGACCTGAAATGTGCAGTTGGTCAAAGCATTGAGATCAGGACTCATTGCTGGCCACTCCAGAAAAGTTCAACATTTTCTCTTGAACCATTCATGGGTGCTTTTGGTGGTGTGTTTTGGGTCATTGTCCTGCTGGAGGACCCATGATGTTTGATTGAGACCCAGTCTTCTGACACTGCACATTTCGCTCCAAAATACCATGGTAATCTTTAGATTTCATTATGCCCTTAATAGGTTCAAGACGTCCAGTGATTCTACTTGCCAGGTTACACAACTGGATTGGCCTCTCTGGTTCAGTCCTCAACTGGCTCAGGTCCTACTTAATTGGCCGGGACTACTATGTTGCATTAGGCGATTTATTTCTCAGAACGACAGGCCAAAATACATTGAGTGCCCCAAGGCTGTTTTAGGTCCCCTTCTATTCAATTTGTACATGCTTCCACTTTCTGACATTTCTCCTTTCATCAACACGCTGATGACACAGATATATATGTCGCTTGGGCTTAGACGCCAAAAAAAATCAACTTCCTCATTACTACAGTGTGTCAATGAAATTACACTGGATGTCTCAGAACTTCCTACAACTAAACAAAGACAAGACTGAAATTCTCGTTATTGGAAATGAAACACAAGAGGCATAATGCTATCTCTAAATCATAAAAACCATGTCAAGAATCTTGGCGTCATCTTTGATAGTGATCTCAGTCTTAAGCACATCGGTAATATTTGTTTAACAGCATACTATCACCTCCGTAACATCTCCAAAGTGTGTGGGATGCTCTCCCCAGCTGACTGAGAAAAATGCGGGAGCAACATCATCCCAGTACTTACAACGCTTCACTAGCTGCGATAGCTTTTAGAATTGATTTTATGATCATCAATCTCATGTTTAAGTGCCTCCATAACCTTGCCCCTGCGTATATTAGTGACACGATGTGCACAAAATAAATCCCTCAGGTCAGCAAACCTGAGAGCAATTGATACTTTTAAAAATAACTTTTTTTAAATTTGTTCTTTTGATCTTTTCATGTTTTGTTGTTCAATCATGCCTTTATTACTTTCCAAAATCGATCCCTTCTCTGTTCATTGTCTTTTGATCTTTTCGTGTTCTGTTTAATCCTGTCTGTATCATTTTATTTTTTATTGTTGTGAAGCACTGTGTGTCTGAAAAGCGCTATACAAATAAAGTTATAATTATTAGTTATTACCTGAGGCAGCAAAGCAGCCTCAGAGTATTATGGAACCTCCACTGTATTTGACTGTAGGTAAGGTGTTCTTTTCTTTAAAAGCAAAGTTTAGTTGTCTATAAACAAAGCTCTGATCTGCATTGCCAAAGAGCTCTAATTTGGTTTCATCGGTTCACAGAACCTTTTCCCAGAAGGACTGATTGAAGGAAAGATCAATCAGGCCTTCTTGTGTTTCTCTTGCAGCAGCAGTGTAGTCTCCGACCATAAAGGCCTTCTTGGTTCAATGTCTGGCGTATGGTACGTGCTGAAACCATTACCCCAGACCAGGGAAGCAGACCAGACTCTTAGCATTTTAAAATGGCTAATTGGTTAATTTATACCATGTGGGCACCTGCAACCGGTCACAGGTGAATTGAATTACATTGAGAATGAGAATCTATTTCCTCCAACCAAATCGCATTGAATTGTTCTAAAAAAAGGTACTAATAATCATGGCCATTTCTCAATTTTGAAATTATACAATTTTTGGTTTCTGAATGGCAGCGCTGCCATTGTTCCTCTTGTTTTGGCCTCTTTGTCTGTCTGTTGATTTTCAACTGTTTCCCATGCCACATTAATTATTTTTACAGTTTTTGTGACCAATGCTCCTGCAATTAAAACGACTATTTGTCCTCTGTGAAGCTCTGTTAGTTGTCTAATGTTGCTTTGAAAACATTCACATATGACAGTGGTGATTGTCAAACCTCTTGAAACAGACACATACTGCTAATTAGCATTAAACTTAATGATTGGCCTGTGTAGCAGCCTTTGTAATTGTGAAAAGTCATGTGGCACTACTGTTATAACATCCACCCCCGTATCTGCCTGTATTAACTGGCTGCTCTGTAGAATTGTTCTATAACATGCTGGTCAGACGTTTTCATGCCATTACATGCAATTTGTCAATTTCCTTGCAACGGCCTGCTCCTGTGTCAGGTGTCTTCACGGCACCCTTTTCCTTCAGTGCAACTGTTCAGCAACTGTACCTATGGACTTCAGTGAATTTGACTTTCAAATGACCCACTTTTCCATTTTTCCTGTTATCTTCTATGTATTATCATCCTTCCTAGTCTGACTATACCTCATCTGAAGACATGTTAACAAGCACTACATATGAGTCGACTTGATTGTTCATATATAATTTGGTGTGAAGTACCTGGGCACTTGAGGTAATGTCCTCTCTCTGTTGCTCTCCCATAGTCGTTAGGGTATCTGTAGGATTCTTTTCACAAGGATCTACTAATCCTGGCCCACCTGTTAAAAAAATAAATTAATCAGCATTAAGTGAGTTGATCATGTTTCAAACAAACATCTCGTCACACATTTCTGCATTTGACCTGCACAGGGACTTTTGTTGAACGCATACTAGTTAAATTAATTAAACTAGCATGCATTAAACACATTGGCAACTGTGTGTGACTGCTAGATATGTTAGATACATAGGCAGGACTGTAGCATCATTTGCGTTTTCAGTTCCATTAAATGTTAGCAACTGTCTTTTCCATATTCAGATTGCTTTAAAAATTGCACAGGACACTCATGGGTAGGCAATTTGCAGGATGATTTCATTTTTGATTGTTTTCAAGTGCCGGCATTCCCCTGTTGTTCATGGATTTGTGGAATACTCTATTTGCTCCATTGACAATGAAAGAAAGATTGATTTTGTGTACTTACCATTTAGCTTCACATTATAGAAATGGCATCAGTACATAGCCAAAAAAAACTGTACCCACTAGAAAATTCATGTTGTTGGATACTATCAGTGACCTTTTCCATTTTATTTATTTTCAATGGAGCTGTACACCAGCATGACATTACACAAACTATTCATCACTAGTCATGGAGATTGTAGTTAACTGACCATTAAGATTGACCTGTTATATCATATAGGAAAAATTCAAAAATAAAATTGCTTTATTTCACCTTTACATCTAGACCTTGTCAATTCAGCAGTAGGCTAATAATAATAAGGTAGGTTAGACATTGACAATTTACAGTCAATCAATTTACATTGATTTTGCCCACGCACATCAGTAATTTCATCTGGACGGTAACCTTATTTACTGAGGAACCATGGTAATCCAGGGACCCGTGTGAAATGTAACCTGAATTTTGTCCACGAAATCCATTTTCGTCACGCGAAATCCAAAAGACCTTGCTTGATTTTGTCCACGAAATCCATTCTGTGATAGACGGCATGCATTTCGTCCGGCACCAAATCTATTTTGACGATTTCGTCCGCATTTTGTCGATTTTGTGCACCACTAAATTAATTTCGTGAAACCCTGCACATTTCGTGGACGAAAATGCATTCTGTGGAATTAAAAGGTTTGCATATGCATATGCTTTTCACTGACCTATTTTCACTGCCCATTTTCACCCAGTAGATGGCACATACGTGCTGCAGAAAGCGTGGCACATATTCACTGAATACTTAATTAAACTAGAATTTGAAGACAAGGTTTGAAACTATGGAACAAGGCAAACTTTCTCCAGCATGCAACAACGGCAACAGTGCTGTCACTGAGTTGCGTAGCCTACCATTCATAAAGGTAATTTAGTAGTCTTTTAGTAGGGGAATCGCTTTTAGACCCACAGCGTTACAGCTGTTGTCGGCATCCACACCAATCTAATAATCTCATGTACAAAGGAAATGAAGCGCCATGCTGTAAAACTTTATCATTATAATAGAAACGACAACCAAATTCAACAATATATCCAGAGGGGTGGGGGTGGTGCTGAGGCGGGTTGTCGCGGCACACCCGGGAAACTGGTTTGAACAATATGTTCAATAAAAACATTGTTTTATTTGTTAAAATCACATTGGACCTTATTCACGAAACGTGCAGATGATCAAATCTGATCGCAAAGCGTTCGTACGAATGTTTTTACGAACATAGTCTGATTCATCATTTTGTGTGTTTGGAAACATGCAGAAATGTGTTCATGTGTTTGGAAACGTGTGAAGGCTCTTAGAACGGCTTATTCTTTATGAAAATTAAATTGCAGTAGTGCCAAACCTCAACAACAACAAGATGTTTCAGTGGCCTTGTAGAAAGAAAAAAAAAAGACCCAATAGGCTGCAATGGCGTATTTGCTGAACTGTCCTCATTCATAACAATACAAGATTATCAAACTGGCAATGGGTTGATCACATGGACTGAACGCCTTACAAATACAAAGTCCTACCATCTGATGAAGATGCAGCCTGGATTTGATCTGTGTCCAATGCTGACTGGACACCCGACAGCGAGGTCGCGGCAATTATGGAATTGATCCATGTCAGATAGCGCCATGGTGTGCTGCCCTCCTCATGTGGCTGATTAATGTGCCTACTTCTCGTTATACTTTTTTGCAATCTAGTTTTGTCTTTTTTTCACCTCAGCAACGGTGTGTGTTTCTGCTGAAACAGCATTGACAGCGTTAATAATTTCTTGCCATGCTTTACTTTTATCAGTCCTTGCGACTCCGCTGCTTATGCTTCTGAAAACGTTTTTTTCTCATGTACGCAACCCTTCCATTTCGGACTCTACAAAGTTCCTCATTTCCCTCGTCATTACATTACAGTCATTTACCAGACGATTTTATCCAAAGTGACTTACAAAGGTGATAGTTTACACTATGTGGAGAGAGTCTCATGCTCTACCGACTAAGCTGTACGGGCCGGACTTCTCCCCCCCCCAATGATTTACTTGCACACGACCCTTCAGTCTGCACGCCTTTTACGGTGTTGAATAGGGTGTTTACCTATGCACATCGCACATCCAATTTACCAACGTTTGGCATTCATCAAATATACACCTGTTCTACACACAAATCCAGGTTTCCCACGTTAGTATTTTCTTACGCAGATAAATTTAACACGAATTTAAGAATAATTCAAGAAAAATTTCATGAATGGAGGCCCATTGTCTTTATCCATTAATATGAATTAGATGAAGATCAGACCATATTTTAGGGGCCAATTATACAGGTGATTCAAAAGGGTTCCTCAAACTTTTTCTCGCAACTGTAAGATGAAACTTAATGACCCCGGGGGGAAATAAGGTCACTGCATAATAAATAAATATTACAGTAATAAATAAAATAGTGATTTTTACAAAAAGTTGGACTGTATTTTGTCTGGAAGCACACTAGTACTAGTATACTACCACTAGTCTGACTAAAATGAGCTGACCATGTCTTACCAGGGAGTAAAATCCCAGAAGAAATACATTCAAAGACTCGTCTCAGTGCATCGCCTGGGCTGAGGGGGGCAGAGGCGCTGCTGATGGCCTTCTCAACCAGCAGCTCCATGGCCTGAACAAAATAAACATTTTATTGTCAGTGAAGATGGGCTTAATGGCTGGCAAATAGGCAAAATTCACATAAACAGTCAAATATTTCTTTGAATGCATCCTTACCATTAGCATATACTTAATGACACAAGGTTAATGACAAATTGTTAATTAACCATTGTCAAGAGAACCAGAGCATTAATCAGGCAATCGTGAACACTGTACCAAGTACAGCTTCAATCAGCGTATCCATTTGATCAAATATAAAATCGGAAAATCACTACCTTACAAGTTAGAAGTACCCACTGGTTTCAAATGGGAATCATTAGCAATGTTAACAAGCTAGTTTCATAGTTGAAGGGTAACAATTCAGATTTTGTTACCCCTCAAGTGTGGCAAGTGTCTGGTTAATAAGAACACCAGACTAAAATTCTAAATGTCCTGGCAACCTCTTATAATGAACAAAGCAAAAACAGGTTATTTCACATGAAAAAGCAGCTTTCAGCATGTGTGAGTAGCATTTACTCACCCAGCCTGGGAAGGCTGACCAGGTAGGAACTCGCTGACAGAGGTCTCGCAAGATTCGGATGATGATCACACAGGACTGAAGTCCATTGGCTCTAGCCTTTTGATGCAGTAAAGTTAAGTTAGTGAGTGGCAAACAGTGATAAGAGATGGGACGAAACAACTGGATGGGTTCTGTCACAGAGGTCCAAACACTACTGCGCATAATGGAAGCTTGTGATTGGTTTGAGGTGTCTATAAGCCATAATAGTTTGTAATCAGCCGCCATTCCCAGCAGTATTGTACCTCATCGTTAGTAAGGGAGTTCAAAGTTTGCAAGATGCACAGGAAAGGGGGACTTTCCTTGGCATCTTCTAAACCCTGACCTCAAGTTTATCAAAGTATCTCACAAACAGGTACTTAAAAGTACAAGAGTCCACCTGAGAGGATAGTATAGGGACTGAAAGAGACAAGGAAATCTGCTTTACTTTTCCTGTGCTTTTGCTCAATTTGCAGTTATCACAGTAAACTAATCAGATGTTCCTTTTTCTCTCAATCGCTATTCTACAAAAAAATATATAAAACACAATACAAACGCTCAACATGAAAGCACTTATTGATGACACAATCTTGTGCAAAGTTACTCTGCAGCCTTATGGAATCACATGTAACTAAAATACAGTACTTGCAGAATTGAAAAAGGGAATACAAGGATGCCAGTTCTTTGCTAGAGAAAGAATATGAGTACTTCTAATGCACCTAAGTTTATCATCAATACATAGCAATGGACATTAACCTGATCATTATAGGTGGCATCCTTGAATATTTATTTTGTTTCAAATAGTAAGAATTGTTTTCAATTATACCAGATGATTGTTTTCGAACATTAAAATAAAATTGAAACCAAAAGGGTAAAAAAAAATAAAAATGCATCTCATAAGGCTACAATAAGAAAGTAAAATGATGTTCCGAACCTGGAACCACTTAGCGTGGCGCAGAGCAGCCAGAGCGTCAAGGCATTTTTGCCTGTCCAAGACGTCCACTGGGTCTTTCACCATACCCGAGGTTACATCTAAAAATGGATTTGAATTGTCAAAATGGTGATGAGGAACGGGTGTTTGACCAGGTCAGCGAGGCTGGCAAGAACAAACACATTGCCACACATACCAAGTGTCTTTCCTCCCATGACAATGTACTGTTGGTTGCTAAACATTTTTAATTTCAAAAAATGTGCTGGGGCTGGAAACCTGACTTCACATAGACCAACGCATATGAGATTGTCTCAGAAAATAAGTGGATGGATGCAGATTCAGTGTGTGTAGCATGTTAAATCATATTTTCTTTTGTATATAATTAGGTATATATATATATATATATATATATATATATATATATATGACTGGTATATTTTGCTGACCAAACATCATGGAAAATAAACTGATGTGTTGGGACAGCAATAATCTACAGTACAAAGACTTATGTGGATTTAGGTTTACAAATGTTTTGAATCCAATACCATTTTATCAGGTAATTATGTGGAATGCTACAAGATACCCTGAGCTTCTTTCAGATTTTCTCTGCTCAAGTATTAGGACAGAGGAGGAATCCAATGAGTCATGATTATTAGTATGAACATGGTACTGGGAACAGAGCGAAACAAGAACAAATACATAGTGAGGTGTAATAATGGCTTCTAGGGAGTGACCTGATAAGAAAGTGGCATGGCAATGGTAGGTGTGGCAAAGTTTTTGGGGTGGTGGGGAAACCTTGGTCAAAAATCCTTCCGGAGCTGTTGGGCCCTACCAAACCTCTGATGGGAGACAGGCTACTACTTTTTTGTCCAAACAAATAAGAGGGCTTTGGGCTGGAAAATAGCTATGGATACATGGAGGCAGCGATGCGTGCTGGAAAGAAAAAAATATGAAAGCTCCCAGCAAACAAACGGGGTTAGGACATCACTGCATGCATACCTAGCATCAGTAGGTTGGAGTAAGACCCCAACAGTTATTGTATACCGATGGCTGTACCCAGGTCCAACCAAAGATTCCTCTGTCATAGCCTACTTCCCTGAAGTTTAACAATACTCCTCTAAGGATAATTTGAAATATTCTGATTGCTCTACTAAATAATATGGTCTATCTTTTAATTATTTGTCTTCACCTTTCAATTGTCAATGAATTCAGAAGGACAATGATTAATAATAAGGGCTTTCATTTTTGCAGAATGACTAAAAATTAGCTCCACATTGCACCCAATTTTGAGTTCTAAGCTTACGTGTGAAGGAGGAAACCAATTCACTCAGGGGAGCACTTCTGAACAGGGGACCTTAGCATGGTGAACCAGTCACCACTACACAAAAGGAAGATTTGTTTCCTGTGGCGAAATGCCAGTCAACTTCCTCTCCCTGGCAGTATGGGATTCTGCTGTGTGCATTGGGCCAAATCCTAATTTGGGAAACAGGTGCACAATTCGAACTTTTGCACAAATCTATGGGCAACTTTACACAATTTATGCCAAATTTCGAGTTGCACACAAGCGTCTCAAGTTAGGATTCTGCCTCGTAATCCATTCTTTAATAGGAATTTCTCTTTTTTGCCTCCTCATCTTAAAATTTTAAGACAAGCTAATTAATACCTAGAACTTGTGACCCTATTGGTGATAGCCAATAGTAAAGTGGAAACAGAATCCCCTGCAACACAGGAAACAAAAATGAATCTTACCTGGGGATAACTAGACTCAACACAATGCAAACACTGATCATGCTTTGTTTTAAGGGATAGCATTTGAGAAACACTAGTTACAGAGCAACAAACCTAAGAGCAACACTGCTGGCACTTGTCTGTTCCATCCCATCCCACTTTTCACTAGAAGTGCTGAGCGCTCACCGTGATTAGAAAGAGCACGTCAATGGAATTAACTGAAACTGTGAATTAGAAAGTAGTCCAAGTTTGAGATCTCCCATAGCTTCCACCTCGGATCGACACAAATACGGATGCTCTACAATCTAATCACGTTTTATTGAAAAGTTCAAACCATTTCAGTCGTTTAATGAAAAAGCTGTTTCAAAGAATAAAGTAGGAGGCCATACTGAATAAACCAATATTAACATTCACACTTGAGGTGATGGTCTTGTCATAAGGCTCAAGCACTTTCTTGGTTGGCGTAGAGATATTTCTGCTTCAGAAAGTCAAAAACATCATACATGGGAGAGCAAGTTGCCCAATGACATCTGTACTCATTTAAAACCAATATCCATCTTTCTAAAGTGCCAGAAGAGTATTGCTCTTCAGGATATGAATCAACATGTGGAAACTGATCTCATAGGGATGTAGCAAAGAGTAAGAGAGGAGAGAAAAGAAGTGAAGAAGGAGGGTTGTGATGGCTTTCCCAACCTCCATCGCGGCAGCTTTCTTCTCGGATGACAGGCGAAGTCAATGTGATTGTTACTTGCATCTTTGGCTCGGCACAGGATGTCAGGATCATGGCCGCTTCCTGGATGGATCCCGTGACCTCATATTTTTCTGGCGTTACCATCTGGCAGGAAAAAAATGGGGTAGATGCAATAGTGATAACATTATGTCAGTGCTCATCATACATACATACATACATACATACATACATACATACATACATCCATCTAGTGGAATTTTGGCAGTTCTTTCTCAAATAAAGCAATTATTTGAAGGGGGGAAACTATCTAGCAGTGGCCATCTATGACAAAAGACCAACTGTGGTGTGACATATGCAGATAACTGTAGTACTGTTAATTGCTTGGGGAGGTGCTCCACAATGCGCGTGAGGAGGCCCTTGGTGGGCTTCTCAGAGCAGAGCAGGACCAGGTTGACATTCTTGTCCCCACGAAGAAGTAGGCCTTTAGCCAAGACGCCCACCCTCATCACTCCCTTCAGTGCTCTAGATGGGGAAAAAGATGGGGAGGGGAAAATGGGGAAAAGGAAAAATGGCAATGTTTAAACAACTAGTTCTTGAACCCTCTAAACTGGCAATCATGTATACTATTGGTGCTATAAAGCCACATTAAAAGCAGACACATGGCAAGTTTCACCTCACATCTTCGTCTAAAAAACACCTAAGGATGGAAAACTGCTATAACCTACATCTTTTACTACAACTCGCTGTAGGATCCTGCCTATATAATGGTGATAGTGGAAGGTAGGCAGATAAATTCTGAAAATGCCAGCTATGACTATTGCAGCATATTTAGCTAAAATTCCTATTCCATGCACAAAGGAATGCTAACAATTTTAACCAGATTAGAAGCAGTGGACAATCCAAAATGTTTAAAAAGCTTTCCCTCGCAGATGCCTCACCGATCTTTAGGGACTTCCTTTTTCTCCTTGTCCTCTTCCTTCTCCTGGTCGGTGATGATGTCCGACACCAGTTTTAGGGCGCGTTCGGTGATGGACACAATCTTCTGGATAGCCTGGAGCTCATCTTCTGAGGGGTAGATGGCTGCATGCTTGGTCATGACATAGCGGTCATCTGAAGAATCGGGTCGGCGTGGAGGCTAAAAGACACAAAGTTGGCTCTGATTGACATTCTGTGTCAGGTGCAGAACATCCAGACTGTTTCCAAATTGCCATTTCAGCTGAATTAACAAGATGTTC
Organism: Hoplostethus atlanticus; assembly: GCA_034670405.1. Lineage (NCBI taxonomy): Eukaryota > Metazoa > Chordata > Actinopteri > Trachichthyiformes > Trachichthyidae > Hoplostethus > Hoplostethus atlanticus. The sequence continues at coordinate 216,098 of JAXDDX010000048.1, forward strand.
TGTTGTTGCCCAAAATGTTGCCTGACATGACCAACCAAATCATAGTAAACTGTCTGACAGGCCATCACTCGTCAGTGCGAATTTGAGATCAAGGTCTTGATTTTAAGAGCAAAATTATGTTATTCACCTTTTTGCGTCTTAAAACAATATTTGTAATTGTGATCACAATATTTGCCAAAATAATACCCATATTTTGGTAAATATGTTATAGCCATAATCATGAAGCCCTACCACAGGTCCCTGAGGCTGAGGGCCGGGAATGCCGGGCCGGACTCCCAGCAGGCCGGGTGGGCCAGGTGGGCCTTGGGGATACCCTCCATCAGGCATACGGCGCCGGTCATCCCAGTGGTGCTCTTCCTCCATGCGTCTCCAGTACATGTCTTCCTCATAACGCCTGCAAAAGGTAAACCACAGTATGATTCAAACTGGGAGATAAAACAGTTGTATGTGTGCATCACAGGTTGCAAATATTGAGTTTAATTTGCAACTCTATTGTACATAGTTGTTTGTGAAACCTTTGTAATTGCCTGCATTCCTGTATAAATGGTACCTAAAATATGGTCATATAAATACAATGTTATTTAACAAGTAACAAAAATGTCTACTTTTAAATGTCTTTATTGAACATATTGTTCAAAATGTAACAGCTTGGATTGGAGAAAGCATGTGAACCGTGGCATTTAGTAATTGGGGGAACCTCCTTTAGCAGCAATAACCTCAACCAAACGTTTCTTGCAGTTAGAAGGTATTTTTGTTAAAAGGGGAATTCCGGTATTTTTAAACCTGGGCTCTATATGTACAAATTCATCTTTTATACTGCAAAATAGGTACAAAAAGTTTTGGAATTGCTCCAGTAGATCGCCTCAGCCGGCAGTCGCGAAACGGGCTGCTATGGCTGCAATGTAGGGGACCACAATGCAAATTTCCCTCTGTTTAAGCCATTCTGTTGTGATTTACTTTTGTGTTTGGGGTCATTGTCATGCTGCATGACCAAACCTCTATTAAGCTTCAGATCACGGGCAGTTACCCTGATTTTCTGATAAAATTTCTGATAAAATTCTTTATTCCCTGAATGATTGCATGCAGTCCACGCCCTGAGGCAGCACAGCAGCCCCAAACTGTGATGCTCACTCAGCCATGCTTCACGGTTGGGATGAGGTTTTGCTGTTGGTATGCAGTTTTTCTCCTCCAAACATAGCGTTGTGCCCTTTTGCCAAAAAGCCAAGTTTAGTCTCATCTGTGTGAGGATGTCCAAAAAAATATTATCACCAAGGTTATAAGGCCATCTCTGGAGACCTTGATATTCCTGTTTCCACAGTAGGCAATGTTATTAGGAAATTTGCTGCTCATGGAATTGTTAAGAACCTCCTAGGACGTGGTGGAAAATTGATCTTGGATGCCATTCAATGATGTCAAGGCAGACCTGGAGCGGTCTGGGGTAATGGTTTCAGCCCGTAATCGAAGGTCAAGGGTCCTCCAGCAGTAAGAAAAGAATTTAAGTGCGATGTATCACTTCTAGTGAACTGTGCCCATGTGCCCCAGCAGTCTACCTGACATAAGAACAGTCAGCCTCGGTTGTTCCTCCCAAACCAAACGGGAAACCGGGAAAGGCAGGTGGAGTGCCCAACCTTCTTGATATTCAAAAAGGTACCGAAGAGTTGGAGAATTAATATCAATATTCCAAAAATTAAGCCTAAATTAAGATTGGGCTCAAAGTGTGTGTACATAATGTTATGTCGTAGTGATACTTACACCAATACACAAATCTCTGCTCTTTAAGACAACCTTTGACAGAATGCATGGACCTTACCCATACCTCATCTCCATTCTCCAGCGCTCCTCCTCCTCTCTCCTTCTCCAGTACTCCTCCTTCTGCATCTGCTTTCTCATCTTCTCTTCCTGAATCTTCCTGGCCCGGATGCTAGGCTTCACCTCGACCTGCAGGTCCGGGTTCACCTTTTTCTACAAACCAGAAAATGAGAAATTGTTGGCCAAGTTACATTTACAGGAGTGTAAATGTTGCCAGATTTGAAGGAGGTGTACATCAGCAGAGTGAAACAAATAAGGATAAATGTAAGGAATAATTTAAATATTCTCATGTCCTACCCAAGTTCTGAGACAGGTGCTATAAATGTCACCTACAAACCTTGTATTGCAGGCGATGCCTCCGTCCCTTCAGATGCATCTCCTTAGCGTTTGGATCGTTGAAACTGCATTCACAAAGCTTGCAGTGGAAGCGGATGACTTTTCCTTCATCGTTTCGGACCTAGAAATTAGTTTCATATAGAGTATACTCCCTGATTAAGATGTATTATTGCTCATTATGCACAGGTTAGCTCCAGCTCATGTGTGGAATTGTCAGCATACCTCCTCCACATAGTCATGGCCGACAGGCTGGACGTCACTCTGCAGTGCAACCAGGGCCGATGCAGATAAAGAATCTGAGCCTTCATTCTTGGTCTCCTGAGCAATTAATGAGGGCAGCACAGGCTTGGATACCTCTACCTTGGTCTCCTCCACCTTCGCCGTGGTCTGCAATTTGTTTCCACCTGCAACGGAGATTTAAGATCGGGCATGAGGCAAAATGGAAACATCAAGAGTGCCAGTGTACATTGTTGTGCTTGTTTGTGTAGAATACCAGAATATAGGAACTGACTCTACTAAATTCTTTCAATATGCATATTATATAAGAGTTATATGCATATTTGCAACAGTTTTGCGACATCATGCATTCCTCATCTGTGCAGTCCTCCTATTGTTGCATGGCTTTTGCTTCATGACATGATCATTAACAGTTGTGAAGATATCTTCGTGAATGGCTTCATTCAATAATAAAAAGCTTTTAAAAGATGCATAATCCATGAAATTTCCTTCCACATGTGATGAAGATGGCATACAGGTGCTTCAAAACTGGCCTGTATATGGGTGCAGTAAAAAAACAAAACAAATTGGTGCTACTTTCTGGGCCAAGACTGAGATCATCATTGGGATTCGCTCACTGGTGTGGTCAAAATGACAGATATTTATCATTCGCCGGGGCAGAGACATGCAATACTGGGTTTACTGGCTACAGAGTTTAAAGCTGTCGTGTATTTATATATGTTCCACATTCAGAACAATAAACAAAAACAGAAATGTAGCCTGGTTGCAAGATTTTAAATAAAAAGAGTTTTTGAGTGTATGTAATCAAAACAAGCAATGAAGGATAAACTGAGACAGTAACAGGTACCTTACAGAACCCCACCCCCCCTCCCCAACATTCAACAACTGTCTACTAACCAACAAAATTGATCTTGGGGGTGTTGATCTTCTTCACTGCTGTGGTGGAGTTGGCAGAGGAGAGGCTGTTGGCTATTGGGTTCTTCACACTACCTACACCACTGCTGACTATGTTGACTGGCTTCAGATAGGGGGAGTTAGAGGTGGAAAGATTGGAGGAGGAAGAGGAGGAGGAAGGAGCCATGGAAAGAGAAGTGTTGTTGCTGGAGCTGCCCAGGGAGGAGCCAGAGGTCTTGCTGGGGGCAGCTGTGGTGGAGGAGGGTGTCTGAGTGACCACACTGGGCTCTGTGGAGGGGATGGGCTTGCCAAGTTTGGTATGAAGCTTCACTACCTGGAGAAGAGAATTCAGAACATTAATGGTGGTATACTGAACTCCAAATACCATACAGTCACTTACAAAAAGCGGTAATTTTTCCTTTCACAATATCACACCATCAAACATAACGAGAAAAGAAAGAATTGATCAATGAATGAAGTCTTGAAAAAGCTTGCTTGATTGTAACAGTTACCTATCCATCACCAGATAGCCGAATGCCCATGCATGGCTTTTGTGCATGCTTCATAGAAAATAATTAATGCCCTAACAAAACATCATTGCATGTCATTACTAAAGGTAACCTGAGTGGATATTTAAAATAATTCCATTAGAAAATGAGATTGCTGGTTGATATTTTTCCTTAAGAATATATTGTTGCCTTTTTTCAACACTACTGCCAGCTGCCGGACAGGAACTGACAAGTGGGGACAAGTAGCACTTCAGTTAAATGAAAGTGATTAGCATTCCTCATCAAAACTAGGGATGTACCAATTAAAATCAGCAAAACACAATTAACTGAATATGCAGTCATTTATTTTAATAGAGAACAGGTCCATCCATTATTTAAGTGGTCTTTTTAAAATTCAGACTTAATTTCATTCCTTTTTGAATAATCTGGTTGTACTCATTCACCATTTTCAACTGTTGATGAACATTGACAGCTTGCATATATACATTTCTGATAGTGTGATTAGAAACAGTTAAATGCACTGCACAGAAGGCATAATCTATGCTGCCTCAACGAAAACCTTTTTCATCAACATACTAACATGTAATAACCGTTTGGATAAAACAAAATGTTTATTTCCACACGGCTAGGCAAGCCAACAAGTTGTTTCTGATATAAATGAGGGGAAAGGTAGACACTTTCCAGTGTTAAAAAAAAAAAAAAGGACACTGGAGAAAAATAAAATTGAAAATGCCAAACTTACACCAGAAAAACAGCTACTGAGCTAGCACCCCATGTGGGATTTCTACAACAGAGGTGAATCAAGGAGAATAAACAGAGAAGTGGGGTGTTAAATTGGCACCCTCTGTATGATGGGCTAAAATGCTACCTAACATTAACCATAGGACAATTTATGTTGCACGGCGCTACCCCACTGGAATGGGTGTCAAATGGATACGACCCTTGTCATACCTAAGCCTTAGTGAGTCCACATTTGCTCTTGTAGCATTTATTATAATGGAGCAGAGACAAAGCACAAATTACCAGAACATTCACCTCAGGGCAGGTTTCGGGACAATGTTCCATCTAAGCTGTGCAGCTATGTGCAAGATTGTTAGACATAGATTATCAAACTATTTCATAATCCTCAACTTGCCTCAAGAAGATTAGTGGACATCATCTTGTATGGAAGTTGAGGTGGTTAGTGGAGGTGATATAAAATGTAGGGACTATGCCATACCATTGGGTTTAGTGAATTGACACCCATGTGCACATGGGGGCGCGGACCCGAAGAAAACAATGGTGGCAGCTGTCACTCACAAACACATGCCCAGACACAGCAGTGAAATGTAGACCTATGATGGCCTACGCCTAGGAAAGGCAAATTATTTTATATTTATGAAAATCTAAAAATATATGCATGATTTTTCTTCAAGTGAATCTCTTGTATTTATAGAAGTAGACTATTTATAGTTTGCATTTGCCCATGTCGTTGTTGACAATGTTTTAAAAGTATTTTAAATTGTTTTTCTGTTTGAAGTGAAATCAACATATTGGAAAATGGTTTGAAACAATTCTGTTGTCTCTAGTAGTAGTAGTAGTGGAGCAACAGTTGAAAGTTGATCCTGATTAGACTCCTCAGAAGTCTGTTATCAAAAGTGAGCTAAATTACAAAATGTTAAAATGACATTTGGAAGATTGTGAAACACTGTTGATGTCTCTAGGTTGGAACATTAGCGTGTGTGTGAACCAACACGTCTCTTTCAAATGGCCATTGGCAATCTGATTTGGAAGAAATGGTAAGGAAAAAGTTCACCACTTTGCAGTTTTTGTGATTGCTTTGGCTGAATTTTCACGACAGTTTAAAAAGAGCAAAACTCCATGCAAAACGTTACACTCCAAAGTTGGGGTTCAAAATTTAAAAATATATATATAATAATAATAATAATAATAATAATAATAAGACAACTCCTATACCAGCTGTAGGGGAAAGATGTAATGTTCCTGTCATCTCCATACCTTCTGATGTTTGGCGCCTCTGATGTGGGCGGCATAGGCGTCGGCGCCGGTGCAGGAAACGTCGCAGAGTTCACAGCGGAGTTGGTTCTGAGTGCCACGGGCTGTGACGCCACCTCCACTGATGCCACTGCTGCTACTGCCACTCTGAGAGACCTTTAGCGCCGCTTCCTTCTTCTTGTGCTTCTGGCCTTCCAGATGCTCCTTGTATGTCTTGAGTGTTCAATGTGTGAAAGTCGACACACACAATGAATAACAATTTTTGTTTTTTCTTCCAGCAGGATAATATGCAGTCAATTAAAAAAAAAAATCATCTATGCCCATCTTCCCACATAGATCAACTATAATGAAAACAGATAAAAGACAAATGACCCCACCATTAATAATCAGGGTACCCCCAGGATTCTCCAAGTTAAATTTAAGACTTTTTAAGACCACTTAGAATGAAATTTAATGCCAACTTCACGGCCATACGGGCAAAAGTATGATGGATATAATGGAAAATCAGTATGGATTTCTAGGGCTTAAAATCCATACTGATTTTCCATAATAATAATAATAATAATAATTCTTTTCTAGGCTAGAAAAGAATTATTTACCAAGTATTGAATTTAATAAAACACATGATCAGCAACAAAAACGCTCGGCGCTGGCATTCATTTCCTATTTGGCAAGCGTCGCCGCCAAACCTAGCGTCGCCGCCGCCCTCGGCGTTCTGCGCCCTGGGCACAGACACTGGGAGACCCCCTGGCGCTGCACTCAAAGTTCAACTATATTCAATTTTGACCTTCGCGACGCGCAACCAATCACTGGAATCTAATAGCTCTTAGTTTGCTATTCATTAGTGATCGGGTTAGAGATAGAGAGCAGTGGGAAAGAGAGGAGTTTGATATCATAGCCGCGGAAAAAAACAAATTATAGAAGAGAAACTTGTTTTATGTGTGTCGGAGCATCCCGAATTATACAACATGACGCTTAAATCATACCATGACCTGACTAAAAAGTCTGTATCATGGAATGATGTCGGTTTACAGATGGGACTACCAGGTTGGTTGACAGCTTAGTACAGGACGTATATGCAGCCAGTCTATATTCACTTCTATGGCTGTGCTAGTATGATCATTGGCGATGTGGTTAGCTACGGTCACCGGCTCATGCGGGTGACGCTGATCATGTGAAGGAGTCTCGCCCAACCTGGCGTTGATGCCGACGCTTTGCACGGATCATGTGAAAGCCCCTTAAAATGACACTTGCCCATTCTGAGGCGACGAGCTAACTTGTTAGCAGCACACTCCACGGTCAAGAGTGTCAATACACTGACGTAAACATTACCTGTACTGTCGTAATGTCCAAGACACACCAAACACAGTAAATTGTAACGTTACACACAAAACATTTTATACATTTGACAGTTATTTATGACGTTACAGTATTTATTTGATCCTACGAAAGGACAAGAAAAAAATGTATGACCTTTGTAAACGAAATTCAATACTTCGTAAACGAAATTCAATACTTTTAAGGCCTTATTTTGAAAATATTAAATTCAATGCTTTTTTAATACTTTTAAGACCCCGCGGGTACCCTGAATAATTGACTAAATCTATACACATACTAGATTAGTGTAAAGATATAACGGTTTGAAGAGGCTATGAAGACAAATGGTTCAACTGCCCACTGATTTGCACTGGCATTGCTAACGGGAAACTGATACAGTATATCTGAAAGAAAAACTGGTCTGACAAAAGGTAGAGTTCAGTATGCAAGGCTTGAAGTGCACTTCCTCTTTAAGCCTCTAGACCAGTGGTCCTGAAATTAGTGCTGCACGATTTGGTGAAAAAGTATATATTGCAATTATTGTGGACAATATTGCTATTGCGATATAATAAACAAATGGTATCATGAGTCTACTTGCTTGGTTATCAAGGAAAATGCACAGATTACTGATAATTTTGAAATGTGTATTTCTCAACTCAAACATACAAACTTAAACTAGCAAAAAAAAAAAAATACAAAAAAAAAAAGTGTACAGTACTGTTTTCAAAATAACTTATTTAAAAAAATATATAACAAAACATTTTTTTCAAAATAAAGGCATTTCTGCAAACTTGTTAGGTTTTCTCAATAGTACAACTAAATAAATAGAACAATAAATAAGAAAGTAAAAATTTTCATTAAAATAAGACATTTTGAATGCCCAAACAAACATTTAAGCAGGGTGTAACATAAAAATTAGTGATTAAGTTACAAAATGGGGCATATTTTGTACAACCTCTTCTAAAAATGAAACCGATTCAGGCTACATCCACACTAATACGTTTTAAAACGGAGTTTTGAAACTAAAAGGATCTCCGTCCACAGAAGCGTTATAGCACCGTTTCAGAAATTATCTCGGTCCATGCTAATACACCTGAAACGCATATCACGTAACCATTCACCTACACTGGGCATGCGCGTGCCGGTGTAAACAGGAAGCAGATTGTCTGCTCAGCTGTTGCTTAAGAGCAGGTCCTGACAGTTGAATAGAATTTTTTGCTCAATGCAGTTCACTCATATGAGCTGACAGAAATACACTGTAGGAATCGTTAAGGAGATTCGTCCGTCACCCATACACCCGCCCAAAAAAAACCTCTTTGGATCGGGACGAATCACACAAGTCACCCAAATTGGCGTGAAAAAAGCGACATTCGCCGAAAAAAAGCGAGTTGTTTGCGACCATGGATACAACTTTGTCGTATTGCCGCGTGATGTAGCGACTTTCACTTTCCATGTTTTACACAGTACTGCTCAATGTCGCCGAGCTTGAATCCAAAATACCGCCATATAACATTTCTCGCGTTTTTTTGACCACCAGTTCAGCGTCAACCTGCTCGTTGTTATCCATTTTCCACCTGGTCTGACTCTGCGCCACACCGGATAGTCATGTGACCGCATGTGATGCGCACACGGTTCACTGCCTGAACAGAGACTGATTGGTCATCTCTTTATTATGGGTGTAGCAGACTGCACACAAACAGAGAATAGGTTGTCACGTTCACACACACACATTTTTTAAATTTAATTAAATCGCAGCCTCTTGCGGTTATATAATCGCGATTGACATCGCGATTTCGATTAGATTAATCGTGCAGCACTACCTGAAATCCAGTCCCCTGGATCCAGAGTACTGCTAGTTTTCAGGGCTAAATCAGGGACTGATTTAGTAGGGAAGAAGACCAGCAGCACTCGGGAACCTGAGTTCCAGATTTGGTGACCACTGCTCTCAACTGTCTTCATAGAATATCCAAGAAGACTGATCTAGGACCACAATGACTGAACTGTTTAGGTACTGTCAGTGCTATGATGTTAACTCACCTGTGGGCCGGCACAGCTGATCTTACAGACGTCACAGTAGTGGATTTGAGGGGGTTTGGGCGGCTGCTTGGGCCGAAGCTGCTTACTCTGGAAGGGGGGTTTCTTGGTGAAGGTACTTCCTGTCCATGCCGCTGTTGCCGCTACAGCCGCCACTGCCTGCTTCTGCTGCTGTTGCTGCTGCTGTTGCTGCTGGTAGTAGGTGGAGGCTGCCGAGTACACTGCTGCCTCATAGCCCGAGTACGAGGTACCTAGGAAAGGGGGAACTTTTAGATCTTTTAAAAAGCCATGTAATGCTTTGTGGTATTCACAGTCATTTTGAACAGATAATGAAAAAGTTAAAATTGACAAGTGATTCAACCCAGAGCTGCACAATTTGGAGAAAATATCTAATTGCGATTTTTCTGAGGTTAAATTAGGCTGTAGGTCTGTATTCATGGTCCACAAAAGTATCAAACATCCACCAACCATAATTAGATTAAATGAATGCAGTTGCTACCAATATCCATTTGAACAACACTATTATAGAACTCTCGTAGCAAACATTTCAGACAGCACTAAAACAATCTAGCCATAATCAACCTAATCTTGTTGGACCTCTTTTGATTTTACAACTATACATAAGACATAGCAACTTAACCAGATGTAGAAAGTAATCAGACATTAAATTTTTGGAAATATATTCACATTTTTACAAAAGACTGGATTAATGAATAGAACATAAGCACATTCATTTTAGAGCAGTAGGTGATACACCAAATTGGATGTAATCCACCAATAAAACACAAGAAGAAGAATCGGACATGACAAATTGCTAGCAGGATGATGATGTGGTCTTCTGCACACTGACAGCACAAGTAGAGCGCTTGTCTGCAACCTTAAGTGGTGCAATAAGGCAATCGATAAAAATAACAGAGGGCTCTGACCAAAGTCTGATTTATGCTTCTGCTGCGTACATGCGGGTGTCGCTCGTAGACGTCCGCATGGGTGCTTGCCAACATACTTGCACGTAGTGCAAAAAGTGGTAAAAGTGACAAAGACTGATCATAAAATATTAAATATGAACACAGGATTCATGTGGTTGTACAGACCAAAATGATTTCCACCTGTCCTTTTAATAATTGTGAAACTTTTTTTTTTTTAAAAGTTCAAATTTTATTTTATTAAATTTTATTAAATTCTCAGTCATGGCATAGGAGTCATTTAGGTGAGGTTCCTCGTTTTCCCAGCCCAGTCTTTTGTTACTATTTGAGACTTACCAGAGTAGGTGACAGCATTGGTGCTGTAGGTGGGGCTCTGGGAGTAAGAAGGGACCACTGAGGCACCAGCAGCCACTGGCTGGACAGTAGAGGACACCGGGTAGATGGAGAAGGTGGACGTGGACTGGCTGGGGGCTGGCTTGATGGCAGTCACTTGTCGTGTCTGCTGGGTCTGGGTGTATGGCGTTAACCCCTGGCTGTATCCTGGTTTGGGGGCTGGATGACAGAAGGGGTGATTGGATTTACAGTCTGCTCATGGCTTCTTTCATGACGCAGAGTTAAAGTGGTGCATAATGTTCAATGAATTTCTCAAATCTAAACAAATAAAATAACAAGTAAACATATTGCAGACCTGCCAACCTTGGGAAAATATTTTGAGTACCACAATAGTGTAACGCTCACGCGCTTTCGCACCACTTCGCTTTGCACACGGTCATTTCCCCACTCACCGCCATATCATCAAGTTATTCAACATATAAATCGGCTATGAAGAAAACAATCCTATATTCTTGAATAGAATTCCTTTAATGAAAAGACAGATATTTTTCTTTTGTACATTGGGGGGGGGAAAAACACCCAGAGGGAAAAAAAAAAAGTATTATCTTCTCAGAATTGTCTCTTGTATAAGACAAACAAATGAAATGTTCTGGAGCCTTGTTTGCTTTACTGGCCAGCTGTCAACTGGTTAAAACAAGCGCTATCGCCCGATGTATGTCTCACCCCTAAAAACTTTAACGCGGCAGGACGACGCCGACGACAGAAAATGTAATCCCTATGTCTCGCTTCCTACGGGCGAGACAAAAATATAGCTTGTTATGCTATTAGGAGTTCCTTGGTTGTTCCCATCAGGTGTAATTTACATTTTGCTTCATTCATCACAACTACTTGCAGTGGCACTTGCTCTTGACTGCTTTGCCTCATAGCTTGCTGACTTGGCCTTTCTGAGCAGAGCATCACTGAAGACTTCCATGTGACAGACTGCCCCCTTTGCAGCCATGCTCACCTTTCTTGTCACCAAGGCACTTAACATGTCAGTGCTCAGGCTGGCTCTGTATTGGGTCTTGTTTTTTGTAACTAGACTGAAAACCCTCTTACAATCAGCATTACTATGGAAGATAACTAATATTCCAAGCATGACTGCTGAAAGGTTGGAGAATACCTCCTTGCCTCCCCTCTTCAACAGGCCAATGTCCCGCCAGGCCTCATCAACGCGCTTGCTGAGGATGCCGTCCTCAAAGCTGGTGGTTTGATACATCCTGAACTCATCTTCCACTTGATCCATAGTGACCTCTTCAGGCAGAATAGAAGGAAAGCGGCTGATAAAGAACTGGAGGGAGCGGAATTTCACAGATTGCCTGTTAGCTATGTCTACCACAACAGCATGCATAAGCAGCTCATCCCCAAATGGAAGTTTGGAAACCATGTAGTCAGCTGCAGATGAGAAATACTTCCTCACATCTCTGAAGAATGGCTTCAGCTCTAGGTTACCCTGGCTTTGGATGAAGGTCTGGGTGTCCTGGCCAATTGAGAGTTCCTCATCAGGTAGCTGATTTTCCCTTGTGCTGTACAGTGTTGGCTTGATACCTCTACCAATTTCATCCATCATAGTGATCACATGATCAGGCTTACAGAATGAAAGCAATACCTTTTGCAGTTGCAGCTCCAAAGTTGGAAGCAGGATATGTATGCATGGCTCCTCTTTTTGGAGTATTTGGTTGCTGATGTCAAAAAAAGGTATGGCTCTCTTCAGAAAGAGTGAATACACCTTTGACATGGGGTTGGTGAGGAACTTAAGTACCTTCTCAGGTTTTGTCAGATCCTTTCTCTCTTCTTTTTTGGTTCTTTAGGTTTTTCTTTTTCTTTCGCAGCTCTCTTTCCAATTTCATTTTGCTTGAAGAGGAATGTGGTTATGTCAAACTCTGCAGGGTGTGCAGGAGTTTTAACTTCTGGTGTACTGGTGGAGGGTGTGGCTTTAGGCTTCTGGGTAGGGTCAGATAGAGGCTTGGGCAGCTTTGGTGGGATAGAGGAGAGCTTGGGCTGCCTTGTAGCTGGCATGCTGGTGGAGGGTGTGGCTTTAGGCTTCTGGGTAGGGCCAGATGGAGGCTTGGGCAACTGTGAAGGTGCCTTGGAGGAACCTGAGGGTTCTGTCTTCTTTTTCTTTCCTGCTTCCACCTCATTTCCTGCTTCCGCATTCTCCCAATTTTCCCAGTGAGGGTTTGTGGGAGTTTTTCCTTGTCCTCTGTGAGGGTCTAAGGCTGGGGGATGTCGTGTACTAACCATTTATTATTTTCACATGTTGGGCACTGTGAAGCCCTTAGAGACTGTAACGGTGATTAAGGGCTATACAAATAAATGTGATTTGATTTGATTTTCAAAGAAAACAGTGAGAGGATCCCACTGTTGCAGTAGACGGTTCACACACTGCTCCAGAGACAGCCATCTTGTGGAGGCCATCTTGAGGATCTTCCTCACATCTGCATCGCTGCTTTTGTCCAGATAGTAATAAATGGTGATAAGGAAGTCTTCAATGTTCACACTAAGCTGCCTGGATGCCCTCTCTGCAGCTAGGTGTATCAGGTGGCAGGGACAACCAACAAGGTAGATGTTTGGATTTTGTGCCTTCAAAAAAGCTGCTACGCCTTTCCCCAAACCTTGCATAACTGCAGCATTGTCAGCTGCAAAGCTGACACAATTTGCCTCTCTCTCTTCTTCAGTTCACCATCAACCAACTCATATATTGCTCTCCCAGTAGACTCTCTTGATTCACAAATTTTGAGCAACATCACAACTACTCTCCCAAGACTGGCATCAAAAATCCTAACCACAATGGGGTACATTTTTATGTCCTCCATATCTGTGCTCCCATCTGTAGCAAGGCTGTATGGAGACCGCTTCATTGCTTCTGTAATGCACTCATCATTCCTGGCCAGTGTTTTCACTATAGAGGCCATCTTGGTTCTGGCACAGCCATACTGTTTGGCTATCTCACTATCGGGAAACATGTTCCTAAATAGTGGCCCGGCATAGTCTGCAGCAGCTAACGGCAAGTTGTGTTCTACAATGAATGTAGTGTAAATAGTTTCTGCCCGAATTGGTCTCAAATCGTGTGCTTGTAGGAAGAATGAGTTCATTTTAGGGATTGAATCTTTAGCAGCCATCATTTTTAAATGTTTTTTTCCCTCCACATGGCGTTGACAGTCTGCCACCCACCCACCCACCCACACACACACACACACTTTGACCCGATTCTTAAATCACTTGCACTCCACTAGGCTATATTATATATTATGATATACAGTGCCAGTCAAAAGTTTGAGTACACCTGCTTAAAACAGTAAAAACAAAAAGGTTTATTTTCATGATTAAAAATACTTTAAAACTGTAAACTTTTCTATAAACACCTAATATTTCATTATATGATGTGTGCTTAAACTGATAATGATAAGTGAATTGCATTCAATTATTTAATTATTAAATTGGAAATCATGTACAGTATCAGTCAAATGTTTGAGTACACCTGCATAAAACATTTTTTTGTTTTATTTTGTATATTGTAACATGTTTTCATTGTCAAGTATTTACAGAAACTTGTGTTGCGATGTAAAACATTGTCAATTATGAATAAAACCAAGTTTCTGGGCATGATTTCCATTTTTATTTAATAATTAAATAATTGAATGCAATTCACTTATGATTATCAGCTTATATAAGCACACATATCATATAATGAAAAAATGGTATTCAATTGACAAACTATCTAGGAATGTATGTAGGTTTTAGCTAAATTATTACCTGAAGCTCCTTGGTGGCTGATGTCAACATCATAATTGCACAATGTGCAAAATGCATGGTGAGGCATTTTTGAGGGGCGGAGACACGGCCATTGCTCCTGATATTTAGCGAGGAACTTCTGGGGCGCATGCACTCGCTTCTTTTTAGTAACGTTAGGTCTGCTGCTCTCTCTCTCAGTGTCAGTATCCTCGTCGTCATCGAACATCATGATGACTAGTATCTCTACCTGCAGGGCTGGTCGGGTGACTGGCTGCTATAATAGGAATTATTTGCTACATTATCAGTTTATCACACCGTAGCCTTAAGTCTCATAACGAGGCTAATCACGTCGTATGCGAGCTACGACTAACTAGCGAACAACAAAGTTACCGAACATGTTTAGCAATGTTTCATATGATGTTAACATTACGGTCACATTTTAAATATTTTTGTGCGTGATTATTACTCCCCCACTTCCCATTTTACCTCAGCAATGCAATGCAACGTACACCTCGGTCGATGACAAAGTAACGTTACAGTAACGTGATGCGGTAACTTACCGCATTTTCTTTTTTTTTTTCCCATTTGCGTAGTTTCAGCTGGCATTTCGTACCTACGTATTTTGACCAAGAATTGCGTGGTTGGTAAACAAAATGCGTGCAGGTTGGCAGGTTTGCATATTGTCCCCCACAAGTGATGCAGGCACCCCTTGGACCAATCAGCAATAAAATGCATCCTTTCACATTTCATCTGGAGATGTAGCAGTTATGGCCTTTTAAAGTACGTTTATTAGGTTTTTTTGGTTAGTTCCAGGACAAAAAAACCACAAGGAAACTAAAAGCTATAGGCCTACAAGAGATGTAAAAATAATAAGGAAAAAAACAATGTGGTGATCTTTTCCTTGCATGTTGTGGTTTCAAGTAGGTGTGGGAATTATGTTGTTCATTTGCAGTTCATGTGTTGATAACTAATAAACATGTTTGGAACTGTGAGATTTAGGTCTACTCCATGGCAAACGGAAACCGACTGAAAGCTTGAATTTTTCCCCTTTAAATCATAGTGCCCTCCTTTAGACAAATCAGCGTATTTTCCCCAAACACTGGAACACAGAACAAAGAAGCAACATCCCTCCACGTTTCATCAAAATCAGACCAGTGGTGTCTGAGCTGTCACCTGAGATCCATAGCCCCCTCCCCACCCCTGCACACAAAAAAAAAAACCAGGAATAAATATGAGTAAACAGGGATAACTTGCCCCTTCCCTCAAGGCATATGTTGGCAGCTATGGACAAACTAATGGACCAGACCAATTATCCTCAAGAGCATGATAGAAAGAATAGAAAGTTATAGCAAATGGAGAGAATGAGTAAAGGAAAATGAAAGTGTACAAGCCTGTATTGGAGTCCCAGGGCATGTTAGGCGTACCTGTCTGGTAGTAGGATTCTGCCACCGTGGGTTGTGGCTGTGCAGCAGCAGCAACAGCCGCTGTAGCAGTGGGCTGTTGGTAGTACTGCTTACTGTCATAAGCTACAGCCGGAGCTGTGGAGCGAACATAAGAGTAGGTGTCCTGTGGAGGCCATACACAAAACAAATTACAGTAAGTCATGCAATGGCCATTTGAAAAGCTGAGTCACTCAAGAGTCAAAGAGCAAGGGCTTCTTACTAGACCCAGCATTTTGCACAGATGTTCTACAATCATACAAGCAGAAATCAATCACGGAATAGGATGAGACATCAATTACTCCAAGAGTAGCCTCAAAAGACATGTTGTGTTTTGCATAAGGCCCTTGTAGGAAAAAATAAATTTAGTGTACCTGGTAGTTCTGGGAAGTGACAGGCGGTGGCGGTGGAGGGACTTCAGGCTGCCGTTGGGCATAGCTGTAGTCAGTGGTGGCATGGGTCGGCTGGTATCCTCCATATGCTGCAGCGGTAGCGGCGGCTGCCACTGAGACCGGCGCTGGCCTGGCTACAGCTACTGTGGCTGCGGTGGGGGCATAAGCAGCTGCCACGGTGTGCGCTGCCACGGGGGCTTGGTGCACAGTGTAGCTGGCCACTGTGGTAGGGTGGGTGTAGGCTACCCCACCCGCTGGCTGCTGACTGGTAGTGCAGAACAGGAGAGAAATGTCAAAGGTCGATGAGGTTGGGAGGTCTCCTTAGGGAGTCAGGGATGGCTGGTGAAGCATCTACAGCCTAGGGCTACAGTTAGACAAAATACTTTCCTTCTCCATACTTTGATTTTCTTTTTTGTAAATTGAAGACCCGAAGAGAATAAAGACTACTACTACTGTTCTTGACTGATGAGGGCAACTCAGACTAACAGACTGCTCTGCTTGTCAGACAATCTGGAGGGTTTTCATACTAGGCGATGGGGCGTCACACACCTCAACACAAGAGATCACACACTACCTGCTTTTGTCATTCAAAAAAATGTTCCCCATGTGTCCAGAAGAGTGCACTGTAAATACAATTACAAAATAAGGCCCTGTTTAGACCTGGCATTAACATCCAATTTGGGCGATCAGATCTCAAGTTCACACCTCCAAGTACGTCCGTTTACACCTGGCATTAGAATGCGTCTGTGATTGTCGCGAGTGATTCAGATCTCATTTCCCCGCTCTATATGCAAATAAACACGTACATCATCATACCAGTTAGCCTGATAACATATCAATTACCAATCATTCATTTGATCTCGCTATGAGAGACAGCGCGTTCTCTCACTCTAGCACCAAACACGGCGCAGAGAGTGAGTGAGTGAGTGAGTGAGTGAGTGCTACGGTCTTTAAATTACGTTTTACGGTATAGGACATTATTTTATTAGTTTATTTTATAATGTGTATGTATGTCGATCTTTTAAAAGACATGTTGAAATAAATATACCTATACCAGTAGTCATGTCTCTCATTGTATTGGTTTGCCCTCTTATGAACGTAATGCGCCGGGTTTTTTATTTTTTAAAAAGGAATAATCGATAATCGTAATTTTGGCCAATTTTGACAGCGCTGCCGCTTAGAGAGGACGTCAGTTGAGTAGGCGGTCCTTCAATGTGACCCAGAACGCATCGCGTGCATACTGCTAAAAGAATGTGGTCTGAGCGATGCGATCTTAAATGCGATTTGGGTGCGTTTACACCAGTACGTTTACAATCGGATCTTAATGCCTAGTCTAAACGGGGCCTAAGTGTTCTATCGTTTGCTCCATGGCCAGGGCTTTTTCCTGGCTCAAAAAGAGGCTTAGGTGGTGCCTAATGGTGGCTAAGTTAATACCCAAACCCCTTCTATTACAATTTCATGCTTTTATAGACAGCGGTTTTTGGCATAATTAACTCAACACTATCCTAGTTGAGGCATTCCATAGCTTTTTAATTCTAGTTTTATTCATTTTTCCAAGGCTAAGAGGACCAGAAGGGGTAGATTAGTGTGTCAGTATTAATTCAACACTTAATTTGTTCCCTACAGGGATCTTTGTAAGTGTCAAGATTGCTATTGCCTTCACAATTTCAAGTACAACATAATAAATAAATTCCTCAATTGGCTGTCTTCAACATCCTTATGATGAACAGAGACATCATATGAGAAGTAACCGTGGCAATCAAAAGCTAAGCTGATCACATAACTGCTGTATGGTGCCGTGGGCATTGTCATGTTTCAGTTTGTTCAGCATATTTTCTCCGACTATATACACAATATACACAATATACACAGCAGGGTCTACCGGCTAGAAAGATCCCTGCCCGTAACATTACAAACGTTAACTGGACACTTCCACAACATTAACACTGGCTTTTCACCACCATCATTCACCACTCCTTTTTTCAAAGGTTGACAGAAGTCGTAAATTGTACACTTCATCTACACATTGTTCACTTTATCTTCCACTCCTGTCACTACTGATAGAATGACACACGCCCTCTGTGGGTAGGCAATCATCACATAACAGGCAAAAAAAAGTCAAAAATAATCACCCATCTTCCAGAACCTTAACAGAAAAAACATGCAAAAACATGTCTCGCTAATACAAAATCAATGGTTCAATCCAGCATCTTATAACTATGAAAAGTGTGGCACTATTAATCAATAGGAACACAACATACACCAATAATTTAGTTACTGCAGACCCTAAAGGTCACTATATTTTAATTTTGATAATTCAATGGTTCCACTGGAGATATCAAATTAACATTATCTATGCCCGTAATGAGGACAAGATCACCAACAATGCAATGGCAATGCAACAGCATAACCTGCTTTTGTATTTTTATTTATTATTATTTCTAATTATTTAGAAGCAACAAGATGAATTCAAAGGTTTCTCTAATGCGTTATGTTCACTGTCTCTGTGACTAATCTCACTCAGCTGTTGCTCAAGCCTTTTTTCCTCCTTCGCTTGTGTGAGACAGACCTGCTAGCTGGACAAGGGCGTAGTCGGACAAAAACCTGACATCGCCTCAACAACGGGAGGTAATTGTTAACTTTTTTGAACTTGTTGCCATCTGCGAAGTGACATTACTCCAGCTGCTACAACACACACACAGACGCCGTTTAAAACATGGCAACCATATTGTCCATTTCGGCAACCAAAAGCTGATGCCTGGTTGCTAAGCCTGGCAACCACTTTTAAAAGTTATCGTCGAGCCCTGTGTACACGCTAATGCTACGTGCAAGTAGGTTGGCAAACACCCATGCAGACGTCTGCGAGCGACACCCGCGCATGTACTCAGACATCAGGCTTTACATATCCATTGGTTCTAGGCAGTTAGCGCATTAACGCCATGCTCACTTTAGAGTTGTATTTATTTTGACACACATTATTGGAAACATTGTGTTAGAACGGGTGTGTAATGTCATGTGTAACGTCATTGTTATTACAAGAAAATCTTTAAATATCATGATTTTGAAGGCCATATCTCCCAGCCCTACCAGGAGGATCCCTGCTGCTGCTCCTCCTCCTCCTCATTGAGAGGAGCCAGTTGAGGTGGCCCAGGCACCTGATAAGGATGCCCCCCAGACACCTCCCTTGCACCTCTCTTGATTATTTCAGAGCATACTTGATTGCATGCCACAGTGGGGCGCAAGGAAAATCTCATTTAACAGACAGATGAACTTGTATAAAACTTTGGATGGGGGAGATCTGGGCCAGGGTACATTTTTTGTATGCCATTTGTTAAATCACATTGCGTTTATTGTTATGACTTAGATGAAGATCACACCATATATTAGGGGCCATTTATACAGGAATTTATACTCGCAACTGTATGTGACTAGGCCTGCATCATTTTATTGGCACAGCATATAACAAAAAAACAGATTCTGCAACCAAACATCCACAGACACACAAATACTTAAGGCTCAAGAAGGTGCAGTGGAGAATGAACACTCACTCATAGGACTGAAGTACTGAACTGTGATTGACATAACATTGGCTGCAGCAATTTCTAAATTGCAAGACGGAGTGTTTTTCCCCTTCAGAGGGCAAAGTGTTTTAGACAGCTTCCTAAGCAAGGCCTTCTGGTGCTATGCAGAATCTTTGACGTAATATTTAAGTTGGATGTCAGAAGGGAAAACTGTACTCTAGGGAAGGATAATCCATATATAATAAAACCAAATGACTTGTGGGAGGGCATTTTGTCTTCATCTTAATGAGTGTCTTAAGAATTCAGACTGCTTCCTGAAGATCCTCCAGGATGTAGCCATGGCTCCCGTCATGCAGCAGTCAGTTTCATCGAAAGATTCAATTCATATGGATGAAAGGTAGCTCTCTTTAATCAAGCCCATTGGAACATTGCTAAGTATACTATAAAATTTAGTAACGATGATTATAATGTTGGGGCTGCAAGCAGAAGTTCCCCAAACGTAACAGATTTGGGGGGTTTTTAGTTTCCCGCTGTACTTTTGCCATCCCTGATGAACCAAAGTCAGGCCTTGTAATATGCAGTTCCTACACCTTTTCGCTAATAAAATTCCATGGCTTTTCCAAGACTGTTCCATGAGATGCATCACAATTTCCCATAACCAATATTTGTGTATGTCGCAAAAAAAAGATTAACAAATTTACATGACATTTCTAAAATTATATGCACATGTTCCATTTTCCATAACTTTTCTAGGCCTGGAAAACACAATTTTTGAATGCCATGACTTCTCCAGGTTCTCCATGACCGTAGGATCCCCGAATAAGAAATTCACCGCTTAAAGTGAGAAGAGGAGCCAGAATGACTTGAGCCATTCACATGAAGGTCAGGATCTTGTGGAATGTCAAGCGCGTGAAGACTGGCAGCCCACAAATCACCACTGTTAGCATGTTTAATATGATTAAGTGATGGAATAGACACATCTCTGGCACAGCTATAAAAAAAAAAGTTACATTTTTTCCAAACAGCTTGTGCAGTATAGTCCAAAGGGCTCGGATTGTCATTGAGGAATATAGGAGATAAATAATGGATTTTGGACCCACAGTGCAACAGTTTGGCTACAAAACACTTGGGTTATGCTGCATGAGCTGTTTGGAGAAATTTGACACACGTTATGCTCTTTTGGAGCTGCAAAAAGATTAACTAGTTTGGAAGGAGGCTGAGATGAAACTAGGGGGACTAACTCACTTTGTGTTTGGTTTTCTTACAAACTTGGCGAGAACTATTCCTTCAACTGAAGTAAATTCTCTTTGCTAAAAATAAACTAGTGTCCATACTGACTGGGTCATTAATGTAATATATATTAAAGCTTTGTAAACACCCTTGGTCTACTGTTAATTTGTTCAAATTTCATTAGCCATACATTCTTAATCTGTGATTATCTTAGCCATTAAATTATGTTGTGAAGAGTATTTTATAATTTTTCAATTCAGGAAAATCACTCAAATAAACAATGTTATGGAAGAAGACTCAACTTAAGGTAGTGTGCGCGGTCAGTCCTACCCGTACACAAGAGAATCCATGATGAAGATGCCAATTATGGCAAACGAGGTCATCACAGGAGCAGCTCTATACCTATATTCAATAACCAGGTATAACAAAAAGCACGAACAAATGCAAACGCCAAACACATTTGTGGATATTGCTGCTATTGTAATCTCAAATTCAATTCTGGTTGTACCTGAAATAAACTTTCATCAACATCATCCAATATCACAAATGATCAATTCTCTTCCATTTTATTGTGCTAGAGGAGACCCTTTGGGGAGTGGTGGTGTGACAGCAGTGAATGAGTGCATGGGCCAACAAGCTGACGGAGCACAAAAAGCCATGCCCTTAATACCATAAAGAATAGATTTGGCTCTCCATGAATGAGCTTTTAGCAGCAGCAGGAAATGTGCTAGCGACCCATTTCCAAAACAATTCCAAGAACTTACTTGGATCAAAAAATAACTTTAAAATACCATTCTCTAAAGCATTAAAATAAATCAAATGTCTCAAAGAAAATTTATACCAAAATAAATTACACCTTAAAAATGACATACGGGTAATTTGGAAACCGACAATAATGGTTGTTTTGTGCAGATGGGCTAGGTTGTTTTAGGTCAACATAATGATGACACAACAGATGACATTAATGTGTGACACCAAATTTGTCTCGTCAGTCTCCAGTCTGACACACAGTAGGCCACAGCCTGTTTAGAAAAGAGCTCTGTATTGTGTGCTTGTGGAGGTCTAATCTAGTGAGAAAAAAAATGTTTTTTTTAAATCTCAAGCCACTGTTATTACTTAAACTTAGTATCTACGGTCAGGGCAGGCTTAAGTGAAATGAATATGTAATGGTTAAAAATGTTATGTGCAAATCTAGTGACATAATGATCTATCCCTGACAAATTTTCCCCTCCCAAAAATGAAGCAAATACTTAAATTCATGTTTGCAAGTTGATTCTGTTATTACGTCTTTACGTACGCTAGTGTATCACTTCACTAGTACTTATATTAGCCGGCACATCCAGTCACCAGGACTAGCTTAGTTTAGTTTTGCAGCCGCTCAGTGCTAAGCACCCCCTCCCCCAGTCTGAAACAATGGCAGCAGTGGGACGCAGCCAGTCAATAGCTACAATGGACCATATGCAAACTCACGTAGTGGTCAACGTTATGGGGCAGGTTGTTATCGCAGAGAGGCTACTTACCTGTATTGTGCAGCAGCGCCATGGCTAAATCCAAAGTAGTTGCCGGTAGCCATTTTGGCATCTTCACCAAGCCGGCTGGGGACTGCGGAAAGCAGACACACAGGGTAACGCTATGCTAGCTGTTAGCAGCAGGCTAGGAGGAGCAGCTTCAAGGACATGTCATAAACGTCAAGGTATTGCTCTTAACCTCATCAATAAGTATTTGTAAGCAACCAATTTAGACTACATTTGCTTTTAAGAATACTCACCATAGGTGAAGGAGACTACTGGACATATGGGAATCATCGGGTTCCTATTCTCTGACGACGTTTGAATGATAAATCAGGCTATTTATATTACAGCTCCTACCCGGAAATGCCTTCCTGGCGCCTGCGCTATTGTACTGCTTCTACTTCCTGGACTTCCACAGACCTTTTATGGGTTACACCCATAGACATATATACATAGACGCCGCATTGACGAGTAGACTGCTTCTGCCCATTGCTACGATACGTAAACGTCGCCGCCATATTGGTCCGGGCAAGACTGGCCTGTAAACAAATACAAGTAAACGGGGAGCTGCGGTTTTTCTGGATGAAAAGCACTATAACGTTTACATTTCTCAACCGATTTCAATGAGTCCTTTTTATATTCAAGGGTTTATGATGTACGTGGAGTAGAAAAAAAGGTTTTGTCTCCAGTTACTTAGTTAGGCTATAATCGGTGCTAGACGCTCAAGAGAGCAGTGTCAACGTTAGACTCACATGAACTGAATTACTTAGGTGGTGGAAAATAATTCATTGTCATAAAGCATTGTAAAAACTCAGGTTTGTCAAGCATGGATTTGGCTTATTTTCCTTGGTTTATACTTGTGGAGACGTCCATATATAATATAATTTAATGTACATGAAATGTGCAGAAAGTTATTTTTCTGTCCATGTCCCCATCATTTTAGCTTTTCTTGTGCTCCAGGTCAGAACACAGCTCATTCACTTTGAAATACTGGGGGGGAAAAAATCTAAATAGCGCATTTTTAAGTACTAATAATTGACCATCATTGAGAAAAATGGAACAAAATCGGCAAATACAAATTACAATAGTGAGACACTGGCAGTCAGTCTGCTTTCTATATTTTTATAGCAGTGAAAGGATACAGATATACTCGAAGACAGACAATTACAGACAAAGACTATTATAAGATAAGATACGCCTTTATTGATCCCCAGAGGACAAATAAAGAGGAAAAATTCAAATGGCCTATAATCGAGATTTTCATCTATATTTATATATCTATATTTCTCCAAACCGATTTTTATGACAAGCTACTCGTTTCGGCTAAGCGGCTGACATATTATGAATCTGACTGTAGTTAGCTGGCTAGCTAACCTTTCTCACATTTTGAAGGTTTCCCAAAGAGAAGAGCTGATACACAGCGATTATAGCCTAACGATCGAGATTCTAAGTAACTGGAGACAAAACTTTTTTTTCCTACTCCACGTAGATCATAAACCCTTGCATATAAAAACGGCTCATTAAAATCGGTTGAGAAATGTAAACGTTATAGTGCTTTTCATCCAGAAAAACCGCAGCTGCCCCGTTTACTTTTATTTGTTTACAGGCCAGTCTTGCCCGGTCCAATATGGCGGCGACGTTTACGTACGATCCACAGGCCAATGCGGCGTCTATGTATATATGTCTATGGTTACACCCAGCCCCCGTGTGTCGGAGTCTCGAAGCCAATTTGGTATGGTGGCCGACGGTGGCATTGCAGCCTAAAATACTCTGACGGCCCAAAAACATTTTCCTCATAGACAGCCATTGAAAAGGGCACTTCTCTAAAACTGTTCAGAAGGCACGTTAAATGTCACGCAAATCCAAAACCACTCTGAATTATGAAGTTATTTTTATCAGTTTTGGTTTGGAATTGTTTTGGAATTCTAACAGTCAATTACTTATTGAACAAGGTTTATTATTATACACAGACAGCCTTGAAAATTTTGAAAAAAAATCAAAGGAATATGCCATTGTCTTCTACAACCCAGGAACCCAGGTTGTCTCACTATTAAGGAACTCTGGCGATCTTAAGTAAACCTTGAAAACTGTAGGAACACCGTTTTTGTTGGGGATGTCAATGTACTTAAACAGATTTATAAGAAATGTGAATAACTTTAATTATGTTTCATTGTCAACTGTGTTCTGGTAATCTTTGAGGGTATTTAGTGGAAGAGAGCTTGGTTAATATAATACATATTATATTAATAATTAAAGAAAGAAAGTATAATTTAACATGCTACAAAGGAATTACCCTGTAAAGCATGTATTAGAAAGATTAAATGTAAATAGGCTGTAGAAAATTCATGCAAATTTTGCAGATTAGCAAAAGACACCATCATCCATCTGTTGTTCCTTGTATACAGTGTATCCTTTTGGACAGATGTAGGCCTATCTAATTTTTTAACTAAAAATTTCTGGGCCCTCTGCAAAATTTCCAAGAAGGTAATGTTAATGAGTTTGACCATACAACTATTCATGGGTCACTCTACCAAAAGAGGGCCTTTTGCCATTTTCCCAAGTTGATTCTTAAAATCTTTTTTGTGCTATCTAGACTCAAAGTGATTAAATTACATCTTTATTGCTTGTATATCCAGCACAGATTTTTAATATTTTCCAACAATCGTCCAGCTCATTTTTAAGCAAACATTATACATATGGCTGGAAATTATCCCAATTTTTAGATTGATTGTAGCACTCTACTGGTTTTACATATATTAGGTAAAATCATAATTTCATTTCAAATGCACCAATACATTTTAGATTATTTACAAGTAACAGGGTTGACAACAGTCACTTGGTTGATAGGTCAAAGTAAGTGCAATAACATTGTTTTTATAGTACAGTTGCATATAATATTGGTTTCTCTCGATTCAATATGACTAATGATTGCAAATTTAAGCCTTTTTGGGAAGTTTTAAACATACAACAGGACCTTGGGTAAAACAGCACAAGGAAAGGAAAGGAAAGGAAAATAAGAGCTTTTATTTCAAATATGCTCAAACATGTGTATGTGTTATTTGAGCTTATATTGTGTGCTACAAACTGTAGCTATACTATCTTTCTCTCTACTCTTTGTGAATTTAAACAATACAGCATCATTTTAGATTTTATAAAAAGAAATTAAACGGCAATGGCTAAATTATAAGTTTGTAAATTAAGTTCATTGAAAAAAAAAAAAAACACCCTGGAGAAGCATGCCAGAGGCAGTTGGCACATTGAACCAATAAGACCCCGGAGAAGTGTCATGTGACATGGAAGTGTTACACCAGGGCCTCGTCTCCAGGGCTGCAGCTGGACACTATTGGAGTCTGTCAGCTGGCGCGGAGTGCCCTGTTCGCTTTTATCTAAATACCACACGAGTAGTCGGCCGTTAATCTTTATATAGAAAAGGACAGAGTGGTGTGTTTTCTGGGACTGTTCATGACATTAGCAACACCATATTTTATTTAAATAAAATATTAAGATATTACATGCCACCGCTAAGAGGAAAGATCCACTAAGGGGTGCTGTTCTGACATCGTAGCTCTGTGTTGCTGTTCAGTCCGGCAGTAGATGTGCGCACACACACAGAAAAGAGTTGTGGAATGTTCAGGGGGCTAGAGCACATGATGCCATTTCAGCCTTGTGCCTGGAGCTGCAGTCATCTTTATTACTGTACTTCATAGTCTTCCATTTACACTGTTATCAGATAGATATAGTCCACTCAAACGTTCACATCCAATTGATCATACACCTTCAACGGTCAAAGATCAACTCATCTTAAGGGGGGGGGGGGGGGGGGGGGGTCAGAAAAACTACTTCGGAAAATACGAGTACTGCTACTCTTAGAAGTCACCTAGCAACCACCTAGTTATATGCATCTGTAACACTTAGTACATTTTGCATCTCATTGTTATAGATTCCTGGTTAATTTCTCCTCATTTGCATGATGCTTTTGCACATTTCCCTCCTCTATTACGGTCAAAACTGGTTAACCCCTTTATTATATTTATAACTCAGCACCTTAAAACCCTGTCTTACTTTTTAACCTTGCAGCTTATGACTTACCTTGCTGT
The DNA here is from genome assembly GCA_034670405.1 of Hoplostethus atlanticus. Classification (NCBI taxonomy): domain Eukaryota; kingdom Metazoa; phylum Chordata; class Actinopteri; order Trachichthyiformes; family Trachichthyidae; genus Hoplostethus; species Hoplostethus atlanticus. Next base: position 242,449 of record JAXDDX010000048.1, read on the forward strand.
GGTCACAGCAACTACAGCACAAAGACCAAACCTGCACATCAGTGGAGGTCACTGCTCCAGATATGTGACCGATTGGTTATCCTAGTACTAAATGAAATGTTATGCTTGGGTGTCTACCTACCCACATAGGTTGTTCAAATAAATGAACCAAACAGACAAAAAATATATAATGAGCTTTATTTTCTTTAAAATCAACGTGATGTAAAAGCTACAACCAGGACCAGAAAGGGAAAAAGGAAAGAAGGCCCAGACCTGCCGGAGTTTGGACTATGCTGCCACTAGTATTGAGGGGTTGGCCTGAGAACAGAATTACGCACGCACGCGCCCCCCCTCTTGTGATGGGCCTGGAACCAACAGAAGAGTTAAAACATAAGTACAGAACACAACTCTTCATAGATGAAGCTATGTTGTTGCATTAACCCAAGTAACAAACATAAACCCACAAAACAGCGGCTGATAGCCTTAGCCACAACTTCCTGTAACAACAGATCATGAAACAGCACATTTACCTCGGTCTAGTCCCTACATTACCACAATCACCACAGGCACAATGGTTGGCACGTCTAGGAGGCCTTTAATGTAGCTCCTTCCCTCCCTGGGATCACTGCTGCAATATGACCACTGAGAACCTTTAAGTGACAATTTCCGACAATAAGTTGCTGCTCCAAACACCAGTTAAGTTATTTATCTAACCAGAGCACATTACTCACCATCCATGTTCACACCATCTAGCCCTAAAATGGCCAGCAAGGAACTGACAGCTTTAAACCCTCCCATGGAGTTCACAGGTGGATGCAATCATCTAATGGGCAGGTGCTACCTGTCACATATGCATGGATTTTACATTAACAGTTGCGAGAAAAAGTTTGTGAGCCCTTTTGAATTACCTGCATAAATGGCTCCTACAACATGGTTTGATCTTCATCTAAGTCATAATAGATAAACAATGTGTGTTACACCAAAAATTGTCTTTGCCTTTATTTATTGTTCAAACAGCTTAGATTGGAAAAAGTATGTGAACCATGAGATTTAGTACCTGGTGGAACCTCCTTTAGCAGGAATAACCTCAACCAAATGTTTCCTGTAATTGCTGATCAGACATGCACAACGGTTAGGAGGTATTTTGGACCATTCCTGTTTCAGTTAATTGATATTTTGGGGATGTCTTGCTTCAGATCATGCCACAACATTTCAATAGGGTTAAGGTCAGGACTCTCACTTGGTCATTTCAAAATGCACATTTTCCTCAGTTTAACCCATTCTGTTGTAGATTTGCTTTTGTGTTTGGGGGTCATTTTCATGCTGCATGACCCAACCTCTGTTAAGCTTCCGATCACGGACGGTTACCCTGATATTCTTCTGTGGAATTTCCTGATATAATTTGGAATTCACGGTTCCCTCAATGATTGCAAACTGTCCAGGCCCTGAGGCAGCAAAGCAGCCCCAAACCATGATGCTCCCTCCATCATGCTTCACAGTTGGGATGAGGTTGTGCTGTTAAACTGGGCTCACACCACAAGTTTTAAAATCCTAACCGATTTTGAAATCGGGTTGCATCATGCACATAAGGAGAATCTTCACAGATGTTCTTCTCTCTAATCTCAAACATGCACAGACTACAAGATCTGAAAATAATGGTGCATCACACACTAGAGGATATTACTAAGATTATCGTGCCAGAGGGAGCATGAATGCACCGCCTCGCGTGATCTCATGGGGAAGTAGGTGTAAACAAAATGTAGACTGGCATGGTGAAGCCGGTGCAACTTGCTTTACTAATGCTTTGCAGTGTGAAAGAATCACTGTATCCCCTCAAATGCCCCTATATTGCAAATCAAATCAAATCAAATCACATTTATTTGTATAGCCCTTAATCACCGTTACAGTCTCTAAGGGCTTCACAGTGCCCAACATGTGAAAATAATAAATGGTTAGTACACGACATCCCCCAGCCTTAGACCCTCACAGAGGACAAGGAAAAACTCCCACAAACCCTCACTGGGAAAATTGGGAGAAACCTTGGGAGGGGCTACTCAGAGAGGGATCCCCCTACCAGGACGGTTGGGCGTGCAATAGATGCCGAGTTTGGGCAAGCAGCGTATACACAATATATGAAAGTTTATTTTGGTGGGACATCCAGATCTGATGGGGCGGCATCACAGCAACGGCAACTCAGTCAGCGTCATCATAGGACTAGGGGACCATGCAGGCGCCAACACTGCCCAGATAGGAGAACGCAACGTCCGCTCAGTCAGCATCGTCCTAGGAGGGGGGACCAACCAGACGCCAACTCTGCCGGGCTGCGGCCTGGAACAGATAGGAGACTCACCCACACACACCCATACACACACACTCTCACTCACACAGACAAACATGACCAGCGTCAGTGGACAGGAGCAGGTAGACCAGGAGAATAGGACATGTAGGCAGGATGCTAGTATCCATCCGCAGGACCCTGATCTAGGATGAGCTAACTGGTCTAGCCTTACTCTGAGAAGAGACTGAGCCATATTGCAACACGTAAGGTAAAAGACGTTTCATTTATTCCCGCCCACATTAGGTAAAATAAAGCATAGACATAAAACGGGAAGAATATTTACATTTTAATCCAATCAAAGAGGACAGAATCAAATGCATACAGTGTACATTGCAACCAATAAAATAGTTTCAATGCTGTGACGTGTGTTACCTTGTTTACAGTGAGCCGTTAAACTAGCTGAACTAACCTTAACTATCAATATTGCAAATATGCTTCTGCAAACATGTCAAATGAACCAGTGCATCAGAAAGGAAAATACAGTCAAACAAAACTGAACTTCAACGTTAATAATGTTACATCCCTGACGTCCACAACTCCGTTGGAGCCTGGCCCTCCACTAGAACCAGCGCAGCGGCAGCCAGAAGAACCCCAAAGCAGCAGCCCTGTGCCCGCTGAGACTGTCAAGCCACCGGCATTGAACCAAAACAGGCTAGCGCTGGCTCCGACTGCCTGGAGGGTTGTTGTCGGGACATAGTGACGGGTAAAGCTGCACAGCTAATTGTAGACAAAAAGGAGACCGCTAGATCGTTTGGCCAAAGAGAAAGGTACTTTAATGCAGATTGGTACAAAAATTGAGAGTGGTTAATTCTTTGCTGCTGTCAAACAGTTTGTAACTTTCTCCAAATGTGGAGATGACGGCGTCCGCCAGCCTGTGGTGCAAGCAAGCTATAGTTACTCCGCATAAGTTTAGTGCGAGTCTCCGGTCTATCTACCGCTACACATACACAATCACACATACACTCTTTTTGGCCCCCGCACTTCTGAAATGAATCCGGCGCCCGTGCTTGGAAGACACGTTATATAGGCAGTCGTGTTCTTGCCACATATCTCCAAGCCTTTCCTCCATCTCAGCTGTCCAACGCACCCGTACAACGTACAACAGCTTGTTGTTGTTTCTCCATTCACTTCCGTGTCCTTGTAGATTGTCTCTCTCATTGGTTATTGTGGTCCCGCTCGGAAAGCAGTGACGTAATCATCCCGAGTTTAAATCCTAGATATCAAACATGTTTGATATTATCGGGGCGGCCCCGATGCGTCCCCGAGCAGATCTGGAGGTTTAAGATTGGATCTGTAAACCCCTCACATTACCAGATAATTGGTGCCGAACATCGGTGCCGAACAAGGTTCTGTCCAGATCACTCCGCCGATTGTCGGGAGGGGAGAATCGGGGATAAATCGGCCCAATTGTCCTCTAGTGTGAGTCCGCACACTAGAGGAAGCTCCAAAATGTAGCTTCCTAAAACCTCTGGAACATAGAGAACTTGTACTACATAGCGGTTGTGGAGGTGGGCCTGCAGTAGGGATTAGGTTGTCCCTGGATGGATTTCAAGCATTCATTTGGCTTCACCATGTTTGAATCTGTACCTGGGGAAAAGTTTAGTACACATCGGATGTTGGAAACAATAGTGACAGAATTTGATCTGAATCCTACCCAGTGAACATGGCAGATTTCGATGCACAGAGCCATTAATTAATGTCATAATGTCTGTCCTTTTTTTTTTTTTTTTTTAATTACAGGCTGTTTAATATCTCCATACATGGTCGCTACTCAAACATGACCGACGCAGAGTTGGATGAAAGAGTCATTGACCTGGTACAAGGAAACGACGAACTTGGCCCAGGCGCTGTGCGTGCACGTCTTTTTGGAGAGGGCTTTGTTGTGCAAAGGAGTCGTGTTCGACAAAGTCTGCTCAGGACCAACCCAGAAGGGGCTGCTCTTAGAGCTATGTCTCACAGACTGCACAGGCGTACATACAGAGTGGCTGGGCCAAACTCCTTGTGGCATCTGGATGGAAACCACAAGCTCATCCGGGGCCCGTTCCAGAAAGCGGGTTTAGTGAAAACTCTGAGTTTGTTAACCCTGAGATGAGGGAAACTCTGGGTTTTCCGTTCCAGAAAGAGAGGTAACTCAAACTCTGATTCAGTTACCATGGTAACTGACTCTGTGAACCGAACCTGCTCGCTGGCAGGTTTTCTTTAACAAACCCTGAGTTTCTCCCTGTCTCCTCCCTCTGCTGAACCTGAAGCAGCTGTCGGACATGGCGTGTCCCTTCCTCGGTAACCCGATCGATATTCAAGCGAAAGTAATTCGCATAGCCTTACGTCGGGAGAGGATTTTGAGACCCCGATTAGATGTTCTATGTCCAGGATGGAAGAGCTGTCTGAGATATAATATGCCGTTTACAGTTCACGGATTAAGCTACCACCACCCCGAGCAGTCAAATAAAGACACATTTCATTTGGTCTTCTTTATTTCCTACAAATACAAAAGCAACAGTTAGTATTTTTATATTGTTCCAACAACACATTTCACCTGTGACCATGCACCCACCTCTAACTTATGTTCCAGTAATTAAATTTCTAGCTCTGCCTTTCTAATTTGTCACCCCAAGTACACCATTTGAAGTATGTCTGGCCCAGACAGCTCAGTTGGTAGAGCATGAGACTCTCAGTCTCAGGGTTGTGGGTTTGATCCCCACATAGTGTTAACTATCACCTTTGTAAGTCGCTTTGGATAAAAGCGTCTGCTAAATGACTATTGTAATGTTTTTATATTTCATTTTCAGCTGCTGCCAAGTGCGCTTTGCGCCCGTGGGGTTCACCTAAATGAAAATATTTTTTTTCCAATACTATTCCACCACTATTTCCTCCAATACTATTCTCACATGTAGGTAATATTATAAGAAAGTGTGGTTAAATGTTAAATGAATACACTACTGCATTCAAACACATTGACTCGGGCAGCGATTCTCTCCCACGCCAATTCCCTCTGCTTTGCCGCTGCAGCGGTGTTGCTCTTCTTTTTAAAGATTGGTTCATACTCCCCATAAGCATTTAATAACAGTTCTAACTCCAGTGGGGTGAAGTACGCCGATCTTTGCTTGCCGGTTGCCATGCTGAATCGTAGTATCGGGCCTCCATTGATGATGGCTTTTTATTGTCGTCGCGCACACGCTTAACTCAAGGTGAACATACTCAAAGTTGATTGAACTAACTCAAATCAGCCGTTCTGGAACCGAAAACTCAGAATTTGCCATCTTGGAATCAATGAATCAACTCAGAGTGCAGGGTTAGACTCAGAGTTTGCTGAACCTGCTTCTTGGAACGGGCCCCAGGTCAGTAACTATACCCCATGTGTACATAATATACGTCTTTTTTGAATTATTATTTTATCTATTTAATGAAACAAGTGAAGACACACTCACCCATGTGAAAAAGTATATATAAGTGTGTATATATAAGTATATATCTTATATAAGTATATATAAGTTATTTAGTTCAGGGGGGGAATACTTATTCACGTGAAATAACCATAACTCATTATGTGTATATACATTGACCGCTGTTTACTGTACAGTTTACACATCTTACTATTACTCACCTGGCTACCACAGTTGTCACCTGTCTAGCACAGCAATTTTATTATATTGTATTTTAGATTTTATTATACTCTATTCCTATATTGTAGCTTCTGTGTCTTTTTTTTGGTCTTATGTCTTAGATTATAATCAGAATTTTTTTGTTTCCACTTGTGACTTTCTTTATATATCTTTTCTATACATATATGTAAGAGCACTGTTGGAGGTAGCCTGAGACTTGCCAACGACCGCGTCCTGTAATTGTTGTCCATATGACAATAAAGAACTTGTAAACCTTGCATGTCAACAAACTAAAATTTCTAGTCTATTCTGAGCTATGACATTGTCATTCATGTTATGCAACTTGTGTAGTTATTGATAAGGATGCTAGACAATGAGTGTTACAATTACATAATGATTTAAAACGTATGGATCAACATTTTGCTATTTGTTTTCAAGGTGGAGAATCGTTATACATGGAGGAATCGATGGATTCAGTCAAATGATCGTGTTCCTACAAGCTTCAGGAAACAACAGAAGCAGCACTGTGATGGAGCAATTCGTTCAGGTGGTTGACCAATTTGGTGTCCCCTCTAGAGTGAGATGTGATCATGGTGGAGAGAATAATGCTGTTTGCCTTCTTTCGAGTCTGCAGTCATATGCTTATCAAAACAAGTAAACAAAAACAGAAGAAAGGGGGGAAACAACAGAAAAAGCACATTTTCCCCCAGATTTAAATCATCCTGATTTAAATTTAGACTTTGCTAATCCAAAACACAAATCTTCCTCCTGAGCCAACCTTTGGTAAATCTGATCAAAAGACCAATTTACTTGCCATGGAAACAGGAATTGGTTCTGCTTTTCAGTGTCTTACTGCACCCCAAAATGAACAGCACAGCCAATTCCTGTTTCCATGGCACTCTTGAATTTATTGTACGTCTGATGTACTGGAAGGCGAAGTATTAGCGCACAGGTATTTGCTGTGGGATAAAGGGCTGGTCCATCCTCTGGGTGGAGAAACTCCAGCTCAGGTTGTGAGGGAAACCCCATAGCTGGGATTTTCTCCAGCCCAGTGGCAAAGGCGAGGATGTTTCCCAGGCTCAGCGAGGGTTCTCCATCTATCAAAATACATTTTTGTAATCAATGAACTAGAGGACTAAATAATGTAAAGAAAATTAAGTTATTTTATTGTTTAAATTATAATAATAAATTAAAAGAGGGGATTATGTTAATATTGCACACTAGACTAGACTACTGATGTGTGTTTTGGTGTTAGTCTGAACTCCAGCATATACAGTAGTAGCTTCATGTGTATGCACAACACTCCACTTGCTCTCTGCGAGAGTTCAGCTACTGCTAGCCATTTGTGTCTCACAATATGTACATTGTACAGTATTAAGAGCACCCTCTGCTGCTGTGTGTGACTGTAAATAAATGCTGGCCTGAATAATGATTTACCAGGACACAGTAAACAATTAACAGTGAAGCTTAACCACGGTACAAGGTACAACAGAAAATGGTTTAGGTGCCCTTTTCCCCTTTTTCTTACGAACACTTCACATAAACAATACAATGTGTTTATATTTGGCACTTTCTTACCCTCCACCTGCAGGAGTCAGTCCCTCCAGTAGACAATGGTCCTGGTCTCACCCCTTCTCCTGTTGGACCCAGTCAGTGATAGGCTTGACGGCTTAAACACTGCCACCACATCTGCTGCAAACAAGGTTCTTTGATCCTCCAGGAAGATTGGTGCCAAGGCCTTGTAGTGGGCCTTCATCGCCTCCAAGGCACCAAAGATGCTCAGGCCCTCTCTGAATCTGTAAATGTAAGGAGAAGTAAAATAAGAGAGAGAAATCTAAATGTGTCAGTTGCTCTGAAATAAGCACTGTAACAACCTACTGACTGCTTCCATTGTACAGCGTGTGAACATGTTGAAAATTATATATTTGGCCGAGGCAAAATTGTCTTGTCTCGGCAAGACAATACAATGCACTAAAGGCCGTCTGGAGGCCTCTTTTACAATACAATAAAGGCCGTTTGGTTGCCTTTAATCAATAGAAATTTAGCATAAGAGACGTGGTGTTCACAGGTCTAGAGGAAGGTGAGACAGAATTACTTCCACTCAACTCAATTAACATAGGGACGACAGAGGCTGAGAGGGAGGTGTGGGGATGAAAAGATCTATGTAAAATAGTACATGGATGAGTCTGTATAAAGGAACTGTTTCTACTTGGAATTCTTCAGAGTATCATCATAGGCAGTGAAATGAAATCAATTCTGATTTGAAAGTTAAGTCTTTTTAACTTAATAATTGTTTAAAACATTTTTTCTTTCTCATTTCACCAAGCTTATTGTCTCAGTCCATCAGTAGTAATTTAAATGATGAACATTACCATGCTATACTTACTGTTGGAGGGCTGCATGGATGCGTCCCTCTGTGTAAAAATCCAGAACAGCAGTCACCAATTCATCTCTCTGCTCTAACGTTCGGAGGTAACACAGGGAGCCCATGAGAGACAGCTCCTCCGATGCGTCATTCACGGCTTCTCTGGCCTCTTCCAGGGATTTTGCAGTGAATTTAAAATACAACATAACTACAGACTAAGTGTGCAATATTACAGCTGAATTACAGGAGTACAGAATATGTATATCTATAAGTACACACCTGGACCATAGCTTTGTATAAAACAGGCTGCTAAATGGATGAATTTAAATGTACATAAATAATTTACTTGCCTTTTGGAGCTTTTCTTTCAGAGTGTGGTCAGTCACCTCTTCCATACTTCCAGGAAGAGGTGATGAACCACAAATCTGGCTATAGAGACGCTCTGAAAAGAAATTTGGAGAAACTCCTCCTTGCAGAAGGCAAATGACAAGCATTTTGCCCACCATTTTGTAGACCCCATTGTGCAAAGCTGAAGAGAAAAAAGAAGTAGCCTAAGTATTACATAAATATTATAGTACAATATTTTCCAAAAGTAAAAAAAGCTAAAAGCTTTTCAGATATAATTTAGGTGTGCTGTACAGATGCTGAGAACTTAGAATGTATGTTAATATACAAATTCCAATGCATTACATTACATGTAAGCTTACCAACACTATCCAGGGCCAAGGTGCGTCTTTCCGGTGGACCTTCAAAAATTGGGTGGCTCTGGAGTTGTCTCGCCAGAAGGCGACAGAACTCCCTTGTGGGACCCCCTTCATCGATAGCCCCTTCTCCTACTCCATCTCCATCAACAAAAACAACATCTAATTTTGACTCTGGGTCAAAATTAGCCCTGCTGAAGGCTCGGGAAGCACAGTCAAACTCCTCCCCATGTAGAGCATTTATCTGGTTGGCTCTAATGGGCCTCTCTTTGAGTTTCCCTCTGAGACCTTGAAGAATGACGCCAACATCCACATCTCTGAAAACAAATATATAAAGAACAGGGACAGTCTTGCAAGTCGCGTCTTACAAGGGAATAATGTGATTAGCAAGATTTGGTGGTAGCTCTTCTGTTTGAATCCAAGGGTGTTTAGTGTATTTAGTTCTTATCAATCATAGTAACTGTTCTTGGCATATTACTCATTAAAGCCACAACATCCCTCTCAATTTTTCTTAAATATCTACGTAAAGCCAATATTCATTACTCACAGACTGGCAGAAGGAGACGGGCTGGGAGGTGGTAACGGATTGGCAGGAGGTGGTGGACTGGGAGGTGGTGACGGACTGGCAGGAGGAGGTGGACTGGGAAGTGGTGACGGACTGGCAGGAGGAGGTGGACTGGGAAGTGGTGACGGACTGGCAGGAGGAGGATATGCACTGGCAGGTAGAGGTGTTGCACTGGCAGGATCCGTATTTGCCAGCAACTCCTGAAATGATCAGACAATAAGTATTCTTTACTTACTTAGATGTGCAGTGCTGCTCAAAGTGTTGTAGTACTCAAGTCTGACTCAAGTCCTGATTTTTGTGACTTGATTTTGTATGGGGAAGCTAGCTAGCTAGCAAGCAAGCTTTCTCACAATCCTAAAGTCGGTGGTAATACTCATTAACAAAGACAACAATCATCTGCACTCAGATTCAAACACGGTGACTCAGACTCGGACATTAGAGTTCAAGAGATCTACTGACTTGGCGACAACACTGGTTAAAAGTCTCGTTCCAACCAAATAGACTCCAGAGCTTGTGTATGTGTGCATAACATTTATCATACACACACATGTAGCTGTATACTGCTTATGAACACTTAAACTTCAGGGCATTGCCTTACCTGGACTTAGTTGCTTGACAGCCACAGCACGTACAATGTACAGGGCCCATCAATGCCATGATCTTTTATAGCACCTGTGCAGCTACTGTAGATGGCATTAGGTGACATCGCCGGCTGCAGAGAAAAGACCTCGGTTGCCATTTCATCAGTCCCAGCGAAAGCAACAAGATGCTGCAGGAAAATATCTGATTATTTTTCCTTCACAATGAAAGAAAAGTTAATGATTATTGGATGACTACAAATAAAAATTACCTGGAATAGCTGAGACACATTAAATCTCCTCCGAGTTGTTCTCCCATCTGGGTACTTCAGTTGAATGGCTACACCATCATCATGCTCCTCTACACTGTTGATGAGTTTTTCTCTATCTAGTATCGCCTTAACATGGTGATGGAAACGTTAAAATTACATACAATGTAATGAATGACTTTCAACATAAATGACTACATGTTTGTAACTCATCATGCACAGTATGTATTTTCTGGCGCTGCTCCCCATCCCCAATTTGTCTCAGTCTCATCTCCTATTGTAATTTAAAAATATTAAAGTTTCATTACATTAGTAAAGGTTGTTAGTAACTAAAAATGTAAACATTTACCATAATTCCTGGCAAGTAAATTCATGTTCTTACCCTCGCTCGATCAATTTCTAGAGAACGGGCGTATTCCTCGTCCTGCTGTTGGCGCAACTCTCTCCATGCCTGCAAATTCTACAAATATAAAAAGTATTATTTTTAAAAACCACCCGGTTGTATTTACACTTAAAAGTTATATGGAGAATATGGTAATTAATCCATTTCATACAAATATCTAATAACCATAACAATACATTTTTGATCAGATCAGATCTATCTTCACCGACCCATTACAGTCTTTGTCATAACATTTCTCATTTATTTATTAATACCTAATAACAGGGATTTCACATAGTTAAGCACAATTCTTTATCCAGTAACACTAACCCCAAAAAACTATAATACATGGCACAGTATCTCTGAACATGGACACATTTGTAACACAATGATGTAACACATTTCAGAGCATATTTACATTTAAAAAAACATATCTAAGAAAAAAGCTTACATTAACGGTCATTAGACTACATTTCAATACATCACGTGACGGCCTCAGGGTTGGCCCTATCTTGTCTGTCCTTGGGTGTGTTTTTTCCCTTGGTTCCAGGAAGTTGATGGGTGGAGCTGAGACCTCGTTAGAGATGCAACACACCTGAGCAGGCTGGGCTCAGGAGGATATAAAAGGCCTTCAAGATCCTCTCTCACTCTCTCTGACCCATGGCGGACTGATCGGCATTTGTTTGTATTACATAGATATGCACACACACATCACCACTCACACAGACATTGCATACACATTGATTTGCTGACAGACATACCTCATTGTATTGTTTAGTTTCATATACTTAATTAAAACATTAGCCTTATTTAAAGGTTGTGTGGTCTCCCTCTTTGTCACATACTTCTGAGCCAGGTTGTGACAAAATGGGGGCTCGTCCGTTTGGTAAGTTTTCTAATGCTGAGTTAGAAGCTTGTTTGTATTCTACTGTTTGGTTGGAACTAGTACTATTTGTTACCCCTATCTTACACTAATCTGCACTAGTAAAGGTTTGGAGCTTGCCTTTAGGGGAGAATAGAGTGAATTAGTCTCAGGTCTAGCTATACATGACTTGAGTTGGTAGTCTGGGTATTAAAGCTGCTAAGTACTGGTTTTGGGAAGGAAATTAAAGGGTTATTGATGGCTGCTTTAATGGAAAATGGTGTTTTGCTGGCTACATTGCAGAGTCCAAGTGACAGTATTGGTGAGTCTGTGGTTTCTCCTACAGTAGCTTTAACCTTTGAGCAGCAAAAAGAGCTGTTGCTGTTACAAATGGGATAAGTTGGGCATAGAAAAGGAACGGCTAAGGCAGTCTTTGGAAAAAGGAAAATTGGAGTTGCAGCAGTACCGGTTAAATCTAATGAATGCAGGTAAGCTGTCGGGTAATGCTGATATGGAGTGTTCAGATGAGTCTGTAGCATCAGAGTTTGAAAACTTTTGATGTGGTGGGTAACTTGCGTCTAGTACCGAAGTTTGATGAGAGAGACCCAGACACCTTTTTCTCCCTTTTTGAACGTGTCGCCAATGTGAGAGGTTGGCCTGACGCTGACCGTGTAGTTATGTTGCGATCAGTATTGACAGGAAAGGCCCAAGAAACTTATTCAGCGCTTAGTAGTTGAGAGCCAGAAATATTCTAATGTTAAAGATGCAATTTTGAAAGCTTATGAGTTGGTACCAGAGGCCTATCGGCAACGTTTTAGAACCTGGAGGAAGTCTGATAAGCACTCACATGTTTGCAAGGGACTTAACTAAACATTTCAACAGGTGGTGTTCTGTGTTCCTACTCACAGACCACCACCTTCCTACTCCACGCTCATATTGCTGAGTGTGGAGTAGGAACTGTCTCTGAAGCTGCTACTCTGGCAGATGAATATGCGCTGGCACATAGAGGAAAATTTAGAAAAAACTGTTACAGATAATGCTACTGCTAAAGCTGTTGGTCACTCCGCTACATTTTCTTGGTCTGAGTCTGCAAAGATGAATCATGGTCCGTGTTCAGTTGGTTTTGGTCAAGTTTAATTATTGCCATGATAGGGGACATTGGAAAGCAGAGTGTCCTGTACTGAACAGCAGGGTAAATCGCACAGGTGGTAAACATGTTAAACCAGCCGCTCTCAGTGCTCCCGTTAGGAAAGGTCCAGTTGTCTCTGAGGGGGTGCTTGATTCGGTTAAACCGGAAACTGAGAAATATTCTGGTTTTGAAGCTTTTGTGTCAGATGGGTTTGTATCTCTCACTGGTAGTGATATTAAAGTGCCTGTGAAAATTCTACGAGATACAGGAGCAAAGGATTCATTTATTCTAGCGTCTGTGATGCCCTTTTCTCAGACTTCGGATACTGGTGATTGTGTGCTGGTGCGGGGAATGGGTTTAACCACTGTGTTCCTTTGCACAAAGCCAGGCTGTCTTGTGGCCTTGTGGATGGTGATGTCCACATTGGGGTTCGGCCTGCCTTGCCTATAGATGGGGTAGATGTGATTCTGGGGAATGATTTGGCTGGCAATCGTGTCTTTGCTGATGGCTTGCCACCTGTTACACCTTTGTTAAAGGAACCAGATGATTGTAAACAGGCGTTCCCCGATGTTTTCACAGCTTGTGCTGTGACACGGGCAATGACTAGAGCTAAGTTGAATTCTTCAGTTCAGAAGGAAGAGTGTGATTTGGAAATTGATCCATGTACTTGAATCTCTTCCTATCTCCCAGCAGGAGCTTATCAACGAGCTGATGCTGCTTTGAGTGACCTGTTTGACCAGGTGCGGCCTAGCAATGAAGCTAAAAGTGCAGCCTTTGGGTACTTCCTGCAGAGTGAGGTATTGGTCCGTAAGTGGGTGCCCCAGGGTTTTGATTGTATGGGTGATCCGGTTGTCCAAATAGTGGTTCCAACTAAGTATCGAAATGAAGTGTTCTCATGACCAGACAGGGCATTTGGGAGTTAGGAAAACATACTGTCACATTTTGCGTTACTTCTTTTGGCCTCGTCTTAAGCGTGATGTTGCAGCTTACGTTAAGACTTGCCATACATGTCAAGTAACAGGTAAGCCAAATCAGTCTAAGCCTGCCCCACTTTATCCAATCCCTGTAGTGGACAACCCATTTGAACATTTAATCATCGACTGTGTTGGGCCTTTGCCTAAGTCAAAATCTGGGTCGAGTATCTGTTGACTGATGTGCCAGGTCACGCACTATCCTGCAGCCTATCCATTACGTTCTATCACAGCCAAGTCTGTAGTTAAGGCCTTAACTCAGTTTATTGCCAAAGATACCGAAGATCATTCAGTGACTCAGACCGACATCAAGTCATCGTCATAAACAACTGTAAATCCTCCACCTCCTCAGTCACTCATGGTGTCCCCCAAGGTTCCGTGCTTGGTCCCCTCCTCTTCATCATTTACATCCTTCCCCTTGGACAAATCATTCGTCGACATGGCCTCCATTTTCACTGTTACGCTGATGACACCCAACTCTACCTCTCCTCCAAGACCATCACCTCAGCCACCCACTCCACTCTCACCACCTGTCTCACTGATATAAAATCATGGATGCAACAGAACTTTCTCAAACTCAACTGCAATAAATCAGAAATACTCATCGGCCCTAACTCCCTCACCCGCTCAGCTCAGACCTTCTCTCTCACCATCGATGGCTCCAACGTCACCCCCTCCACCCAGGTCCGTAACCTCGGAATCATCCTCGACCCCACCCTCTTTCCTATCCCACACCAACCACATCACCAAAACTGCCTTCTTTCACCTCAGGAACATTGCACGCCTCCGGCCCTCCCTGTCCTTTGCCGCCACCGAAATTCTTATCCATGCCCTCATAACCTCCAGACTGGACTACTGCAACAGCATCTTCTACGGCTCACCCAACAAAATCCTCAAACTCCAATACGTCCAGAACTCTGCCGCTCGACTGCTCACCTCCACCCGTCGCTGTGACCACATCACCCCAGTCCTCCACAACCTCCACTGGCTCCCGGTCAAATACAGGATTGACTTCAAAATATTACTCACCACCTACAAAGCCCTAAATAACCTGGCCCCTCCCTACCTCTCAGACCTCCTCCCCCACCACGCCCCAACCCGTTGCCTCAGGTCCGCCGATGCAAACACTCAAGACCATCAGGACCAAGCTCCGGACCTGGGGTGACAGGGCCTTTTCAGTTGCTGCACCCTCCCTCTGGAACGCCCTCCCCATCCACATCCGCCAGGCTCCCACCCTACCATCGTTCAAACAAGCCCTCAAAACCCACCTCTTCAAACTCGCTTTCACCTGCTAACCCCTGTTCCTTTTCTCTCCCTTCCCTCCATTCCATGACTTGTTCCATACAGCTTCTCTAGTTTTCTTTTTTACTAAAATGTTCTGTTTGTTTTGTTTTGCTCTTTTTTGTTTTGTTTGTTCTCCCCTCCATGTAAAGTGTCTTTGGGTACTTATAAAAGCGCTATATAAGTCCAATGTATTATTATATTATTATTATTATTATTATTATTATTATTATTATTATTATAATTATTAGCTGAGAGTATTTCAGACAAAATCTCTCCAATACATTGTTGAGTAGAGCTCTGCCTGTCATCATTTACTTAATCTGTAACATCTATATGAGCCCCAGGAAATAGGGGACAATATAATCTATTAAAAAAAAAAATCAAATTTTCCTTTCCACTGAAGAAATATTGTGATGCATATGTAACCCACTGTTAACTACATACCGAAACATTACAGGGTCATCAATATAAAGTGGAACACCATGTTAAAGATCAGCCATACAGCATTATACATGGGTGCTCAGACCTGCTCACTCATCTTTATTACTGTAATTGATGGAACAAATATGTGAATGTGCATAGTGACGCCTAGTGGTAGGACTGGTAACATTACAAGCAGACAGATTTGGAAATGATTGATATTGATATTGACTAGGATAAACAGCATCATCATGATAAAGTTAACTACAAGCACTTAAGGTGAGCCATATAGCTTAGCCTAATATTTTGGTTTCTGTGCTCTTAAAAACTATTCGGTTGGGAACAGCAACAGCCAAAAAGCTATTCTACCAGCTCTAAACTGAATAGAAGAAGTCAAATCAATCAAAGTACATTAAACATAATGAATAAGCATGCTACTCGTAGATGTGAAGATTGCGGACTACAGGAAACGGTGGAGCATGTATTTTTATACTGTCCTAGATATCAACAAGAGAGACAGACACTTAAAATTACACTCCAAAGGAATCACATGACACTAGGTATTAGAGAAATGTTTCAGATGAGTTCAGGTGATGTAGGGTACAGGGCTATTTTCAGATTTTTAGAAAACACAGGAATTAACACTAGGACCGCCAGGATTATAGCACTACCTTCAAGCGCCACAACGGTCTCCCAGACTGGTGGTGTAATGGCATCAATGGTGTTCATAGTCAAAGTAACAATGCATTTGTTTGATAAAGATGGGTGTAAATTATCAAAAATAAATTAAAAATACAAAATACAATGATCAATTAAGCTATAGGGTCCCAGTATATAGTAGTTTATACGCTATTACGACAGCTGCTATAGCCAATGCAAGTGTGGAAATCAATAAACAAGAAATAGTAATGCAGGCTTCTGAAGTATTTAGGTCTTGATATATGAAACAAAGGAAACAACATATGCAAAGTCAGATAAAGTGTATAGACTACAACTTGAAGCAGGCTGGATCTCACGGCTTTGCTCTATGCGCACTGTATAGGCTGCTTTGGCGGTGCGCAGTAGCCTTTCAGGGCACGGGCCAAAGCTGAACAGTTTGTAGTATTGACAATGCTAAAATAGAATATTTTACACTATTCTATCAGATAGAACAACTATTAGGATGTATGTATTTCAATACAGACATGACACAATAAACGAAATAAAAACATTTATTGGATGCAGGAATCAGTGTCCCGACACAAAATAGCACACAATAAAAAGAAAATAAAAAAATAACTAAATTAATAGTAATAATAAAACATTATAAAATAGACAAACACAATAATAACCATTTAGACTATACAGAGTAAACGAAATACAATATAATTAGGCTAATTGTAATATTCATAATTAATAAATAATTATTATTATGAACAATATAATGAACATATAATCACTGCATAATTTGGCATATTTTGGGGAAACGAAATAGAGGAAAACATTGGGCTATTTTGAGCAAACCTGAGGTCGAGGAGTTAGTTGCCTAATTTAATTTACGCACTGCAGCCGGGGAAAAAGCGCTTCGCCCTTGCAGTGCATTTCCCACAAACAGGTCGCTTCCATCCTTGACAGGCGATCAGGGTCTTGTTCTGTTTGCAGTGGCTATTATTATTATTTTTGAATTATTTAGCATTGCCTCTGTTTTGCTTACATATGCGGTCTGGCCTTGATGCGCTATTCAGGAGACGCCGTTCCCTGTACAAGATGTGCGCGCCTGCCACGGACCATCTGCGGGTAGCCCGTTTTACAGAGTAAAGCCGAGCCATCTGATCCACTACGGCCCAAACCGACCGGAGATAGAAATTAGTGCAAGCTGTCATCACAGTACCACTGTCCATTATACAGAGAAATACACTCAGTGGATCCTTTATTTTGCACTTGGCTTGCGCTGTTGGTGCGCTGTTGTGCGCGGACTCGGTTGTAAAAATTGAATGAAATTAAATTTTAAAACGAGAGAGAATAGCCAGAGGCCTACTTGCATCTGAAGAAGCGGCGCATGCTGTCTCTGGCACGGGCACTCTCTGGCAGGGGCTCCGGTGTGGATGGCACATTTTGCACAGCGACCTGCTCTCCCACTATTGACGTTTATAACATTGTTGATCCTTATTATTCCTTATTGATTTTACAACTTTGTATGTCTTTATTTTTACAACTTGGAACAACTTGAAGTAGCTGCGCGTTCATGAGAGGCACGATCCAATTGACTAATTCAACCTATCCCCAGGCCCAAAATAATATAGGCTTACATGAAAAAATAATAACTCATTCCTACCTGGCACCAACGGCGTGGATATGACAATAGATGCCGCAGCTGGTAGAAGGGAAACAGCGGATTTTTTACGCAGGGCCCGGCTTTATCAAAGCTGGAATCAAGACAAACTCCAGTTTACTCCTCGCTCCAGTCCACATCGTTCAAATCTGAGACTTCTCCACCATCAGATTCCCCTTCACCCAGTTCATCAAACAATGCCAAAGCCTCTTCTACATTTATTCTTCGGTTTGCTCTCTTCATCTTCTCTCTCTTCGTCCTCTTGATCCTCAAATAGCAGGCAATATAGCAGACAATGCTGGCACAATTCAAATAGGCTACTGCTCTGTGTTTCGGATTGAGATTTTACACTATGAACAAATGGAATTATTGAAGAAAAACAAAAAATATTGCTAAGCAACCTAAGACGCGCGAAAACCCCCCTGCCAAAATGGAAAAATTTGCCTTATATGGTAATAATGTGGTATGCGGTCAATCTGACCGATATGGCGCTTGAAGGTATAACTGTTCAGAAATCTTTTGTCTTTTGATTTAGAACCTCCAAACCTTAAAATCAACACATATTTAGGAAAAGTCATGGACTGGTTGCCTCATACTCTTTATTTGAACAAAGATATTTGCAACAGAAAAACCCAAACGAGGCTTCTAGTGTTAATAGGATAATTTAATGTAATAGTATAGTAACCGTTCTTATCCACACTCCAATCCAGAAGGTGGCAGTAATGCACCTAAAAGCTGTTTGCCAACCGCCATTAAACAACAAAAGAAGAAGAAACAGCCAAAACTCGCTGTGCCTCAGGCTTCCTTTCTAACACCCCTATTAGACACTAGACATCACTAGAATGGAACAATCCCTTGGCTGTGACAGGTAACACGCCAAAATGTGACGTCTTAAGGTGTAGAAAATCTACATGACGTGTTAACGTGTCAATTTTTGTCGTGTTAACGTGTAAAAATATGACGCGTTAACACGACCAAATTTAACGTGTTAACACGTTAAGTTTTACGCGTTGACACGTACTTTCTAGACGGTATTTGCGCTAATGGCCTTCCTTACTTCCTTACTTTTGTACGGCACGCAAACCCAGGGCTACCGCAGGGCCAGTGGATGTAAAAGCAATTATTGCCGCAAGGAATCTGCGTGTGCCCGAGGCTGGGGTATCTGCTGCAATGTAGATATGATCGTGATTCATGACTATTAGAGTTGTGTCATATAACTCGCGTGGCTTGCGCTTAGGACAGAGCGCTGGGGACAAAGCGCGACGCATTGTTATTGACAAGCTCCTGGAGAACGCTGATATTTTGTGTATACAAGAGACTTTATTAGCTAAACAAGATCTAGATAAACTTAATTCTGTTAATAATGGTTTCCATGGGGCAGGGGAGTCCACAACAGATCTAAGCACGGGAATAGTGCGTGGCAGAATACCTGGGGGGGTGGCCATTCTCTGGCATAAGAAATATGATCCACTGATCAGTGTGATTAGGCTAGAGGTGGACTGGTGCATAGCAATTAAATTTGTATATAATAAGAATGTTTTTATAATGTTAAATGTTTACACTCCTTATGAATGTTACCGAAATGAGGATGAATATCTTAACAGGCTCGCTTTTATAAGTTCTTTTATTAAAGAAAATGCATATACATGTATATTTGTTGTGGGTGATATGAACGCTGATATTTCAGATAATAACTCCCTGTTTGGTCAGCACTTAATCCAATTTTGTCAAGATAGCATGCTGGTTCTTTCCAGTAAAGTGCTGTTGCCAGTAGAAAGTTACACATATATCAGTGAAACATGGCATACAACATCTTGGCTGGATCACTGTATATGTACAGCCGATGCTCATGATTGTTTAGAGAGTGTTGAGATCTTGTATGGTCTGGCCACAACAGATCACATACCTGTCTCTATGATATTAAATGTTGAGAGTCTACCTGAGTTGACCAGTTATGATAACCACAAACAAAGTTGGAAATTAGATTTACAGAAGATGACTTCTGGCATTACAATTCACTGACTGATAAGAGCCTAAGTAATATTGATATACCACTTGATGCTATTCTGTGTGGCAACATTAACTGTAAGAACCAAAACCACAATAATGATCTATGTAAAATGTATGATAAAACTGTGAATTGTCTAAATGATGGCAGTAAATCGTTCTGCCAAAAAAGGTCTAAACAACATAATCTCAGGCCAGGATGGAATAAATGTGTCTGAACTCCATTTAGAGGCCAAAGAAGCTTTTAAAAACTGGGTTTTATCAGGAAAAGCTAGGCATGGCCCAGAGTGTGAACACAAGAAACACGCAAATGCTAGATTTAAGTATGCTGTACGCTTTATTAAAAGAAATGAGCAGGCCATGAGGGCAAACTCCATGGCCAAAAATCTTCAGCAGAATAATGTCTATGAATTCTGGAAAGAAGTTAAGGTTAGCAATAACAGTAAGATGCCCTTGCCATCTAGTATTGATGGGGTTACTGGGTCTGAAAATATTGCTGAACTGTGGAGAAAATATTATAGGGATATTTTATTAGACCTCATCAGGTCACACTTCATTAGACCTGATGAAGTGTGCTATGCCATTGAGAAATCGGCAGTGAACAAAGCATGTGGCCTTGACCAAATAACAGCAGAACATCTGAAATATGCTAGCCATAGGATCTCAGTGTTACTTGCTATGTGTTTTTCTGGATTGTTAATGCATGGCATACTACCTGACTCTATTTTGTCTGTCTTATTAGTGCCAGTTGTCAAAGACAAAACCGGTAAAATATCCAGCATAGAAAATTACAGACCAATTGCCCTGGCTAGCATATTATCCAAAGTATTGGAAAGAATTCTCTTGGAAAGGCTTCAAGAATATATAATAACCACTGACAATCAATTTGGTTTTAAAAATAAACACGGTACAGATTTGTGTATATATGCGTTGAAGGAAGTTGTTAGTAAGTATAGAAGACATAACACTACAGTATTTATGTGTTTCCTTGATGCGTCCAAAGCATTTGACCGAATTAATCATGGTAAATTGTTTGTTAAACTACAAGAGCGAGGGGTCCCCCCATATTTGACAAGGATCTTGCATTTTTGGTATTCGCATCAAACCATGCAAGCTAGATGGGGTAAGAGTATATCTGCACCCTTCCTAGTGACCAATGGGGTCCGACAAGGTGGAATACTGTCACCCGTACTCTTCAATCTTTATATGGATCATCTTTCTAAAAAGTTAAGAGTGTAAGACTGGATGTATAGTGGGGAATAGTCTTATTAACCATCTGGTGTACGCTGATGACTTAGTCGTCCTGTCTCCTTATTGGAGATGTGTAACCAATATGTGATAAAAGAGAAGTACGACAGTGTCAGACCCCCATGTCTCCACGCTTCAGTCTGTTCAGAGAGGCCTACATGTGAAGATAACAAAGATCACGTAGGATGTGCTGTTTTCGACAGAACCAAAGATGACAACAAAATTGCTCCTTCAGTTGAAGATATGGCCTTTTTGAAGATCATGGAACAAGGGTTCTATAAAGATGAGAATAACAGCTGGACAGCACCTCTGCCCTTCAGAACGCAAAGACGTCGCCTTCCCATAAACAAAGGTCAAGCACTGGACCGTTTCAAGTCACTGCAACGTTCCTTCAACAGGAAACCAGAGATGAAGGAACACTTCTTCAAGTTCATGGGGATATTCCAGAATGGCCATGCCGAGGTGGCGCCTCCTGTAGAGAAAGAAGAAGAGTGCTGGTACCTGCCTATATTTGGAGTATACCACCCAAAGAAACCCGGCCAGATCAGGGTGGTTTTTGATTCAAGCGCCCAACATGATGGTGTGTCTTTAAATAGTGTGCTTCTGACAGGCCCGGACCTCAACAACAGCCTCCTTGGAGTGCTCCTTCGTTTCCGGAAAGACTCGGTTGCCATCACAGCAGACATCCAGCAGATGTTTCACTGCTTTGTCATCAGGCCAGACCACAGAAACTTCCTACGTTTTCTGTGGTACCAAGATAATGACTTCAACAAGGACGTCATTGAGTGCAGGATGAGAGTGCATGTCTTTGGCAACAGCCCGTCTCCCGCAGTGGCCATCTATGGGCTCAGAAAAGCAGCACAAGAAGAGGAGAAGAACTTTGGCAAAGATGCAGGGAGATTCGTGGAAAAGGACTTCTACGTTGACGACGGGCTGAAGTCTCTGCCTACTGCCGCTGCTGCCATTGACTTGCTCAAAAGGACTCAAGAGATGCTGGCATGCTCTAACCTCAGGCTACACAAGATAGCCTCTAACAATGGAGCGGTCATGGCGGCGCTCCCTACCGAGGATCATGCCAATGACCTGAAAGATTTGGATCTGGGAGCTGACACACTCCCCATGCAACACAGTCTGGGAGTCAGCTGGAACCTAAAGAATGACACATTCACATTCCAGGTGTCTGATGAGAAGAAACCCTTCTCCTGACGTGGAGTCCTGTCGACTGTGAACAGCCTGTATGACCCTTTAGGATTTGTCGCTCCAGTCATAATACAAGGAAAGGACATACTCAGGGACCTCACAGCTGACTCTCATGACTGGGACTCACCTCTGCCTCCAGAGAAAGAACATTTATGGGAAGTGTGGAGAGATTCCCTCCAAGATCTCCAAAACCTAGAAATCCCAAGGTCTTATGCACAGGTTTCTCCTGCTACAGCCCAACGCAGAGAACTTTGCATATTTTCAGATGCTTCTGTCAAGGCAATAGCCACGGTGGCATACCTAAAAGTCCTAGAAGCTGATGGAAACTGTCACATAGGCTTCATCTTAGGTAAAGCTAAGTTAGCCCCGCGACCAGAGTTCACCATTCCTCGGCTGGAGCTGTGTGCGGCAGTGTTGGCTGTGAACGTAGCAGAGCTTATCCTCTCCGAGTTGGATATTCAGTTCAACAACGTTGAACGTCTTTTTCACAGACAGCAAAGTAGTCCTAGGCTACATTCACAATGAAAAGAGGAGATTCTATGTGTTCGTGAACAACAGAGTCCAACGGATAAGGAGATCTACCAAGCCTGAACAGTGGCATTTCGTGCCCACAGAGAAAAACCCTGCTGACCATGCGACAAGATCAATCCCTGCAGCTCGTCTCAAGGAGATCACGTGGCTCACAGGACCTGTGTTCTTGTCACAGCCTGATCAGTCACCTAACAGAGAAGATGCCTTCGAACTCGTAGATCCAGAACAAGACAAAGACATCCGCCCCTTGGTGTCCACACTCCGTACTACAGCCAGTGACAGCCGTTTTGGATCGCAGCGCTTTGAGCGATTCTCGAACTGGAGGTCACTTACCCGCGCTATTGCCTGTCTCATCCACATTGCCCGCCTCTTCAGGAAGAACACAGAGCACCTCTCGGATCACTGCAAAGGTTGGCATCATTGTGAAGCAAGCTACACAGTAGATGCTCTTGCACAGGCCCAAAATGCAATCATACGCTCAGTGCAAGAAGAGACGTATCAGGAGGAGATGCAGAGCAGTAAAGACCAAAAACCCATACCGAGGGACAGCCCCCTAAGAACCCTGAGTCCCTTCATCGACGAACATGGCCTCATGAGAGTTGGAGGACGCATCATGGAAGCAAAGATTGGACGTGATGAGAAGCAGCCTATCATAATACCTGGTCGTCACCACATTGCGACTCTTCTCGCACGCCATCATCATAACCAGTCACAACATCAGGGACGCCAGTTCACAGAGGGTGCCGTCCGCTCCGCTGGCTTTTGGATTGTCGGAGCCAAAAGGTGTGTGAGCCGCCTCATCTTCAGCTGTGTCACCTGTCGCAAACTACGTGGCACCTGTGAAGTACAGAAAATGACTGACCTACCTGCCGATCGCCTCAGTGCCGAACCTCCATTCTCTCATGTCGGTGTAGACGTCTTCGGCCCATGGTCAGTCTCCACTCGCCGCACAAGAGGTGGCCAGGTCAACAGTAAAAGGTGGGCGGTCTTATTCAGCTGTCTGAGTGTCAGAGCCATTCACATTGAAATCATCGAGTCCATGGACACTTCTGCCTTTATCAATGTCTTAAGAAGGTTCTTCGCCATCCGTGGACCAGTCAAGCAACTACGTTCAGACCGAGGAACTAACTTCATTGGGGCCTGCCGTGAGCTGCAGATCCCCTCCAACATGGATGAGAGCAAAGTGGAAAGGTTCCTCACAGAACAAGGCTGTGTCTGGAAATTTAACCCACCCCATTCTTCACATATGGGAGGAGCATGGGAAAGGATGATAGGGGTCACACGCAGAATCCTGGACTCGATGCTCTTACAGTTGGGGTCTTCAAGACTGACTCATGAGGTTCTCACAACCTTGATGGCTGAAGTGGTGGCCATTGTGAACTCAAGACCTCTTGCATCAGTGTCTACGGACCCAGAGGATCCATTCATACTCACCCCAGCCACACTACTTACTCAGAAGGTCGGCCCCTCTTTCGCTCCTCCTAGTGATCTTGATAGCAAGGATCTGTTCAGGCGACAGTGGAAACAGGTACAGAGCCTCGCCAATACCTTTTGGGACAGATGGCGAAAACAATACCTGTCTACCCTCCAGACACGAAGGAAGTGGCAGGCTGATAAGCCAAACCTCACTGAGGGGAACATTGTGCTCATCAAAGATAGTCAAACCAAACGAAATGAATGGCCTATGGGACGCATAAATAAAGTGTTTCCCAGCAAGGATGGAAGAGTCCGGAAGGTGGAAGTCAAGATAGCCAGTCAGGATGGGACTAAAGTCTTCCTCAGACCTGTGACTGGGGTCATCCTGCTTCTCCCATCTGAAGATTAGATACAAGAGACTGTCTCTTAGGTTAGTTCAGGTAGTGGAATCCAGGGATTCCAGACGGGGAGTGTGCTGTTACCTACTGGATGGCGCGTTCCTTGCACCTGAGTTTGTCTCCCCCTGTGGTTCTGTGGGGAACTGTGGTGTTGCACTTAGCCGAACTGTGATTGTCACCCTTTGATGAGGTCATCAGAATGCTTCCAAGTAAACACAGTAAGAAGGACATGCTTTCAGTTGTAGTTGCATCTAGGTTCATCTGCTTCTTTCACGCTTTATACGAGCATCGTCGGTATGTATTAAGTTAACAAAATGTTCTTCTATCACTGTGTATGGAATATTTATAGTTTAATGGAATTATTATTTACTTATTTGATGCAGATATTTCCCAGGAGTCTGTCTATCTAGTTTACAGTAGCATTGTTGATTAGCTTACTGTAGCATTTCTAAAGGCATGAATGAATACAGTAGACCTATTTTATGCATTTACTGTATGTTTTAGAACAATGACAAATACTCATTGTATCTTTTGTCTCAGTTTTACCCTATCTCTAGTATCATCATTAAAGAAGTTGAACGGTCATCTTCGTCCAGCGTGGTGATTTAGGGAAGGAGTTAAGCTGCCTGTCAGATTGCACAAAGGGTTGTAACGAGGACAGAACACTTATAGTGCTGGCTTACAGCAACTGCTCAGAGTCTGCTCAAGTTATGGTGTGCAGTATGACATCAAATTTAACTCTAAAAAGAGTGTTGTCATGATTGCTAAAACCAAGGAGGATCAGAAGCAAAATTTCCCCTCATTCTCTATGGCAGACCAAGTGCTAAATGTGGTGAACAAAGTAAGATATTTGGGTCATATCATCAGGAATGATTTATGTGATGACGACGATGTGCAGCGCCAGTGTTGCAAACTGTATGCACAAGCCAATATGTTGGCACGCAAATTTCATATGTGTACAGATGATGTTAAAACAGCTCTTTTTAAAGTCTACTGTACTCCACTCTATACAGCTCTCCTGTGGTACAGTTATAGTAAAGCAAAAATGAAAAAGCTTCAGGTGGCATTTAATGATGCATTCAGAATCTTGCTTAAGCTCCCAACATGGACAAGTGCAAGTGATATGTTTGTGACTAGTAATGTTCCCACCTTTTATGCTGTGCTGAGGAATTTCATGTACAAATTTATGTGTCGGCTAATTGATTCAAAAAATGTAATCATAACTGAGCCTACACAAAGTGACACAAGGTATTCCTCTTGTTTTTGGAAACATTGGAATAAATGTCTGTGTTTTAATCACTGTGGACTTGTGAACTGCCATGATCTCGTACATATTTCTGTATTGTTTGTCCTCGTATTGTACTTTATTCTTTTTCTTCTTCTTTACTGATATGGACCTATGTGTCTGAAATAAAGTTAAATAAAATAAATAAAAGAGGACAGAATCAAATGCATACAGTGTACATTGCAACCAATAAAATAGTTTCAATGCTGTGATGTGTGTTACCTTGTTTACAGTGAGCCGTTAAACTAGCTGAACTAAGCTTAACTATCAATATTGCAAATATGCTTCTGCAAACATGTCAAAAGAACCAGTGCATCAGAAAGGAAAATACAGTCAAACAAAACTGAACTTCAACGTTAATAATGTTACATCCCTGACGTCCACAACTCCGTTGGAGCCTGGCCCTTCAACCATAGGACCAGCGCAGCGGCAGCCAGAAGAACCCCAAAGCAGCAGCCCTGTGCCCGCTGAGACTGTCAAACCGACGGGATTGAACCAAAACAGGCTAGCGCTGGCTCCGACTGCCTGGAGGGTTGTTGTCGGGACATAGAGACGGGTAAAACTGCACAGCTAATTGTAGACAAAAAGGAGACCGCTAGATCGTTTGGCCAAAGAGAAAGGTACTTTAATGCAGATTGGTACAAAATAGAGAGTGGTTAATTCTTTGCTGCTGTCAAACAGTTTGTAACTTTCTCCAAATGTGGAGATGACAGCGTCCGCCAGCCTGTGGTGCAAGCAAGCTATAGTTACTCTGCAGAAATTTAGTGCGAGTCTCCGGTCTATCTACCGCTACACATACACAGTCACACATACACTCTTTTTGGCCCCCGCACTTCTGAAATGAATCCGGCGCCCGTGCTTGGAAGACACGTTATATAGGCAGTAGTGTTCTTGCCACATATCTACAAGCCTTTCCTCCACAACCGTACAACAGCTTGTTGTTGTTTCTTCATTCACTTCCATGTCCTTGTAGATTGTCTCTCTCATTGGTTATTGTGGTCCCACTCGGAAAGCAGTGACGTAATCATCCAGATTTTAAATCCTAGATATCAAACATGTTTGATATTATCGGGGCGGCCCCGATGCGTCCCCGAGCAGATCTGGAGGTTTAAGATTGGATCTGTAAACCGCTCACATTACCAGATAATCGGTGCCGAACAAGGTTCCGTCCAGATCACTCCGCCGATTGTCGGGAGGGGCGAATCGGGGATAAATCGGCCCAATTATCCTCTAGTCTGAGCCCGGCCTTAGTGTGCAGTGGTTTTCCCCCTCCAAATAAAGTGTTGTGCTCTTCTGTCCACAGAACATTGTTCCAGTAGCTTTGTGGAACATCCAGGTGGTCTTTGGCAAACTTGAGATGGCAGTTTTTTGTGGAGAGAAAGTAGAAAGTTCAAGAGATGCCTGCAGGTCCTTAGTCGTGCTCTTGTTGTGATCTTTGCTGGATGTCCACTCCTAGCGAGAATAGCAATGGAGCTGAATTTTCTCCATTTCTATACAATCTGTCTGTCTGTAGACTGATGGAGGCCCAAGTCTTTGGAAATGCTTTTGTAGCCTTTTCTAGCCTTATAAGGGTCAACAACTCTTCTCCGGAGGTCCTCTGAAATGCCTTTCGCCTGGGGCAGATTCCACTTGAACAGATCATTTTTTTGGAGAGCAGACTCTGGTGTTTTATATAACAGGACACCTCTAACCCACACCTGAATGTCATCTCATTGATTGGATCACCTGACTTCAATTACCCTTTCAAAGAGGTTCACATACTTTTTCCATCTTAGGCTTAATGTTTGAACAATATGTTCAATAAAAACATGTAAAAGTATTTTTTTGTGTGTTATTTGTTAAATCACAGTGTTTATCTATTGTTATGACTTAGACTTTTCTCACAACTGCATCTCATGAGTAAATAATGAATTAGTTCCCAACCAACTAGCCACTCCAGTGGCTCACTCCCAGCATGTAATGTGATGTCAATCATAGTGCTGTTGTAGATGTCATCAGGGGTTACTCCCTACAGTCAAACTCAGAAAGCTGATGAGGCTACGGTGTCCTCGTCGTCGTCTATCTACATTTCTTCTGAAATATTTGTAGCAACCTCAACATTAGCGGCTAATATGAGCTATAAAAGCAATGCAGGCTAACTAATCACAAATACGTAAATTACCACAAGCAGGCTAAAAAGTTAGCAAGCCCATGTAGCCCTGTGCGTCAACAATTAAATCATTATTTTGAAAACATTTGAATTTAACGTTTTAATAATGTTTGATAACACACAAACCATATTAGTGAAAAAAAACACATTTGTCTTCAGAATACCACCACAGCCATTATAGTCATAGTTGCTACGGCATTAGTAGGTGGCTGCTAGGTGAATACTACTGGTTGCTACGGTGTTTCTGGGTGGTAGGTGATTATTAGTGATTGTTAAGTGCTTACTACTGGTTGGTAGAGGGTTGCTAGGTAATAACACTTTCTTTCACGTTTTGAACATTCTACTCAGCCTTTTCTAGTTCAATAGTATCCTTCTAATAATTTTTTCATTTGACTGCAATATTTTTGTTCATGTTTTTTTTATTTTTTTTGCAATAAGGTTATTAAAAAAAGTCCAGAATCCTCTAGGAGTGATGAAGCCCTTTTTCCAGAGAGCACACACACACACACACACTCACTGTTAGCAAGGAATAAGCTTAGAAAAACAACTTCCCCCATACATGTAAAGTCCATCTGCATAAAGCTGCATTCAGTCAGTTTTCAGTAAACAAAGATTGAGCCCTCCTAAACACTAACCACAGCAAAGTGATTTAGCACCACCTAGTGTCAGAAGTAGGTATAGTGATGGTGATTTTCTGAAAGTCATTCTGGTGTGCAAATTAAGGAAAATAAATCAATCTCAGCAGTGAATAGGCTTAATAGGTTTTAAAAAATTATTTATTTCACAGACAGTAAATGCATGTCTTAAATTGATTTGCAGCTGAAAGAAAGAGGCAGTTCGGTTACATTTTCAAGGTATTCCCTCATATTTCTCCTCATCCTAAAAAGTGAAGCAGAGGGAATTTGAGAAGGGCTAAGATGAATGACTTTGTGTGTTAGGGGCTAATTATATCTTGGAACCAATACCCGAACTGGTATAGACATCTACTTTCATGAAGTAAAATATATATTGTATGCTGAGTGCCAGGCTAAAATTATATAACCAAGGCAGATTTCTTCAACAAAATGAAAGAATCTTTCCAGCTGGTGAAAAAGTTACCGCTAAAACTTGAGATAACACTTAACCTACACAGAAGGTAGTAGAAATGATTTTAAATAATTTGTGCTGTAATGTTTTGCAGATATCACAAAACCCATAAACTTTTTTCAGCTAAAACAGAATCTTTATATGTAACAAATTATTCAATTGTGTTCAATATCCATAAGCTTCAAATAAAAATTAAAGCAATTAATATATGATTAGGCACTTCCAAGCTCTTAGTTCATTTTTTACGGTAAAAGAAAGCACGCAGATTAGAGGTCCCTTTATTATTAAGATGACAGGTACATGATCTAGCATATTCTCTTACTCCACAATCTGCGATTTTCAGATGCATGAACCTCCAAAGTTGCCTCTTTTCCCAAATCACTGATCACTCCCAAGTCCTTGCTACATACAATATAGGAAGGAAGGTTATCTATAATAAAGCAATGCCTTTCACAACATACATGAATCCGAACAATAAATCAAAACAGAAAAAGAGATGTAATAGCAAAAGCTGTGTTAAAACATAATTGAGTATCTGCGGAAAAAACGAAATCATAAAAATGACGCAAAATGAAATTAAGAGCAAGATATGGTGATTGGTCAAAAGGCTTTCTTGACACAGTTTGTTTTGGAACACAGTGTCAAAAGACATTGGGGTTGAACCATGGAGAGAGCAGAGACTTGGAAAAGCCAAGTTAACAATAATGACCAAACATCCACATTATTTGTGCCCAGCTCTTAGGCAAATATCTAAATACAACCAAGTTTGCATTCAGGAATCTAAAGCTAACCAAAGGACAGAGAGGGGATGAATAAACTAATCATCGATATACATTAAGAACTGGAATGTCACCCCTTCCTTTGATTGTTTTGATCAGACCTTGGTGTGTTTTGCATTTGTTGGATAATACATCTGGTTATTCCAGTTTATCAAAACCAAACAGGTTAACTTTGAGAGCATTGACAAGTGAATGCAGAGTGAGAGCGTACTTGCACATACTTGCAGCGTACTTGGATAATACCATTGAATAATTGAGCAGTTTTATTGTTGCTGAACGAAGTTCAGGGGACAAACACAAACTCAAAAGCTGAGAAAAGGGAAGAGAAGATCATAGATTCAGCTCAATGGATTGCCCATTTTTAGTTTTACTCATATTTGCTAATGAGTTAAAACCACACGACGATTTGAATATTGCAAATAATGTTAGTTGTCATGGCTATCTTTGAGGCTGCGTTCCTGAATTAATTCTCACCTTGACCAATGATATTTCAGTTCTCAGTGTAGTGTAGTTTCTGACCAATCACAGTAGCGAAGACTTTCTTTGCTAATGTGGATATATGCTAGTGAAGGAGAGTGTCCAGCACACAAATTGGTGAGTCCAATCTGTTCGATGCCTATACCCTTGAACTGCCTCCTCAGAGGAAACTACTGTCAGTCACATGAATCACCAAATTGAAATGGCCACATGGTTAGCAAGTAAAAATTAAAAATTGCCGGGCTTTATTCAGGCTCGGCTTCCCACTCAGACATTACTTTTTCTAGACTGGAATCCCCATTATAACCTGGGAAATCTAGACTTCGACACATAAACAGTGTATCTTGATTCATTTTCAGATCGACTGGCAATGTCAGATCTTACTTTGTTTCCAAGTAATTGTCGAGTCATACAAAAATGCCATGAGACCAGAGTCAATAAAGCCCATATTAAGAGCAGCTTTCATAAACAGGAGAGTAACACAAAAAAAGGAAACCTTCAATCACATTTGGCAGAAGAAATGTGTTTCAAGACTTGTCAGGAGAATTTGCTAATAATACATTCCTCTACCTATGCCCTTGCATCTATGCCAAGTACATGGATTTGTACATGTACACCAAGTTGTTGGTTAATATACTTTGAAGTGAGTTAGCTAGTTACCTTGAGTAGCCTATAGCATACATACTTTGAAGAAAAAAGAAAAAGGTGTAACCAATAGAAAAGAAAGAGGACAAGAATCGACATCTTGGTTTCAGCCTGTCCCTTATCCATACCACTGCTTGATTCAGAGTTCCACAAGAGTTGAGGTTCATTTTCTTTCAGCAAAAAAGTGAGCGCATGAATGACACATCTGGCATAAAGAGGACCATGAGGGAGAAACAAGGAGAGTTATCTACAAGGAAAAGAAAGAAACAAAAGAGCAGGGAAAAAAGGGGGTATGTTGAGCAGCCCATTCCAAAAGCCTAGGCAGGGGTAAACTCAGTCAGTAAAGTCACTATGTTGAGGCCAGTACTCTCATTCCTACCCCAACTTGCACTGACATTTAAACGCCACAACTGGTTGCTGTCCTCTTTCTGGTGACCTTATTTGGTGAAGGCGGCCACCACAGCCCACAGCAACTCGTTAGTGTTGGCTTTCACACTTTCCCCCTCAGGCTCCAGTTCCAGCAGCTGCCGAACTCTCTTCATGGCCAGGTCGTACTGGTCGTCTAATAGGGGGGCGAAGGCATTTTCCAGGACATCAGAGGAATGGGCCAGGAAGATGAGTGCCAGCAGACGCTTGTCCATTCGGTGAGGGTCGTTCACCCACTTGTCCAGCACCGCCTCCTGGACCTTCTTGATGAGGCGCTGCTTGATGTTGTTGTTGGTGAGTGGGTGTGTGGTCATGTCAAACAGGAGGAAGTTCTGCTTCTCCGTGGTGAGGACGCCTTTCTCCACCAGGTTCTTGGCCAGCCGTTCACGGACGTTCCTCAGCTGGTAATGAAGCTTCAGTGGGTTCCACGTCTCTCCTGAAGACGATCCAGAAACACAGCAAGACTGTTAGCACTAGAGATGGGCTAGCACAGTGTTCCTACCATAAAAAAAAGCATTTCACAAGTGGAATATAAGACACTGTTCAAATGCAAATATTGACTTTGATTGATAGCAATATGACAGGCTAACTGCTTTCTTAAAAAATGGATAGAGAGAACGGAATGTATCAGGGATAAGTTGTAGCCTACGTGTGTGACAGGTAAAGATCCTCACAATTGTACAAGCTTAGAATGTTTTTACATTGGAAACTTGAAAGGAACCATTACACTGTAAGATGATTTCTGTATCCAAGTTGTTTATGTCTGAAATGTAATCTGGGCGAAGTATAATATGGTGTGGAGTCGACTAATGTTGCAGTATCAAGCTAGCTAATGCTCAACACATTAACTTATAGAGACAGACTTGTGTAAAATGTGACACTGCGCTCACTTTTAAATACTTCCCCACAGCTGGACTAAGATTAATCGGATTATCATGCTTTTTACCTCTGTTGACTCTGCTAGACATAATTATTATCATCATCAGCCATACTTCTACTGAGGGCAGTGGGCCACTGAAAGAGCTGTACTTACCGCTGAGGAGTTCGATCCAGCTCTGCACCGTCTCTGGTGGTTGGGTGTCTTTGATGTGTTTCAGGGCTTCGTCCAGGAGCACATCGCCTGTTGGAGCATCTGACTTACAGATCACCTGGAGAAGAAATACGATGACAAGCAATAGTAAGTTAAAGTCAACAGGAAGCAGGCGGCATCTGATGTACAAGGTAACTGGCTAGTTTAACATTCTGGTTGGCTGGCAGAGGGATGCATGGAGTTCAGTTGTATTGAGTCCAAAGAACGGTCTTGGCTCCCCAGAAGACCTGATTAACATCCTTTGAGGTAAACACTGTGCTCTAGCCATCACTTCAAACACAGTGACACTATAAAGGCTAAAGAATACAACTTAATCTATGTTAAGAAACCCAAGTTTCTTAATGGAGACTTATGGATCAAAGATTAAACAGCTGACTATCAGAAAGACCAGTAGGCCTGACTGGCATCACTAGTAATGATTACTGTCACACCTTGATTTAAAAGGACAACATTATTCAAATTATTAAAAGGACAACAATAGCTCAAAACAACATACATTCATATAGTAGTTGCTTATATTAGTACTTCAATTGGAAATACCAGCTCTACTTGGGTATTTTTGTTTGCCGAAGTTTGGGTTTCAGTATTTGCTATGTCAAGCATGTCTATAGAGTTCTCCATATGTCAAAGTCTGCATTCAGGTCAAGTCCATAGGATTCTCTGTGCATTGCCAACAAATACAATCAAGTCATTGTGTGACACGAAAAGATGTGTATTCCCCTAAATGTTAAATAATACATTCAAATCATTGTGTATGAGTAAGAAGTGTTTTAGAATTACAGTTATACCAAATATTTGCAGAATCACAAGAGGGGGCAAAGAACACAAGCTGTCGCTATATGCAGATAACTTACTTTTATACATTACAGACCCACGCAGTACTCATCCCCATGTGCTAACCACTCGATAGATTCAGCCAGTTCTCTGGTTATACGACAAACCTTTCAAAGAGTCAGTCCCTCCAGGATGTTGCGATCTTGTGATCGCAAGAATTAATGCAAGTTTAACTAACTGCCGCAATACTTGCAAGAGCTTGCAATTTTGCCAAAACCCCGCAATATTCCCGCATAAAACGGTCAAATTGGCACAATTCGTCCACATTAACACTCCTACATGTTACATTAACACTCCTACATGTTCGGGAGGTTGTTTTTTTATTTAAATATGCAATTTGCACCATTTGCTTTCTTGTTATCATGATCCTTTGATATGGTTACACACGAGGACAATGCCGGAGTGGCCATTCGGGACGAATCCCGGTGGGTCTTTGGGCCGGTTGGACGGGCCGCGGCGCGGTGTAGCCTAATCATTTTATAAACTGTTCAAGTTGATTTGCTGCTAACAGGCCGGTAACTAGTTAGATGTGCGTTCTCCGCTCTGGACATCTCTCTCCTTTTCTCTGTGTCAAACTGGCAGCACTGACAGACCTGACAGATTAGAGCGGGACGGGAACGTGACGGGTCAACTAATGATGTGATGGTGTTACACCATTTATACAGCGACTGCATTAGTGGTGTAGAAAACGTTAATTTTATTACTTTGCGGCAATATTTTGTAAAGCATGCAAGTTGGCTATAAGGTAGCACCAGACACAGACCATTCCCCCACTATCGGTACAGACCAACCACTCCTACTCGCCTTCTTCTATGTCTTCCAGTAAAATGAACTACAAACCGCTCACTCCACCACCTACTGGCAGGTGCAATAAACCTGGAACTGACCAAATAACTACATGCCACAGTATATTAAACAAAACATTGAAGGGATTGGGCAGGTATTAAAAAAAATATCTTTTTACAGGTGCTACAATGGCAAACTGTAGATATGCTGCATTGCAGCCTAAAGGGAAAAACAAACAAACAAAAATAATGTAAAGAAAACTAGGATTAAAAAGGAATGAAAGACAAAGAAAGGCACTAGACAGAGATCATGTGTAGTAAAACTAGTTTTCAGCCGGCGGCCCCAGGAGGTATTAATGTGTGACGATTACTCTACTACTTTAAAAAAAAAAAAAAAAAAAAAACTTAAAAACCAGAGTGGGCAGTTTACAATGTTTTGGGGAGGATGGGGGGCTCGAAATTTTCATCAATTCCTGCTGTTTTACCACAAGATAACACAAAAAATATTGCAAATTGCGTCGCAATTTTTGATAAAAGCCGCTGCAAATTCAATCATTTTGGGCCGCAATATTCAGAAAAAAATGGATGGCTATCCATTTAGACTAGCTGCTAAGAGCTTCACTACACCTCATCTATCTATCTTATCTACAAATCGTCTATGCTCCCCCTTTCTATTAGAGATGCACCGATTGCAATTTTCTTCTTCAGATTCCGATTTTTTAAAAGTCTGACCTGCCGATTCCGATTTTGGCCGATACCGATTTTCTTTCTTTCTAAGAACTATAATTGACAGCATATGCAAATATTCTTGTAACATTTCTTTAATGGAAAATTCAATTGTATGTTCATAATAAAACATTGACTATTAAATAACTATTTTCTCCAAAACCGCACCAGGTTACAGGACCTTCTCTCACTCAAACAAATCTCAAAATAAAAGTGTGCTCCAGGTTACTGGACAGAGCTTTTTTGTACAAATAAAAATAAAATCCAACTGACAATGAATTGCAGTATATCCCACTTGACCTGGTTCTGACCCGTGGCATTCCTGTTTCTGCTTTAGTGGTCTCCTCTTATGTGCCCGCCCTATCTGATCACTATCTCATTAAATTTGAAATCGAATTGATCTTCCCACGCCAAAAATGTGAAGATACTTATATTAGCCGTCGTATTAATGCCACTACGGCCTCGTTACTATCTGAAAAACTGCCCAGCTTTCTCGCATCACTCTCTGGTCATGTTGGCTCACTCGACAATTTTGCCAACGAACTAAACGCTAGCCTTACCAACGCGCTTGACTCAATCGCCCCGTTAGTTACTAGAAAACACCACGCTAGGAAGTTTGCACCGTGGTTTACCCACGACACTCGTGCACTTAAACACGCCTGTAGAAAACTAGAACGTAAATGGCGATTGACCAAACTTGAAGTCTTCCGGCTTGCCTGGAATGATAGCTTGCTAAATTATAAATGTGCACTCTCGTCAGCCAAAACTGCACACTTCTCTAGGTTAATCAGTGCAAATAAAAACAACCCAAAGTTTCTATTCGACACTGTTGCTAAGCTAACACGGAATCCCTCCCCCTCTGATAGCTTTCTGTTTTCTCCGAATGATTTCATGTCCTTTTTTAGTCAGAAAATCACGCTGATTAGAGATGAGATCACCAGTACACTCTCTACTGGTGGTGCCGTCTCACCCCTGAAAAGTCCACTTGGTGTTCCCCGGGCTGAATGTCTTTTCTGTCTTTTCCTTAGACTCTCTCACCAAGCTAACTCTGTCTTCTAAACCCACGACCTGCATGCTAGACCCTCTACCTGCTAAACTGCTTAAAGAAGTATTCCCTATCTTAGGACCCTCCATTCTCTATATGATCAATCAGTCGCTCTCCACTGGCACCACTGTGCCCTCCGCCTTTAAAACGGCCGTGATCAAGCCACTACTGAAAAAAACGAACCTTGACCCCGAAGTACTTCAGAACTATAGACCAATCTCAAATATGCCGTTCCTCTCCAAATTACTTGAACGAACAGTAGCCAGTCAATTTACAGATTTTTTGTCAAAAAATAACCTGCTTGATCCCTTCCAATCTGGCTTTAGATCCTTTCACTCGACCGAAACTGCACTCACGAGAGTGGTAAATGATCTTTTGTTAGCTATTGACTCCAATTCAACCTCAGCACTATTGCTACTTGACCTGAGTGCAGCCTTCGACACAATTGATCATGCGATACTCTTGAACCGTCTTGAACATTATATTGGTATCCGGGGATCAGCCCTTTCTTGGTTTAGGTCTTACCTACTTGATAGATCACACCACCTCTTTTACAACAACATGACCTCAGAGTGTTGCAATATGGACTTTGGTGTCCCACAAGGCTCTGTCCTAGGACCACTGCTATTCTCTATCTATATGCTACCACTTGGTGGCATCATTCGCAAATTTGGCATTAACTTCCATTGCTACGCCGATGACACCCAAATTTACATACCAGTCAAACCAACCGATGACACCCAATTCCAAAAACTAGAGGCCTGCCTATCAGAGGTCAAATATTGGATGTCCCTAAACTTCCTACTCCTTAATGGCAGCAAAACTGAGATGCTGATTGTGGGACCGGCTAGACATAGACACTTATTTGAGAATAGTACTCTTAACTTTGATAGTTGTGTAATCTCCCAGAGCCCATACGTTAAAAACCTTGGGGTAAAATTCGACCCTACCCTCTCATTCGAGTTGCACATTAAGGAGATCACTAAATCAGCGTTTTATCATCTTCGCAATATTGCCAAAATTCGACCTATGCTAACAGAGGCAGACGCAGAAATTTTAGTACATGCCTTTGTATCATCCAGAATCGATTATTGCAATGTCCTTTTCTCGGGCTTACCTACTGGGCGCACTAAAAAACTACAACTGGTCCAGAATGCTGCTGCCAGAATCCTGACCAAAACTAGGAAATTCGACCATATAACTCCCATCCTGTCCTCATTACACTGGCTACCAATTCAGGCCAGGTGTGACTTTAAGGTGCTTTTACTTACATATAAATCATTACATGGGATGGCACCGTCCTATTTATCCGATTTGATTAAACCTTATAAAGCGCCACGCGCCCTCAGATCTCAGGACGCTGGCTACCTGTCTATCCCAGCAATCAAAAAGAAAACTGCAGGTAACAGAGCCTTTTCTTACCGGGCTCCCTATCTATGGAACAGTCTGCCTGCCTCAATCAGAGAGGCAGGCTCTATCGAAGTCTTTAAGTCAAGGCTAAAAACCCATTTATTCGCTCTGTCATTTGACCAGCCTTGAGGGAGTGGCTCAGTCTCTTCTCAGAGTAAGGCTAGACCAGTTAGCTCATCCTAGATCAGGGTCCTGCCGATGGATACTAGCATCCTGCCTACATGTCCTATTCTCCTGGTCTACCTGCTCCTGTCCACTGACACTGGTCATGCTTGTCTGTGTGAGTGAGAGTGTGTGTGTATGGGTGTGTGTGGGTGAGTCTCCTATCTGTTCCAGGCCGCAGCCCGGCAGAGTTGGCGTCTGGTTGGTCCCCCCTCCTAGGACGATGCTGACTGAGCGGACGTTGCGTTCTCCTATCTGGGCAGTGTTGGCGCCTGCATGGTCCCCTAGTCCTATGATGACACTGACTGAGTTGCCGTTGCTGTGATGCCGCCCCATCAGATCTGGATGTCCCACCAAAATAAACTTTCATATATTGTGTATACGCTGCTTGCCCAAACTCGGCATCTATTGCACGCCCAACCGTCCTGGTAGGGGGATCCCTCTCTGAGTAGCCCCTCCCAAGGTTTCTCCCAATTTTCCCAGTGAGGGTTTGTGGGAGTTTTTCCTTGTCCTCTGTGAGGGTCTAAGGCTGGGGGATGTCGTGTACTAACCATTTATTATTTTCACATGTTGGGCACTGTGAAGCCCTTAGAGACTGTAACGGTGATTAAGGGCTATACAAATAAATGTGATTTGATTTGATTTGATTTGATCTAATATGTTTTACTTTCCCAAAAGAAAACAGGTGCAACAGATCAATATAACAACAAATCTAATGTCATTTATTTACATCAAATGTTTTC
Organism: Hoplostethus atlanticus; assembly: GCA_034670405.1. NCBI lineage: Eukaryota > Metazoa > Chordata > Actinopteri > Trachichthyiformes > Trachichthyidae > Hoplostethus > Hoplostethus atlanticus. Next base: position 280,647 of record JAXDDX010000048.1, read on the forward strand.
CATTACCTTTAAAATGCACCAGATTACAGGACCTTGACCTTTTTCTCTTTTTTTACACATCTCAAAATAAAAAAGTGCACCAGGTTACAGGACAAACCTTTTTTTTTTTTTACAAACCTCCAACTAAAAATTTAGTGCAGTATATGTAGTTTTCCAAATGAAAACCGGTGCAACAGGTAATAGAAACAGAAGAATATAACAAGGCACCTTTATTGTCAACATATATAGGCCTAATGCAATCACTTGAACATTAACCCTCTAAACCCCAGAGTGCCCATTCTATATTTCACTGTAGCGTCCAAGAGCGCCCGTCATTTTCCAATCATTTAAATGCATCAAAAACAGAAAATCAAGTTCTGAACTTTGTTTTTATATATACTTCAAGTTGTCATCAACTAACCGGAACCGGAAAATGTTGCTCGCGATGTTGACATTTTTGTAGTTTTTCGAAGTTACATTTTCTTATACCAGTAGTCCTAAAAATGGCTGGATCGCCTAACCGCTTTTACAACTTTATGGGAGCTGTCAGATTATGCTGTGAAACATCCTGACACACCATGTATCGTGGAAAGTGCTGATCACAGTTACGTTTTTTGATTGAAATCGCTAATGTTGTTTGATAAAACAAGTCTCAAATCAACTTCACTACATAGCAGGACCTACCGGGTCGTTACTGCTGGGGAGGGACACTTTCCTGGGAGGGAGTGCATCTAAAAGTCCGTCGGGAGAACTGATTCAAGATTCAAGATTCAAGAAGTTTAATTGTCACATACACACACGAGGTGTGTAGTGAAATGCAAAGTGGCAATGCTTAGCAGAAATGTGCAAAATAACAGGTTCACACTATTTACAATAACCAACACAATATTTACAATGTCACAGTTTTTAAGAGCTCTATATAAAAAACAACACAATATTTACAATAAGAGCACTTTATAAAAAAAATATAGTAAAAAAAGGGAAAATTGTATGTATAATATAAATTATAAATTATGTGTAGTCTTTACCTAAGTGTGTGTGTGTGCATAAGAGGGGCAGTGTGTGTGTCTTGGTGGGGGCCCTGGTGAGGTCAGAGTTCACAGTCCTGATGGCCTGAGGAAAGAAACTCCGTCTCAGTCTCTCTGTTTTGGCAGCATGACTACGGAGGCGCTTGCCTGACCGCAGCAGCTGAAACAGTCCGTTGTTGGGGTGGTGAGGATCCTTCATGATCCTGCAGGCTCTGGTTCTGCACCTCCTGGTGTATAAGTCCTGCAGGGTGGGGAGTGTAGTTCCAATAGTGCGCTCAGCCGAACGCACTACTCTCTGCAGAGCCTTCCTGTCCTGAGCGGAGCTGCTGCCAAACCAGGCAGTGATGCTTCCTGTCAGGATGCTCTCCACAGCTCCAGAGTAGAAGGACTGAAGGATCCTCCGGGAGACTTTAAATTTCCTCAGTTGCCTGAGGTGGTAAAGGCGCTGCCTCGCCTTTCTCACCAGAGTGTCAGTGTGTGTGGACCATGTGAGATCTTCGGTGATGTGGACTCCCAGGTATTTACACCTGCTCACCCTCTCCACAGTATTCCCATTAATCCCCAGTGGTGAGTACGTCCTCTGTTGTTGTGTCCTCCTAAAGTCCACAATCAGCTCCTTAGTTTTGGTGACATTCAGGAGGAGGCTGTTGTCCTGGCACCTGGCACCAGGCACCAGAGTGACGGGTTTACGCCAAGTTTTCTCCTCATAAGTTTGACGAGTGTTGTGGTCTGATCTTATTAGATTTAGCTAGCTAAGACAACAGGGACGTTTTTGTTGTCATATTGTCAAAGTTGACACTGAAGGAAGTTGTCAGTTACTGTCTGTGCCGCTGTGCGCGCGACGTGAACCATCGTGCGGTGCATGCGTGTAAATTTGACCGGCACAGAATCGGCTATATCTGAGACTAATTGGCCGATTCCGGTCACCGGCCGATCGATCAGTGCATCTCTACTTTCTACGGCAGGAAAGATAAATATAATAAAGATGAATACCCTCCCCATGTTTTTGTATCTTTTCTAAACAATACCCATTATAATAAAGAAATATTTTTTACATCTAAACAAGCTTATACCTACTTTAGTTTAGAACCATTTAGAATTATGGAACATCTAGGTGGTCTTGGGCAAAAATGTAATGGGCAGCAATGTTTGCAGCAGTTTTGGAGAGCAGTGGTTTCTTCTGTGGTATCCTTCAATGAACATCACTTCTGTTCAGTGTTTTTCTTATTGTGGACTCATGAGCATAGACATTAGGCTTGTCTGCAGATTCTTAGCTGTTACCCTAGAGTTCTTGTTGTTCACCTTGTTGAACATTGTACTGTGTAGTCTTGTAGTGACCTTTACTGGATGTCCACTCCTGTCCACTCCTAACCCAAGTACTGAATTCATTCAATTATTCTGTGCACTATCTGCCTGAATGAATGGCCATGCATCCTTCTGGCCACTCTGACATACAGCCCAAATTTGTCCAGACTGTAGCAAGTTCTCCCACTCTATAGTTCTGTCAATGTGGTCTTTGGCTTCTTAATAACCTCCCTGACCAAGGTCCTTCTTGCCTGGTTGCTCAGTTTGTTCGGACAACTACTTCTAGGAAAGGTCTGGCTAGGTCATATTTCTTAATGATGGAGCCTACACAATTGTCTGAATGGTAGACCTTCTGCACTGACATGCACTGTCCTATAGACAAGTTTTCTCGACCACGCCCCCATTTCCGGTAGTGGGCAAACAATTTCCGGGCCAATGTATCTTAACATGTAAGCGCCAAAGTTAAATATCAAAGCAAATGCAGTGGGAACATTCATCAACTTTCCTGACAAGGGGAGGTGTTGTGTCTATCCCACACCCAGACACAGTACACACCTGGGAGGATAATATGACGAAATGGCCAAATATAACGTATGGCAAAATATGTTCGTACTTCGTGGAATCGATGGTGGTAACGTTAGATGGTAACGCGATGGAAAATCTGAAAAGCTCAGAGGCATATCAGTATCTCCACAGCAACAAAGTTGGTAGTGTACTAACCTACAAACACGACAGATTTGCCTATTTGAAATCTATTGTTGAACCAAGCCAGCGTCTTAAAAACAGTTGGCATAATGCGTGGGTTGTGGTAACGGAGGAAGGAGAGGTGGAGACTGCGGGATGCAGTTGTGTAGCAGGGCCAGGGTGATCGTGCAGCCACGCAGCAGCGATCCTGTGGAAGGTGTGTAACGTTAACAGCTGCGATTCCAAATCTGTCGTTGGTTTAGATGCAAGGTTAATTTAATATATAAGCTGTATAGCTAGGTAGCGTGAAGATAGCTCGGCGATGTTAGCAGCGTTTTGTGTAGATGTGTCTACCGTCCTTGTAGTTTATAACCGGAAGTTCTGTGCCCACCGAACACAAAAAACGCAACAATGGCAGCGCCCTAGGTCAGAGCTGAAAAGCTTGTCTATAGACATAACTATTTCCTTCTAAATCATGTCCAATCAATTGTATTGCCGAGAGGTGGACTCAATGACATTCAAAGGAATTTGGATTCGACTTTATTCAATTTGGAGTGACACTGCAAAGGGGTTGAATATTTATTAACTCAGAAAATGTCAGTGTTTCATTTTTTATTTATTTTGAAAAAAAGGAAATAATAATCCCCCTTTTACATTATGGGTTACTGTGTGTAAATGAGTGACAAAAGAATGATGATTTAATCAATTTAGAATTCTAGCTGTTTTTCCACAAAATGTGGAAGGGGGAAAATATTTTCTGCAGGCATTGCAAACTGTAATGATTCAATTTAATGGTGAATACCATCTAATGGATTACACTGTTGTCAGGGCTCTACAGTGCAAGTATTTCACTCGCTTTTGCCCCTAAAAATAGATATGTGCGAACCGGAAAAATAATTTACGAGCACAGTGTGCGAGTAAAGATTACAACCTACCATAATCTTTTTTCCCCCGCTGCTAATCGTTCAAAAACTACAAGTCCCACATTCCACAAGCCACCAATCACAGTAGAGTTTTCTGTGATGACGCAGCCGGTGTCAAGTGAGAGAAAGGTAAACAACACTGAAAAAAACTATCGATACGATAGGCTATAATTTAACGTTAATACATGCAGACATTGCTAAAAATGAAGCCCATTAACTTTTATTTTGAGCGAAAAAGAGACGAGGAGAAAGAGGAATCCGGCAAGGGGGATTCGCAAGGTTTAACTGAGGTGGCTAACGTTAACATGGCAGCTAGTAACGACAGGGCGGCTGAGAACAACGTTAGCGAAGCTACCATGACCCCTGCTGTCACGGGGGGAGTATAGACAAGTTTTTCAGCTCTGACCTAGGGCGCCGCCATTGTTGAGTTTTTTTGTGTTCGGTGGGCACAGAACTTCCGGTTATAAACTACAAGGACGGCAGACACATCTACACAAAATGCTGCTAACATCGCCGAGCTATCTTCACGCTATATATATATTAAATTAACCTTGCATCTAAAATGGGTTCGGCGACACATTGTGCGGTACGTGGCTGTCGTAATACACGGAATGAGTGGTTGGAAAGAGTTTTTTATTTTTATTTTAAAACTCTTTATTTATGAACATTTTTCACATTTTAGGGACAGCAAGCAAATAAGCAAACAAGAAACAAAAAAAACAAAACAAAAAAAAGCCCACCGTTTTTCTCCCAGCTCTTTTTGGAGCCGTATGGAGTAGGTCATCTGTTCTAGTAGATGTAAGTGTTTAACAATATTGACAAAGAGGACAGCAGTAGGACAGTTTTTCTGAAGCCAGTATTTTGTAATGGCCTTTTTACTTGCTGCCAACAAGATCTTTAGGAGGTAAGTATCATCTTTACTTAGCCCGTCAGGGATATGTCCAAGATAGAGGGATGTGAATGTTGTACTGATACTAAAACCCAGGGTTTTTGAAATGATTGTTGCTACTTCCTCCCAGAAAGTCTGAATGGAGGGACAAGACCAGAAAACATGAGCATTATCAACCATGATTTCTCCACATTCCCTCCAGCAGCATAGCTGCGTGCCAGTTTGTTTAGACTTCTGTTTGGGAGTGATAAAAAAGCGAATCACGTTTTTCCAACAGAAGTCTCTCCAGGTCAGGGAGGACGACTGTATTTCCCAGGCATTCAGCCACGTCTTCAGTTATTTCAATGTCCAGTTCTTTTTCCCATCACTGTTTCACATAGTCTGTGGAGTCCTTGTTCATTGATATGATGCCATGGTATAACTTGCTTATAAGACCTTTATTACTTCCTGAGTTATAAGCATCGATAAACATATGAATAATAATTGGTGGCTCTCTTGGATTAGAACCTTTTACCTCTTTACAAAAATAATCACGAAGCTGTAGATACCTGTAAAAGTCTTGCTTACCCAACCTATCAAAACTATTAAGCTCCCATTTTTTAACTATCTTGCATATGGAAGTGATACCAGAGTAGACCCATTGTCTATATGTACAATCTTGCGATGCTGGCGTGAAGTCAGGGTCATATGCTGGCCATCTAAGCAGTTTAACATCTATTTGGAGTTGGAAATGTTTAATCACTTCTACCCATACTTTCAGTGAAAAATTCACCCATTGACTCGCCGTCTGTAATATTTCCTTCTCCCTGCAAATACAGCCAAGCAATGACTGTATTGGTGTGTCTATTGAAGATAACTCCATACTCTTCCATTTGGCTACATAAAATGGGTTACCCCAGTATACAAGAGGTCTCAACTGAGCTGATAAATAATAATCCCTTAAAGATGGGAGGGCCATGCCCCCCCTTTCCCCCAGTAACTGAAGGGTAGAGAATTTCACCCTTGGTCTCTTTTTATCCCAAATAAATCGTGAAATATGCTTATTCCATTCTCTAAATTGCTTCTGAGGGATTTCTACTGGAAGTGATAGGAAAAGATATAATAATCTGGGAAGAATATTCATTTTAACTGATCTGATTCTGCCACCAAAGTCGAGAGGGAGCAAGCCCCACCTATTGAGGTCATCATTCTATTTTTTTGTTAATGCAGTTAATATCAAATATCAAATAACAGTGACAGATCTTTGGGTAAACTTACTCCCAGGTACTTGATGTGGGATGAGTGCCAAATGAAATTATACTTTGCAGTTAATTCTTGCATGGGAGTGTAATTAAATGCCATAACCTGGGTTTTATGTATGTTAAGGGCATATCCTGAATATACCTCATATGTTTCCAACATTTTCATTAATAGAGGCAGGCCTGAACCTGGATCCATGATTGTGACCAGTACATCATCTGCGTACCAACTTACTTTATACTCCACTCCTCGTATGGATATACCCTTTAATTCTGTCTCCTGTCGTATTGCTTGGGCCAGAGGTTCGATGAATAAATTGAAGAGACAGGGACTAGCGGGGCAGCCCTGCCTGCAGCCACGTTGCAGAGCTATGGAGTTAGAAAGGATACCATTAACCTTTATTCTTGCAGTAGGAGAAGAGTAAAGTGTCTGAATACAACGTATAAAACCTTCACTAAAGCCAAATCTGTTCATTACTAGATAGAGAAAAGTCAAAAGCCTTTTCAGCATCTAAATTGAGAACAATAGAGCTAACTTTTTCCTTATTAATCTGCTCAATAATATGTAGGGCTCACCTTATATTATCTTGAATTTGTCTGTTTTTTATTAATCCTGTTTGGTCCTCATCTATTAACAAAGGCATTACGATTTCCATCCTCTTTGTTAAGATAGCGGCATAAAGTTTATAATCTGTGTTTAAAACACTGATAGGCCTATATCCTTTACAGTCCATCCTGTCCTTTCCTTGCTTGGGGATAACTGATATAAAAGCCTCCCTCCAGGAGGGGGGGGAGCCTTCTTTTAACATGTAATTAAAACAGGTCTCCAGTAAAGGGAGCAGATGTTCTCTCATAGATTTGTACCATTCTGGGGGGAACCCATCAGTACCAGGTGATTTGATAGTGTTCAGGCTTGAAATAGCTTTGTCTATTTCCTCCTTTGTTATTGGTGAGACAAGTTTATCATTAATTTCTTTACCAAGCGTAGGGGGGTCTAAAGAGTTCAGAAATTCAACAATTGTGTGTCTATTAACATGTTCTGACTGGGAATATAAGGATTTGTAGTACATTTCAAATGCTTTTTGTATACCATCCAGACTGTTAGTAATCTTGTTTGTAACAGGGTCTCTAATCTTATAAATGGTGTTTTCTGCTTGTTGTTTTCTGAGCCTCCAAGCTAGCAATTTTGCCGCTTTGGATCCTGCCTCATAATATCTCTGCTTCATAAATCTTATGTTTTTCTCAACTTCTTCACTTAGTATTTTATCTATTTCCTGCTTGACATTCCTAATTTGGTGTATAATAGAGGGCTCTTTATTAACAATGTGCATTTGTTCTAGGTCTCTCAATTTTTCCTGCAGATTTGACAATTTTTGGGCTTTTATCTTTTTCAACACGGCTGTCCTGGCTATGATCTTCCCCCTGAGAACGGCTTTGGCTGCATCCCATAATATACTAATATACCAGGGTTTACATCCCCATTATCATTGTCTTGTAAATATACGCCTAGGTCTGTCACCATTGAATTTCTAAAAGTGGGATCGTTCAACATGCCAGTGTTTAGCCTCCATAATGTTTTTCGCTGTCTACCGTCTAAATGTAATGATAGATAAACCCCAGAGTGGTCTGAAAGATCCCTCTGGCCTATTCTACAATCTTTCAATCTGTGTAAATCCTTGTTATACATAAAGAAATAGTCTATTCTTGAATAGACTGTGTCGTGCTGAATAAAAAGTGTATCTTGAGTCCGATCCATGCACGGACCGCCATACATCAATCAGTCCCAGATCTTTAAGTACCATGTTTATACGTTTTTCACTAGGATTCCTTCTTCTTTTCCTGTTGGTTGTATCTAGTAAAGGGTTAAGAAGCATATTAAAATCTCCTGCACAGATAAGTGTCCCGTATGTTTCTGATGCAATCAAATCAAACACCTTTCTAAAAAAAAAAAAAACATATCATGCGTAAACATTAAATAATGTCACCTCTTTTTGGTCTATTTTCCCCTTTATCAGAACAAATCTGCCCTCTTTATCGCTTATTTCAGATATAAATTCAAACCAAATCGAATTTGAGATCAATATGGCAACTCCCCCTTTTTTAACCATTTTTATATGATGAGAAGAAAGTATTCCTAAAGCCCATTTTTTAAAGTTTTTCGTGTTCAGCACCAGAAAGATGAGTTTCCTGCCAAAATACTATATTTATCCTCTCCTTTTTTATTTTAGTTATCATTTTGCTTGTTTTGATCAGATTATTTAGCCCATTTACATTCAATGAGAGTATGTTATAATGTTGGTAATGCATTAATTTTACATTTGAAACATTGCACTTGTAACATCCCAGACCTCAAGGGATAAACAAAGTAAAACAAAACAAGAAAACTCGAAGAACTATAATACAGAACATTGAACTGAGCTGACGGCTGACGGTGAATCCCCGTTTCCGCAGATCCTCAGCTGCTTGTATTGCGCTGTTATACAGGATGGTGCTCGTTTAAAAGAAAACGCGCAGTCTGGTTAGCGGAGTCTGGAAGCATATTCCGTTCTCCTTCAGCGCCTTCTTAACGGGTATATATTTCTTCCTCTTGTTCTGCACGTCCGCTGCATAATCATGGTCAAAAAACACTCGCTTGTTTTGGACACGGGGCTCCTTCTTCCAAGCAGTATAGAGAATCTTCTCTTTAACTGAGAACTGGAGGAACCGGACCACCACAGAACGTGGTGGGGTGCCTGCAGGTGGTTTTGGTGCTAGGGCGCGGTGGCCGCGTTCTATCCACAGGTCATGGCCCCAGTCCAAGCCAAGATCGTCTCCCAATTCAGGTAGCAATAGCAGGTTTTCAACAAACGCAACTGCGGAGGTGCCCTCCTCCATCTCTCCCACGCGCTTCACTGCTCCTTCAATCTGACCCGTCGCATCTTCCGGTTTATTTCCATCGTGAATTAGTCCATTTGTTTTTTAATGTCTTCTCGAAAACAAGTGCAGAATTCTGAGAGATCTCCTTTCAGTTCAGCCCGGAGCGCTGCCATCCCCGTAGTCACAACTTCGCTCACTACTTCGCGGATTGAGTCCAAAGTTTTGTTTCCTCTGCGGCCTCCATCTTGTCCTGTTGGGGTTTCACTGGCCGCAACTTCTTTATCAATTTCTCGTTCGGCATTGTTTCTTAACATGTATCCTCCTTTCTTACTTTTGTCCCCGTTCATTATTACGTTGATGTATATCAATTTGAATGAATAGAAATTCTTGAATTAGGGGAAATTTAAGGCTGATACCGGAGCTCTGTTACTAAGCTGTCATACCGTGTAGCGCGCCACCGGAAGTCCGAAAGAGCGTTTTGAGCATCGGCCCGCCACAAAACGGCAATGTCCCTGCACTGATTTGGAATTGCGAATGTTAACGTTACACACCTTCCACAGGATCGCTGCTGCGTGGCTGCACGATCACCCTGGTCCTGCTACACAACTGCATCCCGTTCTCCACCTTCCTCCGTTAATACAACCCACGCATTATGCCAGCTGTTTTTAAGACACTGGCTTGGTTCAACAATAGATTTCAAATAGACAAATCTGTCATGTTTGTAGGTTAGTACACTACCAACTTTGTTGCTGTGGAGATACTGATATGCCTCAGCTTGACAGATTTCGTGTTACCATCTAATGTTACCGCCATCGATTCCACGAAGTACGAACATATTTTGCCATACGTTATATTTGGCCATTTCGTCATATTATCCTCCCAGGTGTGTACTGTGTCTGGGTGTGGGATAGACACAGCACCTTCCCTCAGGAAAGTTGATGAATGTTCCCACTGCATTTGCTTTGACATTTAACTTTGGCACTTACATGTTAAGATACATTGGCCCGGAAGTTGTTTGCCCACTACCGGAAATTAACCTGAAATGGGGGCGTGGTCGAAAAAAACTATTTATTTAATGCGAATTGGCTCAAAATTTTCCCATGGCTAGAGTTCGAAAACAACATCATGTTCATACATATATTCATATTCAAACATATTCATACATATATTCAGATTCAAATATGTATGTAATCAATTGTTTATTAATAAACTCAGTGTTACTTGAACATTTTTCACTGTGCTCCTAAATTTCTTTGTGTGCTCCTAAATTTTTTCATTTAGGAGCACATGTACTCCTTGGGAAAAAAGTTAGCATAGAGCCCTGGTTGTAGAGGAGGCATGTGTTGTTAGATGGGGCTAAGGTAGCCTTTGGTTTAAATTACAATGACCCTGTGTCTCTCTTTCTAAGAAAAGACCGGGTGGAAAAAATTAGGTCAAACAAAAAGAGAAAGGTCTGGCTATGCTACATTAAGCAAACATGTCTGAAACAACAAGTTTGTGGTAACAAGATAGTGTGGCCATCGATGGATGTCCATTTGAAATGGGCTTTTTCAATATCATGCATTATTGCATTTTACTTTGCAACAGTCTTTTATGATCAAATATAACCACTGTGACACATCCAGGGGAAGGTTATGGGGTGTAGTGGTAGACGGCTACTATGTACCGGCTCGTTGGCTCCCTCCAAGGGTTTTGACCTGAAGGAAGAAGCCTACTTAAGCCACACCTGCAGCTGATCAACATGATTGCCTCTAGGGTATTTAAGGGCCACAAAGGCAGTGTCTAGGGAAAGAAGGGGAAGAGAGGGGAAAGCAGCAAGCCGCCTGCACGTGCCACGAGGCCGAGAGCCATGGAAGTAAAGCTGGCCATTTTAAGTTATAGGGGACTATATTATTTGTGTTTGGTTGTAGACCAGAAGAACCCCTCTCTTCCAGTGAAGTTATGTTTTGTCCAGTGACAGTTCAGCTAAGTGTTGTTTTGAATTAATTGGGCTGACCAGTGCGCTGCCCAAAGAAACCTTCCGGTGTTTGTGTTGTCATTTTGAGTCGCTAACCTGTCTACACCCCTGACTGTGCCACACCATCCTCAGTGGCCTTTTGGCTTATGGCACTGCAAAAAGGTCAGGCAGAATTTAAATGAGTAGTAAAACGTTTGTTGTTCTGAGATGGTCAGAATGGGTTGTCCATCTGCCACGTAGCCAATAGCTATGCAGGTTAATGTACAGCATGTTGATGCTCTACCAATCACAAGTAAAGCTGAATGCAACAAAACTGATAGCAATTGGCTCTGAGAAAAGTGTCAAAATGTTCTCTGGTGACACTTATTTAGGGAAAGCTCAAGTATTAACAGAAGTTCTTAACATTTTTAGCTAACTGGCCCTCATAGAAACACAGCCAACCCTACCTTTCTGGCCAGCAGGCCTTTCCTCCTCATGCCACAGGCCTCCAGCTGCAGGCGTCCTCGGAGGGCCAGCTCGATCAGCATGCAGCCACGCAGCCCTGACGAAATGCAGTCATTCCAGAAAGAGGTGTAGCCCTAAAACATGGAAAAGACACACCAGATGGTTTTGTCAAAAAAAAAGTATATAAGCACAATACAATACGCACATTTTATATATAGTTTTGTGGATCTAATTGCAGATATTCAGGAATCACTTTATTCTGGCAGATAGTACCGAGTACAGGTGTCTTGTTAATGGTGGCTCCTGTTGCATGAGGCATGACTACTACTCCAGGGCTCTACGCTAAGCTTTTTCCCAAGGAGTACATGTGCTCCTAAATGAAAAAATCTAGGAGCACACACAGAAATTTAGGAGCACAGTGAAAAATGTTCAAGTAACAGTTTATTAACAAACAATTTATTACATACATATTTGAATATGAATATATGTATGAATATTTCAATATGTATGAACAAGACGTTGTTTTCTAACTCTAGCCATGGGAACATTTTGAGCCAATTCGCATTAAATCTATAGACAAGTTTATTCGACCACGCCCCCGTTTTCGGTTCATTTCCGGTAGTGGGTAAACAACTTCCGGGCCAATATAGCTTAAAGGACAATTCCGGGATTTTTAAACAACATTACTGAAAGGATCGCTACAGAAATAGACCTTTTTTAACAAGAAAACTAAAAGGAGAAGTCCCACTCTGAAATGGACAAAGGTAGTCTATAGCGTGAGGGTTCACTTGTTGCAGGAAGAGGACGGTAGAAACCTGACAAAGGTATTCTATGAAAGCTGCGCAAAGTCTTCCTCAACATTTTGTTGGCACAGTTCGGAAATGCGCAAAAACAAACCATTGTTGTTGTTTTTTATCTTTGGGAAAAACAAATACTCTAAACTACGCTTTCTTTACTCCAACACACGTCTCCAATGCTGATTTATGTTTACACTAGGGCTGTCAAACGATTAAAATATTTAATCAGATTAATCACAGGGCCGCTGTGGATTAATTTAGATTAATCACGATTAATACCCATTCATTATTAATTGTGTTTCATTTTGTGGGGGCAAAAAGACTCATGACAGAAGGCGATATATACACTTAACATGTGTTTTATTTAAACTATAGAACAGATATGGTGTCCAGATATCAAAATAAAATTTAAAAAAAATTAAACATACCAACCACACCATATTTACCAACCACATTTTTTCTTTCTTTTTTTTTAATCAAACAAATATCCATATTAATGTGGCCCTCTTACTCATCTTTTAGCCAGCTGCTGAGACAGACTAACTTGTTTACATTACCGGAGAGTAGAGCTGACCGCTTCTTATGTACAATGTTACCTGCGACTGAGAACAGTCTCTCACACGGAACGGTGGTTGCAGGAGTGGCGAGATATTTGCGAGCCAGCAGTGCCAGCTTGTCATGGGCTCCTGAATGAGCTGACCACCACTCCAAGGGACAGTCCTGCATACTAATGCTAGGCTCTGCTCTGTACCTGTGTATGACTCTGTCAGGCAGCACCTCTTCATCTGATTCTGAATCTGAGCCCATCTGTAAAAGGCTCATTTTCTTCTTGGGTGGCCCATCTTCAGAAGTCTGTGGAGGGGGTGACTGTTCATGCAGCAGTCTTCCAAGTGTGGTCCACACCCCTTCTCTGTCACTCTTGGGGAGGCTCTTCAAGTCTTTGAAACGTGGATCCAGCGCTGTTGCAATCTTGAGCCATTCATTGTTGGTACTGTTTTCTTGACGGGAGGTTAGGTCTTCCTTGAATGCTGTTTTAAACTTCACCAGATATGCAGGGTCATCATCAGAGGCTTCCATTACACGATGCAGGTGGCAGAGGGCAGGCAGTACCACTGAGCAGGAAACATAGGATTCCCCACCCAGAATCTCAGTTACATACCTGCAGTGGAAACACACAGACACAGACACACACACACACACACACACACACACACACAGGGAGGGAGAGAAAGAGGGAGGGAGGGAGGAAGGAAGAAAGAGTTATTAAAACAAAATTAACACAAATGGATTTAATTTTTATTTTTTTATCAATTCATTTTTATTTCAGCCTATAGTGTATATAGATTGCTTACCTGCAGGGCTCCAGAAGAGACTCCAGTTTCTGCAGTTTGTCCCATTCTTGTGGCGTCAGCATAACTAGTTTGTGGCGCTGTTGGTCCAGGGTTGCTTTAATTGCTGCTTGATTGCGGATTAGACGCTTGACCATTTCCAGTGTTGAATTCCAGCATGTTGGCACGTCCTGGATCAGTGGCTCCTTCTGCTGCCCGAGGGTCGCTTGCTGTGCTTCAAGCTCTAAGGGGTTTGCTGGACTGTGTTTAAAGTGACCAACTATTTTCCGACACTTGGACAATGCGTTCACAAATCCGCTGTCAGCAAGGCTCACAGTGATGCTTCTCTGTAAGATGTGAGCCATACAAGGCATGTGCTCAAATGGCAAAAGTTTAGCCGCAGCTGTCATGTTGCGTGCACTGTCAGTCCCTATAGTTGTAATTTTTCCTTCAATTGCCCACTCACGTGCTACTGTTAAGAATTGTTTAGCACATGCCTCTGCAAAGTGACGCTCTTCTGTTTTCATTATGGTCAATGCAAACGACTTTAGTTCACATGCGGCAGTAATTTGATGTGCTGTAACACCAAGGTAGTTACTGTTACTCACAGAAGTCCAGTAGTCTCCTGTCAGGGCGACATATTTGGCTACAGCCAAATCCTCTTCCTTTTTTTTCTTTTCAGTTTCATAGAGCCCGTGGATTTTTGTCATTATTGTGCTTCTTGATGGCGCCTTGTACAATGCATCTTGAGATGCAACTTGCAAAACCTTTGTAAAGCCCGTGTCCTCGACAATATTAATCGGTCTGCAGTTTTTTGCAATCCACTTGGCAATTGTGTCAGTCAATTTGTCAGAGGTAGACTTACTGAGGCCCCGACGTTCCGTGAGGGTGGTTTGGCGCAAGCCGGGCGTCGCCGAAGTACTTGCAGAGGAATCCCCGACTAATGTATGCTTCGCGTTGATGTGGTACTTTAAGCTGGAAGTGCTTCGGTGAAACGAAAACTCCTTCCTGCAGAGTGTGCAAACTACTTTATGTCGGTCGATTGTCCCGTCTTGGGTTTTTTTGTACTCAAACTTCCCATCGAGAGGGCCAATATGTTGTTTAGAGTCGTCCATCTTTATCGAGTTGGTTCTGCCGCCAGATAGTGTTGGAGCACCAATCCGCGCCAGTGAGTGGAATTGTGGGATTTTGAGTCATTGTGCGCTGCGCATGTGTTAATTGCGTTAAAATTTTTAATCAAATGAATCATGCAAATTAATTAATCTGGATTAACGCGTTAATTTTGACAGCCCTAGTTTACACCATCCTCTTCTTGCAACAAGTCAACCCTCTTGCTTTCATAGACCACCTTTGTCAGAGTTGAGAGTTCAGAGTTGTTGGAAATGTGATCTACCGGAGCAATTCCGAAACGTTTTGGACCTATTTTGTGGTATAATAGGCGATTTTGTGGATATAGAGGCCAGGTTTAAAAATCCCGGAATTGTCCTTTAACGTGAAAGCGCCAAAGTTAAATGTCAAAGCAAATGCAGTGGGAACATTCATCAACTTTCCTGATAAGGGAAGGTGCTGTGTCTATCCCACACCCAGACACAGTACACACCTGGGAGGATAATATGACGAAATGGCCAAATATAACGTATGGCAAAATATGTTCGTATTTCGTGGAATCGATGGTGGTAACGCGATGGAAAATCTGAAAGCTCAGAGGCATATGAGATGTATATATATATTAACTCCGATGCATATTAAGCCCAATGTATATATATATATATCAAAGTTTGAAAAATATTTCCTGTTTGGCCCCCCATAATATATATAAACATACTATATACAGTGCATTCAGAAAGTATTCAGACCCCTTCACATTTTGTTATGTTGTAGCCTTATGCTAAAATCGTTTAAATTCATTTTCCCCCTCATCAATCTACACTCAATACCCCATAATGACAAAGCGAAAACAGTTTTTTAGAAATTTTTGCAAATTTATTAAAAAGGAAAAACTTTCACACTGACATAAGTATTCAGACCCTTTACTCAGTACTTAGCTGAAGCACCATTGGCAGCGATTACAGCCTCAAGTCTTCTTGGGTATGACGTGACAAGCTTTGCACACCTGGATTTGGGGATTTTCTGCCATTCTTCTCTGCAGATCCTCTCTCAAGCTCTGTCAGGTTGGATGGGGACTGATTTTCAGGTCTCTCCAGAGATGTTCAACTGGGTTCAAGTCAGGGATCTGGCTGGGCCACTCAAGGATATTCACAGAGTTGTCCCTAAGCCACTCCTGCGTTGTCTTGGCTGTGTGCTTAGGGTCATTGTCCTGTTGGAAGGTGAACCTTCGGCCCAGTCTGAGGTCCCGAGCGCTCTGGACCAGGTTTTCATTAAAGGGGGGGTATTGTACTCATTTTGGGCTATTTAAACTGTTCCTGGGGGTCTTTACAAGATGTTTGTGAAGTCTATATAAAAAAAAATCCTAAAACCAGCTTCTGTGGTGTGTGTTTCAGTCTCTCATTTTCTCCATTGTAAAGAACAGGCTGTTTTGAGGGCGTGTAGGTTGTATGTAATGAGCACTGCTCTGATTGGCCGCCTCACGCCGTCACTCACGGCGTGAGGCGGCCAATCAGAGCAGTGCTCATTACATACAACCTACACGTGATCGCCTGGCGGAGGTGGAGAGCAGAGCGCTCATGCTAACCATGGCGGCCGCTCCAGAACCAACACTGAGACCGTACATGTTTGAGCCGGAGTCTGACCCAGAATGGGAAGAGGCAGCTGAGGCGGTTCCACTTAGTTTCTCAATGATAACAATTCTGTGTAATATTGTACTTTCGTGCCTTGTGTTTGTGGATGTGGATGTGTGAGTGACACTCTCTGCTGTAGCCAGTCTATTTATGGCTCATGTCCATAAGCTTATTGAATACAACTTGCAGACAAGCTAGGATTGACAATTTTGTTGAGCCAGTTAACCAATATATTATTGGATGCAATCTATTTGCATCCAAACAGTGCAGCCAAACAACCAAACACGATTGTACTAATGGTGGCTAAAGTTTACCAAGCCTGACACGTTCGACAGACTTATAAAACAGACACTGGTCCCAACAAATAACTTTAAGATGAGTCCTGACTCCAACCAATAACTTTACTTTTACTTTACTTTTAATGACTCCAGCTTTAGTTTTCTTACTTCTTCCACGCCCAACAAGCCCGTGTCTAGCCCCGCTAGCTCGTTAGCTAACCAGCAGTGAATATACTAACCAGACTAATTTGGTAAATTAAATCAAAACATGGTGACACTTACAGATTCCAATTTTGCAGATGGGTCACGTACCTTATGAATTGCTCCATCTTTAAGCTTCAATTTAGATGCTAATCCTGCCGTTGCTCAAGCAGTCTGAGGACTGATCATCACACACAGAAAAAACTGCCGTTGCCGTTAAACTAGCCGTTGCCGTTAAAAATAAAATTAATCCACTCTGTCCTGGCATTTTCGCGTGTTGGGAGACTGTGCAGGGATCTATGTTGCTGCCTGCATCCTACAAAATAATAACTGGAGAGTTGATATATCTCCTGATATGTTGTTTTAGCTTCAGTCGTCGCAAAGTAATGGTGCATTCCAGTGTACTCGGAAAAAACGGCGTCGGAATGTGATATGCGCCGATTCTCTTCACTAATGGCGCTGTAGTAGTTGATGTTGAGTTTAGATGCTTGTAACATTCTGAGACTTACCATACAAACATGAGTTTGCTGCGGGCGATTATGTTTTCCCGAGCAGATGCACTGGAACACATTTAGATTGGAAGTTAGGAATACCGACTCGGAATTATCGATTTCCGAGTACAATGGAATGCACCATAAGCAACGGCTTGCGGCACTGCCGTGAGCTGCATTTTGCGACGACGTAAATGGGATTGGTTGTTCAACTGGGCGTGGGCATGCTCTGAGAGGGGCTGGATTTGCACCTTATGACGTCCAAAGGAACCATTTTCTGAAACGGGCTGTTTTTCTCCTATCTTTGGCACTGTTTTGGGAAAAAGGAAAATACAGAAAAACGTGTTGACTTCCAGATTTCAAATTTTCTCAGCTGCTTAGGGAAGTAATTTCCTGTGGAACATGTATAAGCGCCAGGAATAAACCGTTTTCCATAATATGGGACCTTTAAGGATATCTCTGTACTTTGCTCCGTTCAGCTTTCCCTCAACCCTGACCAGTCCCCCAGTCCCTGCCGCTGAAAAACATCCCCACAGCATGATGCTGCCACCACCATGCTTCACCGTTGGAATGGTATTGGGCAGGTGATGAGCGGTGCCTGGTTTCCTCCAGACATGATGCTTAGAATTGAGGCCTAACAGTTCAATCTTGGTTTCATCAGACCAGAGAATTTGCTGTGCAGGCAGTTCCTTCGACCTCATGTCTTGGTTTTTGCTCTGATATGCATTCAGCTGTGAGACCTTATATAGACAGGTGTGTGCCTTTCCAAATCATGTCCAATCAATCCACAGGTGGACTCCAATCAAGGTGTAGAAACATCTCAAAGATGATCAAGAGAAATGGGAGGCACCTGAGCTAAATTTCAAGTGTCAAGGGTCTGAATACTTATGTCAATGTGATATTTCAGTTTTTCCTTTTTAATAAATTTGCAAACATTTCTAAAATCCTGTTTTCACTTTGTCATTATGGGGCATTGAGTGTAGATTGATGAGGGGAAAAAATAATTTAAAAACGCTTTTAGCATAAGGCTGCAATATTAGATTAGATTCAACTTTATTGTCATTGCACAGAGTACAAGTACTGCAAATAGCAGTAAAGTGCAGAGTATGTACATATATAAATATAATAAATAATAGTAAGGGATAGATATGAATATGCTAAAATATATACAGTATGGACAATATTGACAGTATGAACAGTGTGAAGTGAATACTAGATATGTACAGTATAAACAATAATGGCAGTATTAACAGAGTGAGATGAATACGCTAAATATGTACAGTATAAATATAAACATAACAAAATGTGAAAAAAGTGAAGGGGTCTGAATACCTTCTGAACACACACAAACACACACACACACACACACACCTTGCCAGTGCTAAAGGAAAGGTCTCTGACTTTGGTCAGAAAAATAATTTGTAGGAGGAAAATCTGAAATTGACAACAGTGATGAATAGGGCAAAAACAAAAAGGTGATATGACAGGATGTCAGCTTTTGTTCTTCATATCCTCTCTGTTTGACAAGTCTTATACCTTCCAACATCGTTAGCTAAATATTTACCATGAGGTTGGCAAAGCTATGCAACTGGATGTAATTTGTTCTTTGATCATGCAGCAAAAATTCAGTGTAGTCAGGTGTGGAGAGAGAAAGCTCAAGTGGTCAATGCTACTGAACACAATGTAGACATAGCAAAAGGCACTGTCGCGATGTTGGTTGTGGCTGCAGACAGTAGTGGCAAATCAAAAAAATGTAACCATTGCTTCAATATTTACAAAAGACATTATCTATAAATAATTAATTAAGTGCAAACTATGACTTGTCAACCACAGAGTTGTCCTGTTAAAGATTCAAGTCAAACTGTCAAGTCGAACATGCCCTTACTCATAAATTCCACAGAGAGAGTGTGGGGCACTTATTGTTAACCTTATTGTTGAAATAGGTCAAATAGTTTGCAATAGAAAACAAATCACAACCGTTATTATCACAATGAAAAGGGAATGCATTGAAAGTTGGATAACATTTCATCTCACTAACATTGTTTTAAAGCAGTAGGGTCATGCATCTCACTCAGCCACGTCCACACTTTACGTTTGAAAACGCGCATTTATTTCTCAGTTTTGGCCTTCCATCCACATTATGCCAGGGTTTGACCCCCGAAAACGCTCTCCCAAGTGGATACATTTGAAAACTGTGACCTCGCATTGTAGTGTGGATGATGAAAAGGATGATGTTTTATTGACTGCGCAAGCCCATGGAAGAAAGTAAAAATGTTTGGTGGTGACAAGCTTTTTGGATGGCGAGCTGTTCATAAACGCTGGACACAAAAACGGTGTTTTCAGATTTGAATGGTTTAGTGTGGACATGGCCCCAGTATGTTAGGTCTAAAGCAAGGTCTACACTGGCTGTGTCATGTAAGCAGCACGTCAGTAGCACGTAAGCTCTACGGTGTCAGTCCTGCATCAGTTTCTACACTGGGTAAGTTTGCATGTTTCACTTTTTCCTGTAGAACCTGTTTGAACAGGTTATAAACACATATGGAATACTGAATTAAAAAAAGTTTTGGTGTTTGAAAGCCTATCATGTTGCTATTGGACTACAATAAGCTGTTGTTTACATTCTAGCAATTGTTTTTTGACACACATGCCTTAAAGGGGGGGTATTCTACTCATTTTGGGCTATTTAAAACTGTTCCTGGGGGTCTTGACAAGATGTTTTTGAAGTCGATATAAAAAAAATCCTAAAACCAGCTTCTGTAGTGTGTGTTTCAGTCTCTCATTTTCTCCATTGTAAAGAACAGGCTGTTTTGAGGGCGTGGAGGTTGTATGTAATGAGCACTGCTCTGATTGGCCACCTCACACCTCACTCACGGTGTGAGGCGGCCAATCGCCTGGCGGAGGCAGAGAGCAGAGCGCCCATGCTGTGCAAGGTAAACAAATAGGCTTGACGCAGAAATTTACCATAACCATGGCGGCAGCTCCAGAACCAACACTGAGACCGTACATGTTTGAGCCGAAGTCTGACCCAGAATGGGAAGAGGCAGCTGAGCGGTTCCACTTAATTTCTCAATGATAACAATTCCGTGTAATATTGTACTTTCGTGCGTTTCTTTTGTGTATGTGGGTGTGTGAGCGACGCTCTCTGCTGTAGCCGGTCTGTTTATGGCTCATGTCCATAAGCTTATTGAATACAACGTGCAGACAAGCTAGGATTGACAATTTTGTTGCGCTAGTTAGCCAATGTATTATTGGATGCAACCTATTTGCATCCAAACAGCACAGCGCAAACCATAGACATATATACATAGACGCCGCATTGACTGCTTCTGCCCATTGCTACGATACGTAAACGTCGCCGCCATATTGGTCCGGGCAAGACTGGCCTGTAAACAAATACAAGTAAACGGGGAGCTGCGTTTTTTCTGGATGAAAAGCACTATAACGTTTACATTTCTCAACCGATTTCAATGAGTCCTTTTTTATATTCAAGGGTTTATGATCTACGTGGAGTAGAAAAAAAAGTTTTAGAAAAAGCCATTTCCCTTAATTTCATAGCACATGCTCGACAAAAACATAAATATTGTGTGTGTTTGTGTTGGCTGTTTATTGACAAACAGTAAGTACAGAAAAATGGTTGCTAGGATAAGAGTGCGCATTGAGTGATGAACCGGGCTCTGTAAATAGGGCTGCTGTCATTCCAGAAGACATCTCGGCCATGTGGCTTCCTCCTGAGAAACGGTGTAAAAAATCATCTTAATTCTCTCTTGGTGTTACTGCCATTTAAATTCACTTCCCTGCAATGTTTAACTAATGATCCAGATATTTTACTATGCGTTATGTCCCAACAGCTAATCTTGGAGCGATCTACAGTGTGCAATTCATGTTTTGCATGTCCGTGTGTGGTAGCAGTAATACACTTTGTTGTTGAGGACTTACCTTGAAAAAGAATCTTAATTCCACTGCTGCTAGTTTCCGCCATGAGGAGTAGCTTAAATCACTGTCTTTAAGGATCCAGGATCCATTTATGATCAAAAGCAAGAACAAATCAGTCTTAGGCCCCATCCACACTAATAAGTTTTTGTTTTAAAAACACAATGCTTTTGCTATTACGCCACACTTGCTTTTAGCGTCCACACTACTCCGGCTTTTTTGAACCCCTAAAACGATGCCGACAACGTTTTAGTTTTAAAACTTTTAGTGTGGACGGGCGGAAACAGAGACTTTTGAAAACGATGACGCAGACACCCACGTTCGCTTCCTGATTGGGTCTTATCAGTCAGACGTATCCTTCCCTGATTCGTCACTCCCCTATTCACTCGCCCTTTTCTGGAAGAAAACAAACGGCAGCTACCAGCGTGAAAACTCAGAAGAAAACT
Organism: Hoplostethus atlanticus; assembly: GCA_034670405.1. Classification (NCBI taxonomy): domain Eukaryota; kingdom Metazoa; phylum Chordata; class Actinopteri; order Trachichthyiformes; family Trachichthyidae; genus Hoplostethus; species Hoplostethus atlanticus. The sequence continues at coordinate 302,159 of JAXDDX010000048.1, forward strand.
TTTGAAGAACACTTTTCAACATGGATAATGAATTACAGCGTTGCTGACCTTGTTGTCTATGCTAGCAGCTGTTGTGCAGTTAAATTCTGCATTGTCTAATGCTACTACTGCCTACATGCGCAGGAGGCAAGCTATTATTCAAGCGATTTGCGTCAATTTCCGTGGCCAGCGGCGTTATCAGCCCTACATGGAGCGCTGGTGCCAGTGCCTGGTGGGATAATTTTATCAATGAAGTTGTGGTTCCTGAGGAATGGCGAGAGAACTCGAACTCGATTGTCCAGATCAGCCTGGGTCCAGACTACATCAAAACACCAAGTGGAGCCTGAAGTGAAGGATCTTGACGTCAACTTCTACCAAACACACGGTATGCCACAATGCTTGGGAACAATTGACTGCACACACATCAACGTAAAACAAAACTAAATCCACAGAGAGAGAGAGGCCTAGGTTATAGTAACCTAGTAGCAGCATATATTGCAGTATCTTTGTTGGTGGCTACTGTAAATAAAACCATACAGAGTTTTCTAACTCTGTATGAAAAATAAAAGTTGTTTTTTCACTAAATTCGTCTCCGTTTGAGTGAGAGTGCGTGTGTGAGAAAGATAGAGATAGATCTTAGGTTAAGTATCAAACAAGAATTTTTATTATCGGAAGACAATCATAAAAATAACTAGAAATATGAAAACAAGTGTGCAAGTGTGACAAACATATGTGCAAATATCAAATAACTATAAACATGCATTAAAGAGCAAAACACAGGATTCAAAAGGTGCAAGTGTAGGCTAAGTAAGGCACAAACATGAACACAGCTTTAAAGTGTGAACCACAGCAAGAAGAGCTCTTTGGTCATTTACAGATGGGTATAGGTATAGATATAGGTTGATTCCACAGCCTCCACCGCCATGTCGCCGGTCTTGATACCCTCAGCTATCTCATTAGTAGCAGGAGATCCTCCCCAAAAGGGACTCACAGAGCTCAAAATAGAGTAAGACTACTCGCCCAATTGACCTGTGAGCACAAAACATGACTCAGTTAAAAACACGATCCCGTTTAAAACTATTGGGCTATTAGCCAGCGTTGCACTTTTTTTTATATATATATATTTTTTTTTAAAACAAAAAATTCAAGCCAAACCATAATAGCTAGGCCTACATACCTTTTGTGATTTCCTACTTCTTGTGTGGGTACTCTTTTCCCCATTGTCATGGCTTCCTCCGGTGATGGATAGTGCTCCTGGTACCGCTGTAATATGTCGTATTTGCTTTGCAACGACTCCCAATCTATATTCTCCTGCCGCGTTTACCGTCTTATACTCGTTTGTTAGTTTCAGTAACAGTTCCACCTAGTCGTCCAGCCAAACAAAGAAATCTCTGCTCTTATTTTTCGCCATTGCTCTTCATAACGGTATTTTCTGCAACTAAGCAACAGCAGAGCAGACAATCTGCTTCCTGTTTACCCAGTGTAGGTGAATGGTCACGTGATATGCGTTTTCAGGGGTGTTAGTATGGACATAGATAATTTCTGAAACAGTGCTAAAAGGCTTGTGTGGACGGAGATCGTTTTAGTTTTAAAACTTTTTTTAAACGAAAACGTATTGGTGTGGATGTAGCCTTAGTTGAACAGAATTAAAGCTACACCATCTAACGGCAATACTATCATAGTTATACACATATACATAAAAATAACAATACTGTGGGCTTGAAATGATGTTGGTCAACTGTAGATCAACTGCTCTCTATAGAACATCATGAACTTGAAGCCCAAAGGACAACCGATATTGCTGGCTTGATACGAACCCCTGTGATCAGTGATAGTGTTCACATTAGCATTTGCTCTTTTGTTTAGCTTTGCAGGCTGCAGTCTCATAAATTGAATTAATCAATCTTCGTAGCACTTCCTAAAGCCATATACAGCATATCAGCAAGACTCTGGAGATAGCTCTCATTTGTGACAGATTAACATGGATATTTTGGATAAAGCCAGAGCTTAGCTTGCTAGCTCACTAGCTGGCTAACATCACCTAGCTCCGGCTAACAAACACTAACTTTGAATAAACTCTATGGTTTAACTTACTTGGCCAGAGGTTCATCCGTCTTCAACCATAAGGTTTCATTAGTAAGCGATGATCTGTGACTTAAATTATCAATTTGTTCCATTTGATAATAATTTGGTAGCTAACACAGCTGATTTCAAAATTCCACTGGAATAATTTTATACTGGAGTCTGATTGGGACCTCATTTCCCATGAGGTGTTGCTGGGCAACCATGCGCGGTGATCGTGTCCTAAGCGACGGTCATCCATGTCAAGTCCCAGTGGTATTACAGTGGTGTGCAGTGGTATTTTCACTGCACACCCTGTGTGTGTGTATGTGACAAATAAAGTTCTTGAATCTTGAATTAAGGGTATTTTACAGATCTTAAAAAAAAAAATTCTACAATTTATAGAAGCTATAACTGTGGTATAGACCCATGTAAAATTAATTTCTGCTTCTGCTATTGATTTTACAATGGCAGTCTATGGGGAAAGAGGCTTTACTGCACAATTACCTACTAGATGGCTGCGGTACTATTAAAAACAGTGATTGAATAGGTGAATATGTATTGGCATTGGAAGTAAGCAGACTCTCTGGCCCCTTGGTATAAAGGCATTTTGTCAAACTACCCAGTAAAGCACTGTAGTTCTGTAATTCTGTTTCACCAACTCCATAGTTTCCACTAGAGGACTGCATTGGGCTAGAAATTAAGCCCTAGCCTGCCTGTGCCCGACGTCTAAGTTGCGGCCCTATCTGAAAACAGCCCGACGGCTCGAAAGGCCAACAACAACACATAGTGAGTAGCACTTTTTTCACACTACAGTAATCTCGATAAAACATGTATGTTGACAAAGCTAATAGCTTTGCAGCACAGCACACACATAAATTGTATCTGGCTTTATGAACACGATGACATTTTGTCATGCAATTAGAAATAAAGAAACATGTCTTACTAGTTTCTATCGACTAGAATTTAGTCCTGATTCTCGCCAAGGACCGTGGCTGGACTGCTTGAAAGCAAAGTGCACTGAACAAAAAATATTTCTGACATAACCGGTTGGTTCACTTTCATTCGTGACCTCAAGATCAAATTGTCACCGTAGCGAACTCTTCACCAATTCATTTGGGCTCAACATATACTCCCAGTCCTAAATCTTAATTTTCAACCACATCCATTTTAGCTAGCATGAAAATTGACCACTACCTGACCTCAGCGAAACTTTCTCACAGTTAGAATGAACTGTGCAACGCAGGGACACACACACTCAGGGACACACACACAAGTTAGCCAGAACAAATGAGGAGAAAATAGATTTGATTTGAACTAACTATATTAACTATATCAAAATGTTTATGTCTCACAATTTCAAGGCCCACACCCAATCTGACCAGATGTCCTAGAACCAAGAAATAGGTCCGACTTGACAAAATCATAGTATACCCTGTCAGGCCCTGTTGGGCTTGGGTCAGGTTGCAGACCTACTTTCATTTTTCAAAAAAAATAAGAAAAAAAAGCAAACACATGATTTCCATTGCCTGGTTCTAATAATTAACTCAAATAAAAGTTGCAAGAAACTGAAGTTGCATTTAAATTACACGGTGTAAAGCCATGTTTATAGAACCTCCATGTATGAACACACACACACGATTTCGCCTCAAGTCGTTAGGGCCCAGGGGGTCACACTAAATGATATGATTAAGATTGCTATACAGATTCTTGATGTGTCAGGACCTCTAGTCTTGCAGCAACTCGTGCAAACCAACGTGAATTTATTTACGATTTGGAATCGTAAATATCAAACATGTTTGATATTACTGGGGCTCCCCGATCAGCTTGCGAGCCGATTGGGAGGGTTTAAATTTAGTCTGTTATGCCCTCACACTACCAGATAATCCTTGCTGATACTCAGTCCCGATCGGGGAGCCGGGCCAATTCTCGGAAATCTGTCTGAAATCGGTCAGATTCTCCTCTAGTGTATTTAGGTGGAGGAAGAGATGCAATGCATGACATGGCTTTGATCTAGTGGTACTTTAGTTCACTGGTGCTGCAGGCTGTATATAACTGACAGCTACAGGTAGGATTGTGTTGACATGTAGGCACCACAACATTTTTGTCAAGCTTGGCAGAAATGTAAAATAACATTATAAGACTATGAGGGAAACTGCATTAGTTTTTGTTTTTCTTCACAGGAGGTACAGACAGTCAAACTATAGACAAGTTTTTCAGCTCTGACCGAGGGCACCGCCATTGCATTTTTTGTGTTTGGTGGGCACAGAACTTCTGGTTATAAACTACAAGGACGTCAGACACATCTACACAAAACGCTGCTAACATCGCCAAGCTATCTTCACGCTACAGAAAGAGAGTGTTTTGAGCATCGGCCCGCCACAAACGGCAATGTCCCTGCACTCCACTGTTTTTGTTTCACAAAAAAACAACAGATTTGGAATCGCCGATGTGGCTGAAGGCTTTAAATTTAAAGAAACCACCGATAAATAATTTAAAGAATTATAAATAAATAGATAATATAGATAAATAACAGGATATGAATTAATAATAATAATAATAATAATAACAATAACAACAACAACAGTGCATTAAATGTGTTCCAGTGAACCTGCACCTCAGACGTGTTGCAGTTATAAAATTAACCTTGTTGCATCTAAAATGGGTTCGGGGAGGCATGAAGGAATAGACGTACAGCTAATTCATGTTGACTTAACAACACTGTGATATTTAGCCATATTTATGCCAGCTATTTTTAAGACACTGACTTGGTTCAACACTAGATTTCAAATACACAAACCTATCGTGTTTATAGGTTAGTACACAACCAACTTTGTTGCTGTGGAGATACTGATATGAGTCTGAGCTTTTCCGATTTTCCATCGCGTTACCGCCATCGATTCCACGAAGTACGAACATATTTTGCCATACGTTATATATTTGGCCATTTGGCCATATTATCCTCCCAGGTGTGTACTGTATCTGGGTGTGGGATAGACACAGCGCCTTCCCTTATCAGTAAAGTCGATGAATGTTCCCATTGCAGATGCTTTGACATTAACTTTAGACAACTTTAGGCGCTTACAGTTGAACGGAAGTTGTTTGCCCACTACCGGAAATGAACCGGAAATGGGGGCATGGCCGAAAAAACTTGTCTATAGGAATGTTTTAACACTTATGTCATACATAAATGCTTGTACTGTATTACAAATACATATGACATTTGTGTATTCATTAGCAACTGGTGACAGAAAAATAATACAATCAAAACGAAGTTGTACAGGAGAGTGAAATGATAGAAGAAAAATGTATAATATGAAAAATAAAAACCAACGTCACATAGCATGCTACAGACAAGTAAGGCTAACAAGCTTTTAAGGAATCAATATACCAGAAACCATGCTACTAAAACTGCCAGAGCAACTGTGTTGTGCAATGTCAGCTAGCATGCTACAGTAAACAAGCCAATCACCAATCTGGAAGTATTTTGGAACTTTTTTTATTATTCATTTTCCATTTCAATATTAAAATGAATCTATTCATGTGTATTTGGTGTAAAGTATGACTAAACTCATTGTAGGGCTAGTATAATGAGTGTTTTTTCACATAATACACACTTTGCTCTGTTTGGTAATCTCCCTCAATTTTGTAGAAAAACTGCCACGAAGAGCTTTTTGACATTCGCCGTGTTTAGTGAGCCGGAGTGAATTTACGAGCATGCGCATTGGCTGGTTAACATAATTAACTAACGTGATTGATTTGAAAGACGCTTGGTATTTAGTAGGTAAGTAGTTTATGTCCCCATTTATGACAACGATTGTAAGTTAGGCTACAGTTTATGAATGTTTTTGTGTGTGTAAAAAAATAATAAATTATCAATAATAATACTACTGTGGCGGACTCGCCACAGTACCGGGGTCCGTGACAGACAGAGACATAGGCAGGAGGACCGCCGCTCTCCCACTCCGCCTTTCTCGCCACTCGCGCCCTTGCCTCTGTCCCGGCAACCCAGCCGGCCGGACAGGTGCCTCCCAGCTACCACAAATACTAATAATACGTTTTTTGGATAGGGATTTTTTCTAAACGTTTACGATTCAAACTTCGTGTACACGTTCACATCCCTACTTTTATCACATTTCACAATGTTGAGGGACAAATGGATAGATTATCAAACATGTTTGAAATTGTTTGGGACTCCTACGACGTTAGACATTTTTTTCCTGTTCTTAGGACCCGCTAGTGTCTTACACTGAACCGATCGCGGGTAAACTCGCAAGTATTTATAAATTTTTTTTTTAAAAAGGGCGGTACCACCGCATCCCGCGGTGATGAGCAACATACACAACCGCGGTGGGAAAATTTCAAACCGCGACAGCCCTAGTTAGACACACACAGGCTGACAAGCAGACACAATACCCAGCAAACATGCCACTAATGCAACCATGCTATTAGACAACATGGGTGTTTACTAGTAAACAAGAGCTAACAAGCCAACATTTCTAACTGCTAAGGGTTAGGGTTAGAATTAACCCTAACCCTAACCCTAATGCACCAGCACAAAATTATTGGCACCCTTGGATTTTATGCAGATAATGTATAATATCGTTGTACTTTCTCTGAAATAATTGGAAATTGAAACAACTTTCGGTTTACACACATTCATGTGGACAAATTAGAGCAGAAATGAAATACAGTGGTTCGATAATGCTGTGGAGCTGCTTTGCTGCCTTGGGTACTGGACGTCTTGAATGCATTATGGGCAAAAGCATTTTGGAGCAAAATGTGCTATCCAATGTCAGAAACCTTGGTGGGGATCGGATCCACAACCCTGAGACTGAGAGTCTCATGCTCTACCGACTGAGCTGTCAGGGCCGATGAGTGCAATGAGTCCTGATCTCATTTCCATTGAGAACCAATGGTGAGACCTGAAATGTGCAGTTGATCAGGAATCCTTCAAATACTGAAGAACTGGAGTGGGTTGCAAGTGAAGATTGGGAGAACCTGCCAGCAGAAAGGTGCAGGAAGCTTATTGATAGTTACAAGAAACATTTGGAAGCAGTCATCATTGCCAAGTATTTGAAAAGGGTGCCAGTAATCATGGCCATTTTTAAATTTTGAAGGCATTTGTATTCTTACTGTTTGATCATGTGCTGTTAAATAAAGCAGATGAACGTGTGAAGACCAAAGGGTGTTTCAATTTTCAATTATTTCAGAAGATACAGATAGAGAAGTCACAGTACATTATCTGCATAAAATGCAAGGGTGCCAATAATTTTGGCCAGAACTGTATAACATGGCAAATTGCCTTTCAAATACCTTATTTATGGCACACTTTACATTATAAATGGTAAATGGACTGTACTTATATAGCGGTTTTCTAGTCTTTTCCGACCACTCAAAGCGCTTTACACTACATTCACATTCACCCCATTCACACACACATTCATACACTGATGGCAGGGGCTACCATGTAAGGTGCCAACCTGCACATCAGGGGGAATCTAACCATTCATACACATTCACACACCGAAGGCGCAGCTTCGGGAGCAATTTGGGGTTCAGTATCTTGCCCAAGGACACTTCGACATGCGGACTGGAGGAGGAGGAGGAATTTAGATGCTAATTCACCACGGTTGCACCACCTGCCCATTGTTGGGATTGAACAATTTGAACCTTTTCTTTCAGGTTTCAGGGTGTTCACGGTCTTCTCTGGCTTCTCAGCCTCTGTACAGAGGGCCCACATAGCTCACAGGGTTCTACACTGGCGCCATACACAAACACCACAACTGAACATAATCAGATATTAATGGTCAAATACCAAGTACATTGATGCCTTATATAGTTGCCAGAGATGTTTTACAGCTTATTGTGCCCGCACACTACATGACTTTCAAAGTATAACCAAGCATAACAAACAAGATGATGCTGGAAGGCAGGAGTTTAAATATGAAGAAATACAGGTAGGACACAGGCTGTCATGCTACAGTTCCAGGTATAGTCTCTCATTATCTTAACATCTACGCCTTTCAACAGGACACTACAGTAAGGAACATTACCTAAGCTAATATTTAAGGAACATGCAGCCCAGCTAGACTGGTTTAGAGCAGTGGGACATTCTAATATAGAAGATCACGTTTAAGCTACCTGAAGTATACCTGTGACCACTAGCAAGGCATTCTTCATCTGTACTGTTCAAACAGGTCTAACTGGGATGATAAGTCTTCATCAGATATGGCTGAAAGCAACATTTGTACTTTAACAATCTAATGAGAGGGGTGGGACATTTGAGACCATCGTGTTGACTTTTTGAACATATATCGCCAGATGACGATAACGAGTGTAACTAGTGCATAAGGCTAGTACTTTTTAGAAGTACCAGCTTGGCTGCATACACACCTTTCACTACTGACCAGAACCGACTGACAATCAGATCAGTGTTTCCATGGTGCGAGTGTATTCAGCTTGCCTTGAGACTGGTCAAATATCTACATTAGGTTATTAACCTTGCCGTATCAACTTTACCGCTGTCTGATTTAGCCTGCTAAGTCATGGCTCAATGATGTAGACGCACAGACATCACAACAACGAGGTTATTACGTTATTATTTAAAAGAAAAGATAACACATTTCAACTTACTTACAAAAAGAAGCAACGTTAACCAGCTTGCTGAACAACAATGAAGCCCATTGCTAACGTCAGCTAACGCCGTATAACAAGCCAGACTAGTACTACAAGCAGATGCGAACGTTAATGCGATCTAGGTTAGCTAACCTAACCTGGGTAACTTGATAACGTCTAACGTTGTATGGTTATTTTAGAGACCAGTAATTGTTTGCTAACCTCTCGATCCTTTAGTCCTAACAGTAGGACTTCTTCCATCAAGGTGAGTCTTGTTTCTTTGGAGTCTCCGGTATCGTCGTCGTCCTGCTCGTCTGCCCGCCGGGGCTCGTGCTCCTCCTGCCCGGGCGGACGCTCCTTGTCGGCGGCGCTGCGCGAGGCCTCGGTCCGCCTCTGGACGAGGCCCGAACTCCGCTGAGTCAAGGAAGTCATGGCTACCGGCTAGATAGCTAAACAACGACAAAAACAAAGCGCCTCGGACTCTTCTGCCCGAGATGTTGGACCTAATCAGTTATTCTGACACATATAGCAATTCTATCGAGGGTTCACGCGTGTTGACAACTACAGCATCAGTATCGTTGCCCACTAAGTTATGTTTACCTCCTCTACTCCGACCGCTGCTAGATAATCAATCCAATATGGCGCCGAGCGGTGGATGTGGCACCAAACTGAGCCAGCAGGTAGACTTACCCTGACCCAGGTAAACCCGTACCTAGTTTAACCCTGCCCCAGGTACACCCTGATCAGGGTAAACAGACCTGGAGCCAAAGAGAAAACTAGCTTAATTAGGGTCCGCGTAACGTTAAATGGCACATCAGCTAGTTTTATACACAAATCAGTACAAGTACACAAATTCTTAAATATTAAAAAAATGATTATTTCTGGAAAATCTAATATTTTCATTGGGATTTATTATAAACTTTTGTTTGGCATTTGTTTCTGTCTCCAAACCCCCAAGCTGCATTATGCTTGTCAACTTTGTAACCATGCATGTGGTGTGGCTTTTTACAGGTCTGAAGACATTGCTGAGTCGCCGCCCATCTTTCGCCGCAGGCTGAAAACCCACCTCTTCAAGAAACACTACCCTGACCCTTCCTCTTAGCCTTGCCTATTTGTCGTCAATTATTTGTCTGAGCTCTTGTTTATTTGATTCACTTATTTGTCTTAGCTCTTGTTTATTTGATTTTCTTATTTGTCTCATTTGTTTAAGAAAAAGTAGGTAGCTAACTTATTGCACTTTTACCTTAACACTAGTTATGCTCTTAGTTGCTTGTTTAGGAAGGAAATGCACTTACGATTTCTGGTGACTAGTAGTTTTCTTGCCTACCTATGTTGAATGCACTTATTGTAAGTCGCTTTGGATAAAAGCGTCTGCTAAATGACTAATGTAATGTAATTGCTGATCCCTTGGTGGTGAGAGCTCATGGGTGAGCCAGTATTATGACTGATTGTGCATTCACGGTTACACGATTCTGCTAATCTTCAAACTCGCATCAATAGAACTAATCCTGATCCTCAGATTACCTCTGTTTAGAGCATTATCAGAGTTTGTCCTTCGAATTTAACGCACCTGCAAGCCAAGAAAACAATGCTGAAGCACTTTCAAATTAACCGTTTAGAAAGATGACAAAATATCCCCCATAGTACTCTTGCAATACAACGCTATTTTACTTTCTTTCTACTTCTTTTCATTTAAATACTTCCGTGCTTCATTTGACGCGCTTGCACTAAAAGGGATTGGATATGCAAGTTTTTCCATTACTCTTGAAAAATAACGTTGCGACAGATTAAAGAAGTACAGGAATCAGTATATAGAGTGATCTTTTATTACAAATCAGAAATCTACAATGCTATGATTCGACTCAACATTGCTGACACCATTTGATCATTTAGTTGCTTGCACCTGTGCAATACATTACACTTTCAGCATTCTATGTCAAGTAGTGCAATTTATATATAGCTTATAAAAATACAAAATGATTTACCTTTATACCAGTTACAAATAACAGTACATCTTACCCTCCCTATTTTCAGTGTTCCCGAAGCTTAAGGCATATACATAGCATTAGTTAGGCAGCAGTACAGTTGGTCCATAAGAAAATAAAAAGTCCTTGTATTTCTACCTTCCAAGCTTCATCTAACTATAAAGAGCTTACAGAACTGTGTCCAAAGTTTATGAGTACAAAACACGTAGTTGGGTTTCACTGAGTGTGACACTCTAAACATGGATTAAATTCATGTACTCACAATGCATGTTATCAGTAGTATAGGGAATTGGTTTGATATTTTCATAGCCTATTTACATTACCAGTGTGAATATACGGCACACTAACGTTAGGCTTATGAGCTAATTGATCAAATACCAACTCAATATATTAAATATGTCTTCATGGATATGCATTTTATATAAAGATATCCAAAATGAATCCTAAGTTAACTCATCACTCAAGACATTTTGTTATCAGTAATGTTAGATTCTGATTATTTATGATAATTTTTAATACTTATGACTTAAATATTGAGTAATAATTACATATAGCGTCCATCAAAATGTAAGATTTCTTTAACTCATAACATTCTTCCATATGTTAGTTCCTATTAGTTATTTACCACATACTGGGCAACTGTGAGTAATAACTATATACATTTTATCATTGATCATTCCAAAACAGTCATATTTTTGCATATATTCTAGTTGCCGTGGCCTGGAATCTTAACCAAACCATAACTTCTAAAATATCCTTACCAAGTATCACAAATAACATTTGCTAAGCATAAAGATGAGCTGTTGGTGAAAAGGTCTCTTTACCCTAGAATAACAGTTCTTCTAAAAAAGAAAAAAAAAAAGGGGGGGGGGGGGGGCTCCTCCTCCTGTAACTTAACAAAATGTTATGTTTTTTAGAAGCCTGTTGCATCCAATTCCCTTTAAACTGTTGTTTGTTCTGGCTTAGTGGCTTAGATTTGAAGAAATGGTTTCATTCCACATCAACTTGCACTAGTGTTGCTCAAAAAGGTAACTGACAGTTTCTTTAAAAAATATCAGGTGCCAAAACCTTTTTGTATAGGCTCCTTAACATCTTGAACATTCCCTTTCAAGTTAGATAATCTTTTCTTGAACAAGCTTTGACATCAAACTAGGAACCTGCTTGTTGTAGGTGTGTCTTCTCACACATCAACATACATAAAGACCTATTACATCAATGATAAACAATGCACATCATGGGTAGACTACATAGTACTGTAATTTGTTCAAATGTTTAGTTGGGGGGGATACAAAGCAGAGCACAAAAGCAAACCAACTCTCAAAATCTGCCTGATCCCACTACTTAATGTGTTGGACAAAATTTAAGAATGACAAAGTTACAGCTAAGTTACAACAGTGATTTTGGTTATCCTATGCTTATGAGACATATTCAGAACTTGAATCTATAACTATCATCGCAAACACCATGTGTGGCACTGGATTTAAATGCCAGTTGGTCCATCGACCACAACATTAGCGAAAGCAGCATTATGGGGGAAATGGCTTATTTCCAAATGGGCTTTTCAAAAAGCAATTCTATCCGTATACTATGTACAAACTTTGGGGATGTGTTCACACTGCAAACCTGTAATACCAAGTTGATTGTTATATAGACATTAAATGTTTACTAAGGTGCTACTCAACAGTTATGTCCCAAAGCCTACAAGTTGTTTGTTCTGGTTTACCATATACCACCCTCTTTGGATAGTTCTTAGTCACATCAATACACAGTGTTTCAGGTAGAACATTCATCACAGTTATTTCCTTATATAGTCTACTCTTGGAAAATGTTCCAAGCTCAGGTTTCACCAGTGGTATCACTTTGGCCAAAGTTCTTTAAAAGGTAAGTGTCTTGGTAGATTATTCTTAACCTTGAACCACCTCAACACAGAAATTTACAATAAGATCTTCAAAATTATCCAATAGTAGATTCTACTGGTGGTGTGTCCTACTGTCAGACCATAGATTCTAGGTCATCACCATCCTCCGTGTCTGGTAAATTCCCTGAAGCCATCAGGCTCTGAAGAAGGCCAGTAGGGATGGCCGGCTTGTAGGACCAATTATTTCTCAACGTGGTGAAAGGAAATGATGATGAAAGGCGCACAGATGATCTAATATCAGTCTCAGCAGTGGCTGTTTTGGCTCTGGTTCTTTGGTAATTGGAGGCCAAGCTGCAGCCCTGACGGTCAAGTTTCCTCTGCAGCTCTTGAACTTCATCAAGCAGAGCAGACACTTTGCTGAGGACGGTGACCAAGCCGCCACCAAAGATCTGCACTTCCTGGATCCAGCGGAGGTACCTCTGCATCCAGACCCGGACTGCAGGGCCATCCAGGCAGGGCAGTAGCAAGCCATGGTAGTCCAAGGGTTTGCGCTGCCAGGTTTCGTAGAACTCTCTGGTGGTGGAGGAGGGTTGCGGAGAATCTGGTGAGAGCATCCAGCGACTAATGCGCTTGACCCGCAATATCTTCTTAAGGCTATCTGCCTCGTCCTTAAAGAAACCTTTCTTTGGAGGGGTCTTGAAGGCTGAACTGGGCAAGGACAGCTGCCTCTGGTGCTAGAGGAGAAGTTTCAGTTTCAAATTTTACTGAACATTATTTTAGTAAAGTTAAAACAAGTCCATTGTTTTGACAATGCAGATTATTAAATGAATGGTTCAGTGTATCCTGTTCAGTAACAATTATCAAGCTTCCTCTTAGCACTATCAAATAGTTTAATTTCATTAAAATTCCATTGAAAACAGTCCTATTACTCATTAACATTACTATACATTATGAGGGTAAATGTAAGGGCTTGCATGTCATCTGAAAAGAAATTACTTCAATCCTCTGATTGCACATGCCAAATGAGGCTGCTACCAGTTTCTCAAAAACAACATGGTGTATGTTTAATGATTTAAGGGGAGGCTTCTAAAAGTCCTGAATGTTATCAATATCAAATCAATATTACAGACTTGACTTTATTCAACAAAAAAAAAAAAATGACAGATGTGTGCCCTATAGAAATGTGTGTTCCTTTTCTTTGAAAAAGAAAGCTCTAGGGTGTTTTATTTATTTATTTTACCTTAGGCCGGTGTGACTTCCTCACAGACTTGTCCTGCTTGGGCTTCTCGGCATACAGAGGATTAACAAAGAGATCCTGAGCCTTGCAGTCAAACTGTACTGACCAGTCCCACACAGTGGGGCAGTTCAATGGACCTCTTTGTGAGTGTGGTAACTCAGCCTGCCAACACACGCAAACGGAGGGTGAGTTAGGCTTAGCAAACATGGCAAGATTTCTTCCAGATTCTTTGAATTTGTTAACTACCAAGTTACGAGTACGCAATTTAAAGTACGCAGTGAAAACCTAAAATCTTCAAGGGGCATCTCTTTTAAAATCAAGTATAATTTATTACAAATCTCATTTCACACATTCAAATGACTGTAAAATAACAATTGGTTTCAGAGTTAAGAGACAATGTGGTTTGAAATTTTTCCTGTAATATTGTTGGAGGACACTAAATCTTTGTGTTATGTAGCTCAATGAAGTGAGGCAGATAGTTTTATATCTCGTGTCAAACTCAAGGCTCAAGTGCCAGACTGTCTAGTTGCAGCCATGGTTAGTGGAAATACAAGTCCCAGTTACCACATTAAGTGCAGTATTGTGCACTGTGCCAAACAGATGAAGCCCTCATCCCCTCCAACACAACCTAACTACCCATTGCAGACTACAACCTAGAAACTAAGCTAGCTAATTCTGAATTAAAAAAATAAAAATAAAACAAAATCAAAACTATGGTTGATGCTGAGAGCAAACAATTTAAAGACAGGTACGAATACTTTACCAGGCATTAACAAACCAGAAAGTGTATCTCATTTGTAATGAATTTGTGAGATGACGAAGGAAATCAACAGGTCTATGCCCAGCAAGCAGAATGCTGTTACTGAGTTTGAGATCCAAAGATGGTTGTGGCTTCACTTTTCTGTGGTGCACTGCAACACCCTTTGGGGGATATGTTAATTGGAGATCACAAATTGCATGACACAGTTAAAGCTTTACAAAGAAAACTATTTGCAACAGCAAAACTTTGCTCCTTTTCTTCTAGCCGGTATGCAGCTATTAGGGTACTAATGTTCTCTAGCAACCTATATCTATTCTGTATACTCTGTTTGCCCACACTATTGCATCTATTGTACGCCCGACCGACCATCCTGGTAGGGGAATCCCTCTCTCAGTAGTCCCTCCGAAGGTTTCTTACTTTTTCCCCCCCTAAAAGGTTTTGTGGGTGTCGTGTGCCACCATTTATTGTTCTCACACTATGGGCATTGTGAAGCCCCTTTAGTCTATAATCGTGATTAAGGGCTATACAAATAAATGTGATTTGATTTATTTTTAGATTTGAATCACTTTGCATCTATTCTTTTAAGAGCAACTAATTGTATTATTTTTAATCTTTCACGTTTGTCCAGTTTGAATTTGTGCACTTCTTATTTGATGTGAATCACATTGCATTGCATCTTAATGTACGAAATGTGCTATATAAATAACATTTGATTTGATAAGGAAACTATTACATGTGGTCTTGTTAACTGCCTCTACAAAACATTAAAATGCGTCACTGTCCCAAGACATGTGTATGTGGCTGAACACGTTGTAAAGGTTTCGATTGAGCCTTTTAAAAACTTCCATGGCTGGAAAGAAGCGATCATCTCAGTATTTCCTAAAGATCGCAAGGCTCCATCAAAGATTGAGCCTCCTACAGGCCAATTGCCCTCTTAACCACAGACTGTAAATTGCTGACCTCTATATTAGCCAAGTGATTGGGGACAGTTATCACTAATACACCCAGATGAAAATGGCTTTATAGTAGAACGTCATATGTCTGATAATATCTGCAGACTGCTTAATATAATGACACACAGTGCCACTCAGCCAACACCCTGTATGGCATTAGCGTTGGATGCAGAAAAGGCGTTGACCGAATGTCATGGCCGTTTCTCTTCAAAGTACTGGAGAAATTTGGGTATGGGCCAAATTTCATACGGTGGGTGCAATCACAATACTCTGCCCCACAGAGCATGGTTCGGGTCAATGGGTCAATGAAGGATTTCTCAACCATTTCAGTTAGGCAGAGGAATGCCCCGTCGCCACTGTTTGTGTTAAGTACCGAACCAATCACGTAAGCAATAAGAGACGATGCACTTGTCAAAGGAATATAGGCAGGGAATGAAACGCACAAATGATCATTATATGCCAACAACGTAATTGCATAAATATCGGACCCAGCGAGGAAAAAATAACAAATGTAGTCCTAGGGAAATGGTCCAGAACCACCTTTTTGGCATGGAAGGAAAGATAGCAGACCTTTGGTATCCCCACAGATGCGTCGGCATTATCAAGCATTGCATACTCAAAGGGATTCATACCTCTGAGGTTGGACATCGGGTTTGGAAACTGGAGATATGTAAACTTACAATTCATCCACCAGATGTGCTAAACGTGCTAAAATCTTTTGAGCAACTCTGCAGAGAATTCCACTTACTAAGGTCAGATTTCTCCAGGTATCTCCAGATTCACAGTTTCTGTGACTTCCAAATTTAGGTCAGGATCTGTAATTTAATCTCTCCTACTGAGCGATATTTTGTCCTAATTCAATGTAATGAACATGTTGGGAAACCAATAAGTAATTTATATAGGTCAGATATCGGAAAATGAACTTGAACTGGAGATTAGTGAGGATGCCTGGACTGAATTTTTCACTGAAACTTACTGAAGTAACAAATGCAAACTCCTGGAGAGAGTTCCAGTGGAAAGTAGTCAGTAACCCAATTGTAAGCGGGGTTTTTCTTGCATAGAGAATTACGAGGCGGCCGCCTCCGTCAAATTTTGTGCCGCCTCCAGCTCTCGACAAAACTCGAGACAAAACTGTCCTCATGGAAAACACTATTTTCTAACAAGCGTTGCAGTTGGTGAATTTCTGTCATTTGTAACTACAATTGCGGCATTACCGATGTGGTGGTGGCGGTGATGTATCGTAATCAGCACAGTACACCGTTGTACACCGAAACTGCCAAAGAGGAAGAAAAGAGCTGCAGTTTTCCTCAAGAAATTTCATCCAAAGAGTGTCTCCATAGAGCAGGAATGTGTCAGGCGGTGCCCTGATATTTCGTGGCTGTTCAAACAGGTGAATATTGTTTCTTTTGCATCCAAGCACGTCCAATTTCTTAAAAAGGTTTCCTAAATTAACGTTACATCCCATCAGTGTAATGTTTTCAGCTTTGCAGATATGGTTCGTAGAATCAGCGATTACTTTACAAGGCGAGTTCGTGAGGACGAGAATCATGAGGGCAGGTGAAACAGTGCAGACATCATCTGATTATTACAGGCAGTTAAAAAGTAATAATTCATGTTACTGACGAGATGCGGTAAATTTGTCAGGTCTGAAAGTAGTGCACAACCACAAGAAGTGGAAGGGACTGGTGATGGAGAGGATCAGAGTCAGAGTGCAGAACAGGACAAGGAGTCAAGGCAAGGGTATTCAGTTGCCAAGTCATTAGGAGTGTATTAATGCAAAGCCGACGTTTACGTGATTTAAATGTCACTTTTTATTCATCTTCACAGATTTTCTCAAAAACACAGAGCCAGTGGTTGAATGGCTGAGCAAATTTAACTGGCTCAGACATAATGAGGAGGGCATGACATGTTACCTATGCCAAAAGCATTATGCCCCCACGCTGCAACTTGCTGCTGGCTTTGTGAGACAGCTGTCCACAAACTACAGGCTAGATACCTTAAAACGTCATGCTTTACTCTATAAGTTACAAAAAACGAATATAAAATAGTTGTTTTAAAAAATAATTACTTTGTTGTCTTTAGCGTGCAGCGTGCCATAGCTGCACAAGTGGACATGCCACTTGTAAGGTGTTTGTTTGTTTATTTGTTTTATATTGGTTCATTGATTTATGGCACAATTTGTGCCAGGCCCACGACCTTGATCGACAATGCCATCACCCCTTATTGGTTAATTTCGAAAACATTTTGGGGACATGTTTCAACAGCTTAATTAAAAATATCCACCAAGTTTGGTGATCTATGGCCAAATTTGCGCCAGGCCCATGCATCTATGTTTGGAACTGGTGGCGCCCCCTATTAAGTGATTTCAAAATAGTTTTACACACGTGGTTCAACATTGTTATGAAACATATCCTGCGAGTTTTGTAATAATTGGACAAACAATTTCTGATTTATAGTCTGATTTGTGATAGTCCACGCCCATTTTTCTGCCCCCTAGTGGTCGATTTGAATGAAACTTTCAGGGTATGTTTCAGGTACTTATGTGGACATATCCAGTTTTGTGGTGATTGGCCCAACAATTGTTGACTTTGGTCTAATTATGTGCTGAGCCACGACCTTTTGAAGTTCATTGGTCAATTGGTCAAGCTTTATGCAAATTTTGATAAGCTTGGTCCAATAATGATCCACAGAAAATGTGCACATCATTTCCAGTTATTGGGCCAAGTTTCATGGTTTTAGCTCATTCCAGCTCATGGCAATTTGAGCCGCGGCATAAGAAAAATAAACTGGCAGGTAATATGAACAGATATAGACTATCTAAAACAAATAATCAAAAATCAATACTCATGGACAATTTCCAGTACTCATACTGTTTCCAACACTTACAATTCAAAATGGTTTCACATTTAAAAATATTTTTTTTTATTAAATTCTCCAATACAAATGCAAAAATACAGTTAATACATTTAAAGCAATTCAATATCTTAATACCAATAGGATTTATTTTTTGGCATCGACCCCTATCTGTATAAATGTGAAGGGTCTCACCCTGATGATGCTGGCTCTGTGGTAATGGGAGTTGAAGAGGAAGGTGCTGAAGACTGGGACATGAAGGCTGTCGGATAGAACGGTCAGATAGGTCTCTGAGAACTGGAAGGCTGGACCATACTGCTGGAGGAGCTGCCATACACACTCCAGGAAAAGCAGGAACACTGGAGACACATTCTAAATAGATGGGCACAGTTACAATCAAATCAAGCAGGTATCAGGTATTTCAAGCAGCGGGATTACAGTTGGCCAGGTAACTCAAAATGATCATGAAATAACAGTGTTGCTCATATTGAGATATCATTTTTTGTATAAGAAAGGCCACATGAATATGGCTAAAATTATAATCTTGATTATTGTGCCTAATACTGTAATTCCAATTATTAATTTCAATTAATTTGAGAACAAAATGAGGTTCCCATTATAGATGTGTGGAGAAGGGACGCTGCAGTAATTTTGGCCTTCATGCACTCATCATTCGACTTTCTGTAAGATGTTATTTAAATCATATTTAAGTTTATTAAGTTTGATCCATATCTCTGGGTCTTAATGTTGTATATATTGTTTCTCAAGGTCTTTGATCACTTGGTATAATTTTTCACTTTGTCCTTTTTGCAAGAGAGCGTCTCTCAATGAGACGCCCCCTTGAGAAAGCTTTAAATAAATCCCATGTCACTAGGGTTGGGTATCGTTTGAATTTTATCGACTCCGGTTCCGGTTCTGCGTATAAAAAAAAGAGGTCAGACATGCTCAATGACTTAAACCACGTAAATTAGTAGTACCTGAGATAGAGGCAACGTTGAAACTTTTTGTCTGGAAAATACTCACTCACAATACACTCGTCAGTTTTCTCTTTGGTCATTTTTCCCGTCATTGCCAAAGAGAACGGTGTCTCGCGGCTTGCTGTCCCTGGCTCTACTGGAAGCATGATTGGAGGTGCTTGCGAGGTGCTCGTGCTGGCTGACACACTCGCACTCGGAGACCGCAAGACATCAAACACGGTACATTCTTTCAAATCGATGCCGTGCTGCCTTAAATGTTTGGTCAGATTTGAGGTGCAACCTGCCTTGCAGCTAATAAATGTCCCACATGTACTGCACTTAGCCTTGTCTAGGGTTGGGAACCGAAACTCGGTTCCAAATTAGAACCGAATTCAAAATGCCGAGTACCGGGTACCTGAAAAAAAAAGTTGAATTTCGGTTCCTAAAAGAGATATAAATCTTTATTATTGCAAACAAAGGCTATATGTCTGCAAGGACGTGGCGGCTACCTGCCAGGACGTTTAAAAAAAAAAAAATATATATATATATATATATATATATAAGGACCTGTCTACGTCACGCATCAACGCAACGTGTCCATTTGTTTTGATACGAGCTAGCGGTTAGCATGCATGTATAACTTATACATGTCAGCAGTGTGAAAGATGGACCGCGGTAAACGGTCAAAAGTTTGGCTTCACTTTGTAAAAGAAAGCGACGACAAGGCTAAGTGCAGTATATGTGGGAAATTTATTAGCTGCAAGGCAGGTTGCACCTCAAATCTGACCAAACATTTAAGGCAGCACGGCATCGATTTGAAAGAATGTACCGTGTTTGATGTCTTGCGGTCTCCGAGTGCGAGTGTGTCAGCCAGCGCAAGCACCTCGCAAGCACCTCCAATCATGCCTCCAGTAGAGCCAGGGACAGCAAGCCGCAAGACACCGTTCTCTTTGGGGAAAATGACGGGAAAAATGACCAAAGAGAAAACTGACGAGTGTATTGTGAGTGAGTGAGTATTTTCCAGACAAAAAGTTTCAACGTTGCCTCTATCTCAGGTACTACTAATTTACGTGGTTTAAGTCATTGAGCATGTCTGATAAGGCTCTGAGAGGAGTTGTGACTGAGTGTGGGTTTCCTTTTGTCTACCTTAGTTTAATTAACTGCTCTAGATTAATCCTTTTTATTTATTTAAGAATTTTTTTTAATGCACGTCTGTGGATCATACGTTTTTATTGTATGTATTTACTTTGTTAATGATCAGTAACGGTTAAAAGAATAAAGATATTTTTGTTATCTAAACATTTGACCTTTTTTTTTTTTTTATTACCATATTGGAATCGAAACTTGGAATCGATAAGAACCGGAATCGATAAGCAGAACCGGAACCGGAATCGATAAAATTCAAACGATACCCAACCCTAGCCTTGTCGTCGCTTTCTTTTACAAAGTGAAGCCAAACTTTTGACCGTTTATCGCGGTCCATCTTTCACACTGCTGACATGTATAAGTTATACATGCATGCTAACCGCTAGCTCGTATCAAAACAAATGGACACGTTGCGTTGATGCGTGACGTAGACAGGTCCTGGCAGATAAAAAAGTTTTTGTTTTTTTAAAAACGTCCTGGCAGGTAGCCGCCACGTCCTTGCAGACATATAGCCTTTGTTTGCAATAATAAAGATTTATATCTCTTTTAGGAACCGATAAGCAGAACCGAAATTCAACTTTTTTTTTCCGGGTACCCGGTACTCGGCCTTTTGAATTCGGTTCTAATTTGGAACCGAGTTTCGGTTCCCAACCCTACATGTCACTCCAGAATCAGCAATGGAACACTCATTAAACTCATAAAATTCACTCATCACAATCCTAATAAATGCATAAGACATAGTTGTTAAGGCCCCATCTTAACCGTTTCACATTTTCTTTAGCCAATATAACTAAGTCAACTCATGCATGATCAGTCAAAACTATGTCAGCAATTGTGACAATTTATAGCTGACTCACCTGTGAACGAGACCATGAAATAGTCAATTCTAGAATAAGTTGAATGTGGATGAGAAGGTATATTCTTTTCTTGTGGGTGTAATAACCTCCACATAATAATGGCTCTACCAACATCACTTCTATTGCAAGGATTGATTTAGAACTGGTACTATTAGATTACGAAGATTGGTCTAAATCTAATTCACTAACTTGGTTAATCGCCATGCACCTTCTAAGCCATTGTTGCTGTTTTGTTTTCTTTTGCTATCTGCCAATTTTCCCTTGCTGTTTGGGCAGTGATGTACCGGTGTGATTTTGTGAACTACATTGTGAAAGTAGGGAGTTGCCCTAGAACTGAATGAATGTGTTATTTGTTATTCATTGGTTTATTTATTTTTGAAATTATTAATACTATTATTTTAAAATACATTTTATTTCCCCCAGTTTTTAGATTATTTTAATATATGTATTCTTATTGTAAGTTGTTTAAACTTCCAATTATTTCAGAAGATATTGTACATTATTTGCATAAAGAACCGTGCGTGACCAAGGCAGTAAATCAAGTCACTTTTTTGCTGGTATTTTATTATTGGCAAAATAATCCTATAGTCATACCCCATTTAAGGGCCCAGTATCTGACAGCAGTGTCACTGCATCCTAAGGTCAAAGAGCGCACTGCAACAGCCACCTGAACAGAGCATACCTCTTTGTCCTTGAGGTGCAGCTGGTTGCAGCGATCCAGGAAGCTGTGGCCACCTGCCACCCATTCCTTCTGGACCAGGCTCTGGAAGCCCGGCAGAGTCCTGTAGAAGGGATCAAGCATCAGCTGGGCCAGACTGGAGATGACGCAGCAAAGGTCCGAGCCGCCCTCCTCTGGGACAGACAGATATCATCACCATCAGCTAGTTCTCATTACAGTCTATGACAAAATTAATATGAGGAAAGCCAATGATGAATTACACTATTCAAATAAATGGGTAACATCACAGGTAAGTGGTGTTCTCTTCACATGTTGTTTATTGTTCAGGCATGTGATTGGCAAAGGACAAAAAAGCAGGAAAATATACAGAGCGCGCGCACACACACACAAAAGAGAGAGCTACCCGAAGTTGAAAAAAATATATATATATGCTTAAATAAATATGAAATTCTATTTAATATACTCAGATCAATAAGAGACAGATGTTAAGTAGTAATTTAAGTTTTTTTATTTTCAGAACTAGTTCAATTATGTCCTCAATGTCCAACAATGTCCTCTCTTTAAAACACACCCTCAGGCTGCCTAAGTGAGGTCTTACTAAATCAAACACTGTCACACTTTACTCTTTATGCCTAGCGTACTTTGATCGGGCGCAGTTGTCCCAACGGATTACGCTGCAGCCATAGCAGCCCGTTTCGCAACTGCCGGCTGAGGCGTTCCCTGGCAATTCCAAAACTTTTTGTACCTATTTTGGGGTATAAATGACAAATATGTACATATAGAGCCAGAGGTTTAAAAATAGCGGAATTCCCCTCATGGATGCAGCACAGTGCTACGTTTCTCAATACTAAAGCTATCAGTGAAATTATGGCCTGTACTAGTCAACATCAACAATGTTTAAATAGGGCCTGTACCATGGTAAATTATTTATACAATAATTACCATGGTACCATGGTAAAACTAAAATTACCATCAAACTACTAACTTTTGTTAGGGTAACCTGGCCTCTTTCCACCACTAGATGGCACTCTTACTAATAAATGAATGGGATCCGTCAAGTTTATTAGTGGAAATCTAGCATAAGAGAAGCTGCTCTGACATGGAGTACAATAACGTTAGCTGAAAAGACATAACATACATAACCTACAGAGCTAATGGTATTAGTCAAAACCATATAAAATAATGGCTTTAATATAAAATGTCCTTACCTCAGGTGATCTCACCACTCACTCAAAATGAGCCATACAGTGCAGGGAGAGAGTGGTGTGTTCACTGACAAGCGTTTCCTGCTGTGTTAGGCTACATCCACACTAATACGTTTTCGTTTTAAAACTGAGTTTTGAAACTAAAAGGATCTCTGTCCACAGAAGCGTTTTAGCACCGCTTCAGAAATTATCTCCGTCCATGCCAATACGCCTGAAAACGCATATCACGTAACCATTGACCTACACTGGGCATGCGCCTGCCGGTGTAAACAGGAAGCAGATTGTCTGCTCTGCTGTTGCTTAAGAGCAGGTCCTGACAGTTGAGTAGAATGTTTTGCTCAACGCAGTTCACTCATATGAGCTGACAGAAATACACTGTAGGAATCGTTAAGGAGATTCGTCCGTCACCCACACACCCACACACACACACACCCCCCAAAAAAAAACTCCGATCAAAGTACGTCCACTAAAAGTGCTTGTTTTTGCCACTGACAGGCTCAGATTGTTATTGGAAGTGTCTTACAGGATCGCTACAGAGATAGACCTTTTTTTTTAAACCAGAAACAGAAGTCTCACTCAAGAAGTCTCGCTCTGAAATCTGAAAGATGAGATGAGTTGTTGCATGAAGAGGTTAAACAAAGCAGGGTACCCCCAGGATTCTCCAAGTTAAATTTAAGACTTTTTAAGACCTTTTTAATACCACTTAGAATTCAATTTAATGCCAACTTCACGGCCATACTGGCAAAAGTATGAAGGATATAATGGAAAATCGGTATGGATTTTAAGCCCTAGAAAATAACTATTTACCAAGTACTTGAATTTAATAAAACATATTATAATACTCACATTAATATTTAATACACAATACCTTTGTGTGCGCCCTTCACATAATCAGCGACAAAAACGCTCGGCGCTGGCATTCATTTGGCAAGCGTCGCCGCTGAACCTAGCGCCGCCGCCGCCCCCGGCGTTCTGCGCCCTGGGCACAGACACTGGGAGACCCCCTGGCGCTGCGCTCAAAGTTCAACTATATTCAACTTTGACCTTCGAGACGCGCAACCAATCACTGGAATCCAGTAGCTCTTAGTTTGCTATTCATTAGTGATCGGGTTAGAGATAGAGAGCAGTGGGAAAGAGAGGCGTTTGATATCATAGCCGCGAAATTAAAAAAAAATCTATATAGAAGAGAAACTTGTTTTATGTGTCGGAGCATCCCGAATTATACAACATGACCTTTACAGACGGGACTACCGGGTTGGTTGACAGCTTAGTACAGGACGTATATGCAGCCAGTCTATATTCACTTCTATGGCTGTGCTAGTATGATCATTGGCGATGTGGTTAACTACGGTCACCGGCTGATGCGGGTGACGCTGATCATGTGAAGGAGTCTCGTCCAACCTGGCGTTGATGCCGACGCTTTGCGCGGATCATGTGAAAGCCCCTTAAAACGACACTTTCCCATTCTGAGGCGACGAGCTAGCTTGTTAGCAGCACACTCCACGGTCAAGAGCGTCAATACACTGACGTAAACATTACCTTTACTGTCGTAATGTCCAAGCCACACCAAACAGAGTAAATTGTAACGTTACACACAAAACATTTTATACATTTGACAGTTATTCATGACGTTACGGTATTTATTTGATCTTACAAAAGGACAAGAAAGAAATTTAAGACCTTTGCAAACGAAATTCAATACTTTGTAAACGAAATTCAATACTTTTAAGGCCTTAATTTGAGAATATTAAATTCAATGCTTTTTTAATACTTTTAAGACCCTGCGGCTACCCTGACAAAGGTTTCTGGTTAAAAAGAGGTCTACCTCTATAGCGATCCTTTCCGTAATGTTGTCAGACACACGAAAAACAATCTGAGCCTGTCAGTGGCAAAAACAAGCACTTTTAGTGGACGTACTATGATCGGCGCACTTCCCCCAACAGATTACGTTGCAGCCATAGCAACCCGTTTCGCGACTGCCGACTGAAGCGATCTACCGGAGCAATTCCAAAACTTTTTGTAGCTATTTTGCGGTATAAATGACGAGTTTGTACACATAGAGCCAGGTCTAAAAATACCGGAATTCCCAAAGTTATAAAAATACCGGAATTCAAAGTTATTTCGCTAACCCACTAATCTCGCTTTGTGGCCTCTGGCTAGTTTATTAATTTAGCAGGCTAAATTTGCAAATACGCAAACACTAGTAATTTAGCTACATAAAAACAGTGAAATAACAACCAACATGGCAAGCCATGGGACCCTGCGATAAGTGAAAATCAATCAATAACTGATCAATCGACAACAAAGTCAAAGTAGACCTGTATTTTAGACATATCACAAGGAATAATCACTTGATCTTCTTGTCAAGTGACTATGTACTGACGCACGAGCGCGACTGGGGTACCAGGTGTGGAATTGGGCATGTTGAGCTCGAGCTGAGCTGAACGCTAACAAACATCCTCGTGGATACTTGGAAAGGAAAAAAATCTTCACGCACTTCAGCCTATAGATGTCCTCAAATCCTCTCCATTTCACTCGGGCAGCTCATAACGCACACCACCCCCAACCCCCCCCAATTTTTTTTAATGGCTCTGCATGATTCACGTGGGTCACATTTTCAGGTCGGAAAATCCGGAATTCCGGATTAATCCGGAAAAATCACATCCCTGATTGTTCATTCATTTTACTTACACTTACTTATATTTACAATCTCTGTGGCAGTGAGATTAAATGTTTAATGACCTACCCATTATTAGAACATTGGTGTTTTCCTTTTCAAGGCACTCCACTACCTCCATTGCTTTCTGAAGACACTGTCTGAAGTACATCAGGACAAATGTTAACACATGTATGCTATAGAAAAAGGCTAATATGCCTGCATAATTTAAAAAAGGGTAAAATAATAAACTTGGACTTCTTTTTTGAAGCTGACCTGATGATGTCCAACCATCCACAGTTGTCAAGTGACGAGAACCATTTCAGATCCGATATCCAAAAGTCTGTTGCATTGTCTATGAGAAAACAGAAAATTAAGAAACGACAACAACCACCTGCAAGTTGAATGTTTTCATGTCAGGGTGGTATCACATATTCAGCTTCTTTATTTTGAATAAAAGACAAGTGTGCCACTCGGCTACATTGTTTTCTAATAGTGATTCCTCTTTTCCTACTTTTATGTGTGTTTTGTCCATATCCATGTCCATATCCGATGGCCTGGGGCCAGTAAGACGTTGACTTGGGCCAGTGCCCAGAAAAATATATTTCTGGTCCTACTATTTTTCACCCAGTGATTAGCATGCCTCTCTGCTCTGTCGCTGGTCCACATTCCTTTCTGTTGTACGTATTCTGACCAATCAGATTATGTTTACTTAAATGCCCATCAATGAAATAGGTGGAAGAGAATCCAACATTTCATCTTCTCAATCATATTTTTTGTGTGTTTATTTTTCCATATTCTGTAATTTATAAACTGATAATATGATACATTTATTGGTAGTAAATATGGTAAATATATGAAAAAGTGGTCTGAATGTCTGAAAGTCAACTTACCAATGAGGAAGAACTGTTTGAACTTGTTGTAAGACAGCTGAACATCCTGGACGGTAGGCAGAGTATCAGTAAGGTCCTCTGTCTTCACTGAGAAGAGGTAGTTATGAGCCACAGCTGTTAGCATTCTGCAAAACAACACAAAAGCAGTATGAGAGATGTTCAGGACAGTTGAGTGATCTGTTACTTGCCCTATCGGGCCAGTGCTGTTTCGTCGTTGCTGCATTGTCATTGTTTTCGTCTATACGAACATTTTTGACGCTTGTCACTGGATTCCCGGCAATTTTATACTCAAAATGCAAATAAATACGCAAAATTATATATACGCAAAGTTTGTAGGCAGTATAAAGTGCAGGCAAGACAGGCAAAAGTGAGGTGAAATGTTTTTTAAATTAATAAATAGGGGTGGGGAATGCACTGGCTGAGAGAGACGAGCTGGAAAGCGACAGTCAAGATCGGATCGTCTTATGTTATTGTGATACAAATAAAGTTAACTCTCCTTATCCTGCCTGTGTGCGGGGGTAGCAAGTCTGTAGCGGACAGAACCTTATTTTTTTTTTAAAGTTAAACAGTTAAATTTGCATGGCCTTATTTGGAAATACATAGCTCAGAAATATCTATTTTTCATTTTTGCAGCAGGGCCAGTGAAAATCTAGTGAACAAAAATCCTTAGTGTTGAGCCCTGTCATATGACAAGATCAAGCTTGTCAATCAAGTATAGCAGGCATGAAAAGCCACAATACCTTCAAACTAAGGCTTTTGCATCGAGGTACTATAGCAAGTGGATGCCTTTGACAAACTCAGCTACTGCACTAAACTGCAGCAACTCATGTTTAAATTATCTGGTTTGCCTAAAATACTGTTTTAGAATATATACATTTTCCTCTGTTGAGGGTCTAAGGCTGGGGATGTCGTGTACTAACCATTTACTGTTTCACATGTTGGGCACTGTGAAGCCCTTAGAGACTGTAACAGTGATTAAGGGCTATACAAATAAATGTGATTTGATTTGAAGTAGCCACTAATACCCCTTTCACACACAAATCCCGGGATTTACATGGGTTATTGAACACGGGTCATTCCCGTGTTGGACCCATTCAGACCAAATTACTGTCCCGGGAACAACCCGGGTCGTCACCTTTCAGACCAGACCGCACAAGACCCTTGTCACCATATTTACATCTGTATACGTCACTATAGTTTCTAAGCAGGGCCGAGCAAGTTAAAACTGTGCAACCCTTGTGTGACCCTTGTCACCATATTTACATCTGTATACGTCA
Source organism: Hoplostethus atlanticus (assembly GCA_034670405.1). Lineage (NCBI taxonomy): Eukaryota > Metazoa > Chordata > Actinopteri > Trachichthyiformes > Trachichthyidae > Hoplostethus > Hoplostethus atlanticus. The sequence goes on from JAXDDX010000048.1 coordinate 330,132, forward strand.
CTGTAGTTTCTAAGCAGGGCCGAGCAAGTTAAAACTGTCATATTGCCTGTGTGCTATTAACCCGGGTTGACCCATTCACACTGACGCCTGACCCGGGAATAACCCAGGTCGTTGCTCCGGTCGGTGTAAAAGGGGTATTAGTGAAGTATAGTTTCTAAGCAATAGAACAGCAGAGGATAGCAGAACTTCTAGTGTAGCAATTGGCTAGATAAGAGTGGAGCACATCGAAAATTGAACAGTGCAGCATCGATGGCAAAGGCATGGATTTTCTGGCTGATTCTTACTTTTCCATGTAAGAATGTGGGACATTATCCTCCTGTAGCAATGGCAGTGATGCAGTTTTGAAGAGTGCACATCCACTGTTATGGGACCAACACCAAATCTGAAACAAAAAAATAGTTCATTCAGTGCATTTTAAAGTTAGATAATTAAAATAGACTAATGTAATATGCTGAGATGGTATAATTAGTTTTCTTATCAGCTACACAATTTATCTACAATAACTGCACAAATCAACATAATCTTAGGTAAAAGAATGCCATCTTTAACAATATTGCAATGAATTGCAATATTAAATTATAAAGAATAACTACAGTAATCAACATGAATTAGTTTAACTCCATTAATATCCAATGACTTTGGTGTGTTAGAAAATAGTTTTAGGGCTCGATTCAGACAATTGTTCAGGTCAGACTTGGACTATTCAATGTGCACACTCAGGATTTTAGGCATGCTTTGGCTTACTTGTGGGTTTATTCAAAACTTTACAAGGACACAACCCAATCCTCAACAACAGGTGCTGAACAGAATCCTAAACACGAACAATCAAAGTCTGCACAATGTTATTATGTTATTTCATAAATAATGTTTATTTATTAAATGTATTAACACTGCTCTTCATCAACTGTTGACAACTGTTTTCCATGCCATTAAATGCCCAACAACACTAGTAACCTACAGACATGATTTCTCAAAATAATTCATGTGTATATTTTGTTAGTATGTCCCCACTTGTGCATACAGTAGGTGTTAATAAACACCTTGGGACCAGATAGTGTGCAGACTGTCTTTTATTCTTTTTATTCAAAGCCTTGGCTTCTTTGGCCATTGCTATGGTGGAAAATCAGACCACAGACTTTTCTCCTTTTCATGTCTTTCTACTGAAGCATTGCCTTTAAATACCATGCACCTTTAATTCAGATTTCTTTAGGATGACAACAAATGAAGATTGAATTGGCAACATGCCCGCTGGACATTAATTGGATAAAAAAAAAACATGAAAATATACTTTGTAAAATCTAAAATGATTTATTCCACTTCTTTATTATTGTGTTAGATAGCATCATCAGCCTATGCTTCTGGGCACATGCAGTGACTACAACATCATCAACCAACAACATGGGTAACCTTTGTCACTTATCAAAACTCACTGACCAGCCACTCCCAATCTGCATTGCTCCGCATTGCCAAACTAAACTGGCAAAATATGAAGGTATCAAGGGCAGAACCTGGAAATGGATGGAATCTGCCCTTGACTGTGACTATGTGTGTGTCAATGTCTGGCCTAACCCCAGGGTTCGAATCAGATGAATTAATTAATAAATAGGAACGAATTTAGGAACGAATTTAGGAACGCCACACGGCACATTAATGATGGTCTGAATCGGGCCCTTACTGAATGGCACCTACTGGTAATCCCTTTCCCTGGAACAGAGTCATGTCTGCTTCAGAAACATTCGCTGGAACAATGAAAAACTGGGGCAAGCTGTGGGGAACAAAACACTCATTTGAACCACATTTTTGAAAATGCAATGTGAGCACTCCAAGCTTGGAGTGCATGTTTGATTACAACTCTGTATCAAACTTTTAAAGCATGACAGATACCCAATGTTTGCACATCAACTGATAAAAGACTGGTAGCTGCCTTGTTTTGCCAATTTCATCATGTGCCATGATATGGGGCTTTTGTATCGCTTTCCTGCTTATCATCTTTTACTCTGATTGGTAGGCCAAACTCACTCGGGCGAGATCCCAAAATTGGCATTCTCAGTGACCAATCGGCAGCTCCCTTTGGTTCTCTTCAGGTCTTGGGCCCAGTCCTCAGCAGAGTCAAACATCATGGTCCTCTGTTGCATCTGCATCCCTGAAAAACATCACAGAGCATCTATTAAACCTGTGGTATTGAGAAGCCTACCATGATCCTGGAAGTTCTGGCAAATTACAGGCCCAGTCCACAGCATGCAAAGAAATTCCGTTCAGGCACCCTCTCACTCCTCATTATCCTAGACCGGAGTGCGTCATTCTGCACCAACACTACTGGACTCTCTAGCTCTGCCCTGAACTTTACTTTCCTGGTAATACTAACTTTAATAATTACTTTTATAAAACAACGTTTATAAAGTGCTTCAGAATCAAGACACAAAAGATACAGAAACAAAGTTAGACAAAAAAGTGGCAAAAACTAAGACTAGTGGAAGGAGAACCATCATCACATAAAAGCATGTCTGTACAACTAGGTCTTAAGAAATGCACATCAGAAAAGACAACGCTGACTCTGCTAGCCTGAGTTGCAGTAGGCTAGGGGAGAAGAAATAAAAGTGTGTATAACTTTCTCCACATTGCTGAATAGTTAAAACCCTTAATTGTGGAGATGGTTAAACTATCTCCAAAATTAAACTGAACAGGACAGTACAACTCTATGTATCTGAAAATCAAAGGTAAGGCCAATATCAAAGATGATTCAGGTTTTAATTAGCTGATAGAGCACCAAGCACCAACTTTATTTTGAATCAAATTAATGGTATTGTGGGGCCAAACAGTTAAGTTATAAAAAATTCTCCCCTCTCGATAGTGTTGAAAGTAAATCCTTGCCTCAATGGCATCATATTATACCACACCTTATCCACATTCCAGCCTTCATCACCTGACACCCTGCATACTATCTAATCCAAGGATCTCGCTGAGGATATAGAGGTAAAGACAGAAGTTCATACGTAGTCCATATCCCCCCCAACATGGGGTTTTGCAATGTTAAGGTTGTCCACATGGTGCACTGGTCTCTATTTATCTTGGCATTGACCCCAATTGTAATAGGTGTCATCAGGGTCCAGCTAATCTCCTCCAAATGTTCTGGTCTTGTCGTTTCCCGTTTTAATATTGGAAATCTATTTTTTACTCTCTTTCACACATCACTTCTACTTACAACCACAGCTCTATTTGTTTTTTTTGCCAGTGGGCTCTACACTACCTACCCATTTTAATGGTTTGGTAGCTTTTTTAAGATGGAAGTACTCCCTGTATGGCACAGACAGCACATTGATCTTAACAGATCATGTTAAGTCTCCAGCTCGACTCTGCCCCCTACTGACTGAGTGTCTTCCCTTACTGTACTGCATTGAATGTCTCTGGTATTATATGTGGCCAATATTTGAACATTATAGCACACAGTATCTCTGATATGTGTGTGAATTTGTTTTCTTTTGCTCTGTTCTTTTCCTTTGTATTTTGAATACATGCTGTTCCTTATGTTGCCTTGTTTTTTTTACTTAACCTTGCAAAATTCCATACATAGATTATAAAAAAAGCAGGAAAGGAAAATGCCTGATGCTAGGGATGTACTGATAAAATAATAGGACTATTTACATTTTGTGGGAATACCGTGATACAGTATCAGTGAAGACCAATGGAGAGATGGGTTCAAAATAGCTAGATTCTACATTATATTACAGGCATTTGGCAGACGCTTTTATCCAAAGCGACTTACAATAAGTGCATTCAACATAGGTAGGCAAGAGAACCACTAGTCACCAGAAATCGTAAGTAAGTCTATTACCTTAAAAAAGACCCTAGAACTGTGATATTTATTAGATATGAAGAGAAAGAAAAGATCTAGCTCAAGAGTCAAGAATAGCTAGGCAAGTGCTGTCCAAGTCATTAACCAAGTCTCAATAGTGTTTCAAAAAAATGATGGTTATAGTCAGCAGTGAAGACCTCAGAAATTAGCAGAGGCAGAATTGAGTGGGTGGGGTCAGGCTTCACCTAAAGGCTTTAAGTCATCCCAACTCAGCAAAGCTTCAGTAATCATGACAAATTCTAGGTTATTAGACTTAGTAAGATCCTGACTGATAAAATATTTGTTTGAGAGACCTTATATTCAAAAGGTCAAACTTAATTGACATGTTCAAGGCAACAATTTGAGGAACAGGCAAACATTTTATATGAACTGGGCTGTTACCATTTGGCCTGATTTTCTCAGTCAATGTCCTAAATATAGGATACAAACTCTGAACACCTTCAAGAAAGATGAACAGTTGTTTCTAAAGGACCAGAAAGTCTGTTACTGAGCCTGACAGTCCATGGCAGCATGGATGATGCTGAATTCCATGTTGATGCTAAAATGTAGTCCATCTCTTTTGTAAAATTGTTTGCAGTTCCAGAAAAGATCAAAGTTGTCGATGTACTGAACAGTTTTGATCGTGGTGCATTCGGCTTTTAATCGCTTGCGAAGGGAGAGAAGTCGGGTGAAACAGCCATAACCTCAGCCAGGCTGGGGAATAGGTCCCGAGATCAGTACTCTCTTCCGCAGCAGTTGTGTGGAAGCTGCACAGAGGACTTCCGTCTACTGCTTTCTGGCATTGCAGAAGCTGATGTGTACGATGAACCTGAATCAGTCATGCAAGAACAGTTGGTAGCTGTTGCAATATGTCCAAGACTCATGCAGTAGGTGCAGGCACCTCTACTCTTGATGTCTCCAACAATTAAGCTCTTAAGGCCAAGGCTGATGTGAGAGGCAAAGGTGCATCCTGTGAGGAAGTGGGTGGGTGGCCGGTCCATTCTGGCCCCAGCCACTGAGTTTGAGTTGAGGGATCCTTCAGGCCTTGATGATGCGTAACAACAGAGAATCAGGAGTTGCTGAGTGAGCAGTAACAATTAGCAGTGGCTTGGACAGACTTATCATCCTGGACTCTGTGAGCTTCTTTTCACATAGTACGACTTGGTAAAGGTTCCTCCCAGTGAGCTCCTGGCAGGATGGAATTCAACTTGCTTGCAATAGCTAGGCCTTATGGAGATATTCCTCACTCATGGGTCATTCAAATCCACAGTGAAAACATCTTCTGTACACTGAGATCTATGCAATTTATATTTATTAGGCATTAGATTTGTGTTTAATGAAACGTTTGTTAGTCCTACTCAACAGTCAGTAATGGCCCCATAAGTACTGCTGACTATAATACCCCTTTCACATACAAATCCCAGGATTTACATGGGTCATTGAACCATGTGTCATTCCCACGTTGGACCACAAATGGACAAAAGCTCTCTGCTTTCGGGATCTTTCCAATTCTCCATTGTTATTCGTTCCATTCGTTCATTGTGCTTGTTGTGAATTGGCTTGGCATTTGTATTAAGCACCGGTTACATCTTATACTAATGCGCCTCTGATCTTAAAGGTCCCATATTATGGAAAACGGTTTATTCCTGGGGCTTATACATGTTCCACAGGAAATTACTTACCTAAGCAGCTGAGAAAATTTGAAATCTGGAAGTCAACCCGTTTTTCGGTATTTTCCTTTTTCCAAAAACGGTGCCAAAGATAGGAGAAAAACAGCCCGTTTCAGAAAGCGGTTCCTTTGGACGTCATAAGGGGCAAATCCAGCCCCTCTCAGAGCATGCCCACGCCCAGGTGAACAACCAATCCCATTTACGTCGTCGCAAAATGCAGCTCACGGCAGTGCCGCAAGCCGTTGCTTATGGTGCATTCCATTGTACTCGGAAATCGATAATTCCGAGTCGGTATTCCTAACTTCCAATCTAAATGTGTTCCAGTGCATCTGCTCGGGAAAACATAATCGACCGCAGCAAACTCATGTTTGTATGGCAAGTCTCAGAATGTTACAAGCATCTAAACTCAACATCAACTACTACAGCACCATTAGTGAATAGAATCGGCGCATATCACATTCGGACGCCGTTTTTTCTGAGTACACTGGAATGCACCATTACTTTGCGACGAGTGAAGCTAAAATAACATATCTAAGGCAATATATCAACTCTCCCGTTATTATTTTGTAGGATGCAGGCAGCAACATAGATCCCTGCACAGTCTCACAACACGCGAAAATGCCAGGACAGAGCAACGGCTAGTTTTTTCTGTGTGTGATGATCAGTCCTCAGACTGCTTGAGCAACAGCAGGATTAGCATCTAAATTGAAGCTTAAAGATGGAGCAATTCATAAGGTACGTGACCCATCTGCAAAATTGGAATCTGTAAGTGTCACCATGTTTTGATTTAATTTACCAAATTAGTCTGGTTAGTATATTCGACTGCTGGTTAGCTAACGAGCTAGCGGGGCTAGCCACGGGCTTGTTGGGCGTGGAAGAAGTAAGAAAACTAAAGCTGGAGTCATTAAAAGTAAAGTAAAGTAAAAGTAAAGTTATTGGTTGGAGTCAGGACTCATCTTAAACTTATTTGTTGGGACCAGTGTCTGTTTTATAAGTCTGTCGAACGTGTCAGGCTTGGTAAACTTTAGCCACCATTAGTACAATCGCGTTTGGTTGTTTGGCTGCGCTGTTTGGATGCAAATACATTGCATCCAATAATATATTGGCTAACTAGCTCAACAAAATTGTCAATCCTAGCTTGTCTGCAAGTTGTATTCAATAAGCTTATGGACATGAGCCATAAACAGACCGGCTACAGCAGAGTGTGTCGCTCACACACCAACATACACAAACACAAGGCACGAAAGTACAATATTACACAGAATTGTTATCATTGAGAAACTAAGTGGAACCGCTCAGCTGCCTCTTCCCATTCTGGGTCAGACTCCGGCTCAAACATGTACGGTCTCAGTGTTGGTTCTGGAGCGGCCGCCATGGTTATGGTAGATTTCTGCATCAAGCTTATTTGTTTACCTTGAGCAGCATGGGCGCTCTGCTCTCCACCTCCGCCAGGCGATTGCGTGTAGGTTGTATGTAATGAGCAGTGCTCATTACATACAACCTCCACGCCCTCAAAACAGCCTGTTCTTTACAATGGAGAAAATGAGAGACTGAAACACACACCACAGAAGCTGGTTTTAGGATTTTTTTTGATATAGACTTCACAAACGTCTTGTAAAGACCCCCAGGAACAGTTTAAATAGCCCAAAATGAGTACAATACCCCCCCCTTAACCAATGAGGTTCTCATCCATTGCGTAACCCATGTCCCCCATGTTCATACCGCAGCAGAGCAGCATCTGAACTGCCTTATTCCCATGTCGGGAGCAGGGTCACGGATCTGAGGCTGATAACCCATGTACACCCATTCACACCAATGCCTGACACGGGTCATTATCCCAGTGTGAAAGGGGTATAAGTGATGTGATTATGTGAAATGCTATTCAATTTATTGCTGAAAGAGGCTTGTGTTAACATTGCTATCCAAATTACCCAAACACAAACAGCCACTTAGGTTTAACACTGTTACATAAGAAATAGCTAATGTGATCAGAACTATAACTGTAATTGAAATCAAAGACCTCTCCAGCCCCTGCCAGCACTAGTCAATCCTCCTCCACTCTCTCCTATGTGATCCACTTTACCCTTAGCAGTTACTGCTGTGATAACAGTCACCAAAGACAGCACTGTGATAGTGGGAAACCCAATTTTGTTTGGCCAACGTGTATTCCCAAGCATCCTCAACCTCATCCCAAACAAACCTCTCAACGACATTCTGAACCTCATTCTTTATATGGTACAATTTAAATTCAATTATTTTAGCATATTAACTAAATCGTTTTATAAAGAGATGGTAATTACCATATAAATAACCAGAGAATATGTTGCCATACTAATTTCCAGAAGTGAATAACTGATTATAAAAGCAAATAGGATACAATGTTTCAAAGTGTCAAAAAAGTACTACCTAGCCCTACTTACTCATGTTTAATGATAGACTAAACCATTTACTCGATGACATACCTGGAAAAGCAGTATTTTCACAAAAGGAAAAGGCAAAGATATTTTTCAGAGACTTGGGCTCTAAACAGTGGTGGACGATTCCTTGGAAGATCTACAAGGAGAACAAACAAATTAACAGATCATATTTTAGATGGCAAAACATCTAATGTTTTGTCATTATCAGCCAATATTGTTGTTACTATTATTACCATTCTTATTATTCTAAGGATTAGGGATAATAGGGTTGTAATTGTTGTTGTGAATAAAAAGAGTACATATATATTGGACTAATATTCATATTTGTACCCTTTTTGCATCTTCCTCTTTACAGAAGGTCAGCGCGAACTGAAATACTCGCAGATCCTTGCAGTGAATGATTATTTTAGACGGATACTTGTTCTTCACAAGGCTCCCTGTGATCAACTTCCTTTTGTCATCAAACCCTGAAACAAATGATCAACAACAACAGTGACAAAAAATAATTCCTGGAAATCATTAAACAATGTCAAAACAGAATCAGTTACTGTTAGGTTGTACCTCCGTAGATGTTGTCCACACATGAAAGAGGGATGTCATTTTCACCCCAGAGTTTATTTCTGAAAAGCTGAGCCTAAAAAGAATAGAACAGAATTAGAACAGAATGGGAAGGCCTAACACATGTAAAATACAATATAGGAATATATTTTGATATGATCGTGATTGACTGGGATGTCTTTTATCCCAATTTGGCAACTCGTTAAAAAGTCTACAGTTGATCTACATGAGCAAAAACGTGGATTGTTTTGCAATTTCCACTTCAATTGTGTTCTGGGGAAGCTCCAATAAATCACCCACTGATCAAAATCAGCAAATATTCATTCTAAAATGACCTGTACACTATCAAACTACAGCACTCATGTAATACCTTGACACTATTAAACTACATCACTTCTATACCTGTACACAACAGATTATTTTTCCACAAATCAGGTCTTCTTTCTCAAATCAAGTGTTCTTTATTGAACAGTATCTACAGTGCCTACAGAAAGTATTCAACTCCCTTTAGTTTTTCTGCATTTTGTGTGGTTATAGTCTGAAATAGCTTAAATTAGTAACCCAACAACCAATAAAACACCCCATAAAGTGAAACCATGTTTTCAGAATTCTTGGCTGTGCCACTCAAGAACTTTCCAATTCTTGTTCTGAAGCTACTCCAGTGCTGATATGGCTGCATGCTTAAAGGGGAATTCCGGTATTTGTACAAATTTATACCGCAAAATAGGTACAAAACGTTTTGGAATTGCTCCGGTAGATCGCCTCAGTCGGCAGTCGCGAAACGGGCTGCTATGGCTGCAACGTAATCCGCAGGAGCAAGTGCGCCGATCAAAGCATGTCCACTAAAAGTGCTTGTTTTTGCCACTGACAGGCTCAGCTTGTTATTCGTGTTTTTGACAAGTGTCTGACAACATTACGGAAAGGATCGCTACAGAGATAGGCCTTTTTTTAAACCAGAAACCTTTGTTTAACCTCTTCATGCAACAACTCACCTCATCTTTCAGATTTCAGAGCGAGACTTCTCCTTGAGCGAGCCCTACAAAGAGGAGCAGTAGCAAACCACTTCATTTGAAAAATGACTGAAGTGAGCAGTTGTCCGGTGAAGTGCACATGAATGACATCATTCAAAAGACTAAGCTTGATCCCTTTTGTTTTTACCCAAAATGCACTACATATTACAATAAATTTGACTCTTTCTGGATCTGATCTGTTTCATATTTTATCCTTTATTGGAACTTGATACATTTTTATTTATTAAACATATTATTTATTATGTTTTGCCTTTCTGTGCCCAAGTAATAAAGGTCCTGTACCTGGGTATGTATCAGCTCATACTGATAACTTGTGTAGCATTCAACCAGTAAGTAATGACTTTTACATCCTGCCTCAGTCAGGATTTCTTCCATCAGCTGGTAGGTGATTTCAAACAAATAGATGGGCTGGCGAAACTATTTTGGACTGCACCAAATCTCAACTGTAAAATATAGCCGCAAACGGCTATTTGCGGGTTCAAACCCTTTTGCGCTTTAACAAATCTAAAACTGTGTTTTAAAGAATCTTTAGCCTCTCTGGGATAATCTAGTCCAGATTTGACCAATGTAAGTATAGTGGTTTTTGATGTGGACCTGGTCTAATGTGGTCTGGATGGAGAAAAATCTGTGAAATCGCCCTTTTTCAGTTTTCACAAATAGAATAAACTGATTTGCACCAGGCCCATGCACATGTTTGGAACTGGTGGTGCCCCCTATTGAGCGATTGCAAAATAGTTTTACAAATAGTTTTCAACATTGTTATGAAACATATCCTGTGAGTTTTGTAATGATTGGACAATTTCTGAGTTATGTCATGCCCATTTTTTGCATTTGTAGTGCCCCCTAGTGGTCGATTTGAATGAAACTTTCAGGGTATGTTTCAGGTACTTATGTGGACATATCCTGCAAGTTTTGTGATGATTGGCCCCAAATATTGTTGACTTTGGTCTATTTATGTGCTGAGCCACGCCCTTTTGAAGTTCATTGGTCAATATGTTGAAAACTAAATAAGATATCAACAAGCTTTAAGCAACTTTTGATAAGCTTGGTCCAATAATGATCCATAGAAAATTTGGTAGCAATCGGACCTACGGTTTAGGAGGAGATGTCAAAAATGTGTTTTTCAAAAAATTAAAAATGGCAGAAAATCTAGTCAGGCGGACTTTAGTGGTTCTTGAGTCTTTTTTGTATAGCACATTGAGCTGGACTTGTGTGTCAAATTTCAAGTCAATCAGAGTCACGGTGTGAGGGGTGTGGCCTTTCCAAAATCGTGTTTTATTACAGCGCCACCAGCTGGCCGATTGGGCTCATGTTTCTTGGGAAGCATTTGCACAGTTATTGGGCCAAGTTTCATGGTTTTACCTCATTCCAGCTCACGGCAATTTGAGCCACGGCATAAGAATAATAAACCGTAAGAAAAACAATAGGGCTAAAACCCCTTTATTCAGACAAAAGTTTGAGAGAGAGGAAGTATGTAGCCGCTGTATGATGAGCATGGAGGGACAAACATTTAATGAAAAATGCAAAGCCAACCTGGGAGTGTTGGGAAATGGGGAAAAACAAGTGAACCGCAAAACAAACTCTAAATGAACCTCTCTCAGACCATCTCCCAAGAAGGTCTCAATTTGGTTTGCTTCAGAGGGGTCTGAGATTGTTTGGAGCGTTTACATATGACCCAAAAATTTTGACTAACTGCTCTGAGTTCACTAAAATTGGCTGAAACGGACAAAGTGGGAAAACACCCTTAAATAGATACAGTCCCACGAATGGCTTTTGTTATGTGCTAATATAGCTGTGCAGGATGACAGCATTGTCTCAGTTTGGGTACTTCCTTACTTTGTCTCAAAATATACAGTGCCCTCCGTAATGTTTGGGACAGAGACACATTTTTAAAAAAGTTGCCTCTATACTCCAGTTTTAGATTTGTAATCAAACAATTCACATGGGATTAAAGCCTACATTCCCAAATTGTATTAAAGGCCCTTATTAGACATTTTGGTATTACCATGTAGAAATTACAGCACTTTTTATACATAGTCCGGGCATCATAATGTTTGGGACAAAGAGTTTCACAGGTGTTTGTGATTACTCAGGTGTGTTTAATTGCTTCGTTAGAGCATATATAAAAGGAGCTCTCAGCATCCACCTTTGGTGTCTGTTTTTTATGTCAGTCAACATGAGGACCAGAGTTGTGCCAATGTGTCAAGGAAACCATTATATGGCTGAGAAACAAGAAGAAAACAGTAAGAGACATTGGCCAAACCTTAGGCTTACCAAAATCAACTGTTTGGAACATTATTAAGAAGAGAGAGCGAACTGGTGAGCTTAGTAACCGTAAAGGGACTGGCAGACCAAGGAAGGCCTCCACAGCTGATGACAGAAGAATTCTCACCATAATGAAGAAAAATCCCTGGGCCTGTATGGCTGCCACAGGTACTGGCTCACTCATCTTCATTGACGATGTGACTGCTGATGGCAGTAGCACAATGACTTCTGAGGTGTATAGAAACATCTTATCAGCTCAAGTTCAGGAAAATGCCTCCAAACTCATTGGACGGCGCTTCATCTTCCAGCAAGACAATGACCCCAAACATACTGCTAAAGCAACAAAGGAGTTTCTCAAAAGGTTTCTCAAACTGGAAAATTCTTGACTGGCCAAGTCAGTAATCTGATCTCAATCCTATTGAGCATGCTTTTCATATGCTGAAGAGAAAACTTAAGGGGACTAGCCCACAAAACAAGCAGGAGCTGAAGATGGCTGCAGTACAAGCCTGGCAGAGCATCACCAGAGAAGATACTCAACACCTGGTGATGTCTATGAATCGCAGACTTCAAGCAGTCATTGCATGCAAAAGATATGCAACAAAGTACTAAACATGACTAATTTACTGTACATACCACTGCTATGTCCCAAATATTATGGTCTCCTGAAATGGGGGGGGCGCTATGTATAAAAAGTGCTGTAATTTCTACATGGTAAAACCAAAATGTATAAAAATACCCTTTAATAAAATCTGAGACTGTGCACATGTCCACATGTGACCTCTTTGATTACAAATCTAAAATTGTGAAGTACAGAGGCAAATTAAAAAAAAAAAGGCATGCCTTTGTCCCAAACATTATGGAGGGCACTGTATACCTCTGAATGCTGGCTGAAGGAACTGCCCTGCCCATTTACAAAGCATTTTGCATAGCAATAAATTAAACTGCAATTTAAAAAGGAATTACACTTATTTATTTATTTTAAACATCAAAGCAATTTCATAAAAACATTTCAGAAAGTGATTTAAAAGGTTCAACCTTTTAAAAGGACTTTGGGTAATTCCGGGTAAGGGTAAATTCAAAATAATTCCAAAACAAAAAGTTTGTCTACTAAAAGTGCTTGTTTTTGCCACTGACAGGCTCAGATTGTTGTCGAAGTGTCTGACAACATTACGGAAAGGATCCCTACAGAGATGGACCTTTTTTTTAAACCAGAAACAGAAGTCTCGCTCAAGGAGAAGTTTCGCTCTGAAATCTGAAAGATGAGTTGAGTTGTTGCAGGAAGAGGTTAAACAAAGGTTTCTCTCTCTCTCTCTCTCACCGTCTCTTCTGCTGGTGCCTCACTGCTGACAAAAGACACGCGGAAGTTGGTGCAGTGGAGAGTCCCAAAGGTGCCGCGCTGTGACTGCTCGTCCTGGGTGAGCTTCAGTACTGTACCAGCACAACAGAACACCACCTCACCTGCAGCACATCATCACTAATAAGAACTTGCTTTTCAAAACTGTGTCATAAAGTGCTTCATAAACAAAACTACAGTCAACTAATCTAACTACAAAACTACAATATATAATTATAATATATAATAAAAAAAAGATGTAATTAAAAGTTAAATATGGCCTCACAATGGCCAAACTTTGTTTACACCACATAAATGAATAATCAGATTTTTTTTACCCTGTGAAAAACATCAATTCTTTCCAATGTGAAGGCATGAAAGGTTTTTAATAGACAAAATTAAAGTGAGCATTTGATAGACATAGCATGTCGGTTTTACCTGGTAATAAATCAGGGTGTTTCTCCTTCTTTGGGATGTCCTTCTCTGATTTGATTTCCTGTAAAACAAAGTGTTCTGTTTAATCTTGGTTATAGCATCAAGCTTAATCATTTTGGGCAAGCATAGCCTTTTTTCATGTATTTTTGTGCTCATCTCTACCATTATTGTGCAAATTGTGGATGATAATACTGTTCTGATATGCGGTTATTTTTTCCTAAACCTAGATATCCTAATCTCTAGCTCACAATCTGATAGGCCTGGCTGATATTATTGCCTGTAGTCACACTACCATACTACTAAATGTCAGGAAATCTAGAGTCAAGTCATTTGTTTATTTCCTCATAAATACCTTTACATAATACTTCAGTGGCTGAAGAATATTTCCTAAACTTAAAACAACTTAATCAGCTTTATATGTTTATAGTTTTTATTTGGCCATAAACAGGGTTGTCAAGCAGATTCACGTGATTCTACCTGAAAATTACAGATAGATAGGGCTCTTTCATGAATAGCAGTTTAAGCTTCACAAAGTAATTACCTTTCTACATTTGTATGAAGGGCCCTACCATATCCAGCTGTATTCAACTAAGTGAAATCTAGCCCTCACACATTAAGACTCAAAATGCCAAAATGACTCTGCAAAACACAGGAGAGTTAAACAACTTTCACAAAGTCAAACTTTTGTTCTGTGATGAGTATTTTAAGTAATCACGATTTAAACACTGAAGTAAACATGACAGGGATACCCTTTCCACAAAGCAACAGTACACACGTGGTGCCCCAGCAATAATGTGGTGCCCCTCTGTGGCAATCAGTAACGCTGACAGTTGCACCCCCTTGGCCAATCAGTGTAATTTTGAAAATGCGGAACACAGCAGTGAAATGCACCTATGAGGTAACATAACACACCCTCAACTCTTGGCTGTGAACAGCTGACCGCATTTCAAAATGTACGACTTCTCAACACAATTCAACCGACATAGTTCATTTCTGGGCAGTTTCTGACTGGGAACTGATAATTTCACCACTGATAGATGTGATTTTGTGTCAGTTTGTTAGCTAGCTAACCATAGTATCTGTTTTTTGTAATCGGGCAAGCGATGAGGTTCTTCTCGGTCTACAGGAAGAGATGCGTTTTTTTTATTAGGAAAACAAGGAAGAGAACTACAGTGATCTGTGGGCTATATCGCAGTAGTTGGTGCAGTGTAGCATGGCAGATGCAACTCTACTTGTGTTGTGTGATGGTTCAAAAAGAAGATGATACACAACAATGATACACACAGACTGATAATCAGAATCACAATCAGAAACAGGTTTATTGCCAAATATGTTTACACATAAGGAATTTGTCTTGGTGATTGGTGCATAACAAACAATAAACATAGAAGAATATTGTGTAAGAATAAGTGTATGTGCAAATTTGTGTGCAAATGTGTGCGTTAATGTAACGCATATAAGCATGTGAGGATGATTTACGTTAATATAACATGTAGTGTCCATGGGTGGGGGGGGGTTGGAGTCCATGTTAGCGTGGGACCCGGGCCTTGTTTTGGTCTGGGGTGGGAGGGGTCACCTCAGAGTCTGAGAGGCGTACAGGTCCTGGAGAGATGGCAGATTGCAGCTAATCACCTTCTCAGCAGAGTGAATGACACGCTGCAGTCTGCCCTTATCCTTGGCAGTGGCAGCAGCGTACGAGATGGTGATGGAGGAGGTGAGGATGGACTCAATGATGGCGGTGTAGAAGTGCACCATCATTGACTTTGGCAGGTTGAACTTCCTCAGCTGCCGCAGGAAGTACATCCTCTGCTGTGCTTTTTTGGTGGTGGAGCTGATGTTCAGCTCCCACCTGAGGTCCTGGGTGATGATGGTACCCAGGAAGCGGAAGGACTCCACAGTTTCAATTGGGAATCAATTGGGAGTCACACAGGGTGATGGGGGCGGGTGGGGCTGGGTTCTTTCTGTAATCCACCACTAGTTCCCCTGGTGGTACCAATAGTACTAAGTCGCAGGATAGTTCCTGCAGTCGGAAAATGACATTTCTCATCATCGGCCCATTCCTCCCCTAATTACTCAGACCACACATTACGAAAATATCACATAAACCAACTTCAGGCAACCTTGTTACAATTCCACTTGTTCCGAATGATACTGTGAAATGTTGTAAGGGTAAGAAAAACCTCGATCAATCACTTCCTCAGACTCTTAAGTCTGCTGTCTTGAATGTACAGTCATTGACCAATAAGTCTTTTCTAGTTGACCAGGTAATTGAAAATCACAAACTTGACTTTCTATTCTTAACAGAGACATGGCTTGACAGTAATGGATTTACTGTACTTAATGAACCATCCCCCTCTACTTTTAAGTTCTTCAATGCTTCCAGAGGTAATGGTAAACGAGGGGGTTGTCTGTATCTACCATGGCTCCTTACGGCATAAACATATTTCACTTGGAGATTTCTCTACATTTAAATATCTTGCAATGCTCAAGAGTAGGGGTGGGCGGTATAACGGTTGAACCGGTATACCGGTAGAAATCCGTGCCACGGTAGAGATTTGACTCTACCGGATGTACCGGTAGAAGGCTACTTTTAGGCTCTTTGAATGTAAAAATACTTCTTCAAATTTACAAACCTAACACACAAAGCTAGCGAACTGCGCGCTGCCATTTAAAGATAATAAACTAGTTTGTGGAAAAAGACGATGTGAAAAAGTGAGTAGTGCAACGTAAACTTCGACGTAAACAGACGCATGCTTTCTGAAGATGCATGGTGAAATGGAAGGCAGCGAGCATGATGCGGGAGCTCCCGTTCCCGATGCAAACAAAGAAGAAGAATTAGTTCGAAAGAAAGGTGCTTCGTCCATCATCTGGACGTGGTTTGGGTTTAAAAAGTCGGACCTTGAGCAGAAAACTATTATCTGCAAGCAATGTCGAGCAAGAGTTGTTGCCGGCGGTGGTAACACGAGCAATCTCTTTTATCACCTCAAAACAAAACATGTCCGCGAGTATGAAGAGAGTACTAGGATGCGCGCAGACACAAGCAGTCCTTCCGCAAGTGGTGCTAAACAAAAAACCACAACGCAGACGTCACTAGCCGAGTCATTTTCCAGTGGCTATCCGTATGACGAAAAAAAGCAAGCGGTGGAAGGACATTCCACAACGGAGTACCTATGTAAGGACATGGTTCCTATACAAACAGGTTTAAGGCATTGATCAAAACACTGGATCCGAGGTATGTGATGCCAGGTCGAAAATACTTCAGCCAAACTGGAAAAAAGTTTGCATATAATGTGCTATTTATCTTTATAATTATTTTCTTGGCATGTTGCCTAACCTTTGAAGTTTTTGTTATATACAGTAGAAGTTATTTTAAGTATTGGAATACTTGAAATTTACATTTTTATGTTTATTTTTTTTAATATTTCTTTGTATTGTTCAGAACCTATTTTGGAAAAAAGTTTGCATATAAGGTGCTATTTATATTTAATACAGTGCAGTTTTGCACAATAAAACATTCATAAACACTTAAGTTCAATGTCAATTTTGTCATAATATACAGATTACACAATACTAATGGAAGAGCCCAGTAGAAACCTCATAGTTAACCCCCCCGGGAATAAATTGTTACCATCCCAGAGTCTTGTACTGCTCCTAAAGCATTTTTTTTTTATTATTATTATAAGAAAAAAAAATATACCGTGATATATACCGTTACCGTCCAAAATTCTAAATATACCGTGATATAAATTTTAGGCCATACCGCCCACCCCTACTCAAGAGTGACCACAATGTCCTTATGCTAACTATCTACCACCCACCGAACCTTAGCACGGGCTTTGTTAGTGAGCTCAGGGAGCTTTTTTCTGGCATCTCAACTGATTTTGATTTTAACTTAATTGTTGGTGATTTTAATATTCATGTCGATGTACCACAGACTCTACAGTCATAGACATCATGGGACTCTATATGACATCAATCTGTCTTTGGTCCTACACACACGCTTCGTCACACCCTTGACCTTGTTATCTCTAAATCATAAAAACCATGTCAAGAATCTCATCATCTTTCATAGTGATGTCAGCCTCAAGCACCACATCAGTAATATCTGTAAAACAGCATACTATCACCTGCGTAACATCTCCAAAGTGCGTAGGATGCTCTCCCCAGCTGACTGTGAGAAACTCGTCCATTCCTTTGTGTCATCAAAACTTTAATACTGTAACTCTCTCCTGTGTGGTCTACCAAAAAAACTCCAAAGTAGCTCTATGAGTCCAAAATGCCGCCGCCAGGGTTCTCTCTCATACAAGAATCAGGGAACACATCACCCCAGTATTCACAACGCTTCACTGGCTGCCGATAGCTTTTGGAATTTACTTCAACATCTAGTGCCTTTATAACCTTGCCCCTGCCGACATTAGTGACACAATTGTCAGACATGCACCAAATAGATCCCTCAGGTCAGCAAACAGCAATCTACTATATATTCCCAAAACACGTCTGATTAGTGGAGAATCATCCTTCAGCCACTATGGACCTAAACTCTGGAACTCTTCCAGAAAACCTGAAAGCAAACCTGAAACTGATACCTTTATAAAAAAAAAATAATAATACAAAAAAAAAAAACACGCTTATTTAAACTGGCTTTTAAGTAGTCGATTTGTGCCCTTTTGAATCAAATGTCTAGAATTCAGATGCAATCTACTTAGTAACAGAACTGAATCCAGAACTGAAACAGTTCTCTTTGGAGCTCCCTCGTCAGCTGATGCTGTGGCATCTTGATTCCTTCTGGCAAGTTGGCTCACAGTAGCCCTATCCATGGACTAGGGCTGCACGATATTAGGAAAATATGCAGTATGCAATAACATTGTTCAATATTGCGATAAATATATGACTTGCAATAGATTAACAAACATTCTGTACACAGTTCTAATATCTTTCTGCTGCAGTCAATGAATAGCCTATGCCTACTGAAACAAACATGCTTTTATTAAACAAATTGTATATATTACAGTGTTTCCCACAGGTTGACAACTTACTTGTGTCAATAGGGGGGGTGTAAGAACAAACACTTTACTACTACAACAAGTTACTAATACATTCAAGTTTGGAGCCAATTGTAGAATTTTAAGTTTAATTTTCGTTTTCACAACGGGAGGCTCTGTCGGATTGAGTTCAATGCTACTGGTCTACTGGTCTGTCTCATACAAGCGGATGAGGAAAAAAGGCATGTGCATGCGGTGTGTTTACAAGCAACAGCTGAGTGAATGCCGGCAAGATTCGTCTCCAGTGCAACAGAGAACATAAAATGATGTGCGTTATTAAATATATTATAGGCCAAAGTAGATATCAGTCTTTTGCAAGGCGTATATTGTGGTCATATTACGATGACTATAATAACACTCTACATTATGCAGCCCTACCATGGACTCCAGAGCTTGTATTTTATTCTGTACATTCTGTTTATTCAGTTTTCAAAACCTTGGGTCAAATGATCTGATTTCTTGGGTTATCATCTGTATAAGTGACCTCTTTTGACCATCATGAAGTAGTCTCCCCTGAAGCAGCTGCCTGGAAGGCCTGCACAGGAGCTGTGTCATAGGCAGTGTGGGTAGACTTCAGAAACCCCTTCACCAGGAGGGGCAGTGCAGACACCACCACTTTTGAGATCCAGGTGCTGTTTCCCTCTCTGTGTTACTGCTGGGTCCAAAAAGATCAGTGGCCACCTCTGTTCTAGTATGCGATTAATAGATTAATAAAATTAGGTGCTATTCCACCTGGTACTTATATCTTGTACAAGCTTGTGTTCAGGAGTCCTCATTTGTTTCCACTTCATCTTAAGTTTGCTGGAAGCCAGTTCACTTCTTTTAAAGTGTTCGACCAGACACCTTGCAGCTCAAAGCGCTTTGCTGATCTGAGTATGAGTTTTTAAATCGATGAGTATCATGTAAAAACGACATGAGTATCTGAGTTTTTCAGTGCATGATTCACAACCAGCTGTAAGGTGTGGCATACGTTGCTGACGACAGACACCCACCCATGTTTTTCCTCTGACATGTTTGCACAATATTAGAGCCATTGTCGTGAACAACTCATACAATTCTGCTTGTAGGGATTCCACAGTTTGCTCAATCCATGCAGGAATGCTGGGTGCAGTGTGCCTCTCTTCTAGTGGCATGGTTGTAAGGCAGAAGCAGGTGAGTTCCCAGTCATCACTTATAAAGTGACAAGTGATGCCATGATATGCTTCGGTGGCTACACTAGTCCAGGCATCACTTGTGAGGGCAATCTTGTTCTTGGTTGCTGTTATAGCATCTCAAGGTTCAAAGGTTTATTCGTCACATACAGTGTCATAAAAGTGCACAAAAGTGCAATGAAATGCACAAGAGTATACTCTGAATCACTATGCTAAAGTTGAAAAGGAAAAGGGGGCTAAAATTACGAGATACACAAAAAAGAACAAGAACAAGAAATACAAATAAATTTAACAATAAAATAAATATATAGACAATATGGCAATGTAAAAATAAACAATAGAAAGTCAAGTGTGAATGTACATGTGCAAAATGAATGTGCAATGTAAAAAAAATAAAAAATAAAAAACCCTGCAAGTTATGCAAACGTCCAAGAGTCATTATTGGTTGGATGTGTGTGAGTTTAGAGTCCTAATGGCCTGAGGATAGAAGCTCCTCCTGAGCCTCTCTGTCTTGGCCATGTGACTGCAGAGCCACTTGCCTGACCTCAGCAAGCACTAATAATGAGTGTAGCTTCATATTTTTGCTCCATGAGCTTTGTTAAATGAGTTCTGGAAGGTAAGATGTAACCTGGATGGAATGTTTTGACCATCTGTATAAACGCCAGCAAAAAAAGAAAGGCTACTCCGGTATTTCAGATTTACCACATTGCAGTTAAAACGTTACATTTTTGAAATAGCAAGCCTTCCCCATTAGACACTGTTTTACATGTTTCCTTATGCTAAATTAACAAGGCTAATATTAGCCAGTTAGCTAAAACACCTAACAACTATGAGGAGCAGACGCAGTGGCTTCAGGATGCTTGTGTTTTAAATTCCCATGCATAGCCGTTGCAGAGGCTGCATTGTACTATGTTGTTTGGTTTGCTGGTGAAATACTCAAGACTTTTGAATGTCTGGGTCTTGCTTTTTGTTCTCTGTCTCTGTCTCTTTGCCCAGCCATCATTCATAAAGGTTGTGTGAAAAGTTTCTCATTTTCTTCTTCGTTGTCCTGGTGCATGTAGACAATTGAAGGGATACTGTACCCGCAGATTCCTACAATGCATTGCAATGCTGGTTTTGTATTTATAACTTTGATACGACGCGTCAACAACAAAACTCTGCGTCGCCGATTTTTCTTATTATCGATTTTGTCGATATATATATTCAGACATATTTCAATTTCATACAAGTATTTTTCAACGATATAAACATTTAGATTTGTATTAGTTCTAAAAAATGTATTCTTGAATAACAACTATCAACTGAGTAAAAAAAAGAAGAAAAAAAAGGTAAATGATAAATGGTAGTGGACTTTTGGACCCCACTGACACTGACCAACTTCTTGTTTTGTTGGGATATTGTGGCAGTGTGCCACAAATGAGCCTAACACTGGCCTAAATCTGAGCCAGTTATTGTGCGCTGTGCATAGGGGTATCAATTCAGCCACTTATAAGCATGGTCATATCGTTAATCAACAAAACCTCACAAATAGCGTGCAGTCAAAATTATTAAGATACTGTTTTATGCCATTCATTGAACTATTTTGTATATTTTGTCAACCTGTTCATTATTTTCCTATAATAGCCTAAATATGATATAGTCACTTCATCACTGAAAGTTATTTGGGGCCAAATAACAAGTTCATGTTCATAGTATAGAGGGTCGTTTGATCACGTTCGCTGGCCCATACAAGTACCACCAAAGCCCTTTTCTCAGCCAAGAAAAACCCTGTATAATGATAAAAACGACAAATTTTTAATTTCGACTCACTTAAAATAAAAGGTATGGCAAATTTAACACCTTGTTATACCCAACTGATGCCCATGGCTGTACGTAAAGTGGGCTATGTGCCAAGGCACCTACTTTGACATGCATTTCATCACAACAAAACCACATATCACTCACATCCAGTACAACAGCTACACAAGGTATGCCTATGTGTACTTCACATCACTGACAACTTCCTGCTTTACTAAAAGTGCTCATAGGTGATAAAGGGATAACTATATATTAATACGCAATCACTCTAGCTCTGTGTTTTAGACATATTGATTGGCTGTGTGGGTACTGATAGTAGGCTTGGGAGTCTACATAAACAGTAAACATTAACAAACCCTTTGCAATAGATAATTATTAATCCATATTATAGCCTAATAGGCTTATTTAAGCTGCAATCAACACCTAGGCCTATGTCTATCCATGAATGAGCCACAGGATAGACACATGTAATTAAGTACATCACATTGATTTTGGACGTGCCATTATTGAACAAATGTAGTCAAGCTATTTTGGTTGCATTACAGTTATTAAAAATTCACACAGGAGTCACTGGGTGGGTATTTCTTATTCACGCTAATGGACCTCTGTCAGTCTCATCTCTGAGTACCACTCCAGGGTCCGCTTGTTCAAACTGATGCGTGCGTTTTATGGCGCATCGTGTGACAAGGTAGCAGTCATGTAAGCATTAAACATGTGCGTATAACTGTGGCTAATGAAATTGTCTTCACAAGCAATAAGCTCATGTAACTTACGAAACCGTGAGTTAGCAGTACTAATTTAACGAAAAGCCCATGTTTGGCTAGTGAGTTCTATACATTTTGGGATGATAACAGGAAGTTGCAACAGTGACAAAAACTAATTTTAGTTGATTTTTAAATTCACTGAGCAGCAGTTAATTCAACAAACTTTTAG
Organism: Hoplostethus atlanticus; assembly: GCA_034670405.1. Classification (NCBI taxonomy): domain Eukaryota; kingdom Metazoa; phylum Chordata; class Actinopteri; order Trachichthyiformes; family Trachichthyidae; genus Hoplostethus; species Hoplostethus atlanticus. Next base: position 352,596 of record JAXDDX010000048.1, read on the forward strand.
ACTTAGTTCACACTTCTCGCTAACGCACTGTACGATTTGTTTTGGTTTAAAAAGGTTTTGGTTTATAAAAGTTGACATTTTATTAGTGCGAATGGAAAATTACGCTAAAGTTATATACGAGAACCGTAAATATTGGTGGCTACTGTAACCCCACCCTATCATATCCAAATCATGTCTGTTCCATTGGCTCAAGTTATTAGCTCCTGCTAGCTAAGTTTTAGTTGGTGGTAAGCCTCGCTCAGTTAACGTTAGTCAACACTTCCGTCTTACCTCTGGGGTGACATAGGAAACAAACGACGGTTTGGAAGATTTCCCTCCTCCGGTTCCCAGACTCAACATTTCAGCGACTTCCACTGGCTAACTAGCTGCTAGCCCTGTCTGTGTCCAGAAAGAAATTACCTAGCTAGCTGCTAACTCTGTGCTGTCTACGGACAGAACTGACAAGCTGATCAAACAAGCGACTCCACTGACGTTACCGCGCCCTGAAGGGAGCCGAAATTTACGTCATCCCCGCCCAGCTCTTCTTCCTCAGTTTTGTATTACGGCGGTTGGCAAACAACTTAAGGGTGCATTACTGCCACCCACTGATCTGGAGTGTGAACTGGGGATTACAATGTCTTCTCAATAAATAAACAAATCTTAAATTATGTTTATTAGGCCAGAGGGGTGTTGCACAAAGCGAGTTTACAAATCAAATCAAATCAAATCACATTTATTTGTATAGCCTTTACTCAACGTTACAGTCTCTAAGGGCTTCACAGTGCCCAACATGTGAAACAGTAAATGATTAGTAGATGACATCCCCCAGCCTTAGACGCTCAACAGAGGACAAGGAAAAACTCCCCCAAAAAACTTTTAAGGAAAAATTGGAAGAAACCTCGGGAGGGGCTACTCAGAGAGGGATCCCCCTTACCAGGACGGTTGGGCGTGCAATAGATGCCGAGTTTGGGCAAGCAGCATATACACAATGCATAAAAGTTTATTATGGTGGGATATCCAGATCTGATGGGGCGGCATCACAGCAAACGGCAGCTCAGTCAGTGTCATCATAGGACTGGGGACCATGCAGGCGCCAACACTGCCCAGATAGGAGAACGCAAACGTCCGCTCAGTCAGCATCGTCCTAGGAGTGGGGGGCCAAACAGAAGCCAACTCTGCCAAGCTGCAGCCTGGAACAGATAGGAGACACACCCACACACCCATACACGCACTCTCACTCACACAGACAAACATGACCAGCGTCCGTGGACAGGAGCAGCTAGACCAGGAGAATAAGACATGTAGGCAGGATGCTAGTATCCATCAGCAGGACCCTGAGCTAGGATGAGCTAATTGAGACTGAGCCACTCCCTCAAGGCTGTTCAAATGATAAAGAGAATAAATGGGTTTTTAGCCTTGACTTAAAGACTTCTATAGAGCCTGCCTCTCTGATTGAGGCAGGCAGACTGTTCCAGAGATAGGGAGCCCGGTAAGAAAAGGCTCTGTTACCTGCAGTTTTCTTTTTGACTGCAGGGATAGACAGGTAGCCTGCGTCCTGTGATCTGAGGGTGCGTGGCGGTTTATATGATTTAATCAGATCTGATAAGTAGGACGGTGCCATCCCATGTAATGATTTATATGTAAGTAAAAGCACCTTGAAGTCACCCCTGGCCTGAATTGGTAGCCAGTGTAATGAGAATAGTGTTGTGAATAATATACTTTGTACTAAGCAATGATATGCTTTATAATAAGCAATATAATCCAGAGTGTGTGTGTTATGATAAATCTACATAAATATAGAATATGTTTGATTAAGCATGTAACCTAAAAGATCATAAAGTAATCATAAAGTTTCAATAAAGCTTCAAAAACATAGTCTAACGGTTTCCCTACAGTAATCATAAAGTTTAAAAAAAATACAGTCTGAGGCCCTTTTGCACTAAGGGTGTCCAAGGTCAGGTGGCAGAGGCCTTAAAAAAACAGGCGGAGCAGGCGCAGACAGGAGAAGTCCAGGTGGCCATAACGTAATGGTGAAATGGGAAAGTCCCTAAGACTCCAAGTTAACGGTTACGTAATGGTGTAAAACGGGAAAACGAGACCGCCTACATGCCCACAAAGACCCACCCATAGGACCAAATTTGGCGTTTAGACACCATTATTTTCTTGCTGACAAAGCTAAAATTAATGAAAAATGGGCGTAGAATCAGTATTCTCCACCCAGTTTTTAGGGTTTATAAGATCATGCACAGACAGTTGTACGTCAGTCTGGTTCCGGGACCAACTCGGGTTTTGTCTCTGTTATGGAATAAAGCTCTATTGCAACGAACTCTGATTATCTCCAGTGACTTCTTTGAACCTGTTTGAGACTCCAGTAACTACAGCATCTACAGAATCGTGAAAAGTATTAAGTGTTGGCGTGGGGGTCCGGTCATCATCACTGGCCTGAGACTTGGACTTCTTCCTCCGACAATAGGATGGGCATTATATGGTCGAATTTCTTAGTTTTGGTCAGGATTCTGGCAGCAGCATTCTGGACCAGCATTAGCCAGGCTTATTTCACTTAGTCTGGCTCATTTTCAGGTTTATTCTGTTCCACAAAGCAAGCTCAACATAGTAAAGGCTGAGTTACTGTGGCAATTTATGCTTCGAAACTAGCCTGCCTCGGGACAGGTTAGTTACCAGGTTATCAGGATCCGACTGAATGGAATGTTTTTCAAACATAGTTCCGCCATCCTAACGTTCAACGTTAATGGAAAATAAAAAATATATAAAGATGTTAGGCAACCCCATTTACCATGAGTGATCCAGCAAGACCTCAAGTGCCGTATTGCTTTTAGAAAACATTTACAACTTATAGAAAGAATTATTTGATGACACAGTATTATTATTTTTTTCTAAATTATTTTTATTTAGCAAATTCATTGAAATAAGAAAGTATCTTGTGAATATATCTCAGAATGTTTCCACGGTTGCTAGGATTATTATTATTATTATAGCATTAACTGTTACTGTATGGGATTTATGGGAAGTCACTGTAGAACATGCTTTCAGACAATCAATTTCCAGGATGGAAACAACCCGTTTTATAAAAATATAGTAATAATAATATGAAACGTACGGAAGAGGATTAGGGGCACGTGAAATTTGAGTTCTGAGTCAGAATTCTGAGAATAAAGTCAGAATTCTGACTAAGTAACCAGCTACCGATAATCGAGTGACCAGACGCCCAATGGTTCTTTTCTCCGGCTTACACTGTCCACAGTATTCCCCCTCTCGGGGCTGTATTAGTGTTACCGCAAGGGATCTGGCCATAGTCATTTTTATCTCATCACCACAGGAATATTATCCTGCTCGGCTGTCTGAAGGGGATTAGAACAGCAGGACAATGTTGGTAATGTAATCTAGTATATTATGATTTTAATAGCTGGACGGCATGTATACTTTATTTCCCCTATAAATGTGAGGTGCGTATCATTTCAGAGTCCAGAATAGAGCAACTGTGCAAAGTATTTATAATATCAGAATCACAAACATTGTGCTGTACCTCACTGAAAAGCAGTAGGTTATTGACCTTGATCAGGATCACAGGATTGAAATCACAGATACACTCCGAGTTACCAGACCTCCTCTGGTAGCCTAATTGTCAGCCATTCTCTCTGGTTTCCCCGGTAAAAGTTAGTTTGAGTGAACTCCATGTAACCGGTGGCTGGTAGAGAAACATCACTTCAGATTGATTAGGCTAGATCAAACTATATTCATCCCCATGGGTAAATTAGGATGTTGCAGCAGAAAAATAGTAGGATTCAGGCAAAAGGAAAAGTATATAAACACAAATAGAACAATAAAAGGAGTGTGACAAGGAGTGTGGAAATTAACAGGAGACATTACATGATTTCATGTTTATCTAAATACACGCACAGGCATTTCACTCCATAGAATCAATTAACCTGTCAATTTGTTGTATGAACCATAAACAAAACTGTTTGGGTGGGTTAAAGTATTTGAAATGATTTAGCCATTTAGCTCCATTCACCCCCATTCTCTCAGGTCTGGCAGATCTGGTCTAGTAGCCACAGGTTTCAGTTGGATTAGCACTACTAGCTCTACTAGCTTGTAAGCCTCTTAGCTGATGGGCCAGTAATTTATGGGGCTTATCCCCCAACTCAAAATGTTTCTGTCTGATCTTAAACAATTGGTCACACACCTGACCAGATAGGATGGTATTATATTCGGATTTCAATTTAAGAATATTTTGTAAGGTGGAAGGGCTGGAGAAAGCTCTATAGATAAGTTCCAATTGTGATAGTTCAGTTTCAATTTCTAAGAGGCATTTTTGCCTTTCCTTTTTCAGCAAAGATTCAAAAGAAATTATATGGTCCCTGTAGCGACTCACTACAGTACCGGGGTCCGTGACAGACAGAGACATAGGCAGGAGGAGAGCCAAGTGGCCAGCAGGGCCGTTTTATTTGCAACACCCAGCAACATAACAACAGCCCGGGTCTTGACGGCAGCTGTTCGTCGGTGCCGTCTCCCTCCGCTGGCGCCCCTCCCTCGGTCCCGATGGACCAGCCACAGCGCACCAAGGCTGCCCCAGCCTGCCAGGCTTCCAGGGGCGTCCCGCCCCAACCCCGACTGGTCAGCCCTTGCAGGCTGCCCCCGACTGCGTCCTCCGCAGACCTCGGCTGGACGCCGCGGCAGGAGACAGCCCGTTCCCGCTCCGTCTCTCCCGCTGCTGCTGGCTCCGTCTCAACTGGCTGCAGCTGGTACCGAATCCAGGGAAGAAGCAGTCCACCAACTCACCTCTCTCCTGGATCCAATTAAGCCTCCCCCACCCTCCCTCCAGTCCGCCACAGTCCCTAATCACAACTTTAAAAGTTTTCCATAAAGTAGAGTCTGTGACATTCAAGTTGTCATTAGTTTCCAGGAATTCTGAAATCTTAGTGGATATGAATTGACAGAATGATGTGTCAGAGAGTGATGGGTGAAGCACCAGTTGCTTCTTATGATTAAGGTCAAGAACCAATGAAGTCGGAGAATGGTCAGAAATTAAAATATTGTGATATTTTGAAGCAGTCACATTTGATATCAATTTAGAGTCAAGTAAGAAATAATCTATTCTTGAAAAGGACTTGTGCATTTGTGAAAAAAAGGAATAATCTCTGTCCGTAGGATGTCCCAGTCTCCAAATATCAACTAGATTCGTGGAAGTCATTAAGTTATTTAAAAACGTGGAGGAGGTAGGCGATTGGCTTGTTTGGGCCAACCTGTACAAGCGATTTGTCGTGCACATCTCAACGAGCGAGAGGCGGCGGTCACCGGGGCTCACCAAAGATGCCTGAGTAGTTGCCAGAGATGCCTCTAGATCATTAAATTGGTCGGTCATTGTCTTGCTCATACATCGTATTGCAGAGAGGATGTTTGTAGACTCTGCATCAGGCTCGTTACCCGACTCCGGGTAGTAACATGTTGAGAAAAGTGTCGAGTAGCCTATGCAAGCATCAGCTTCATTGTTAAAATGGAAGTGGACGATTTAGTTAAATCATACTTTAGGATCATACTTTATAGGATGTAATCAAAGAATGGACAGTAAAATACTGAGAGGCCTATGGTGAGAGAGAGAGCGGGACCGACAGCGGCACCCTAACTATCCCACAGGATGGAGCCAGGGCAGACCTGGACGAGCTGGCCAGTCGGGTTGGAGCTGGTTTGACTCCTGCAAGACTGCAGCTTTGGTGTCTGCGCTGACCTGCCTGGACCAACAGCGGCGGCCGACCTGTCCCGGAGGATAAAGCCACGGCAGACTTGGACGAGCTGGTCTGCCAGTCTTCCAGGACGCAAACCAGTTCATCCAAGTGTGCCAGTGTGAGTCCACTTTTCTCTTTTTTGGCTTTTTTTGGATAGGCTTTACATCCTATAAAGTATGATCCTAAAGTATGATTTAACTAAATCGTCCTCTTCTATTTTAACTGGTGTGCACCAATTTGTATATTTTGCGTACTTTTTGTATGTTTTTTGTAATTTTGCTTATTGTACATGTTATATCCCAAATAACCGACTCTACGACAGAGGTACGTTGCACAGATGTCTTGTGTTTATTGGGTAACCATATAACTAACCTACGGCAGCATTGCCGTCAACACACATAAAACATGTTGTGAATGTCAGTGACAACAGACGTAAACCATACACAACTTTCCCCCCCCCATAGAAAGACAAAAAACTACACACCCCAGTATTACTTGTCTAAGGTAATCCGAGTAGACTGCCAGACACCTACATAGCCATGTGAAGTATTCTGCCACATAACAGGCTATGTGCTAGCTATCATCTGTGTGTGTCAAAAGTCCATAACATAGTCCCTGAGGTAACCCGGCCGGGATCTAGCCCGAACTGGCCGTGCAGCGGGCTCAGCAGGGTGTTCAACTTACGGGAGTTCTACTGGTAAGTCCAGGTCGCCAGTTATAAAGCCTGAGTCAGTGTTAACCCCCAGACCTGTAGCTGCAGGTTCTGCGACTTTACGAAGGCAACTCGCATGCCAGTGAACCGCCGGACAAGCAGAAGGTAGCTGGCCCCACCTGGTCAGTGATCTGCATCGGTGTAGACCAGAATGACAGCAGCTTGTGGTCTCTGTCAGGTCGGTGCACTCGGACCCAGTCCAGGACTGTGAAAAGTGGTGTTTTCACACGCTTTGTCTTGTCGAGACGCTGCTTCATCTGGCGTTGACGACTCTCGAGGACTCTGTTGCGCCCCCGTACCGGTGGTGCCGGAGCTGCATGAGCCCGCAGCCGATCCAAGGGCAGCTGTAACTCACGCCCCATCATGAGGAGCGCCGGGTGCTGACAGTAGTAGAGTGTCGTGTGGCCCGGTAGTGCAGTAGGGTGCGGAGAAGTGCCACAGAGAATGGGAAACCATCGACTAGGTGGGCTCTGATGCCGTTCTTTAGAGTCTGGTTCAGCCTCTCCATGGCTCCATTTGCCTCCGAGTGATAGAATGCCGTGCGGATGTGTTTGATGCCCCTGCCACCCAAAAAGGCAGCAAACTCCGCAGAGATGAATTGTGGACCGTTGTCTGTGGTGATGGCTGTATGGGTATCCCATCGGGCGAAGATCAAATCCAGAAAGTCTGTGACCACGCGAGTGGTGACAGACCCAGTGGTGGCTACCTCCGGCCACTTGGAGTGAAGGTCGTAGACTACCATAAGGAAGCATTGGTGGTGGGGAACACCATGGAGCTCCCTGGAGATATCGAGCTGCAGATGCTTCCAGGGCTGAGCTGGCCAGTGCAGTGACTGCAATGGTGGTGGCACTGGAGGACCAGTTTTCCCACTCACTAGGCAGGCCGTACAGTCCTTCACCAGGATCTCAATGTCTCTGTCTATGCCAGGCCACCACACCAGGTCTCAACAGCGCCGTTTCACCCTCACAATACCCAGATGGCCCTCGTGAGCCATGGACAAGACGCGTGCCCGCAGGCAGCTGGGTACAATGGTGCAGAGTCCACGGGCTACGCAGAAGTCGATCCAGCATGACAGCTCCTCCCTGACCCGGTGGAAGGGAGCCATCTCTTCCGGAACCTTTGAGAGCCATCCGGCTCGGATGAAGATGCGGAGCTGGGAGAACACGGGGTCCTACTCCAGGGCTAGCTGGAGATCCTGGACTGAAACTGTGGCCTGGAGTGGAGAGTGGAGCAGCTGAATGAGGCCAGGCTCAGGGGTGTCCGGGCCTGTGTCAGGTGATTGGTGTGGAGTGGCACAGGGAGAGCAGGTCTGCCACCACATTCTCCTGACCTGGAGTAAACCACAGGGCGAAATTGTACTGCTGGAGCCTCTCAGCCCAACGATGAATCCAGAGTGGCCTGTGACCAGTGCCAGATGTTGCAAGCAGGACTGTGAGGGCCTGGTGGTCTGTCCGTAGAGTGAACGGTCACCCATATAAATACATGTGCCACCGCTCGCACGCCCAGATGCACGCCAGAGCCTCCTGCTCCCCCACCGAGTATTTTTGTTCGGCCGAGTTGAGAGCCCGAGAGGCAAAGGCGATGGGCCACTCCGCACCTTGGTTAAGCTGGGACAGCACCACTCCCATAGCCATAGCCTGTCATTTCCCCCCTCTGACACACAAGTGGAGGCACGCATTGCTGCATGCCTGGCTGACATCTCGGAGTGGATGTCGATGCACCACCTGAAGCTCAACCTGGACAAGACTGAGCTGGTGTTCCTCCCGGGGAAGGGCTGTCCGCACCGAGACCTGGCCATCACCATTGATAATGCTGTGGTGACGTCAACTCGGACTGCGAGGAATCTGGGTGTGACCCTGGACGACCAACTGTCGTTCTCGGCAAACATCGCATCAGTGACACGCTCCTGCAGATTCCTCCTCTACAACATCAGGAGGATTCGCCCCTTCCTCACTGACAAGGCAGCGCAGGTGCTCATCCAGGCTCTTGTCATCTCCCGCCTGGACTACTGCAACTCCCTCCTTGCTGGTGCCCCGGCGTCTGCCATCAGACCTCTGGAGCTTGTTCAGAAAGCTGCAGCTCGTCTGGTGTTCAACCGCCCCAAGTTCTCCCACACAACTACCCTTCTCCGTTCTCTACACTGGCTCCCTGTAGTGGCTCGCATCCAGTTCAAGACCCTGGTGCTAGCCTATAGGGCAGTGAAAGGAACAGCTCCTTCTTACTTCCAGGCTATGGTCAAGCCTTACACCCCCGCCCGACCACTTTGCTCTGCTGCCTCGAGGCAACTGGTTGCCCTGTCGCTCAGAGGCCCCTGCGGCCGATCTACATGGTCACGGCTTTTCTCTGTTCTGGCCCCGCAGTGGTGGAATGAACTCCCCACTGATGTCAGGACAGCTGAGTCGCTGCCCATCTTTCGCCGCAGGCTGAAAACCCACCTCTTCAGGAAACACTACCCTGACCCTTCCTCTTAGCCTTGCCTATTTGTCGTCAATTATTTGTATGAGCTCTTGTTTATTGGCTCTTGTTTATTTGATACACTTATTTGTCTTAGCTGTTGCTCATTTGATTTTCTTATTTGTCTCATTTGTTTAAGAAAAGTAGGTAGCTAACTTGCACTTTTACCTTAGCACTAGTTATGCTCTTAGTTGCTTGTTTAGGAAGGAAATGCACTTACGATTTCTGGTGACTAGTAGTTTTCTTGCCGACCTATGTTGAATGCACTTATTGTAAGTCGCTTTGGATAAAAGCGTCTGCTAAATGCCTGTAATGTAATGTAATGTAATGTGTCCAGGCCCACAGTGCGTCCTTTTTCAACAACTCACGCAGTGGGGCCGTAGTAGCAAAGTACTGAGGGAGGAAGCGCAAGTAGTACGAAGCCACTTGGGCCGGGCATGTGGGCTCTGGAAGGCGCTGTACAGCCTCCACATTGGATTGGAGTGGACTGAGACCCTCCGCAGTTAGGCAAAATCCCACAAACTCGATGGTGGGGGCTGAAAACACACACTTTTCCCCATTCAGCGTGAGGTTATGGCTGGCAAGCACGTTGAGCACCCGGCTAAGGCGTTCGTCGTGGAGTGCAGACGTTGGGCCGTGCACCACAATGTCATCCAGGTAGATCACCACCCCAGGAATGCCTGTCAAGATGGTAGCCATGATCTTTTGGAAGCAACTGGGAGCGGAGCTGAGCCCAAAAGGCATCCTGGTGTAGCGGAACACCCCGATGTGGGTGACAAAGGCAGTAAGGTTTCGACTGTCGGGGTGCAGAGGAACCTGCAGGTTTCCCTGGCGGAGATCCAGCTTGGAGAACGTGGTGGAGCCATGAAACTGAGCGGTCAGTTCTTCCGCTGTAGGCAGCGGGTACTTGTCTGGGATGACCGCCTTGTTAATGGCCTTAAGGTCAATACACAAGCGCAAGCTCCATGATTTCTTCCAAGCCGGCACCAGGTTGGAGATCCAGGGCGCCACGTTGACTGGCTCAATTATGCCCATCTCCAGTAGCTTCTGTAGCTTGCCAGCCACTTCGTCCCAAAGGGCAAGAGGAACACAATGTAGTGGCTCGTCCAGGTTGAGGAGGGGCTGGTGGTTAAAAAATGAATGTATTAACAATATTGGTATTCATGTTGGTATGTCACGGCCGTGCCTCTGTCTTCCCTTATGTTTCCTGTGTTTCCCATTCCTCCTGTGTTCCATGCCCCTGGTTTTGTCTCTCTCTGTGTTTGTGTGTGTGGGCGTGTATGGGTGTTCCTGTTACTGCCGCCTCCCTAGGTCCTACACTCCTCCCGGTTACCTGCGCATCAGCTCCTCAACCACACACACCTGGCTTCCATCAAATCATCATCCCTCCTGTATATCAACCTCGGCTTTCCCCCCACTCATCGCCAGATTGTTTGCTCTGCTTCAGTTTTAGCTACTCTCCAGCCTTTCTCGTCTTGGTTATCGCTTATGCTTATTTCCCCCTGTCTGTCTCCGCACTCCAGGAACCCAGCCCGTCTGCTTGCCTGCCTGCTAACCTGCCTGCTCCTCACCCATCTCCGCTTTCCCCTGTCATCACGCCACCGCGCCATCTCTACTTCGCCGGCCGTCACCAGCCCTCCCTATTCCTCCCATCTCCGGTTTTCCTTTCAATAAACCTGTTTAACTGCCATCAGCCTCTACCTCTGTGCTTGGGTCCGCTTGTCAGCTACCCTTGACAAGGTAATCATTGGCTTCATACATTTGTACTTAAACACAGTTAAACTAATTCACAAATTGGTTGATGTGGTACTGGAATGCCATGTAGACTTGATTATTCATTGTACCTATTTAATAACATTTCATCATATACAGTATTAACTCCTAGGCTGAATTTACATTAATGTTTTTGTATTACATTTCCATTCATGTTAACATAAAAGAACTAAGCATTAAATGGGTTGGCTGCTGTGGACAAACATTTCACCCTGAAAGGATGCTATTTCAAAAAATTAAGACTGGCTGCTGTAACTTGAAAATATAGGTTTCTACCTACAAATGGTTACCTTTCAAAAGGACACCTGGGGCCTCATTTATAAAACTTTGTGTAGATTCCATCCTAAAACATTGCGTACGCACAAACCTCAGAATCTACTAACGCAAGAAAATATTCAGATCTATAAAACCGTGCGGTGCACACCTGTACGCAGTCTTCTCTTTATAAATACCCACCTGCAGTGAATTGTGCGCTCGTGTACTCCTCCCAGTGTCCTCACACTACTCCTCCCAGTGTCGTCCCACAATCATCCATAAATGGTCAAAGCTAAATAGGTCATGAATATGCCGACGTTGTTAAGGAGCCTTTGTTGGACTATCAATGAGGGAAAGACGGAGAGACGCCAACTGCAAGAAAGGCGAAATTTGCGGAGTGCAGATTGAGGTGCTCATCACTGAGGTTGAGCGCCGTAGAGGCATCTGTGCCACATTATGGAGAACTGCACAAGCCCTAATAATTCAGCACACCTTAATAATAATAAAAATAAACTTTAGTTATATAGACTTCAAAACAAAGTTACAAAGTGCTTTAGAAGACAAAATAAAAATAGTAGACAAACTGACGATGAACAAAATGATAAAAACAATTTAAAAACAGTTAAAAAGTTATACAACATTGAGCATAAGGAGCTACATATGAGAGAGTAAAATATGCTTAGCCCCTCAGTTGTATTTTTGCCCCCTCAGTTTAAGCTTTATGTATCTATAGAAAAATATTTCCATAGATGTATGCTAAGGCGTCCATAGTAGCCAACTGAAACAGAACAGAGGAGATCGATAGACAGACAGACACGTCACTTAGTTCGGTTTCTCAGCCTGCTTGCTTTTCGTGGTGGTAAATACAAATTTCGGCCCTAATTCCATTCCCCCCATTTGGGGGGGGGGGGAGAGAGAGAGATGCAAGCCGCTGTTTCGTGCCTCCACCTGCTGATTTTGACAGAGAATCGTTATTGTTCATAAATTCTCTGCAGTGCTCCGTTCTTATGTGAGTCTCTGATTAATAAATGTATTCTTTGATTTTGAACAGTAGCCTCATGTTGTTGTTATTTAGCCTTTCTGAGGCTGTTGCATGGTTAAAGTTTTATTTTATGAAAAATTGCCCCTTCAGTCACTTCATCCTGGCGCCGGCCCGGTAAAATAATCAATAAAATAAGAGTTAAGAGAATGCCTTTGTATAAAAATAGGTTTTAAGTAGTGGCTTAACAGATACAACAGACCACAATCCCTGTGAAAGCACACTTGTTTTTAAAAACTATGTTTTTAAGAGGACTGAGCTTTATTTTGTGATCTCCCCATCGGGCATTGCTGATTCCTGTGTCTGAAAAACTTTGCGTTGAGCTATAAATGCCGACGTTTGCGATAAAATATGCGTACGCACATTTCACCCCCGTTAACGCCACTTTTTTGTGCGTAGCAACCTTTATAAATGAGGCCCCAGGTCGTGGTGCCATATTGTGTTACAGCAACTTTGAAGCAAAATGAAAAAATGTTCCTCCTGTAGACTGCACATAAAATAAGGGTACACTGATTTCAGTGGTTAATTTTGCTTTTATATAAAAAAAAAAAGTCTCTTTGTCCCTTCCACAGACACAGTACAGTGATAAAGCAGTTTCCGAATACCTCAGTGTCTGAAGTGCGAGCCCTCATTCGTAGAAAATGCAACAATGAGTCCTACTCAAATAAAACTGCCCCTCCACTGGAAGGATGAAGATGGTGACATTTAAGTTTTAGTTTGCGTTTGGTTCAACCATTTGTACCCTTACCTTGAGTTTGTAAAAAATGCACTTTATTTCTGCACTTTTTCATTATTTTTTAAGATTCTTTTATTTTTGGTGCAGGACATTGCAATGTGAGGTATGCCTCTAAGAAAATCATTCTTGTTTTGCATTAATGATGGGATATTCATAGTTTACATTTCAGTAATAGAGGTATATTTGAAGTGTGCTACAAATTGTTCAGTTTAATGTAGCTTGGCCATACCACTGATCAATATATTATTTTAATTTATTTTTGGTCAGGATTTGATATATGCTGTACTTGTTATGTACACAGGGAATTTATTTTTGTCTGTAATGTACACAAGATCTACATTAAAGTTGTCTAGTGTTCGGTGTGTGTTGGTTTTAAAATATATTTTCTACTGCTTTTTATTGTATTGAAGTAGTAGTATATTTTTAGTGTTTCTCGATTGCTTAAACACAAAAACTGGTTCCTTTAGCACAAAAACCCATACCCTTACGTCATTCCCCAAAACACACACACATTTCCCTTTAACTGTAAACACTATTCACCTGTTTCCAGTTGTAATGAAACATCTTCTGATGCTAAGCTAGGGCACATCATCAGTGATGTAACCTGGGGTCCTCGGGTGTTTCGGGTCTTTCAACATCAGACACCCTCATTCAGGTGATCAAGTCTCAGCTTGTGCCCTAGCAGCATTCTCCCATGGATCCGCTCTCTTGATCCAGAGCCACCTGGAGGCTTTCTCTGCAGCCTCTGTGTTGTTATAGATGGCCTTCCTTCTCCTCTCGCCTGTGATGCCGAGTGCAGTGTAAGCCCTACAGAGGGACTGTCCTGCAAAGCCTCTGCACCCTACCTCCACAGGCAAGCACCTTGCCTTCCAGCCTTGTCTGTGGCAGTTGCTGACTAGGCTCTCGTACTTCTCCCTCTTCCGCTCAAAGGCCTCCTCCATGCGGTCTTCCCATGGCACTGTAAGCTCCAGCATGATGACGTTCTTCTTGCATCTGACACCAGCACAATGTCAGGTCTAAGGGTGGTCTTGGCGACATGCTGAGGGACCTTGAGTTGCCTGCCCAAGTCCACTGTCAGCTGCCAGTCCTGTGCAGACACAATCCACACAATATTCAAAACTCTTTCTGCAAAAACCTTACACAAAGGTGGCCAAATAAATCATTTATTGCACTATATGTTTATTCAGCAGACACCTGCTCTCAATATAATTAACTCAAGTCATCACAACCTAAACTCAAAGAGCACACCTTTCTGCAGGTGCAAACACTAAGCCTCAAAATTGTTACAGTTTTTGCCGATTGCTTACACACTAAAAGTGAATGCTGAGACAAAAGCATCAAAACCTTAACTTTTGTAACCATACCTTAAACAAAGGCACCAAATCTACAAACACATTTTCTGCTACACACTTCTTGCAAAACATTACACACTGTTTCTTACATTAGACACTTTGTTCAAGAATGAAATCTCTTGCGATTGTGACAGGTAGAGAGCACAGGTAGATCCCTGTCTGTTGGTGTGGCACGCCTCTTTACATAAAGGGTAATCAGGGAAGTTAATGGTTAAGTTAATGCTAAGTATCAGCCAATGGGTAGCATCAGACACACCTGAGTTTCATTTCCTCCTCATCATAGGGAGTGTATATAAGGCTGGAGAGCAGTGTCGTGCATGCTGGACTTTGGTCGTGCTCTTGGGCTGTGGTCACCTGTGCTAAGGTAAGCCTAGTATGCCAGATGAGTGATATTGATAGCAGGTTCCAAACTATTTCACTGACTGGTTCACCTTATTATAGGTTTGATCCTTCTTTCTTCTTGGGTTTTAATGGTTTTATGTTGGTTGACTAATGGCTATCCTCGAATAGGGATGATCCAGCAAAGCCAAGCCCCAGTATAGCACTCCAGAGGAGTGTAGGAATTCCCCTGACTGATTCTGACTCCTGTTACAAGGTGGTGTTTTGATGTGCCAGAGGTATTTTCCTTTTTTGTTAGTTTGTGTAATGGTCTGGCTTTCAGACTACAGTAATTGTATTGTTTTTTTTGTAGGGTACCGCCCCTGCTGTCTTGCCTTAGTTATATTTATGATTTAGTCTTTCCTTTTTGCCTTGAGCACCTGACGTGGTCTGGCATTGCCACTTGTGTGGTAGTGGGGAGCTACCTCCTGTCTGGTCTGGAAATACATTTTTTTTTTTTTTAAATTTGCTTTGTGTACTTTGTTTGACAAACCAGCTGTAGGTAACTGCCCTCCAGGCCCGGTTCGAGACTGCTTTGATTGGGGGGGGGGGCAGTAAGATATGTTGATTGGTCACCAACTACTAGTGTTAATATGAGTGTTCTTTAGGACTGTAAGCTATAACGTGCACTGTCTTATGTTTTTAGCTAAAGCCATAGTATTTAATACATAAGGCTATCATTTATTTAATTTTAAACCCACCTCCCCCCTTATAGGAGGACAACTTTATTTCTGTTATATCTAATTATTATCTATTCTTACTGGACTGCTAGATTAAAGATTAGCTACCTGCCTTCATCCAGTATAGGTTTCCAGTCTATGAACAGTGTTTTTTTTTTCTTTTTTTTCTATTTACATGTGAAGCTATACTGTAATTGGCTTATCATTTTCTTTTCAATTTTAAACCCACCTCCACCCCCCTTTTATAGGAGGATAACTTTATTAATGCCCAATTAGTTGTTACCTAATCTTACATGGAATCTTAAAGTGTTTTGCTCATTTTAGTTTTCAAGTTTATTTTCCTTCTGATACCTTTTAGCTGCCACTCTCTTAGGATATATTACAGTATTTATACAAACTCTTACAGCAGATTTTTTTTTACAGGGTTTTTTGTTTTTTCTTTTTAGAGTTCTGTGACTCAAAATATTGATATCTATGCTATCTAAAGCATCAGTAGCCTATTGCAGCATCAGTCTTCTGTTTCTGTGTGCAAAACCCCTAACAAATTCATCCATATCCAGCCCAGTTGTTATGGCCTTCTCATGAGCCAGAATCACCAAGTTTCTCTTTCTCTCATGTAACATTGTGCGGCGGAAGGGGGTTAGGACACGGGACAAACTGGAGAAAGAGCTCTCGCATGCTGCAGATGATACACCAATCACAAGTGCAGTTACATACAGAAGATGGAGCTCAGGAAAGGCTTCCTTAAACTCTTGTATGTGTTTGCAAATGGTGGAGAGGTCTGTAAAAGCAGAGGTGAACTTCTTTTCCAACATGTCTTTTGCAACACAAACTTCATTGGAAAGGCTGTCGCTGCAAGCAGTACCGGCCAGCTTCTGCAGGGGACTCAATGAGGCAACATCTAAAAAAAAAAAAGGGAGATTGGAGAAGAAGGCAATTCACTGCCTTCATGAGATCCAGATTGCCTCTGGAGAACCTGGTCTCCATCTCTACAATGGCTCTCTCCAGAATATTAAGAAGAGCTCTCGTCAGAGACTGGCTACACTAAAAAAAATGATCATTGACCCTCTTAGGTATTAAGAAAAAATATTATGTTAATTGTATTCAAATAGCACAGTTTCAAGAAAATATTACAAACAATCTAATAGAACCAACAAAAAAATGTTTGGTTTAATACTAACTCAATTGAATCATAAAATTAATAATTGTTTCACTAGGTTTCATAGGCTCAAATAATCACGCAGTACGCATGCACATGATGACATCACCGACAACGGCTCACTTGATTCTGGACGTTTTCTGAAGTGGACAAGTAAGATCATATTATTATTATTTTTTTTGTATCTAATCTTTTAAATTACAGCCTAATATGAACTTGACTTGACATCAGCTTTTTTTGACAGCTTTTCCTACTGAAATTGTTGTCCAGTCACCATATATTGAGTCGAAATAATTTGCTTTCTCAACATTATGGTTTGTGACATCACGTGCTTAGTGTGAGCTAGCTAGCCATGTTAAATTATCATACTCCCAATTTGCTAAAATTGCACTTGTCGGTGAGAAAATGTAGAACAAGGGTGAACATACTACAACTCGGTAGCGTTTTTAAGACCTGTCACCATTGTAGGCTTACTAATGTAATTATCAAGTAGGTTAGCTTGCTATCTTGGCTAGGTTGGCTAGCTATCTCGGCTAGGTTAGCTTACTTGGTTTATAATACATTGAGGTCACAACATTCTAGCTGCACATTAGCCTAATGTCAGCTAGAAAATTATACAAATTTAAGTATCTTTTCTACAGACATATTGTTCTGTGAATAGGCAACTTTTTAACATGTCAAAGAAATGCTTGTTAGATTAAGGAGTTGGTTTCAAGGTAGCTGCGGTTAGCTAACCCTGTAAAACATTTTTCTCACAGATAGACCCCAGTAAAGTAACTCTGCTGCATGTGGAACTGTAAATTCAGCAACCTCTGTTCATGGTATGTATAATAATTTAGTAGCCAGTTTGATAATTATTTGAATCCTCTGAATTTTCATTGTACAGGTTTGTAATTTCCTTTTTCCTATTGTGTTCTTTGTCTGCAGGTATGAATGTGGCAATGCAAAGAGTGTGGCATATCACTATCTAGCAGGTATGAAATATTAAAGTAAAATCTGCACATTTCATTGTCCTGTTTAACAGTGTACTACCTCATTTTGATTAAACAATAATTGTTTTTTGTTGAAAATGTAAGCTTCAACTGTTGATGGGTACTGGTGTCACTTTTTACATATTAGTATACAGTTCAGAAAAAAAACAAATCCTTTTGTCATGGTTGGTCATTGAGTTTTCAGACATTGCACATTATTCTGGGCAGTATTCTGTTTGGAAACTACTGTACTAGAGCACTTTGGCCTAATCAGCCTTGAGTATAGTGCCGTGTAAATCGATAACTGTATTTTCACAAATGGGAGGAGGCACATATTATACTTCATCTTAATTCACACCTATACTCAGTCTCCTGTTTTGACTGATCTTTTTGAAAATGTAAGTCTTTGAACTTTAGGAGTTCTCTTGCAATAAATTTTGGTATGTGAAATATGGTTGTCTGACTGTTATTGGATGTATGTAATCACATAATGTATAGTTTAATAATTTCAGTTTGATGGAAATTTGTCATTTAGACCCTTATAAAACTAACACATTTCATATGCATTGGCTTTATGAAAATGAATTACACATTTAAAATAATAAATTCAATGCATTTAAGTTTTGTAATATCATTTCATAAATAACACTTGACTTTAATACAAATTACTTAATATAGTTTAATGGAAACTTGTCTTACAATTGAAATGCATAAACCTTACAAAATGGACTGAAATATTTCTTTGAGTGTAGGAGTCGTAGTGTCTTCGGTGTGACCTACAGTTGACAGAACAACACTACCTGTGAGCTCATTGTCCTTCTTTTAGCTGCTGGAGCAGGGCTGTCTACCTGGAAAATTAGCCAAGGAGTCATCATCTCTCATCTCCCTCAGAGCCTGCAGAGATGCACTGACTACTTCCCCAGCATGGCACAGGTCAACAGAATGAGCCTGTAGAATGGCATTTGCAGGCTTCAAGGCACCAAGCACTTTACGCAGTAATCTTCCTATTTCAAAGAAATGATGCTTCCTCAACATCACCAACCCTGATGTCTCGGTGCAGATATCCACTGCTGCTGCACTGTCCTCCGAAACCTCTGAAAGGATACTGAGGATAGCATCCTGATTATCCATGAGGCACTTGGTCACGTCATGGTGACTTGTCCACCATATCTCCAACAGGTGTTTAAGGGAGGGGACATCGTAATTTTGTGACACATAATGACGATGGAAAAAGGAGTGCAGTGATCCTGATGGATCAAAAAAAAATTTTGCACATGGCTCTGCCTGCATTGCATGGGCCACTGCTAAGTGCAGCTGGTGATTGTAGCAGTGGATATATGGAATATCCTTCCCTATCTTTTTTTGCAACAAGGCCTGGACCCCACCCCTGATCCTACTCATAACTGCAGCGCCATCATAGCATTGACTGATGATTTGGTCTGCACTGTAGCCTGAGTCAGAAAGATGTGTTAGAATTTGGGTGGTCATAAATTCTGCATCCAACTGGCTAAGATCAAGCAGACAATCAGGTGTTCCTCGGGAATGCCATTACACACAAACCTAATCATAATTGAAAGATTTTCCACATTGCATCTGTCTCTAGTTCCATCACTTTTTATGCTAAACCCTGCATGATTTGCATTATTAGGGTTCAAACCCTGGAGGCGTAGAACCCTATTGTTCTCGTATCGGTTTATTATTCTTTGTTGTCTTATGCCGTTTCTCAAGTTCCCGTGAGCTGGCATGAGCTAAAACCATGAAACTTCACCCAATAACTGGAAATGATGTGCAAATTCTTCCCAAGAAACATGAGCCCAATCGGCCAGATGGTGGCGCTGTAATTAAGGCCCAAAAGCGAAATTTTGGAAAGGCCACGCCCCTCACACCGTGCGTCCGATTGACTTGAAATTTGACACAAGTCCAGCTCAACATGTTCTACAAAAAAGCCTCAAGAACCACTAAAGTCCACCTGACTAGATTTTCAGCCATTTTGAATTTTTTGAAAAACACATGTTTTACATCTCCTAGATGTAGGTCCGATTGCTACAACATTTTCTGTGGATCATTATTGTACCAAGCTTACAAATGCAAACAATGGGCGTAGCATAACACATCTGACTATAAATCAGAAATTGTTTGTCCAATCATTACAAAACTTGCAGGATATGTTTGATAACAATGTTGAACCACGTGTGTAAAATTATTTTGAAATCGCTCAATACGGGGTGCCACCAGTTCCAAACATGTGCATTAGCCTGGCGCAAATTTGGCCTTAAATCAATGACAGTTTGTCCAAACATCACCAAACTTGGACATTTTTTAATTAAGCTGTTGAAACATGTCCCCAAATTGTGTTTGAAATTGACCAATAGGGGGTGACGGCGTTGTCGAACAAGGGCGTGGGCCTGGCAAATTGTGTTGTAAATACATGAGTTTTTCCATATGGATGTAACCCACATTAAAATATGGTTATAAAATAGATTTTTATAAATTAAGTTACAAATAAATTAGGCTACGATTAAAAATGTTGACACTAAATAATTTGTAAGAAGAAACAATTAAAACGTCTGCCTATACAAATTCATAGTGAAACATTCCCCTTTAATTAGTGAATATCCCTTTTAAGAGACTTTTTTTTTTTCCCTCTCGGAAAAAAGCACAGGTGCAGAGTTAGAACCGTGCACTACAGCGAGAAAGATATTTACTTTGTAAAAGACATACATTTTGTTATGGAAGAGTTTTATTTTTTTTTTGAGAAGTTTGTTTCATGGAGTTGGACACTTCTTCCTTGTGGTGTGATGGTGTGTGCGCTGTACACATCTGATGACTGCTGAATACATCGCTGCCAGTGTGGTAGGAGTGTTGTGGATCTGAAAACAGAACTAAAGAACTAGAACTGAGTTTGAAAAGAATATACCACTTTGGTACTACATTACATTTATTTCAAGAATTTCCAATGTTATGTTGTTGTGATGATGTAATGTTCATTTGATGTTTAGATTGAAGAAAGGTGAATTTTATTGTATCTTACCTGTCAGGGAAGAAGGGAAAAGAGTTAAACCCAAAAGGTTATATATCTGATTTACCTGTGAAGGAAAAATAATAAGACTTAACTCAGGGAATAAAATAAGACATAACCTATTAAGCTAAAATAGGCATAACCTAAAATAAGTTGTTAGAAACCTGACTAATCTAACTAAACTGATGTAGAGGATACAAGAATTGTGATTCTATATTTCGATGTTCTATTTGTTCGGGGTAACTATTGTGGACAGGTATATTATCCTATCAGGATCCATGTCAGCCTATCAGAGTTTCAGGGTGTTTGGGTGGGTGTCTAAAAAGTGGAATGAAGAGAGAGAACGTGCTAACTGCTAAGAGAAACCGTAACTATATCCCCGGTTGGTTATTCGCATTAATTCCTTCTGTAACTTTTAAAGACGAGACCGAGGACGAGACGGACAGTTTGTTCAAGTTAATTCAACACACTTTGTTGTTTTACGAGCGAGTTTAAAGTGTTGCTTCGCCATCACTGGATGTCTCGCTGAGTGCAATGGCGGAATTGTTTCAAGTAATGGTCATGGACTGAGAACAACGAGGTTTCGTCAGTGCCGTGAGTTCCGAAAGGAGACAAATTCTGTTGTGCTAGTGAAGTAATCAATCGGCGAACATCGCGACACGCTATAGTTAATTAACCATCGGTGTGCGTTTCTCTGGTTGAGTTCAGTTTAGTCTCAGTGGTAGTTGTAAGCTGCCATTACGGTGCGGTCCTGAACGAGACTCAAGTTACTCGCGGCAGTGAAGTGAATCGTGGAGGTGACGGCGATTGGACCCGTATGGATGAAAGACTTTTTGCATTGATCGAGCGGATTGGACTGTGGATTAGAGGAGGCTATTCGGCTTGGACGTTGCCTGGCCTTGAAGATCGGCGGTATCCACAGGCTAATTGGATGCTGCAGAGAGCACATTGACACCCGCCGCACACACACGCGCGCCAAGGGGAGTGACAGTGGTAGGATCTTCTACGGTTCCCTGCCATCCAGCGACGTCTTCCCAGTGTCTCTACTCTGCTCATCTCGCCAGACTGGTATTTGGTTCCACTTGTTTTCCAGTAAACAAGAGACCGAGGTAATGTTTATTTTCACTTATTGAAATGAGTGGTTAACACCATCATTGACGGTTCGACTGAAAGGAGTATGATTTATTGGTTTATGGACATTTATTGATACATGGACTAAGAAGGAAACTTGAAGGTGTTCCAAAGACTGTTCCTTTCTCCTGAGACACGAATACACCTAAGGGCTGTTTATTAGAGAGAGTTGATGTTGACTACACTGTACTGTTCAATTCATTCTGCAAAACCCAATTGAGGTGGAATATCTGCTTTCATCTATATTTTGTGATTGTGTATGTTTCAAAGGGAATAGTGACTACTTTAAGAAAATATTGATCCTTTTGAAGGGAAATAATTTGAGGAGATATTTTGTTTTTTAAAAGAAGTATACATTTTGTTTTTTTGTTACTGGTTTTCTACTGAACCTGAAAAGAAATACACATTTCTAAAGGAAAGAAAGCAAATCATTACGAAATTAATGTGAAATAAATGTTTTTTATTAAGATAATCTAATTTCTCATGTCCTTTAATGTGTGTGATTTACCTTAGAGTAGGGGCGTCTCACCTATCCTGCAAGGTCTGGGGAGGGAGGGTTTATGCTTAGGCCAGTAAGTAGGTTGAGCCTATACTATACACTTCAGGTAGCTACCGTGATAGAAGAAGATCCTGGAGCCCACCTCACCACATCTCAGGTAGATTATTATGATAATTTAATTCAGCAAGATAGGCACAAACATACCTATAGTCGTGGGTACAGACACTAATCGTATTGGGGGGAGGGGCATCGAGCCTTCACTTCCCTATCGTCTAAGGTAAGCATTGATGCCAACTTAGCACTTTTGTTGCTAGATTTAGCAACTTTTCAGACTACCCTAGCAACTTTTTTTTTTTTCAAAAAGCACCTAGCAACAAATTTAGCTGTTTTTAAAATTTATTTGGAAACTTTTAGCAACTTTTGAAAAGTGACTCAAACGCTAAAACGCACGCATTTTTCCTCTAAATGAGACAAAACGATTTTCTGTCACACACTCAGTCACAACAACACACGGTCTGTCTGCCCGGCTGCAAAAGTGCATTGTGAGTTACGTCAGCAGTAGTGACGGCTCAGCTCAATAGAGGGGCAGACAGTCACAGGCAGTAGCAGCAATCATTGTTGGCTGACTGCTGCAGCAGTAGCATGCGTTTGATGAGACAAACAATGGGCTTGTTTTTTTTTTTGGTCAAATCATTTAAACACACAGTTCAGAGTACAATTGTTTGGTTAGGAAGTCACGATTAAAAAAAATAATAATTTAGAATTTCCTCCGCACAGTAGCATTAACAATCTGAAAAGGGCTAAACCTTCAGTAACGTTATTACATGCTAGTGCACTCACTCACTGCAGACGAAAATCAAGCTAGTCTTGAAAAAGGTTTTCAACATTTGATTTAAAGACATATATGTATTTCTCTGGTGGCTTGTTTGCTAAACTTACTTGATACGTTTAAATAGTTCAACAACCACAGTTAAAACCCAATGAATATAGTTGGTCACGAATGTTTGATCTTGAACAGAACTTACATCAACCAACATGTCTCAATCAAAATTGTACAGCCAGAAGTACAGAAAGGAGTGGGAGTCTGTACCTGAATTTAAAGGGTGGCTGAAGCCAGTAATTGGGGATTATTGTAGGGCATACTGTGCGTACTGCAAATCAGATATGCTTGCAAAAATGTATGACATCAAAAAACATTGTGCTACAGCAAAGCATATAAATAAATCAAAACCGTACAACCCCGCAACGCAGTCTACATTACCACAGTTGGTTAAGAAAGTGGATAACTGCAAAAGCGCAGAAGCTACTATGGCCATTGCGGAGCATTGTTCGCTGCTAGCATGCGACCATTTAGGTATGGCTTGCAAAGCTGCCTTTTCAGATTCTGTGGCAGCAACAAACTTCCAAATGCACCGCACCAAGTGCACAGAAATGATTAGGGGAGTACTGGCTCCTTATTTTCTCAAAAGGGTAACATCAGATGTGGGGGATGAGAAGTTCAGTCTCCTTTTGAATGAGTCCACTGATGTCTCGAAATACTTGGGCGTGGTGATTCGGTATTTCAGTGCCAAAAAAAGAACAGTTGTGTCCACATTTCTCGGGCTGGTTGAATTGGAGGGGGGCGATGCCAGATCAATAGCAAAGGCGGTAGTTGAATTTCTTGAGAAGTGTAGCCTTAAAAAAGAGAATCTTCAGGGTATTGGCACTGATAATGCATCAGTGATGACTGGGGTGCACAAGATTTTAAAGGAAGAATGTGCATTGCCCAATTTGGTACTCATCCGCTGTGTGTGCCATTCTTTACAATTGGCTGTCAGTGCAGCATCCAAAGAAACCATCCCTAGGAGTGTTGAGTACTTAATCAGGGAAACCTACAACTGGTTTTCGATTTCCCCAAAACGGCGGGAGGCGTACAAAGCAGTGTATGCCACCATTAATTGTGGCCAGAAACCCCTGCAGATCACCAAAGTGTGTGCCACACGTTGGCTATCGATTGAGCCTGCCGTAAACCGTATATTGAGCCAGTGGGAAGAACTGAAACTCCACTTTGAGTTAACCAAGGCCAGTGAGCATTGCTACATGGCAGACGTGCTCCACGCCATGTACATGGACAAGACCAACTATGTCTACCTGACATTCTTGAAATCAATCCTGTCCGACGTACAAGTTGCAGTGAAGTCATTTGAGGGAGAGCAAACAGATCCTGTGAAGCTTTTGGACAATCTGGTACACCTCTTAACATCAATTTGCATCAGAGTAGTCAACCCTATGGCAAAAATTTATGTCCTGAAGCATGCCATTGATGGACATCTCAGTCCATCACCATACCTCGGGTACCTTTTCGAGAGCACGGTGTCCCAACTCAGTCTTGCGCCAGAGGATGAAAAGGTCATTCGGAGACGGTGCATCAACTACATTGTTGCTTTAAGCAAGGAGCTGCAATCTAGGCTTCCAGACAACCTAGAAGCCTTGCAAAACATGGCCTTGTTCAGTGTTAAGGAAACACTAAAGCACAAAGGCACCACTGAAATTATTAAAGTAGCTGAGCTACTGGGGTACCAGCCCGAAACAATTGACAATTGTTTCCCAATGGAGAAACATCCATCTGTTGAGGTGGGACTCAACTGAAAATACAGTTGAGTTTTGAAGTGAATAACTACACGGACTCTTCCGTATCAAATCCATTTGAAGAACTGTGCAAAGCTGCACTCGCTGCCCTCTCCTTGCCACACTCAAATGCGGAGGTTGAACGGCTGTTCAGCCAAATGAGTGGTCAAGTCAAAGTTAAGAAATAGAATGTCACTGCACACTCAACTCCATACTCCTGGTGCGGTATGGACTGAAGCTGGCTGGTGAAACCTGTTACCAGCATAAACTACCAAGTGAAGTTCTGCAGCAGTTTGGCACCACAGCAGCATACAGCTTCAAGGCCACTCCATCCTCTTCTGCTGGTTCCAGCTCAGTGACAATGCAGTTGGACAGTGAAGATGAAGAGGATTACCTTGCCAATCTATGATTCATCATATTTACGCATGCAAGGAGTGGACTTTCTGGAACTGGTGGAGACACACAGCTGATGGTGGCAGTGTGCTCTGCAGTGTGAGCGAGAACAGCGTCAATATCTGGAGGAAACCATTGAGCAGCTAGCCAGCCAAGCAGCACAACAGCCTGGAGAGAGCTGGAGAGAGGTGCTTAGCGCACACATCATATTTGAGTTAAGTTGCTAGCTGCAATTGTTCAATAAGATAGCATATATGATATACCTTGTTATTAGCTTGTACCTATAATTGTTGATCAGTTAGGTAGCATGTTAACTAACTACAATACACTGCTTAAAACAGAACTATAATTGTTCAGAATGTGTAGTTTTACTAGGTAATAAGAAAATAAAACAAAAATCTATGATACACTTTGTTTGAGCTTGATAGCTGTAATTGTTCAACCTTGTTGGTTTGATACCTTGTTGCTGTTATCGTGTTAGCTATCTAGCAATAAGCCACATAAAACAGCCAACTACAATTGTTCATGTGTGGTTTTACCGTAGGTTTTACTATGTAACAAGAAAAATATGAATAAAACAAACCTGTGTTGTGTTTAAAAATAAAAATATCTGATCATAAAAAAATGTGTTTATTACTTTTACAAATAAAAATATGTGATAATAAACAAACTAATCTAAAATAACAAATTTCAAATCATATTTTTTGCCGAGATGGCCGGTCAATTTGAGTAATGTCATTGTGTAATCTACGTAATGACGTCATCGTGCAATGACATCACAACGTCATTTAGCAACAAATAGACCTGCCTGTAGCAACTTCCCCTGAAAATTAGTTGGCAACACTGAAGGTAAGGACACTATATTTACCCCTACAAGGTGGTGGTATTACCCCTCCGCTACACTGACTAGACTAACTAATCTATAGGAAACTTAAAGGAGAAACCAAAAAGGTTTGGTTATACTTACCTGTGATTTAGGCCTATAAGAAGATTGATTTATTGTATGATAAGTGTTATTTTTGTTTGTTTGTTACCTTTCCAATCACTAAATTGCCGGCTGTTATATTTAAAGCTCTGTCTCTCTGGTCTGTTTTAATATATTATCACCATTCCCACGAACCTAGAACTAGTCCAGTCGTATACTTACGCTGTGGATACAGTGACAAGTGCTACATGGGCTTACAGTATAGTAAGCCTCTGTTTTTTTTTTTTTTTTGGTGTGGAATTTATCATCTTCTGTCACTCTGCATGCAGTTTGCAGTAACAAAATGGTTTGAACCCGCGAACCACCGCTTGCGGCTATATTTATTTTTGATCTCATTTAATACTAAATTAGCTAATGTGTCAATTACTTCATTTTGCATGTTTTTGGATGTGTATTTTGCATTTTGAGGAATACTTTTTGTAATTTCATTAAGTTTGGGGTCCTTTGCTAGAGTGTATTCAAAGTTTTAGGAAGAGGCCAGCAGAGAAATCCTGCTCATCAACATCACCATGTGCCCTTTCCAGGCTACCACAAAGTGGAAGCTCATTAACCGCAAGGAACTTAACTACTTCTCCAATGCTTTTAATGTAGTACCTGTTCTTTTCTAGCTGGGGGGCCCCAGGAGGTTTGCAATGGTTTCCCCAGTTACCGCCCGTTGTTTCATTTGAGACCAGGCTAAAGCACTCAAGCACTTGTCTTTCTCCAATGCAGTTTTCCAATTACTAAATCCTTGCGTCGTAAAAACGATATCTCTGTAGTTAGATGCGCCAAATTTGCGACAGGGGAAACAGAAGCATGCATCTAGCTTTGCAGAGTACTCCAGCAATGGTCTCGCGTGCGTGCGTGTCCTGATATGCCTCTTGCTTTTTTCACAAGGTGACAAAGTATGGGGGTGTGTATGTGAAGCATGCACACTCTTTGCTCTCTATCGCCCCCTATGCGGTACTGCAGCAGATACACACTTCCGGAAGTGTATCATTTTAGCCAATGAGACAACCGACCTGGCACGCCACTAATTAATATTAATATACCACCGAAGAAGACAAACGAAGAAGATCAATATACCTTCTTGCTATGAGCAAATAGGTAGGTTTATTTGATTTTGACTTTGTTCATTAGATATTGTTTCTTACTCGGTACCCAGTTTCTTGCAACTGTAGCGCAACAATTTCCCCTTGGGGATTAATAGTTTCTTATAAATTAATTTGCTAACCTAACTAGTGCTATTAATTAGATCGGCGCTATTATTTAGCTCGGTGGCTGAGGTGACATTAGCTATCTTGTTGCTAGCTGGTTGCGCCTTTGCAAGATAGTTAGCATAGCAGTTAACATAGTATACACATAGACGCCACATTGACTGCGTTGTGTCCCTAGCAACTGTATGCCGTAAGTTTCCTGTTTATTAGTTATGCTAAGTTTAGTTTAGTTATGCTAAAAACGTTAGCGATCTAATTTTCGCTATGTTCAACTCCATTGAGTTATGCTAACATAGCGAACGCGGCTAGCGGACTTTTACATTGCTAACGCTAGCGATGTAAAGGTCCGCTAGCCGTGATGCTAATTTTTGCTAACGCTAGCGATGTAAAAGTGCACTAGCCGTGATGCTATGTTCAACTCCATTGAGTTATGCTAACATTAGCATCACGGCTAGCGGACTTTTACACGCTAACGCTAGCGAATTATTAAAGTCCGCTAGCCGTGATGCTAATTTTCGCTATGTTCATCTCCACTGAGTTATGGTAAAAGTGTTGGCGATCTGAGTTTTTACTAAAAGTATTAGGTCTTTGAACTAATTATTTTGGTTGGTTATGAAGGAAATTGTGATAGTGAAACTGAAGTGAACTACCTATGTTTCAATGCTTTATTTTCAGAGCCATAATGTTGAAAAGGAAGACAAGGATACGGCCTGCTGCTGATGCAACATCATACATTCTGTCTTCAAGGGACAAGCCTTTGTTTATGGAAAAATGTATTGATAGTAACAAAGGTAAGGGGTCAGGTCCTTTTTGTGTTTCATATTACACAAGTGCATTTTTCAGTACTATTCATTTACATGCACATACGGAATAAACAAACATTTAGGCTACATGTCAGAAACCGATATCTGTTGGCAAAAAACTGCCTTTACTCACTAGTCTGCCTTTACAGCCTCTAGTTGTGTTTATACTCGCGCTCTTCCAAACTATTCTAACTCAAACTTTCCAACTTGTAGATTTATCAATTTATAGTATTTTTAGTGGTGGTGACGTTGAAGTCATGTGGCCGTGGTGTAGTTCATTTATAGCCTAACGTTAGGTTTTTACTTCTGTCGGTTGCATTTACGCTTCAAAAATCATAAAAGTGGTGTTCATTTGTGAAGATTATCTTGCTGAACAAAACGTGTAAGTATCATAAACTTATGTTTGCCACAGAGCTTATTTTCTGCAATGATCCAAAATCCAATGCAAAAATCCCATTGGCTTTTTGTCGAGGGAACCAGGGCGATAACTTCCGGGTTGGCCTACAAAAATACATCATCCCTGCACCACTCTATTGTCTGTGTCCCATCCTGTCTATGAATTCTAAATGCCTCTTTGTAGTTGGAAATGATAAAAGGCTGTATTGGCATTTCCAAAGGGGCTATGAAAGCAGCCACGTTGTGTTTTACACTGGATACTGTATGTGAAAAGTTAAGACGACTCAATGTTTCTTCTAATTGTGTATATATAATTATGTGTCCTCATAGGAAGAGGAGTGTTCGCTACCCAGCCCATAGAAGCAGGTGCTTTTGTCTTGGAGTACAGGGGTGAACTCATATCAGTGGAAGAATGCCGGTCAAGACACTACTCAGACAGAGTACATTTCTGTTTGAATTTGAATGGCAGAAACGTCACTGGTGGTAAGCATGTAAAGATGCATGTTTTGTAGAGATCAGGGAAATTCTAATTAAGACTTGAAACAAAGGTTTGAATAGTTGATGGATGAATGAAAGCACAAAGAGAACAATCTTTTAATCACACATGCTAGGTGGATCGCAACAGTTAATTCCAGTGAATCAGTTTTGGTTTGTAACTTTAGCTATCACTGATAAGTCTTGACATTTTAGGCGAATGAAAAGAGCTTTATCTGGATCAGGCCTTTCTCCCATCACACGTCATACAGTTAGAGTTGATGTGCTATGTATTTTAAATGGCTCTTAAAATAAAACTGAAGATGTATGTGTAACATGGGGGGAAACGCAGGAACTTTAAGAATCATTGTTCATTACTGATTGCCCTTTTTTCTCTCCTGAGTGGCTGTTTGGAGGTGTGGCTCAGGTGTGCCAAAGCCGTGCTGCTGACTGGCTGTCGACCGCCAATTAGGACAGCCGATCAAATAAAGCCGACACACACCTGCAGGGGGGGTGGCCTTCTGTACGAGAGAACGTGAAGTTGGAGAGGACGTGTGGTATTGTATTGGCACCTAGATTGTCCTGGTTAATTGTTTGATTGCTGGGAAGTAAGGATAAGGGATAATGAGTTCCTGCTAAAACGCGGTCCATCCAACCTCACGCATCCCTCATAGATTATGGTTGTAGAGTACCAGGCCTGGTTCATTATATTGGCTTCCTTTGTTCTCCAAACACCCCGCTTTGCGTGGTATGGTGATACGGCTCTCTCCTGTCCGCTCTCTCTCTCTCTTGTCCGCTCTCTCTCCTCCCCCCTTTTTGATTGCTTAGTTATTTAATCTAAATTATCCCTCATCGGGAATAGCGTGGAATTATATTTGCTATGTGTTAAATATTTATTTTTGTGTGGTTTGCTGTGTGGTGCTTAAATTTAAATGAACTTACTTATTTGTGTATATACTTTATAATTGTCATTTATTTTGATTGTATAGGGTTGGATAATTGAAACTTCTCTTTTTGTTACTTATTCTATTGCTATTAATTTCTTGTGTTGCCTGAAATTGTTTCAAGTATTTAGTCTTGGCAGTTAATTACTCTTTTGGTTGTAATATTGTCCAGGAGCCCTTAACTTGCATAGTGGCTCTGGTACCTTGGCTCCTTGCTATTTCCTGGGTTGGGGTTTGATATTCCCTTTTTATATTGGCTTGCACTTTTACTTGCTCTAGATATATTCTACCTATAGTGTGATCTGTGCGTTTACTTCCAGTGACTTGAGTCACCCTTGTGTAGTGGTTGGTGTGGTGTGAAATCTTTGTCCTGATATAGGGGGCGATGTTATCCTCTTGCCCTCAAGGAGCACCTAGTCCCCAAGTGTAGCCCAGTAGTTTTGAATGTTGTGATAAATTTGTAATTGATTATAACTTTTAAATAAATATTATATTTTACGTAATTTCTGCATCGTTGCTCTGTGTGTTCTGGTCACTGACGTTCTGACTCCTGGTGTATAGAATTGGGCCACACTTTGAGAGGCCCCTCCACCTCTCTATTGAGGGTGGTGAAGAAGAGACAGCTAGCAATAGAACCTGTTACATATGCACTTTATGAAATTTGATATTTAAGTAGTACAAAGTTTAATGGGTAGTTTTCTTATTCCTTTTAGTGTTGATGCATCCATAGAAGATGGATCCCTTGGAAGATTAGTGAATGACAACCACAAATCTCCAAACTGCATCATTAAAAAAGTCGTAAACGAAAGGCCACATTTGTGCCTATTTGCGGTGAGGAACATAGAAGCAGGAACTGAAATCAATTACAACTATGGTGATTCAAAATGGCCATGGCGTAAAAAGGTGAGTTTGTTAGATTAGGCATACTGATGCATTTCTTTTGAGAATTTAAAGTGTGTAAAAATGTGCCAACTAGTACAGCTAATTTTGTATTTCTCCTATCTCATTATCTGTATCTGGATATCCATGTATTGTTTTTTTATCTGAATTCCAGGTGACAAACAAGCAGGCTCCTGCTGTGGCAATAGAGACCGAGACTATCCCTATGGATCTGACTTCCCATGAAGATTCAAAAAGAGATGATGCTAGCACACAGGTAATGGAATAATGTAGACACTGTTGTCACAAACTATTTATGTTGACCTGTACACTATGTAGTTCCATTACCCAGATAGGAAGGTGTTCACATTGCTTTTCTGGTACAGATTTTCAGTCAGGGTTACTCATTGGGTGATGTGGTAGACTTCTGATTGAGGGAACAGAGTTAACCTGACAGACATCTTTCCCCTGTAATTGATTTTAATAGAATCTGAACAAAAATGGATAACCATACCTTGACATGACTCCCTTTTTGCTGATTGAGTACCAGATTTTTCTGATGCTCTCTACGATTCAAGTGATGACAGTACAGAGTGCCCTTCCACTTCTAAGTCTGAAATGGCTTCACAAAGGCCGAGGAGAAGCTGTTGTCGTCCTGTAAGCCTCTTTTTACTCCATGTTATCACTTAAAGGGTAGCGGCACCCAAAATCAACACCACGTTCACTAACTAGAGTGCCAGACATGCATGCCTGGTGTTGATTTTTGGGGGTGCTACCCTTTAAGTAGTAAGTATCTTTACTGTTTTCAATATTATTTCGCCAAATATTTTTGTAGATTTATGCCAGGGGTGTGCCTTTTTATGCCTTACTCTACATTTGACACATTGAAATTGTTTTGATAGTCCCTTAGTCTAACATAACTTAACAGTATTTCTTTCTAATTTGTAAATTTACTTGGACTCGAAGTACTCTGAATTTCACTCAGCCCCCCTTATAGAATGTACATCATCCCAACATGCAGTAGACAGTTAAGAGTGTAGTCAGTTTTAGTCATACTTAACATAATAATTTGGATGTTGAGTTGTTAACTTAGGTTTTCTTTTCTTCTAAAGATTCAAATGAGTCTTGTAGGATCAGATGACTCAAGTGTAGATAGCGAAGAGGAGTATATTCCAAATCCCAAGGAGGAAAGCAGACAGTGACTGCAGCTTGGTATTATCCCTGGAAAATGAGAACAAAGTTTCATCTACTACTCAGAGCAGATGCAAGTCTTCCAGTCAGAACAGATTCCAGTCCTCGAGTCACAGCCAATTTGAGTCGTCCAGTCAGGACAGTTTAAAGTCTTCCAGTCAGAGCCAATTCGAGTCCAGTCAGAGCAGAAGCTTTGAAACAAGTCATAACTCCACACAAAGATTTCCTGATAGCAGAGCTGAAAATGGCCGATGCGAGTGTTTCAATGCCCCTTGAAAAAGAGGCATCTGTCTATGTCGATTCTGTTTTGAAGGAGGATGGTTCAAGAAGATATAACAAGAAACATCACTGCTTGTATTGTGGACAAGTAGTTCAGAAAATGTCAAGACACTTGTCACGTAAACACAACAATAAGGTTGATGTTGCAAAAGCGCTTAGTTTTCCAAAGAACTCAAAAGAAAGGCGACTGCAATTTGATTATATCCGAAATCAGGGAAACTATGCACATAACGCTGAGGTTTTGGAGAGCCAGAAAGGCAAACTCATCCCTTGCAAGCAACCGAAGGAAAAAAAACTGAAGGACAAGAATTTATGCATTGCGTGCACTGCTTCGGATTGTTCACAAGAAGAGTGATGTGGCGACATTTTCAGGTCTGCAAATTCAAGCCTCAGGGTAAGACCTCTAAACCAGGTAAAACAAGAGTCCAAGCACTGTGTGCTTTTGCTGAACCTGCTCCAATTGGATTTACTGATGCATATTGGAAGTTCTTAAATGATATGAATCAAGACAAGATTGCAATTGCTGTTAAGCAAGACCACTGCATTTTAGAGTATGGTTACAGATTGTTCAAGAAGAATGAGAGGGTAATCAACCAACACCAATATATTCAACAAACTGAGAGCTTGGCAGACTGGTATTGGCAGCAAAAAAAGTTACACCTGTGAAGACTATCAAAGAACTCATAAAACCTGAAAACTATGGTCATGCTGTCACTGCTGCAAGCAGGGTCCCCGCGGCTCCTTAAAAAGTCTTAAAGGGTCTTAAAATAAAATAATGGAAATTAAGGTCATAAATTGTCTTAAATTTGCTGTACGTATTAAATTTGCAAAGGGTGCGTTTAAGGCTGATGGAAAAATTGTCGCGCACAGTAACCTACCGTAAAATGTCCAATAGCGTGTGTATTTGTGTAAATAACAACGTATTAGACAATGAGAAACTCCGCCATTAATAGACCGTTTACGTTACATTGACGTCTGGCTGCGTGTCATCAAAGAGGATCAAGGTTGCCAGCTAACAAGCTAAGGTATGAGCCAAGATGGGGAAATGCAAGTTTAATGACATAGTTAGAGGAAGATACGTTTCGGAGGTGGTTGGTACAGGCAGGAGACCGCCACGAAGCAAGGTGCAATTTATGCCGAAGGATTTTCACGTTAGGGACCATGGGGGTGAAAGCAGTTGAATCCCACATGAAATCTGAAAAGCACCAGCGGTACGCACCGTTAACCAGTGGGGCTATGCTGATGCCTGCATTGTTTGCACGTAGCACACCCGAAACTTCGTCTGGCTCACTCGCAACTTCTCAACAGTCGGCATTGAGCGATTTTGTTTCACCGCCAGAAACCTAAGGCTAGGCTAGCAACAACAGCGCTAGCTCGCCGACTAACAACATCACTGTTAGCGCAGCCGAAGTGAGTTCTACCACTGGGGATGAACACACGCTCTCTGTGACCGAGCACAGTGTGAGGAGGGCTCTGACGAGGGTGAACACCAGGAAAGCTGCTGGCCCAGATGGCATATCTGGGCGAGTACTGAAGACCTGTGCTAATCAGCTAGCTCCAGTGTTCACCACTATATTCAACATCTCCCTGGCTGAGTCTGTGGTCCCCGCCTGCTTCAAGAGATCCACTATTGTCTCTGTGCCCAAGAATGCTTCTCCAGCATGCCTGAATGATTATCGACCGGTGGCCCTCACCTCGGTGGTCATGAAATGCTTTGAGAGGCTGATAAAAGACTACATCTGTGCCTTCCTCCCTTGCTCCATGGACCCGCTGCAGTTTGCTTATCGTCCAAACAGATCCACGGATGATGCTGTCTCCCAGGTACTGCACACCACACTCATCTGGACAGCCGGAAGGGGGGCTATGTGAGACTGCTGTTCATTGATTATAGTTCAGCTTTCAATACCATAGTCCCCACCAGACTGGCTGGCAAGTTGATTGAGCTGGGACTGAACACCCCCCTGTGTGCCTGGATCCTGGACTTCCTGACCGCCAGGCCCCAGGTGGTCAGGGTGGGTAGACACACCTCCAACTCCCTCACCCTGAACACAGGATCCCCCCAGGGTTGCGTCCTCAGCCCCCTACTGTACTCCTTGTACACATGACTGTGTGGCCAGGTTCAGCTCCAACTCATCAAGTTTGCGGATGACACAGTGGTGGTGGGCCTGATCTCCGACAATGACGAGAAAGCCTACCTGGAGGAAGTTGCTGATCTGTCACTCTGGTGCCAGGACAACAGCCTCCTCTTGAATGTCACCAAAACTAAGGAGCTGATTGTGGACTTTAGGAGGACACAACAGAGGACGTACTCACCATTGGGGATTAATGGAACTACTGTGGAGAGGGTGAGCATTACATTAGTCATTTAGCAGACGCTTTTATCCAAAGCGACTTACAATGAGTGCATTCAACATAGGTAGGCAAGAAAACTACTAGTCACCAGAAATCGTAAGTGCATTTCCTTCCTAAAGCAACTAAGAGCATAACTAGTGTTAAGTTAAGAGTGCAATAAGTTAGCAACCTACTTTATCTTAAACAAATGAGACAAATAAGAGAATCAAATAAACAAGAGCTAAGACAAATAAGTGAACCAAATAAACAAGAGCTAAGACAAATAAGTGTATCAAATAAACAAGAGCCAATAAACAAGAGCTCAGACACATAATTGACGACAAATAGGCAAGGCTAAGAGGAAGGGTCAGGGTAGTGTTTCCTGAAGAGGTGGGTTTTCAGCCTGCGGCGAAAGATGGGCAGCGACTCTGCTGTCCTGACATCAGTGGGGAGTTCATTCCACCACTGCGGAGACGGAGTTTCTTTCCTCAGGCCATCAGGACTGTGAACTCTGACCTCACCAGGGCCCCCACCAAGACCCACACACTGCCCCTCTTATGCTCACACACTTAGGTAAAGACTACACATAATTTATATTATATTACATACATACGATTTCCCTTTTTTACTATATTTTTATTTCCAAAGTGCTCTTACTGTAAATATTGGGGGGGGGGGGGGGGTTGGTCTGTCTGTTTACCTGTTGAGTTCTTGAAAAGTAATGATTCATAGTTGCAATTCATGTAATTATGTGATTATTGGGCATGTTATGCCTAATATCCACTGTTCCATAGTAGTCATCCAACAGGTACGATGAAGAAGACAAATTACATTTAGGGCTATTCATGAATAAGGGTAATTCCATAGTTGCATGATCATAATGCCTATATACAGTTTCCCTAAATAGCCACATTTAAAATTAAAAAAAAAAGTATGTAACTGTATTACTGTTCAGAATGCTAGGGCTCAATAAATTGTCTCGCTTTTCTATGAAAAATCGTTCCAAAATTTCTTGGGTCTTAAATTATATGTATTGAGGTCTTAAAAAGCATTGAATTTGATTTTTAAAACTTGCAGAGACCCTGGCTGCAAGATGCCTAGCTGGATTCAGTGATGAAACTGGCAAATATCAACGTCCATCTCTCGATCGCAAAGTTGGACACAGCTTGCATTCTTTGGCCATGTTTATTAAGTCTGAAGAATTGAAGAAAAAAGATGAAGAAACTGCCCAAGATGCTGAGGAATTCGCACAACTATACCAAGAAAGTTGGAAATTTGACATAGCAAGCCAAGCGCTAACTCAACTTGACCAGTCGAAGTGGAATTCTCCTCAACTCCTCACGCAGGATGTCCAAAATCTTCATTCCCATTTGTCTGAAAAGCAGCAGCAACACTTGAATGCCCTGAAAGAAGACTTTGCCCTCATACTGGAAAGACCTTGCTAAAGTGACCCTGGCGCAAGTTATCCTCTTCAACCGCCGGAGAGAAGGAGAGGTATCCAGAATGCCCTTGTCTGCGTACTTATCAAGAGACACATCAGAAACGCATGAGGATGTTAACTTGGCCCTTACAGCACTTGAGCAGAAGCTTTGCAAACATTTCGTCCGGATAACCATAGTTGGAAAGAGAGGAAGGAAAGTTCCTGTTCTCCTTACCCCGCTCATGAGGGAATCGCTTGATACTCTGATTGAGAAGCGAGAAGAATGTGGGGTGCTGAATGAAAATGGATACTTGTTTGCATTGCCGTATTCTGTCAATTACCTCAGGGGTTCCGACTGCATAAGGCAGTTTGTGCATGAATGTGATGTCAAAAATCCCAAAGCACTAACCTCAACGAAACTCAGGAAACACATTGCTACCCTCTCGACCGTTCTGAATCTCAAGACTACAGAACTTGACCAGTTGGCAGATTTCCTTGGGCATAACATCGACGTCCACAGAAAGCACTACTGCCTTCCAGAGGGCACCCTCCAGCTAGCCAAAATAAGCAAAGTTCTCATGGCAGTGGAACAGGGGCGGCTAGGAGAATACAAAGGGAAGAGTCTGGATGAAATTCACATTGATGTGAACGGTATTAAGTCTTCTTATATTTTAATGTAAGAAAAGTGAAAGGACAATTGTCCTGTTGTAAATAATTATAGTTAAGATATAATATGCCTTGTGTTAAGCAATATTATCAATATCAAAATATTAAGTCTGCATAAATATAAAGTGTGTTTGATTAAGCATGTAACTTGAAGATCAAAGTAATCACAAAGTTTAAAAAAAATAGTCTAGAGTCTTCACAAGATAAGGGTGTCAAGAGGACAGGCTGAATATGCCCAGAATATGCCTAGAGTCCCACAGCTGGGAAAGGATTTGTAATCGTGTAATTAAACAGTACCCAGCGCCTGCAATCGTCGGGGGGGGGGGGGGAGCCTGCAATCGTAAGGGGGGAGCACCCAGGGTGATGTAGCGGCCACCTGGAGGGCCGAGGTCACCGACCCAGACATGCGCAGATAGGCCCAAAGCGTATTATATAATGGTGTTATGCAACAGTCACCTGTAGGGCCCAAATTTGGAAGTTATGAGAGATATGACACCATTGTTTTGTGGATGGCAATAGGTTGTTTTGGGAAAAACAGGGCGGAGAAGTCAGTATTCTCCACCCAGTTCTTGGGATATATATATAAGATCATGCACAGACAGTTGTATTTCAGTCTGGTTCCGGAACCAACTCGGGTTTTGTCTCTGTTGAAGAATAAAACTCTGCCTCGAACTCTGATCATCTCCAGTGACTTCTTTGAACCTGTTTGAGACTCCAGTAACTACAGAATCGTGAAGATTAAGTGTTGGCGTGGAGGTCCGGTCTTCATCACTGGCCTGAAACCTGGGCTTCTTCCTCCGACAGTCCCTCTATAAATCCTACTCTTCAAGAATATAAGTATTTGGCCTTAATTAACATACTGGTGAAGAGGGCGAGTACATATCATTTACATATCAGTCCAGCTGTTTATGTACTACTTTTGTATACTCTTGATTGTCATAGAGGTTGATCACAACAGTTTCAGCTTCAACTCATATTCTATCAATTACCATTTAGACTGTGACATTCACACAGAGGTGCAGATGGAGCACAAATCAGTGGTGGGGATTTCACAAGAGGACATGGAAGGTATGTGTGTATGATTGTGTTTTTTTTTTTTTAATGAATGATCTGTCATTGGATATGAATATTTATGACCACTGCATGTGTATTTTGTTTGGGCCATTGAATTCCTGCAGGTTTTCCTACTTATTGACCATTTTCGGGAATACACAATACACAGAGGATAATTCCAGTATTTTTCAAGCCAGCCTCTATTTTGTATTCACTACGATGTCAATCAGTACAGATGGGAATTCTGTCGATTAAACTCTTAATGAGTGTGTCCTTATCAAGTTTTCAACCATGGAAAACTATCAGGTACTCCCTGTCAATGGGAATTAATGTCAATCCACAGATTGACTTTAACTTCCATGGCAGTGCTTCTATCTTTGTTATGATCTAACTGTAATCGGAGCGTTGAACTGTTTCAGCAAGGATTCAAAGGTGTATTGGGACTACATTACATTAATTTAGCAGATGCTTTTATCCAAAGCGACTTACAGAAGCAGGTAGGGGTTAAGTATATTGCTCAAGGATAATTCTGATGGTATGGGGTTCAAACCGGGGACCTTCTGGTTGAAGGATGGAAACACTAAGCCATCCTCCCGCCCTGACTAGCAAACCACTGTGCCAAAATTAAAGGGGAACAAGTAGTTTCATATTGTTTCTATAGTTCTACAATATAGTGGTAGACAGACAGCAGCAGGTAACAGGGAGGAGTGTAGGACCCAGGGAGGCGGCAGGGCAGGAACATATACACGCCTACACACAGAGAGACAAAACCAGGGACAAGGAACACAGGAGGAATGGGGAAACACAGGAGACATAAGGGAAGACAGGGGCACAGCTGTGACATATAAACTATTTTCTGTACCCGTATGCCAGAAGCACAGGGGTCAGAAGATGAGGGCAGTGTGACATCCCTGCAAGAATGTACCTTTACAGTATATGCCCAAAACCAGAGGAAGTCAGCAAAAAAGAGAGGAGCTTAGAAGAATAAAGCAGATTAATGGTCCCAGTGTTTCCCGTTCATCTTTAAAAGACACACATTATTATACTATATTATTTTATAAAATCTATGCTCTTGATCACTGCAAATTGATTGCTGTCACAATGACAAGAAAAATGATGCATGATAAAGATCCTAATCCAGACAGTTTTACTGACGGCTACTTCATATTTTAAGTCGATATATCTGTCTTGTATATTTGTATGAACTATTTTCTGTACCCAGATGCCAGTATGCCAGAAGCACAGGGGTCAGAAGATGAGGGTAGTGTGACATCCCTGCAAGAATGTACCTCCACAGTGTATGCCCAAAACCAGAGGAAGTCAGCAAAAAACAGGGGTGGGCTTAGAAGAATAAAGCAGATTGATGGTCCCAGTGTTCCCCGTGGGGCATTTCATGTGTTGACTTAAAGTGGGTAGAATAGAGAGTGAGCAGTAATTGGAATCACCTGAGAGAATAACAAAAGCATTAGGGTACTACTTCTGTAAGTCCAGTTACCCTGTAAATTGCATCTGTTGCAATCTTAGGGTTAGCCAATGGATGCATGTAGATGACCAATTACTATTATGTTAGTGAACAACCATTAGCACATAGTAGGGTCTACAGCCAGAAGCTCAACATGAGGAGTACAGACCATCTCCTTCACAGAGACGTGATTCGCATGGCACTACTGAACTAAAACGATTGGAGGAGATTTGAAACCTGGGGTTTACTGCCTGAGCCATAGATATGCTGGCCATAAAAGACCTCCATCAACTGGTCAGTACGAGTTTTGAGTGCCTGCACAGGAATAATAATGATAATGAACAATAACTTTATTTATACTTTGGGGGTTCATAACCCGCATCATACCCTGGGGTTTGTGTGTGAAAGGGGTTTAAGGCAGCCATTTAGTTAGAGGTCTGTAAGCATATAGTAGTCTGGAGTATAGACAATCTCTCCACAGTTGTCGTGGAGAATAAAACTGTATTTCTCTGTGACTGTGGGAGAGTCCTTTGTGTTCTCTGAACCAAGCCAGTCCAGTAATGGATGACCTATGTGATCAATCCTGTCACTGTTGCGCTCTATTGCAGCTAGTATCATCGAAAATTCTTCATCCATGTGAAAATCCCAAAGTTTGTGGAAGCAGCCTGATTGGATACAAAACAGCCAATCAGGATTACTTTCCCCAAGTCTGTGATTGGCTGGTTTTGTGGCACATTGTAACGCTGTGCCAAGTTGAGCGAGCGCGCAAGCAGAGATGTTGGGAGAGGACACTGAGCGAGTGCGCAGGTGCTTGCCAGAGCAGAGATTGAGCGAGCGTACAAGCAGAGTTGAGCGCGCACAGAACAGATTTTTGTTTGCTCAGATTAATATTTTCTCTTCAAAATATAATTGATGTGCTTGCGAAAGTCCCAGCTCAGCAATGTGGCACAAAAATAACACCATACAGTTTTGCCAAAGTGGCATTTTGGGAAAACGAGGGTGGGCTGCGATGGTGCAAGGCTGTTCAAGCCGTGGTTATCAGTTGCTGCGGCACCGTGAATGCTGTCTGGCGGAGTAGTGCATACTGTAATGGGACCATGGGGTGCAGTGCTTGGGCAACTGGGCTGCGAGGCAGCCGCTTGGGAGGTGTTCAGCGGAGGAGCAGTCGCGTGAGACACCGTGGAGCCTACCTCTGTTGGCTGCTGCCCCGAAACAGTAGCATTGGGGTTGCGAGGTTTAACAACCAGAAATCGGTGCATAATGGCAGAGGAGAGAGAGAACCTCCCAAACAGCACAGAGAAATACTAACAACTAAATAATCTCTAGAGACGTGCAGCTATCATGCAGAATGCAACTAACGTTAGCTAACACCGACACACACACACGTACAGCCAAGCTAATAACAATTGTGAACTGTTCTAAATAATACGAGTAATGAGTAAACAACCACTACGGGGTACAATTTGCAAGTAGCCTGATAAATTTATCTAACGCCAAATCCAATCTCCGATTAACAGACTCCCACCACTAGACTATCATCGGAATCGCTCAGCCAGTTGGCTCATAAGCAGTAGGATGGTGTAGCTCTCTCGCTGTGTCTCCATACTTTATATGGCCAAACCAACCAATCGGATATTAGTAAAACATTATTTCGATGTGGCATTTTTATCATTGGTCGAATCGACGAGGACAAAATAAAACTTTTTCTGTAATTTTTAGAGTTTGGGATGAAGCGGGGACGCTTGGCGTTGGTGGGGCAGGCGGAGCTTTTGGTGGGGCATTGCCCTCCCCTGTGCCCATGCCTAGAACCGGCCCCGCTGCCCTCTGTGGACCCTGAGGAGAGTCTGGCCGTGTTGATGGGGACTGGCAGCGTAGGGGGGGCCTTCCTTGAATCACTTGCATGCTATAGAGATAAATTTGCACTAAACAGCTTTTGCATTTTGAGGGACCTTTTTTCATTACAAGTTTACCTGTGTGCATTTCATAGAAAATGAGTGTTGTATAGAACATTAGTTCGTGGGGTGCAATTCCCTAGGTGGTGTAGTCAGTAATTCAAGGTGTCAAAGCCCCCAGTAAGCCTGGTTACACAATCATTGGGAAAACACTTCTATTCAAATTGCAAAACATACCTGAAATTGGCAACACACACGTGAACACTTCTATACTAATTGAACTGATTGGTGTTCAGTGTTCAGATAGATGGCAACAAACTTTATACAGTTTGCTGCCCTTAAATTTGTTTATTGTTGTGTTGTGCCTCTTGTTTTGAACTGCTGCAAACTGCAATTTCCCCCCTGGGACAATAAAGGGCCATCTATCTGAACACCAATCAGTCTGAGCCTTAGCACTACAAATAGACCTCAGGTAAGCGCACCTC
The DNA here is from genome assembly GCA_034670405.1 of Hoplostethus atlanticus. NCBI lineage: Eukaryota > Metazoa > Chordata > Actinopteri > Trachichthyiformes > Trachichthyidae > Hoplostethus > Hoplostethus atlanticus. Next base: position 393,933 of record JAXDDX010000048.1, read on the forward strand.
TTTTGAGAGAACTTTGCAAACATGGAGGCAGTAACATGCGTCAAACCCGTTGACAGTGAACATGATAATTAAGTTTATTGCAACATATAGCTGTCGAACAAAAGAAGATGGTGGAGGCTGGAGACCCTGCTGCTGCAGTGTTGGCTGCCAGGACAAAGAGTTAGGAGGTGGAGGAAGGGCTTATATAGCCTTCCTGACCAGGTGTTCCAATTAGGGTGGCACAGTTCCAGGACACCAGAAACAACACAAATCCACAAACAATGTCCTATTCCTGAAGAGGGAGAGGAGTAGGACAAGAACAAAGAACGGGACCAGGCAATAGACGGAGACATATTTCCTGTGGGGGCACCTGCCTTGCCTGTAGCTTGTACCTTGCCTTGACCCCGAAGTACTTAAGAACTATAGACCAATCTCAAATCTGCCGTTCCTCTCCAAATTACTTGAACGAACAGTAGCCAGTCAACTTACGGATTTTTTGTCAAAAAATAACCTACTTGATCCCTTCCAATCTGGCTTTAGAGCCTTTCACTCGATCGAAACTGCACTCACAAGAGTGGTCAATGACCTTCTGTTAGCTATTGACTCCAACTCAACCTCAGCACTATTGCTACTTGACCTGAGTGCAGCCTTTGACACAATTGATCATACGATACTCTTGAACCGTCTTGAACATTATCTGGAATCTGGATCAGCCCTTTCTTGGTTTAGGTCTTACTCAGGCGATAGATCACACCGCGTTTTTTAAAACAACATGACCTCAGTGTTGCAATATGGACTTTGGTATGCCACAAGGCTCTGTCCTAGGACCACTGCTATTCTCTATCTATATGCTACCACTTGGTGGCATCATTCGCAAATTTGGCATTAACTTCCATTGCTACGCAGATGACACCCAAATTTACATACCAGTCAAACCAACCGATAACACCCAATTCCAAAAACTAGAGGCCTGCCTATCGGAGGTCAAATATTTGATGTCCCTAAACTTCCTACTTCTTAATGGCAGCAAAACTGAGATGCTGATTGTGGGACCAGCTAGACATAGACACTTATTTGAGAATACTACTCAACTTTGATAGTTGTGTAATCTCCCAGAGCCCATACGTTAAAAACCTTGGGGTAAAATTTGACCCTATCCTCTCATTCGAGTTGCACATTAAGGAGACCACTAAAACAGCGTTTTATCATCTTCGCAATATTGCCAAAATTCGACCCATGCTAACAGAGGCAGACGCAGAAATTTTAGTACATCCCTTTGTATCATCCAGAATCGATTATTGCAATGTCCTTTTTTCGGGGTTATCTACTGGGTGCTCTAAAAAAACTACAACTGGTCCGGAATGCTGCTGCCACAATCCTGACGAAAACTAGGAAATTCAACCATATAACTCCCATCCTATCCTCATTACACTGGCTACCAATTCAGGCCAGGTGTGACTTTAAGGTGCTTTTACTTACATATAAATCATTACATGGGATGGCACCGTCCTATTTATCCGATTTGATTAAACCATATAAACCGCCACGCGCCCTCAGATCTCAGGACGCTGGCTACCTGTCTATCCCAGCAGTCAAAAAGAAAACTGCAGGTAACAGAACCTTTTCTTACCGGGCTCCCTATCTCTGGAACAGTCTGCCTGCCTCAATCAGAGAGGCAGGCTTGATCGAAGTCTTTAAGTCAAGGCTAAAAACCCATTTATTCTCTATCATTTGACCAGCCTTGAGGGAGTGGCTCAGTCTCTTCTCAGAGTAAGGCTAGACCAGTTAGCTCATCCTAGCTCAGGGTCCTGCCAATGGATACTAGCATCCTGCGGAGCATCCAGGAGAATAGGACATGTAGGTCCTATTCTCCTGGTCTACCTGCTCCTGTCCACTGACGCTGGTCATGTTTGTCTGAGAGTGTGTGGGTGTGTCTCCTATCTGTTCCAGGCTGCAGCCCGGCAGAGTTGGCGTCTGCATGGTCCCCCCCCTCCTAGGACGATGCTGACTGAGCGGGCGTTGCGTTCTCCTATCTGGGCAGTGTTGGCGCCTGCGTGGTCCCCTAGTCCTATGATGACGCTGACTGAGTTGCCGTTGCTGTGATGCCGCCCCATCAGATCTGGATGTCCCACCATAATAAACTTTTATACAATGTGTATACGCTGCTTGCCCAAACTCGGCATCTATTGCACACCCAACCGTCCTGGTAGGGGATCCCTCTCTGAGTAGTCCCTCCCAAGGTTTCTCCCAATTTTCCCTATAAGGTTGTGATTAATTGATAAATGAATAAATTTGATTTGATTTAGCTTGTAGTTTTGACTGAATGTGTCCCCAACCACCCCCCCAGACCCAAACAGAAGGCGAGATCCATAAACCATCCACCCCATCCCTTACAATACTATTTTTTTTGTTTACCATTGCACTGTAATTTTAATGTTAGTTTACAGTAACATGTATTGATTACTGTACTGTAATTCTACTTTGTGTTTTTTTTTGTTGTTGTAAAAACCTGCAAAGGCAAAAAAAAATGAGCTATATATTTTTTCTGAAACCGTTCTATGTTTGTGTTCATTGAAATGTGAGTAGATGTACTGTACTGGAACCATCTTTCACAGAAGCCTGTATGAGGAAATTAAAAAGGTATGCAAAGTACTAAAGACAGTAGTGTTTTGTATAAAATACATCAGTGTTGCTGCTTTGAAAGAGTAATTCAAATGGTGCATGTGTGTATAAGTTTGTTGCAAAAATGCCATTTTGTTAGGTTTTGATTGCAGAGTTTCATTTTGACATAGAAGTAAGATTTTATCTCCAAGTGTTGTGTCTTACTTGGCTTGTGTGTAGAGTTTTGACACAATGAGCCAAATCTCGCAACACGTGGAAATTCAAACCCAAATATTTGAAGACCTGGTAGCATCAGCATTTCCACCATTGACCGGATCGTTCAGAAGAACCACATAAGGACAAAGCAGTTGTACCGTGTGCCTTTTTAAAGGAATTCAAACGGAGTTAAGGAGCAACGATTCCAATATGTGCAGGTAATTGGTATACTATACAGAATTTTTACAGTATGTAGAGTATGGCCCATCTCGCCAGCATATCAATACAGTACTGTATAGTAATGTGTTACAGTAACTGCAGTACACAATCTTTCATTCCAGTGCAGTAGTACAGTACTGTATTTCTAGTACAGTAAAATGTATTTTTTTTTTTACTCTAGAGAATCTTTGAGCTGGATGCCATGGCTGACCCACATGAGTACATCTTCATCGACGAGGCAGGGTTCAACCTAACAAAGGCGCAAAAGGGGGCCCAACATCATTGGTCACCACAAGTTCCTGGCCAGAGGGGAGGCAACGTCACCCTCTGTGCAATCGTGGCGTCCTCCACCGCCATGTCAAAGTGGGTCCATACAACACGGCACAACTCCTTAAATTTCTAGATCAGCTGCACAATAACATTTTGCATAACATCTTCAACAGGAAGGGGAGCCAGGGCAACCAGAGCAAGCCCAATATGTTGTCATTTGGGATAACGTGAGTTTCCAACCGGCTTTCTGAATCCGATTGAAGAATTTTTCTCAGCATGGCGGTGGAGAGTGTATGACCACAACCCCTACGCACAGCAAAACCTCCTGGAGGCAATGGTGGACGCCTGTGTTGGTGTGTGTGAGGAGTCTATCCAGGGTTTTCTAAGGCACACGGGCATTTTTCCCATGCTGCCTGGCAACGTGACGTTGATGAGATATTATGGCCTGACCCAGACCTGAGACGAGATGAGAACGCTGATGCTGAGTAACCTGTACATTTACTGCATTTGGAAATAAAGCGGGTTTTTTTGGAAATTGGGTATTTTACTGTGCATGGACTCTTCCTTACATGTTTTGTCAGTGTGACATTTCAAAGGTCAGGTTTTTGACCAAAACAGCATATACAGTAGTATTCCCTTATCCACTAATGTAACAGGTATTTATTACAGTACTGTTTTGAATTTCTCTCGCCAGGGTGTTCCTGAAAGGGTTATCTGGATAGTCAGTGCTGTGAGTTCCAAATTATTTCTCTGAAAACCTATTCTAAACAGACACCTCGAATTCCTCATCTGTACTGTTTGCGAGCAATACGCACACTGCTGCCACCAGTGGTCGAAAGGGTGCGTGACCTTTTATTACCTTGACAAAATCGAGTATTCTTGTAGCGCCAATTAACCCCTCGTCAACAATCAATTTAAAATCAGGGGACAAATAATTGGCTACACTAGCAATAAATCTAACAAATTCAGACTACAGCTTAACGAACTTTAGAAAAATATTTAAAAAATATATAAAACAAAAGAATGTTGTATTATACTCCGGAAATAAAAAGAGAATTGGAATTTCAGAAAGCTCACTTTAATGAATTATCAACCAACAAAAGCACTACAAGTGATTAGAACAATACTGTGATGGTTATGCCTCTCAATCTTTTTAATGTTGCCTTTGAGGCAGCATTTATCCTGACATGACACGTTTTCAGTTGTGGTCCTAGTATAAAAGCAGACGGCTTTTGCCCACAAATTCTGTTGTAATGTTATTCTTAGGCTGTTTTATTAGTATTTCTGATAATGTCCATTCTATGTAAGCTCTATGATGAAAATGCTTTCATTCTACAGGTGAATTTGAATGCAAAATGGATTTGTGCATTTAAAATATTATCCAACCTTTTAACTATAAATCTTGACATTTTAGCTGCGGTTTTTGACACAACTCCCATAATCCTCTCCGGTATTTCGAGAGAACTACACATCATGGCCACGCATGCGCAGCGGTCTGATTGAACCGAGCGCTGTGACTTCGCCTGAGACGCCACTGGGAGCGGAGTAGCGGACGGAAGCTCCTAACACGCTTTACAATACAACGATGCTTAACACTATATCTACATACCTGTAGATAGTGAAAAAATACAAAGCACAGTACCTCCATGGCTAGCGTTTAAGTGTTTTGTTTTTCTGACATCTTCGTACATCACTTTTTTGCCTCCGGTGGATCAACATAACACTGTTGAATGGAGCTTTTCTAGTCTGAAGACACTTTTTTGTTTTCATGCCTAAACGCAAGTTGTATTCCAGTTTATTGTCCAGTAACGGCTTTCCTCCAGGATGTGTATTATTGTATCTTTTAGCGGACAAATCCGATGTCGGGTTTCAAGTTCAGAGCTTGAATAAACGCCAGAAAACGAGGATTTTTTTTTGCTCACGCTTTGAACTGGATGCTGTGCGAAACTTCGGGGGGGGGAACTGCAATTCCACATAAAGGTCAGTCCGCTCTGCATTAAATAAGACTGTACAGTCTGACACGTTCATATAACAATATGACTGTGTGGACGTTTCTCCGTTAAAGTAAGTTATATAGAGCAGAGAGGGCACTATTTTTTCACCGGGAGACAGGAATAGGGGGTGGGGGGGTGGGGGGGGAGGGGGGCTAGGGTGTCAAAGTAGGGTAAACTATGACCTTCATCATAAGGCAAACAGCTATATTACTAAAAATCAGTTCATATCAGTGATATTCATTAATTTGTCCTTTTTTCCCTTAAATACCCTATATTTTTAATTTGATGAATACTATGCATTCAATCTAAAAAGGTGGGTAAAGTGAGTTTAGGTGGGGGTTTTTTTTTTTACCCTCCACCACATCTATCTCTGTCTATCAAGTGATAAATAAAAAAGGTGGGTGAGGTGAGTTGGAGATAGGTTTACCCGCCTACATCCCTGCTTCATTGCATAAATCTCTGCTCTCTGTAATTCCTATCAGTGCTGTTCTCTTGGTCCTTTGGCTACAGCTTAAAAATGACATCACTATGAAATTATCCAATAGCTTTTTTTCCACTATACCATCCACACAACAGTCCTCCTGAAATGCCATATTACGGCAACGGGGGAAAAGCTGACTTCTCATAATTCTTTTTGCCGGGAAAAAAAAGATGGTAGTGGTTGGAAAGGGGAGCGGGGGGGGGTGCAGTTCTCGCTCCAGAGGAATTTACTTTTAAAGCTGCTTGTAAAGATCTTTTTTTCCCCACTGGGTTATTTTTGACCTGGTAGTTTCGAAACACTATAGATTCCTGCTACATCTGTATTTCTTCATGTCTCACTGGAAAAGTATTAGTATTGGGACAATTTGTTTTCCAATCCAAGTACTTGCAAACTGGATTGGCACTGATTCCGATATTCCAGATACTATCAGTGCACCTCTTCATTCAACATTACAGATTGATGATATCTAACAGTGTGAGAGTATCCAAGGATGTTTTTTTACTTCAATGTTTCAACACTAATATTGTAGGTTATGATGTCAGACCAGGTTGTTCCCATCTTTATGCCCCACATTCATGTTTCACCATGGTAGGAATGAGAAATGTTGCTGGGTACTTTTGTAGGATTGAGGTAATCTAAGAGGTTTAATTGTGCATTATGGTAGATAATACATGGTACCAGATAATACAATCTGCAGTGTTTTGAGTGGATGCTTTAAATGGGATGTTTTAACCCAAGAAGCTGGCTTGCATTACACAATGCATATGTGTTGGTCTGGTCTAGGTAACTCATTTGCAGTGAACAGTTGAATGCTTTTCATGACATAATTTGTTGATTTGTAAGAATGACAACCATATAAAAACCTTTGGAATTAATAAGAACTAACATATATTTGGATCACTAACCTTCAAATCTGCTTTTACTGTCTGTTTAAAAAAAAAAATTTTTTAGACTTATTCACTCAGCAAAAAAAGCTAGACTGCATTATGAACATTAGAGTCATTGTGCCTCATTCATGATGTTCATAATAAAATATTGACTTAAATAACTATTTTCTCCAAAACTGCACCAGGTTACGGCACCTTCTCTCACTCAAACAAATCTCAAAATAAAATATAGACGCAAGCGGCAATTTGCGGGTTCACACCCTTTTGCGGTTTAACAAATCTGTAACTGTGTTTTAAAGAATCTTTAGCCTCTCTGGGATAATCTAGTCCAGATTTGACCAGTGTAAGTATAGTGGTTTTTATACTTTGTATTGCAGCAGCAGAATCTGAACTTCCAACAAGTCAAATTCTGGAATGTATATGCCCAGTCCTACATGTTTATTGTTTGAGTGTTTTGATCCATCTGTAAAAATATTTAGATAATTATAGTAGCTCTTCTTCAAATATTCTTGAACCAAATACCCAATGTTATTATTCCTCTCTGTCCACTCTCCTCTTTTCTAATATTTGATGATTTACTTTGAATAGGGAAATGTTATAGACACAATAATCATTGGAAAATAAAAAAAATAGATCAACAGAAGAGAAAGAACAATAAATATTAAAAGTGATTTACGGTCTATTCCTTAAAGGAACAGTTCAATTTGTTTAAAAAGCCTACATCTGATTTGTCATTTAACATTTAATTTCAATTTGAATTCAGTGTGATATGCAGGTGGTGACAACGAAAGTAAGGTTGTAACTAAGTACTTTGTGATGGGTCACTGTAATATTATTACTGGAATTGAAATAGTAATTTGTTTTACTATTTGCTACTGGAAAAAGTAATATTATTACTGTCACGCATTACCAGTCAACACTGGTCTCCATATTGTTCATCGTGACAAAATTAACCTCTCGATTGTGTGTGCAATTCATCAGCAATGATAAATATGAAAGGCAAATGACAATTTAGCAATTTTCAAAGATTAGGTTGTGACACTAAGAGCAAATTTTACACTGCCACAACATCCATCCAATTACATTGTTTCCATTATGACTTACTGTATATCCATTCATTACTCTACCAATGTTATGCTGAGAACACACTGAATAAGTAATGATTTATGTTACTGCAAATTGCATGCAGAGTGACAGAAGAAGATAAATTCCACAAACAAATATATCCAATCACATTTATTTGTATAGCCCTTAATCACCGTTATAGTCTCTAAGGGCTTCACAGTGCCCAACATGGGAAACAGTAAATGGTTAGTACACGACATCCCCCAGCAGACAGAGGACAAGGAAAAACTCCCAAAAAACCTTTTAAGGAAAAATTGCTATATGTTAATAAAGTTAATATGCACTTAACTTTATGTTAAAGTAAGCAAGCCCACTAGGACAGAGGCTTGCATTAAAGCCCAGTTTCAAAGTAAAAGCCCCAGAAAAATACTATACTGTAAGCCCATTAACCCTCTAAACCCCATAGCGCCCGGGAGTGCCCGCTCTATATTTATTGTCAACATATGTATAGGCCTAATGAAATCACTTGAACATTAACCCTCTAAACCCCATAGCGCCCGGGAGCGCCCGTTCTATATTTCACTGTAGCACCCAAGAGCACCCGTGCTTTTTCGTATTTATGTGCATTTTGCATTTTTATGCGGTGCATTTTCGTATTTATGTGCGTAAAGACAAGTTTCGTATTTTCTTATGAAAATACCAACATGGGATTCATGAAACGGGCGGGAAACCTTGATTTGTGCGTAGAACAGGTGTACATTTGATGAATGCCAATCGTTCGTAAACTGGGTGCGCGTGCCTGTTGAAGCCGATTTGCATAGGTAAACGCTCTGTTCAACACCATAAAAGGCATGCAGACTGAAGGGTCGTGTGCAAGTTAAACCATGGAAAAAAAGAGGGGAAAAGAGGAGTTTTCAGAAGCATAAGCAGTGGAGTCACAAGAACTGAAAAAAGTAAAGCATGGCAAGAAATTAAGGCTGTCAATGCTGTTTCAACAGGAACACACACCGTTGCTGAGGTAAAAAAAAAAAAAAGAAACGGTTCGTCATGAAGCTAGATTGCAAAAAAGTATAAAGAGAAGTACATCCGACATGGATCAGAGGATCAATTAATAATAGGAGAGTCGGCATTGGAGTTGGACACAGATCAAATCCAGACTGCATCTTCATCAGATGGTAGGTCTGGTAGGACTATGTAAGAGTAGGACTACCTGCATCGGTCTCTCTGTTTTATTTGAGCCAAGTGGTTTCTTGTGAAACCCCATCTGCAGATTGAGGCCTTCAGAAATGATCATACTAATTGACCTTGTTCACTCAAACTTTGCCTGTCATGGTTACCAAAGTCTAATAAAACCTCTCCCAAGTGGCACATTGTCTCAACCATTTCCCGTTCTTGGCATATAATTAAAATACAATAGGGTTTGCATCCTGACCTTTTGGCTGTGTTTGTGATATAATGTCTCAGTTAAATGAGGAAAGAGGCATTACTGTGCGTTTAAGACTTGTGAGACAACAAGGGGTTGTCCTCCAGAGAATTTAACACAATTTAACAATCCCTGACCTCACTCTGGTTTAAGTGTTGACATGCCCAACTGAAGGTCTGTTTAAAATGTGTTGCCAAGGATTTTCAAGCAAGACAGGGATATTACCCCATGTTCATCCATTGCTCCAAGTGTCCATTGCATCCAAGTGTTTAACTATTCTGCACTAGTGTTTTGTGATAGGCTAGGAATGCACTTAAAGTCTTGATCTGCAAATTGCCTATTATGTCATTAAGAGCCAAAGAAGGTTTTTTTGTTAGTACCAGCTTTGAGATGCAGGGTAATGGCCTGAATCAGCCATGACTATTTGGTTGGGAAAACTAGAGCAGATCTTTTCAAAAGTACATTATCAGGTAGCAGGGAGTCAGACATTGTCAGTTTCTATCCAGATGTGTGCTGTTGTATGAAGTAGATCATGTATTTGTGATCCACTGGTATGTGGTGAGCCAGATGATTCAGGCATGTGGAATGTTTCAAGCCAGACCAAAGCTCTCGTTAAGGGATGTGAGATGTTTGGGGGGGATTCCTTGTGTATTGGACAGTGCTTTTGCTATGTATACCTTCCAGGCTAGGTGCCAAATCTGGCATTACTTACACACTGACTCAAATGATCTTTGGGCACATTTTTTTTTAAATATACACCAAAATTATCCTGTGACATTGTCAAGAGACGAACACCACTGGAGGTCAAATTACCCAAGAAGGTCCAATGGCTACAGTAACTGGACTAAAGGTCCAGCCTACAACTAGTTTTACTAACAGTAGCGATAGCATACACAGATAACATAATCTGATTGTTAAAGAAGCACCACTAAGGATATGAAGCATAATTTTAGTAAATTACTGGTACTAAAAATCAGTGCTGTCAATTAAGAAGAATTAGACGTAGAAGTTTGTTTGGAGATAAATATAACATTAAAAATATAAAGTTGCTGATTGCTAACATTAGCTAATGACAGGATCAACATCATTGATGTTCCATAAATCAAGTTGCTGTAGTCTTTCATTTGGACCTTCTTGGATATTTTGGCCTACAGCTCTGTTCATCTCTTGACTGTACTGAAGGTATATTTTGATATATAGTTTAATTTTTGTTACCCAAATGAAATCTGCCATTTTTTTTACGTCTGCTTTACGTCCGCATTGTGTTTCCCATCCTGAGTGATGATTTAAATCAAATATGGCCAACATGTGAATAAAGCGAATAATTAGGGGTGTGCCGAGTACTGTGACAAAATTAGTATTTGTTACAGATATGGTGATTTTTCAAAGTCCAAAGTTTTTACAGATATGTAAAATATCGGTATATAGGTTTTTTGCTATGTGAGAATTAGTTTAAATTTCAGCCAAAGAAAATTAATTAAAAATGTTTTATTAATAATTATTTCTTGGTTGTGGTCATGATTTTAAGAAGACAGCTGCAAACTACATCTCAGGATTCAATGAGTATTTAATATAGTTCAGCGCTGAAAGGGAGAGTTATCCGACAGCATCACTGCCTACAAGGATACTCTGCCCCTTCCAAGCAGATACAGTTCAGTCTCATCCATGAGGTAATCAAGTTGAGTGGAAGTAATTGTGACTCACCTTTCTCTAGACCTGTGAACACCATTGTCTCTTTTGCTACTTTTCTATTGATTTGATTATAGGCACAAAAAGGCCTGTATTGTAAACAACGCAACCAGACGGCTTGTATTGTATTGTAAAAGAGGCGACCAAATGGCCTTTAATCTATTGTTATATCACTCTAGTCTTCATCAATTGTATAATTTCCTTAAGTTTCTAAATTCATAAGAATATTATTCATACTGGTTTGGTATCAACGTTGCTGTGAATAGTCAACTATGCTGCATCTGCCACAACATTTGTAGTACAGCCTTTGGGCCCAGCTTTAAAGGGTGGGTATTGTACTCATTTTGGGCTATTTAAACTGTTCCTGGGAGTCTTTACAAGACGTTTGTGAAGTCTATATCAAAAAAAATCCTAAAACCAGCTTACATGTTTGAGCCGGAGTCTGACCCAGAATGGGAAGAGGCAGCTGAGGCGGTTCCACTTAGTTTCTCAATGATAACAATTCTGTGTAATATTGTACTTTAATATTGTTTGTGTATGTGGGTGTGTGAGCAACGCTCTCTGCTGTAGCCGGTCTGTTTATGGCTCATGTCCATAAGCTTATTGAATACAACTTGCAGACAAGCTAGGATTGACAATTTTGTTGAGCTAGTTAGCCAATATATTATTGGATGCAATCTATTTGCATCCAAACAGCGCAGCACACACAACCAAACGTGATTGTACTAATGGTGGCTAAAGTTTACCGAGCCTGACACGTTCGACAGACTTATAAAACAGACACTGGTCCCAACAAATAACTTAAAGATGAGTCCTGACTCCAACCAATAACTTTACTTTTACTTTACTTTACTTTTAATGACTCCAGCTTTAGTTTTCTTACTTCTTCCACGCCCAACAAGCCCGTGGCTCGTTAGCTAAGCAGCAGTCGAATATACTAACCAGACTAATTTGGTAAATTAAATCAAAACATGGTGACACTTACAGATTCCAATTTTGCAGATGGGTCACATACCTTATGAATTGCTCCATCTTTAAGCTTCAATTTAGATGCTAATCCTGCCATTGCTCAAGCAGTCTGAGGACTGATCATCACACACAGAAAAAACTGTAGCCGTTGCCGTTAAAAATAAAATTAATCCACTCTGTCCTGGCATTTTCGCTTGTTGGGAGACTGTGCAGGGATCTATGTTGCTGCCTGCATCCTACAAAATAACTGGAGAGTTGATATATGCCGTAGATATGTTGTTTTAGCTTCACTCGTCGCAAAGTAATGGTGCATTCCAGTGTACTCGGAAAAAACGGCGTCCGAATGTGATATGCGCCGATTCTATTCACTAATGGCGCTGTAGTAGTTGATGTTGATTTTAGATGCTTGTAACATTCTGAGACTTGCCATACAAACATGAGTTTGCTGCGGGCGATTATGTTTTCCCGAGCAGATGCACTGGAACACATTTAGATTGGAAGTTAGGAATACCGACTCGGAATTATCGATTTCCGAGTACAATGGAATGCACCATAAGCAACGGCTTGCGGCACTGCCGTGAGTTGCATTTTGCAACAACGTAAATGGGATTGATTGTTCACCTGGGCGTGGGCATGCTCTGAGAGGGGCTGGATTTGCCCCTTATGACGTCCAAAGGAACCACTTTCTGAAACGGGCTGTTTTTCTCCTATCTTTGGCACCGTTTTTGGAAAAAGGAAAATACAGAAAAACGGATTGACTTCCAGATTTCAAATTTTCTCAGCTGCTTAGGGAAGTAATTAGTAATCTGTATAAGCGCCAGGAATAAACCGTTTTCCATAATATGGGACCTTTAAAAGATTTGCATGAAATTTCGCATACATATTTAAGATTGAGTTTTGGAAGAATTCAACAAGTGCCCACCACAAAATACAAGGTTATATAGAATGTATAGATGTATAGTATCTAAATGGATCTCTAACGCATCACTTTATGTTCTGTCACATGAGAGTCTAATCTCATTTAGCTGTAGCTTGTAAACACACCGCACACATGGGCCTTTTTTCCCTCATCCACTTGTGTGAGACAGACATCACCTGCTAGATGGACAAGGGTGCAGTTTGACCAAAAAAAAAGTTGTCTAAAAAAATAAATCTGTTTTTGTTTTTTCCTCTAATATTGAACCTGGGATGTTACTGTCCATGAAGTGACATTATCCTACATCCTAGCAGAGTCTGTATATTCGTTGAATATATAGAATACGTAAGTCATGTAATCAAACATCAGCAATTGGAAATTGAGTTTTTAGAGGGCCCAAAACAGAGATAGAAGCTTACTATATATTATTCTGTAAAGTCAATCTGGGTTTGGTTCTGTAAGGTTCTGACTGTTTACAATGAGGTAACCTCTGGTTCAATCGGAAACTGGATGAATATCATCATTTGAGGCACACATCAAATCTGTAACAAAATCTGCATTCTACCACCTCAAGAACATCTCCAGACTCCGGCCTTCACTCACTGACTCTGTGGCAGAGACCCTCATTCACGCCTTCATCACCTCCCGTCTGGACTATTGCAATGGAGTCTTATCCGGGGTCCCAAGCAAATCCCTGGATAGGCTCCAGGACATTCAGAACTCTGCTGCCAGGGAACCCGCACCAAAGCCTGGCAGCACATCACCCTCATCCACCTCCACTGGCTCCCAGTCAAGTACCGCATCACCTTTAAAATTCTGCTCCTCACCTACAAGTCCCTTCACGCCCTTGCTCCCCAGTACTTATCGGACCTTCTCTCTACTTACACTCCTTCCCAAAATCTCCGTTCCTCCGACACGGGACTACTCATCACCCCCCACACCAGGTTGCGGACTCTCAGGGACCGAGCCTTCAGAGTGACTGCCCCCACCCTCTGGAACGCACTCCCTGTGGAGATCTGCAATGCTTGGTCCGTTGAAGTTTTTAACCAGCTCTTAAATGAAAGTTGTTATTATTATTATTATTATTATTATTATTATTATTATTCAATGGTAAAATGTAATTATCAATGCAGTTTTAAAGCACATCAAGACTAGATTGCTTCAAATTAAATTTTTGGTATAGTCTTTTTTTTATTTGAAAGAGTCCCAAAAAAAACACCATTATATACAATGTACTCATATTAATATCACAACAAGCTATAACATTGTTATTTTAAACAATTCTATTTAATTATTAAAACATTTTATAGTGAAACTGGTATACTGACCAGCATGCCATTATGTGTTTGGTTACTTATTTTAGTTTTCCAGAATTGGCTACTGCAGTGTATTGCTATCTAGACATCCAATGTAAAGCTGCAATAGGCTTTTTATGTAAAAATACACCCATCTAAGGTTTTTATGTACAAATACACCTGATTTATCAGCCTAAATCACTAAGAGTGATCATTATGGGTGATTTAGGAAAATTTGCCCTATTTGCCCATCCAGTTCTCTATTTCCCATGGTGTATGGTCACCATGGGAAATCCCCACACAGGAATTGATGAATCAAAGCTTATGTGTGGAATCCAAAAGTGTCTCCTAAACAGCAGTGAGTGAGCACTCTAGCCAGAGAAAGCTGGACTCACCAATGCTGGCTGAACCTGCTGTGGATTTTTTTCCCACCATCTCCACCCCTGCCAGCCACTAACAAGATCCAAGGTCCTAGAAGTGCAAAGTTCACTGACATCATGTTACATGATTTCTGGGTAATGAAGTCCTTCAAACTTTATAAAAAGTGCAAAGTTGCCTTGTGCAGCTTTAATCAAAACTCAACGTATTAACCTAGTCTTAGTTTCCCTTGTCTGGTTTCCTGTAAATGTCCACATTGACAATAAAGTCTAACTTACAGGGGTTAGGCTTTTTGCTTCAAAATTTCAAGGATTTATTTCTTCCCTATAAGTCTACCTATACTCTGCTCGCAGGATGTAGGATTGCAGGCATTTGAAAGAAAATAGCCTATAGCACCCCCTTCCTCTAGAACAGTGGTTCTCAGCTCCAGTCCTTGGGGCCCAGAGTGCTGCTGGTTTTCTATTTTGACAGGTGGTTTTCATTGTAGCTGTCTAATCAGGGACTGTTTAGACCTGTTTAGGTGAATGCACTTAACTACCTGGCAGAATAGAAAACCAGCAGCACTCTAGGCTCAGAGTTGAGTTGAACCAGAGTTGAGACCTACTGCTTTACAACAAGCTTCCTGCCATTGTCAGGGAATCACACAATGGTTGCACAAACAAGGAGTAACTTTTAAACCAGATTAAATTATGGTTTTTCAATAAATTCTATTGCACCAAACTTTTAACCTAATTTGAGACTGCAAAACTTCAAAATCCACTTTAAACTAACAACTGACAGGTTAAACTGGTGGTTTAACTTTCATAATGGGTGGAAGGAGGAAAATTACTGAGTTCCTTGAAGAAAGACAAAAGAAGAACAGTTACGTCAACCCAGTTAAGTTTTACAATAATGCCTTTGTTTTCATAATCAGACTTTGAGGAATTTGAGCCTTTGAGCCTTTGTCTCTCCTTTCCATAACTCCATGACTGATCTATTAAAGAATTCTGCCATCTGTCCTTTTCATCGACAGTGGTGTTGGTGTATTCTTGTCCTCCAAAACTGAACCGTAATGCTCCATTAACTCGACCACAAGATTTTTGTCAATGGAAGAGAAATTGTAGCTTCTCTGCAGGGTCATGACAACTTTTGGCAAAGCTGATGTTAGTTTACTAGCATAATTATTAAGCTAACACAGTGGAGCAGGTCAACAATGTTTGTCTTGAAGATCTAATGGGCATTTGTTTTCTATTTATTGCTAATTTAATTAATATTGATTATTAAATCAATAATCTTAGAATTATAAACTAAACTAGGGTTAAATTTAAATTGTGCAATACAGCTCCAGGTAATATAAAAATCTAGGTTTACTTATTTTTAACACAGTTTAATTAAGGTCTGATTATCATTCATCTTAGATTCAATTCTGTGTTGGAACTACCCAGCCAGTGTCTCAGGATTTGACTCCAGACTAAAGACCCATTTTAACCTACATTAACTCCCACCTTATCAGCCACTCCTTTCTCTTTGTTTACTTGCAGTCTGTTAATTTATTTATTTATTTATTTATGATGGGTAGCATAGAAACGGCCTTCTCTTCACTTTCTCTCATCAGTGAGAATTCACTTTTTCACAGGTGCTTTAACAGATTTGGGCCTTGAAATTAATGTTTTTTTCTGTAGGAACAGTACCTCCCACTACAATGATTAATTGGTGAAACATTTAAATGAATCCTGTGGGACAAATTCTATATTGAAGAGAATACCAAAGTCGGCAATCATCAGGTCAAAAAGCAGGGTTTAATTTATAATGCAAGCCCTCTGTTTGGCACTTAGTTCTGCAGTTTTAGGAATCAGCCTTTTACAAACTCATGCTTTCATTGTCCAAACTCTCTGAAGTATTTTGAAGTGTCTCCCAGTCATCAGTTTCATTTGACCTATTACAGAAAAGGTCCTCTCCTTCCCTTTAAATGATTTTAAATGGCTCCAAACATGTTATGTTTTGACAGCCAGTGTCACAGGCCGATTGAACAGCATCCGGACTACACAATGCCACAATGATGTCATCTTTTTTTCCCCCCTAGCCATGTGGCATCTGAAATGGGGGCTTTACTAATCTTTGGCCATATGGCCCCTAGGAGGGGATCAGAGGGGGGAGGGGTTGGTAGGTCGGCCTGAAATACAGAACAAAGAGTGTGAAACAAATCCTTGTTGCCTGGTAAAAAAACTGTGTTGAGCCAGCAGTAAAACACCCTCTTCACCTCCAAGACCACCTGGGATTTATTTTTGCTCAGTGGGTGTGACGCTTCCATGCCACTTGGGATAGAAACAACCCAGCGAAACACTACTCACAAATGTCCATTGAACAACAGCTGGCTTGCATCAGGAGAGCTGCAACCCTATAGTACTTTGTTTGGAGTGTTTCCTACTTCGGGGAGTACTTGGCTAAGGTATAATTTGGGTTGAAAATAGAAGTTCCCGGTATAGTTTTGAACCAGAGCTGTCTGAGTCTAGTGTGGGAGTTTGTTCTGATGGAATAACTGGAAAATACAGAAATTAAACAATAGTTTTAGCAATAGTTTGTTCCATAAAGACAGCAACAGGCTTTACAATGTGAAACATGGAGAGATTTCAGAGCTTTCATCATTTTTTAACAGCAAATGCATTGTGAAAGGGTCACACCATTGTTTATAGCCTGCATTCATTCAAGTAACTGTTAATTTCTTAGCAAGTTTCCTGGAAAGAACTATGTAATTATGTAGTATGTAGTAAACTATTTATTGGAAAAAGTTATTCTGTATTTGTTGAATTATTTATCTGTAATTTATAACCTCACAGGAAGACAGACATAAACTATTGTTGCCTGTTCAGCTGACCTGTTGACCATTGGGCAAAACACCCTGTAGACTATGCTACTATATAGTGGAGTCCAACAGAAATAGACATCCTGGCTTAGCATTGGCAGCCTTGTCAGCAACCGACTAAAGAGTTGGTCAATTGGCCTACCAAAAGTCTGTTTCCCTCAACCTTAACTTGATAGTCTGCATCACTTTAGACTATTTACCGAAACTGACATTAACGTCTTCTTACCAACAGAATTTTACTGGACATGATCATTTCGATAAATAGCCTACACGGTGTTTATGCACGCACATTAAGATCTTCCATCAAGATAGAAGAAGAAGAAGAAGACTTTATTGATCCACATGATTACTCGCACACAGCCTGCAGGGAGGGTGGCTACGGAAATTAGTCCTCTGCATTTAACCCATCCTTTACGCTGCCCCTCCAGGGGCAGCTAGGAGCTAGAACCGACAGCTCCAGATCTTTATGTCTATGTCGTGGTCAGGGACAGGACAGGACAGGAGAGGAGATAGCAATCTTCATGCATGTATTTCAATTGGGGTTCTTTTTGTGGAAGAGGACCCCATGTGAGCATGGGGAGAACATGCAAACTCCACACAGAAAGGCCCGGGAGATAACCCACCTGGGCACCCCAGAATCAATAGCACCCCAGGCGAGAATCGAACCCAGGACCTTCTTGCCGTGAGGCAACAGTGCAAGCACTGCACCACCGTGCCACAAAAATAGGGTTACCTGTACAGGTTGAATTCGGCTATGTAAAAATGGCTATATGTTTAGAAAGATCTGTAAAATGTATGCCTACATGAAGCTTCTCTGAATAGTGAATGTCTCATAACACAAGTTGGAGTTGGAATTTACCTTTTTTGTTACAAAAAAACGCCAAATGAAAACAAAATGCTAACAAATGTCACATCATTCTAGCCTAAAAATGTTTCAATTGGAAGACAGCCCATGAAGCTGCGTACTTGCTTTTGAATGAAAATTGCTCCCAGCTCCAACTGCCAAATTAAACAAGGCACAGACACAGACTTTTCTTTAGGCATGAGGAGCTCTATTCATTCAAAACTGATACCTCTAACACCCAGTTCTACTGTTTTGACTGGCCCTGGATGTTCAAAGAGGCCAATCGGGTTCATTGAGAAACAACCAACACATGATCACCATGCAAATCTCAAAGAAAGCACATACTGAATATTCTCATAGCAAGAATGTCACCATTATGGCAGAGGTCAATGGGTACAGCCTATGTATGTATGTATGTTCAAAATGGGTTAAATTAGCATTTTTGTCACTCTACACACAATAACCCATAATGAAAATGTTTTTCCGGTCCAGTCAATTCAATTGATTGAATTAAAGAACGGAAGCGTGTGTAAAAGGTACCACAGACAGTCCATGTCAGAGCAGAAACTCTACCATGAAGTCCAAGGAACTGTCTCTAGGATTCATAGGTAGAATTTAGAGGAGGCATTGATATGGGAAAGGTATAAAACAATTTCTTGTTGTTCACAAGTTCACAAGTCTCTAACATTAGGAAAGGGAAACAAAATTAGGAACTAGCTGACCAAACTGAGCACCCGGGCAAGAAGGACCATTGTCATCAAGAGACCCAGAAGCCAAGGTCTCCTCTGACACAACTACAGAGTTTGGCTGCAATGGGAGATCTTGCCGGAAGGACAACAGTCAGTGCAACACTTCACGAACCTGAGCTGTATGGCAGAGTGGCCAGAAGGAAGGCACCCCTGAAAAAAGGCACATGACAGCAGCCTGGAGTTTGTAAAAAGGCAGAGCATGAGCAAAAAGCTTTTGTGGTCTTATGAAACCAAAACTATGGGGGCCCATATGTGACTCAATAATCAATTGGTCAATAGATAAATCAATAATCAATCAATTAATAAATAAATAAATGTTCAAATACATGCATAAATAAATAAAACAATAGACAAATGAATCAACAATTTGATAATCAAAAAATAAATTGATAAATGAAAGTATAAATAGATGAACAAATTGAGAAAATAATATTTAATTCACCATTTGATAAATAAATAGATAATTACATTTTCGATTGTTGTATTATCTATTGATGCTTTATCTATTGATGGACTGATTATCTATTGAACCACTGTGTCAGGAGGTGGGACCAAACTGCTGTCAATCATTTTATGTTACAGAAGCTGTCATTGGTCAAAGCTGTCTAGCTGTATCAGAGAGGGTCAAATGGTTTGGTAGTTTTCTGGGTTTTTTAGCTGCGACCAGCTGCAGCTCTATAGCTCGCTCTGTTGGTCGGTCGGTCGGTGTTTATGCAGAGTTCTGCATGCACGCCGAGATGTGCATGCCCACCACAGAACATTGGCTTAACTACAAGCCAACGGTCACTGGACGCTATAATGTTTTGTGAAGAGAATTCTTATTTTTATACTAGTACGAACCTTCACTGTTATTCATCAATTACGATATATGGTCACAAAACATTATAGCGTCCAGTCACCGCTGGCTTGTAGTTAAGTTCCGTTGTGTGCATGCAGAACTCTGCATAACACCTGACAACCGGAGTAGATGGTCGACTCTCGGTCGGCTGCTTCCCTTAGCAACCGAGACAAGTCAGCCATTGGCGTTTTATCAAGAAAAATCAAGAAGAACTTCTCTCAAATTTAACATTGACCATGCAGAGCACTGAGCAAGTTCATATGTCGGTGTGTGAAGTGTAACCTTCCTGTAACCACCTTTGACCAATGACCAAAAGGGTCCAAATGCAGACCTCCTCAGGCCCCTCTCTCCCTGCTGGTCGGAGGAAGTATTGTATTTTCTTTCAGAAGTCAATTACCAGGTCATAGCTCTGAAGCTCCACAAACTTCCATTACGCTGAGTAATGGAAGTTATGTAAAACCTATCAGATTAAAACATTACAGATTCCAGTGTAGCTGCAGGCGGTGATTGTAGGGGTCCAAGCACACCTTGAAAAAGAGAAAACATTCACAACACAGTAGGTAGGCTAATGGTTCCAAACAGTTTTATTCTACCATTACATAACGCCCATCTTCATTTCTACATGTTTCCTAAAACACGGGAATGTCAACAGTGTCTCTGACTTCAGACATGAGCAAATCACAGTCATCTTGACGTTCAAACTCAAACAAAAAATTCTCCATCAATTCCTGACGTTCTTCATCGTATGCTTCAAGCAGTTTTTCTTCGACTTCCTTTTGATGTCTTGATCCCAACATGAGATAGGAAGGTTCATCTACTTTCCCTTTCAGCCGGTGGAGGTTGTTTCTCCCAGGATGTGCTCTTGCCATGGTCTACAAGACAAAAACAGTTTAAAGTCCTCTTACAGTGATCCATAGAAACAGTTCTACAGCTCTAAACATTTGTCACCAACATGTTTCTTTTCTTGACTACAATATTTTCATGCAACCTTTTGCCTATGGAAAAACGCAAGGTCAACTGTAACCTGATTTGTGTTGCCATAGGCACAGTTTTCATAGAAGGTGCTAGAGACAGAGTAATACAGTACTGGTGAAGAGAAACATACCAATGTTGTTGCACACATTTGGACCATCTTTCCTCATTCTCTTCACTTCCAGGTGCATTGTGTCAGGCTGTTGCTTCCCTTGAAAAACATGAATAGTCATCTTGCCTTAACCCAAGAAACAATATAAATAATCAACCATGTACAATTCCTAAATGAACTTCATAAAACCAAACGACAATTGCATAGGTATACTACAGCTTATTACAATGCTTAACAGCTGAGGGTCACTACAAAAGTGTATTTTTAGATGAACATAAGTCACAGGCTGTGCCATTGATCATAGAAATCAAACATAATGCAGGCAAGCGGCACCCTATGACTCTGTCAGGATCCTACTACTAACCCCATTGTAAACTGCAAGCTAATGTTAGCTAACTCGCTAACCTCTATGGGAAATTATAGTAGTAAGCTAATAGGCTAGCAGTCGGATCCGTAAATGCATTTTCAACCACAAAGCGTTTATTCTGAATACAAATATGAACACATTATCAGCGTTATTGTAATATTTGATGACATAAAGTAGTATTAGACTACGTTACTTACATGTGTAGTCGTTTGGGGCTTTGCTGCTTTGCTTCGGTGTTCCCCACAAACTTGAAGCACGGCCAAGAAAGCAGTGCCGGCCGGCAGTGCAGTAGTGCCGTTGCCTTACGAAAGTCGGAACAAACTTTTAAATTAGGCCTTGTAGATCTAATATGAGTGAAGATTCAGCAACTGAATAGCTTATTTCTCGCCTCAAAATTGTTCAGAAACAGATTTTGGTGGACTGCTGAGGTGAAATAAGTGAAAGTTTACGCACTTCATACAACGGAACCCTACTACTCATGCTCAACCCCCATTGGCTCGCAGAACTACAGGGGCCTGAGGAGTGACATCTGCAGTTGGACCCTTCTCCCAATGACAGCTTCTGTAACTTCTGGGAAATATTTGAGTCCCACCTCCTGACACAGTAGTTCAATAGATAATCAGTCCATCAATAGATAAAGCATCAAGAGATAATACGACAATCGAAAATGTAATTATCAATTTATTTATCAAATGGTGAATTAAATATTATTTTCTCAATTTGTTCATCTATTTATATTTTCATTTATCAATTTATTTTTTGATTATCAAATTGTTGATTCATTTGTCTATTGTTTTATCTATTTATGCATGTATTTGAACATTTATTTATTTATTAATTGATTGATTATTGATTTATCAATTGATTATTGAGTGTCACATATGGGCCCCCATACAAAACTGAATGCTTAAGCCATAATACAAAGTCCCTACTGTGTAGCATGGAGGTTGCAGCATCATGCTGTTGGGTGACAGTTTATGTTCCACCAAGACAATGACCCCAAGCATACAGCCAAATCAGTACTTGAATGGCTTCAGAACAAGACTGTGAAAGACTTTGAGGGGCCCAGCCAAAGCCCAGAGTTGAATCCCATTGAAAATCTGCTGAATTACTTGAACATAGCTGTTCAAGGCTGCTCCCCATCCAGTTCCCACCATCATTAAATCTGGTCAGGTCATAATTTCACAATATTCATATGTGCTTCACAACAGTGGCATTTACTACAGCATGGCAGCATCTGGAGATGGGCACAATTTCCCCTTTTGCTTTCACCATGGCAATGGAGGTAATCATTAGGTCATCAGAATGGGTAGTAGGTGGGGAAAGACTGCAGGGACGGCTGTGCCTCCCACCTATCAGGGCGTATATGGACGACATGACTACAGTAACTATTACAGCACCTTGTACCAGAGTTTAAAGTGAAATTTTCACATTCTCTAAAGCTGCTTTAAGTGGGCTATGAACTATTTAGATAATGTAATGGTATATTAATTTGCAATGCTTTTCAAAGCATTTTTGTCCAGTATCTTCTCTGGTTTATAGTGGATAATATTGATTAATGAAATCCCAGTTTAGACTTGGGAGTATAGTCGCCTAAAACATTTGATAGAAGAGCCCTTGTTCCTTCAAATGTTGCTATTTATGTAAACAATAAATCAATGCCAGTTGGAATTGCCAGTCATGAGAACGGTGACACGTGACAGCGTGGAACATCAGATTTTGTGTCACTTTGCATGAATTGCGGTTGACTTGGAATGTCCAGACGAAAACTCTCCCCCCTCCCCTTCCAACACGTCGAGTCCTAGAGTAGCCTTTCATATGTAAATGAAACACTGGTTGGGTATTCAAATTCAAACAAGACAAATAGGGACAGGGTGAAAGCAATCATGGTAAAGACGTACACATTTGTCCCGCTGACATTTTACTTAGGGGGTGAACTTTTTTCTCTCTGGCAGAATTGATAACATAGCCTATTTGGTGGTCAGAAAAACTGCACACGCAGCCATATCATGCTGCATAACGGGCTATACGAGCCTTGCAGTCTAGTATGCCAAACTATTGCCTGTTTGTTTCAAATCTCTTGGATAATTATATTATTCAAAAGCCTATTGCAGTTAGTTTGAAGCAGCAATAGTGACAGTGAATTTACTCGTGTGCGAGTCATGTGACAACATTGACCACATCCTTTACGTTTTCTACCAGCCAGGTGAGGTGTCCAAGGTAAAGTTATGTCACAACAAGAAAAAAAAATTGGTAGGTTAGGCTACGCCACGAGATTGTTGTTACATTCTACCTGATTAAAAAAAAGGATGACACTGGACTATACGGAGTAGACCTGATGCATGCACTGAATATAAAATAGGCTATGAATAGCCTGGTTATAATGCTATAAAAATATATTAGGCTACTGGAGATTGTGTGTCTTTCTCTCCCCATTTCAATGCCGCTGACATGCGCTACATTAGGCTAATAATCACGACCTCACAGCCTAATAGCCAGGCAGTCAGATGCCGCACAGAACCAAGTAACCTCGGCTATAAAATAAGAGCAGCCTAGGTTAATATATCAAAACGGTTTTCTTCGCGTGCTTCAAGGTGCAAACACCCTCGTTCTGCAACAATGTTGCAAACGTGATTGCAACATTGTGTCAATGACCGTTTGTTACGCTAAATGGGGAATAGGGGAGACTACATAAGGCTATACACCGATCAGCCATAACATTAAAACCACCTGCCTAATATTGTGTAGGTCCCCCTCGTGCCACCAAAACAGCTCTGACCCGTCGAGGCATGGACACCACAAGACCTCTAAAGGTGTCCTGTGGTATCTGGCACCAAGACAGCAGATCCTGTAAGTTGCGAGGTGGGGCCTCCATGGATTGGACTTGTTTTTCCAGCACATCCCACAGATGCTCGATCGGATTGAGATCTGGGGAATTTGGAGGCCAACCTTGAACTCTTTGTCATGTTCCTCAAACCATGAACCTCCTCAATCCTGAACAGTTTTTGCAGTGTGGCAGGTCACATTATCCTGCTGAAAGAGGCCACTGCCATCAGGGAATACCGGTACCATGAAGGGGTGTACTTGGTCTGCAACAATGTTTAGGTAGGTGGTACGTGTCAAAGTAACATCCACATGAATGCCAGGACCCAAGGTTTCCCAGCAGAACATTGCCCAGAGCATCACACTGCCTCCACCGGCTTGCCTTCTTCACATAGTGCATCCTGGTGCCATCGCTTCCCCAGGTAAACGACACGCATCCGTCCACATAATGTTAAAGAACGTGATTCATCAGACCAGGCCACCTTCTTTCATTGCTCCATGGTCCAGTTCTGACACTCACATGCCCATTGTAGGCGCTTTCGGCGGTGGACAGGGGTCAGCATGGGCACGCTGACCGGTCTGCAGCTACGCAGCAAGCTGTGATGCACTGTGTGTTCTGACACCTTTCTATCATAGCCAGCATTAACTTTTTCAGCAATTTGTGCTACAGTAGCTCTTCTGTGGGGTCGGACCAGACAGGCTAGCCTTCGCTCCCCATGCGCATCAATGAGCCTTGGGCGCCCATGACCCTGTCGCTGGCTCACCGGTTGAGCTCACCGGCTGGCTTCCTTGGACCACTTTTGGTAGGTACTAACCACTGCATACCAGGGACACCCCACAAGACTTTGGCCCTTGTCAAAGTCGCTCAGATCCTTACGCTTGCCCATTTTTCCTGCTTCCAACACATCAACTTCAAGAACTGACTGACTGACTTGCTTCCCAATATATCCCACCCCTCACTTCACTTGTCAGTGGTTTTAATGTTATGGCTGATCTGTGTATATTCACATGCTGAGATGGACACACGTAGGCCTATTCGTTTTTTTAAAATAATATTTTAGTGGAAGGAGATCTCTGTTCTGGACTTGAGAAAACTCAAATTAGTTCAACTGTATTTCACGATATTCCACGGCAACGTTATAAACATTTATTCAACGTCACTATCGATGGCCGGACGTGACGTAATACCAAACAACCAGCCAATGGGAACCAAGTAGGGAAAATCAACAGACGACTTGATGCAATGGATACACGATGCATGCAATTGAGGAGAGTAACAAGCGCCGCAATGACATTGGTATAATCTCTCCCCCCTCCAAAAGGCCGGCGCCATCGACTAGACGGACACACTGTCCAAACATGGCGGTGAGTTTTAAACTTGGCTAGCTAGCTAGCTATAGCTAACCCTGTTAGACCATAGCCTCAGCGGGAAGTTTTCTCACTAACTAATATGTAAGATATGTTGCTTACTGATTTGTAATTTCTAATGTGTTACAGGAAGCGGAACAGAGGCTGCACAACAATGAGAACAGCATCCAATGATATGATCCACAAGAAGGGTATGAATGCTTGTTGTGACTGATGCTTGTTGGAGCTAGATCGAAGTGTACAGCCTAATTGGGAAACAACTAACACTGAACAATCTGTTTCTGTTTCAACAGCATGATCTCTCTACACAATGAGGCAGTTACAACGTCACTGCCTCGAGGTCGTCACCAGTTTTCCTGATATTGATGTGGATGATATCACGGGTGAGCAAAACCTTTCAAAATTAGCCTGGTGTTAAAGGCTGATATTGAGTCATAACGTTAGAACCACACCAGTCCTATCTAACTTGCCTTTCCAGGGCATTTTTAGGTTCTGCCATGGTACAATTATTATGAGACTGTGCGGTGGACATATATATGGTCGCAGCCTGAACGACAACATCGGAAGGAGGCGGCTAAGATTATGGCATATTACCGCCAGAGAAGGAAAAGGGAAGGCCACCGCTTTACCTATCATTGTGCTGTTGTGTTGTTTTGAGTGCCTGAATAATGTATGCAGTTTGTTTCCATCATTCCGTTTTGTTCAGGAAGTCCTTATGGGAAAATGAACACGGTTTCAGAAAATCTGTGAAACGGTGTTTTCATGTCTAGGATGATTTATTAATGCATATCTTTTGAACAGTTGGCTTTTACTTAATTGGCCTTCCGTGCGGGACTACCGGCCGATCTCCAACCTTCCATTCATCAGCAAAATCCAGCAACGCATGTCCAACCATGAGCTCTTTGAAACCCTTCAATCTGGTTTTAGAGCCCACCATAGCACAGAAACCGCCCTCATCAAGATCACCAATGACCTCCTCACCACTGCTGACTCCGGCCATATAAATATCCTCATTGTCCTCGACCTCTCTGCTGCATTCAACACAGTCTGCCACACCATCCTTCTGGAGCGCATTAGCGCATTATCTTGGCCTCACTGGTACTGCTCTCTCTTGGTTCCGGTCATATCTCTTGGACGTGAAACAGTTTGTCACCATCGGCAGCTCCAGATCCCCCCTGGCCCCAGTCAATCAGGGCGTGCCCCAAGACTCTGTGCTCGGACCACTTTTATTCAGCATTTACATGCTCCCCCTTGGCCATGCATGCTCATCCGCCGGCACGGCCTAGGCTTTCACTGCTACGCCGACGACACCCAGCTCCACCTCAGCACCAAACCCTCCACCCAGCTCCCTCCCCAGTCCCTTGTCAACTGCCTGCATGATTTAAAAGTCTGGATGTCATCCAACCTCCTTAAACTCAACACAAATACACAAACACAAAGCTCATGGTTGTGGCCTCCTGACCATCGACGGCTGCTCCATCTGCCCCTCCTCAGAAGTCCGCAACCTGGGTGTTATTTTCGATTCCACTTTGAGGCACACATCAAATCTGTACCAAATTCTGCCTTCTACCACCTCAAGAACATCTCCAGACTCCGGCCTTCACTCACGCCTTCATCACCTCCCGTCAGGAACTCACTCCCTGTGGAGATCCGCAATGCTGGGTCCATTGAAGTTTTTAAACAGCGGCTGAAGACCTTCCTCTTCAGCCAGGCCTTAGGCCCCAGCTGCTGAATTGTGGCCCTCTGCTTTTTTGCCTTTTTGTCCAGTGTCTTTTGTTTGTCGTATTGTCTTCCTCCTTGTTAGCTTGGTTGTTTTTGTTTTCTCCTTATCTCCTCCTACTCTCTCCTTCTACTGTTAAGTGCCTTGGGTACCTTGAAAGGCGCTCTAGAAATGAAAGTTATTATTATTATTATTATTATTGTTAATCATCACAGCCCACTAATTGTATGTTTTTGTTTTCCTTCAGTTGTTGGAGGTCAGGGGGAAGGTTGTTCGGCCAGATGAGCGAGAACTGTGGTGCACAGCGACAGCTGAACACACGTCTGATGAGGAAGACACCATTGTTGACGGCATGGCTGTGTGGCTTGTGAAGGCGCCTTCCTTCAGGACAGCACAACTGTAGGAGCTCTGCCAGGTTCTTCAGGGCAGGCTGGAGGAAGACCACGGTTACCTACACAGCCATCTCCCCAGGCAGCAGTCTGCCACCTTTTCAGACCGTCAGCCCAGACCCGCTCACCTGATTTAGATCCCACCTTTAAGCCATTCTTTTATTCTTTTGTTCATTTTTTTACTTTTTAATTTTTTCACTTTTTTATATTTGCATTGCTGTGTGTGTGTGTGTGTGTGTGTGTTTACCCACTTACTTTCACTGGTTTGCACATGTTTATTTATTCATTTATTTTTATTTCGCTTTTTTGTAAATGCAATAAACCACTTTTATAGACATAATATTTGCCTACTGCTTTTTTGGGGTTGGGTGTACACTAATTATGCGCTGACAAGAGTTAATGTAATAAACAACTAATCGTCTTATTTTGAAATGGCTATTTATGAATAGGCTACATTATGATAAAATTAATCTATAGCCTAGTTTATGGGCATAAATTGGGAGGAGTTAAGCTAGGTACAGAACCAATGAAACTTGTCCTAGGACATATGAATGGCCAGTAAAATCCCATTTAACGTCATCAGTCTTAGCTGGTCTTCCAATGAAATTGAAAGCCATTACTGCATGGTGTGAAAATTCCCTTTGTTCTAACGAGGTGAATGATCTGTGAATAATTGCAACAATCTAGAATCAGTCCTCATACTACATTGTATGAAAAGGGACAAAATAATTGTCTTCTATTTACTGATGTCTCTTGTTTGGCATCAGATGAACATAAAATTCATGCAATAATTTGAAAATCTTGAAAAAGTTGTTTTTGATCCTTCCGTGTATGAGGGGCAGCTAGGGCAACTGTGTAGCTGGCAAGTTGACCCAGATGCAGGGTTTATCTGTGGATTCTTCCCTCACTGTCCCTCGGGTTTTTGTATGACCATTTTTTTGAAGGCAGTGATTCTTTCCATTATAGAAATCATATTTGATTTTTGTGATATGTGATTTTATTTGTTTTTTGCACTTGTGACCGCCAGCCTGATAAATTGGTGCTAAGACCCACAGAGGCACAGACGACCTGTTGCAGCCCTGCTACCATAGTGGGGGTCTCTAGTTTTATACCTGAAATTAGAGAGATTTCTGTAAGATTAATTTAAAAAATAGTAGATTTACAATACAGCCAATATGCAACAGAATAAGGAGGTCTTGGTGTCCATGTCAAGTTGTTAAGTCATTTTTTCATACTTGCAGGGTAAAATATGCTCCTGTCAATGTATTGTACCCCTATTTCTTGCTCCTTGTTTGTCCCCCTCCTCTTCCAGAGCTACCCCTGCTGTGCATGGAGGTCTTCAACTTTAAATCCTCTCATCATGCCCCACATTGCCATCCTGTCATTCCCCTGTATGGGCTATAAGTCCCCTGTCCACTGAACAGCTTGTCTTCCTTTCTAAGGCCATCTGGATCGGTAGGCTATAATGCATGTCCCCACCCTTGATCCGACGCATATCATATTGGGACTTTGTTGAGAGGACTGTGATCATATGATCCTTTCTGGCATTGATGAATTCCTAATTCCTAATACTATAATGGGTTGTAGTGCTACAGTGTGAACCCTTTTCCGTTCTGTGAGTAATGACATGAATGGATTAAAAGGGACATGCTTTAATTGCCAGTGGGAAAAGCTGGCCTCGATTTGACAAACTGCATGGAAGCTCTAATCAGGTAAAGGTTGCATTGCTATGCTGATGTTTTGTAGCTTGTGTAGCTCCATTCACAGGCAAAATCATATCCTGTTTAGCATTACATTATGTCAGTGATAGAATGTTTGAGCAGAGTTTAATGAAGAGGTGTATTATGGAGACACCAACCTTTAACAAAAACTCAGATATCTCTGTGTGCAAAAATATGTGAACTCCTTCAATCAATAACTTGTGGCAGCAATGACTTCGAGTAAACATCTTCTATAGCCACTTTAGTGTCTGGTGTCTTCCTTGAGGGATTTTCACCCACTCTGCCTTACAGAACTTGGCCACCCGGTGAGGTTTGAGGGCTGTCTCGCATGAACAGCCCACTTCAGGTCCTGCACAGCATTGTAAATCGATTTAGGTCAGGAGTTGGAGCAGCACACTAAACTTCTTCCTGAGACATTCTTTGGTTGATTTCCTTGAATGCTTAGGATCAGTGTATTGTTAGAACAGCCACTTTCAGCCCAGCTTTAGCTCTCCGACTGGTGTTCCTCAGAATTTATGGTTCCTTTAATGATGTCAATATGTCCAGGTCCAGAGCAAGAAAAACAGCCCCAGACCATGACACTGCAGTGGAGGCTTGTAGATCTCTGGATGTTATTTTTGGGTTGTTTTTTTACTAGTTTTCATATTCGTTCATATTGGTTCTTACTTATTTACTTTCTGATGTCCTCTGAGGTCTCCTTAGATTGGCCATTGAGTTTTTTTTCCCACCTGCACGGGTAACACTAAACTGACAGGGTTTCTCATCTCACCTTTCTCACCTTCTCACTTTGCTCTACTTACCTACTTAACTACTTGATTTAACTAATGAAAGTTCACTTATTTCTGCATTTCACTATGCGGATAATTTCCTCTAAAAAGCATGAAATCGGTAAATATAGATCCTTTATTTCAGAACATTTTGATTAAATAAGGATTGCATAATCTTAACTTTAAACTTTCAAGCATGACTGTGCTTGTTGTCAGAAGCCATGAAAGCCAAACACAAAGGCATACAACCTTTTTTTTTTTTTTAAACTAAACGTATGAATGTTCAATTCCAAAATTTTAAACCCATGCACTTTTGATCCGCCCTTGTAATAAGTAGATGTGTCCTTGTTTGGTGGTGGTGACGAGCTTAGCTCATGGGAAAGACCATGTGGGCAGCAAATGGGTTCCACTGAGTTCTGCACTTGCAGGGCTTTGTCTGTCATTACTGACATGGGCTAAGACCACTTTCAAAAATCCCAGAGTAAACACATGCTTCCACAAGTCAGCGATGATTGACAAATAAACTCTGAGGCTATCTGCAACTGAAGCCTTCCCCTATGTGACCCCATTCTACTGCCACTACCCCTTTTTCATATTTTGAAATGTTTGCAGTCCAGTTCCCTGAGTATCCTTCTTAATTGAGACAGTTGGAAGGCAGAGAGAGAAGGTTCTGGTGGGATTCAATCTAAAGCCAGGATGAATACATGCAGTCCCAGAGTTGGGGGGTTTAACCACTACACCATCTCTGGACACAGGTCTCTTTTGTTTTGTGTAGAGGTTTACGGGCGAGTATAAGCTGGGTCTTGCATGTTTTGGTAGGCATACATTCCATACTATGTGCAAAATTGGCTATGAAGCATGTAAAGCTTAAATGATTTAATTATGGAAGTACATTATAGGGTCAACGCAGTCATATCGAGCTATATCCTAAGAACCTAAGACATTTTACTTTTATTTGTTAGTACAAGTATAAAGTGAACAAATATCTAACAAATATAGTTCATATATTTGATTTCACAATATGCTGAATAAATAGTTTTTTAAGGAATGTTAGCCGGAAAACATACACATATGGAAGACACTGAGGTAATTCAGTTCAAAATATGAATATATACAAATATACATCTGTCTTTCCAAAAACACTGATACTCTTACAGCATCAACTCAGAGGTTTTCAATGTGCTACCCAAATCCCACCCCTAAGCCTTGTGGTTTTAGGGATTAGACTATTATGTCTCAATGCCTGATAATTCCCACAGGATATGGCATTTACAATGAGGGTCACTGCAATGAAAACTGTTGACTCGGAAATGCTAGGTAAGCACACAAAAAGCTGATGGAAAAGAACTCTATAAATGAACTCTAAGAAACTTTTGGATACTGTGAAATTAATAACAAACATCAACTCTGAAAATAAATATATTAGCGTTACACATGATTTTCTGAAAGCCAATGAACTTTTTTTGAGTTGTAACCATTTGTATGACTTGTATGACATTGTGTAATGTCAAGTGTGTTAAGTGGATGTCAGAAAAATAACAATTTCAGATGTTTTCATTTAGTGTTTGGAGATGGTTGGTGTCGGGTAGATGTAAATATCTCATTAGACCCTTACCAAGTTACTTACAAGCATTGAAGAAGCACAGATTACACTATAAATAGCATTGTACACCTGGGGCCGTATTCACAAAACATCTTAAGGCTAAAAGTAGCTCCCAACTTGCTGATTTAGGAGAAACTCTTAATGGGGGTGGGCCTAATTTTAGGACTCCTAAATTTTTGGTCTAAGAGCATTTCACAAAGTGTTTTAGCGCTAAAACCAGCTCCTAAATCTGTGCAAAGTTAAGGGTACTCAAGAGGACTCCTAAGTCACTAAGGCCAAAACAAACAATCCTATGCTGGTGTCTGAGTGCCCAAGGACACTGTACACCACTGAGGCAATAGGCGATAGAGGCTTGGGTGCTGAGCCTCCTCCTAATAAATATTTAGAATTATAGATTACATGTTAATATAATCTGCGATGACATGTATAGCGAGGTTCATTTATGTATAAATACATTTATGTTCATTTTTATATAGGCTAATTACATTGAATGATAGAGAATAAAATATTGTGGTCTAGTGTAGTAAAATAATTGGCCTAACGTCCTATTACCTATGGCGGTTGTTTGTCGCTTGAATATTGTAACCTCTGCCCTTCCTGAGACTGCAAAGAATACCAGCGCTTTTTCGTCATCGATGGTTCTGGACATTTTGGTATTTTCTCACGCTTCTTTTTTGGTTTTTGAAGTTATCCCAACTCCAAATTACCCTTTAATAATGTCCTTCCTTTCATGCACAAGTTGGGCAAGAAGTAAAACCTGTTCTTGCATCCAGTTTGGTTTTCGTTTTCGTTTGCACAATGTAGCGTCACACGTCTTCCTACCAGCCATGGTTATTCTAGTCTGATCAGTAAAAAGCTGCTTATATGTACAGTATATCCGCTAATTGTTTACGAGATGCCAGACATGTAAGAGGCTGACGATTAGCTGAACATATACTTGACTAGTCAGTAGCCTATATTATTCTTGGTTTCATGTTTAATCAGTGACACTTACACCTACATTTTTACTTTGAAATCTTTATTTGAATATGGCAACATGATACCTCCTTCTATAGTATTTCTATGATGAAATCACTGACAGAGACCCATTCCCTATCAGCCAATCACTGTGGGTATAGGAAGTAAGCTTGTGACATCATCCATAGCCCTTTCTCTTAGCTTAAGATCTCTCCCCATTCCTTAGTAAAAGTTGGTCTCAGCAGCTTTGTGAATAGATTTTAAGAGAAAACTCTTAGCTAAAAATGTTAAATGCTATTTGGGAGTCCTCTTGGTGGTAAGGTAAAATGTTTTGTGAATACGGCCCCTGATTACTAAGCATTCAGAGGATCCTCAGGCTTATGCATGCCTATTGTTTATTGACTTCACACACTGCAGCCCCATAGTTTAATACAGAAGCTATAATACTTTTTTTTTAAGTAACCGCACCCAGTATGTGAACGTCAATAAGGCCTTCTCAGAGCCCAGGTCTCTAAGCGTGAACAATACAGGTGTGAGCATTTGACAGTCTCTGCTCCAGGCTACAGCAGAGACTTTACATTTTTTCTGACCGTTTGATGCATTTATTTTCAGATAAAGGTACCTCAGGCTATTTTATTTTAATTTAATTTGTAAGCATTTATTTTCTGAGGAAATTGAACATTACCAATTGTTCCTGAGTGGGCTGTTCCGAATCGGCTGTGCTCCAGGCTACAGCAGAGACTATATTTCTTAAGTAGACTGAGTTTTTGGAGAAGAGAGAAAGTACGTGCTGCTTTTTTTTTTATGCTTTCATCATACCAGAAAGCATTATATAGATATGGTATCACAGCTTGGTTTTGATCTGTCCGTACAACTCCGTACAACCAAGATAAGTGTGTAGCAGAAGATGTGCAAATACAAATTCAAAGCTGCTGCCAGTAGAATTTGAGATTTGATGACTTTGTTAACCCCTTAATTCCTGAGTGGTAATGTTTTACATCACTGTCGCAAAGATGACTTGCCACTTGCTTCCACTTGCTTGGAACAAGAATAAACTTGTGTAAGAATGGGAATTAAGCTGTTTTTGTAATGGTTCAAGACATGGGCATCAGGAGCCAAATTCAGGTCAGTCATCAGGCACTTAACCCTTAACAGAAAACGGCGCTCTCTCACCTATCGGGTGATCCTTGTTCGCCTAGTGTTAAATTGTCACTAATGTGTTAAGCTTTGTTACTACAAT
The DNA here is from genome assembly GCA_034670405.1 of Hoplostethus atlanticus. NCBI lineage: Eukaryota > Metazoa > Chordata > Actinopteri > Trachichthyiformes > Trachichthyidae > Hoplostethus > Hoplostethus atlanticus. The sequence continues at coordinate 427,627 of JAXDDX010000048.1, forward strand.
GGTTAATCTATGTGTGGCAGGTTTGTAATTTATTAGATAACAAAACATTTTGGTAAACAGGCTACAATGTTTTGATACTGAAAGACAGCTAACCTACCGATGCATAGCAATATAGTAGAGTGGATCTATTTTTCTTGACAACACGTTGAGTGGATGATTATCACAATTAGGACTTTAGTAACTGAAACTACAGCAACAGTTGATGCTGCACATCTATCTAGGTGTTGTGGGACTGGTCAACATCTGTACTTGTCTGTGGATTTGTTCGTGTACAAACAAGTAGGGCAGTCCTCTTCCTGTTTTGGTTGAGGACCGATTGAGTCTTGCACGATTAACAGAAAATCGTACTCGGCGACACATAGAATAAACACACAGAATAAACAAATTCTCAAGTGGAAGGATCACTCATCACCACCTATTATCTCTGAGGCAGGGGCCCATACTCTGCTGTCTTGGGATTCTTTACATTTTTTCTGACTGTTTGACGCATTTATTTTAAGATAAAGGTACCTCAGGCTATTTTATTTTAATTTAATTTGTAAGCATTTGAGTTCTGAAGAAATTAAACATTACCAATTGTTCCTGAGTGGGCTGTTCCGAATCGGCTGTGTTATCCGTCCCATTAACTTGTTGTTGAAATCAATAGCAAATTACTGAGTGTGTCGTGAACGGGTGTTGAGGGGGGGTTGTTCTGGGATGAGAGAAACTGTTGTTGAGCCTTCTGGAGGTACTGTAGGCCTAATTCAATGAAACGTGATGGGAGGTGCCCACTTGATAACCCAAGTGACAAACCCATACTCACACACTCAACCCTGTAATTAGGTGGCTAGTGAATGGTGCTGCCTGTCTCATGGTCCTGTAGATTTATGATGGCGTAGCCTGATGTCCTCTATTGTCTCTATTTGTGTGTTAGTGCATCATTCATTATGACATCTGAATTGGGATTCTGTATGAATGCTCACCCTGGATTATGGCACAAAGGATCAACATCAAATCCTGTGTGATGGTAAATGCAATGCAACTTTGGGGAATATGTCTAGTTACATTTCCATGTCAGGCTACTTAAATGAATGTAATTCCCCTGGACCCAGACAGATCATGGTGACCATGGTAACTACTACCCAGAATCTTGGTGTGACTCTAGATGAGGCAAAATTGCAGCAACCTGATCCTGCCTATTCACACTCAGTTGAGCTAACCCTAACCCAGCTCCTTATTCAAGCTTTTGTCATCTCCTAACTGAACTACTGCAACTCCCTCCTAGTGAGCCTCTGAAAACACTTCCTGCAGCCCATTTCATCTTGAACCTCCTCAAATTCTCCTATGTTAACCTCCCTTACACTCCTTTCATTGGCTGCCCTACAAACCCATACCTCCAGGCTATGGTCCAGTCCCACACCCCCATACCCTCCAGGCCATGGTCCAGTCCTACACCCCTATACCCCCAAGCTGTGGTCCAGTTCTTCAAGAAGCCAGACCAGGCACTGTTTGCCTCTAGTTAAAGCACACAGGAATAGCAGAGACAGATGGCACCACAAAGCCCAACATCTTATTTGAAGCCCAAACTCTAGATAGTAATTTAACTGTGGTCCCATGGTGGCCTGCGTGTTGTTTACATCTGCCAGAGACGTGGTTGCAGCGAGCTCTCTGTCCATAGCTAAGTGCAGAAATGAAGGGTCAACCCAGATTCTTCACTTCAGATGGGCGTCTTTCTCTGTGAATCAGGCCCATAAACCTTTCCCTTCATTGAAATGTATCATTCTCATTGACCTTTTTCGGTGAAAACCTGTCTTTACTTCATCAGCAGATTAAAGTTGGCATTAGCTTGCTGAATTAGCATGTTTGAGAGCAATGCTCTATACTAATCTGGGAAACTTTACCCACTTAATTACTACTGTACATCCTTTTGGCATAGCACATAATGATTGTGTAGGCCTATGCCTCAGTCTAGATAGCAATCTTGATAGCAGAGTGTGGTATACAGATTGTTTTGATTATATTTAAATAGGTATAATGACACATTCATTCACATACATGGCAGCATTCACATACATTCAATAGGCTTGATTGTAGAGACACATACAGCTACACCATGCAGCTAATTGCTGCATGGTGGCTAGCATTGTTAGCAGTCACTCTTTATGCCTGTTAGTATTACAAAGTTATACCTTTTCATCACTTTATAGTCTGACATTGGAGACAGACAAATATGTCAACATGACTGACATGGCTAATGACAAGAGAAAATTACAAAGTAGATGTTGAAATTTGGTTCACAAATTAGAAATACAAGATGGGCCCTATAGCAATCAGATGTGAATTACTGATGAGTGTAGTTTGTAAAGTGTCTGTACTATCATGCAGAGTTGTCTGTCTTTATATATGCCAATCTCAAGCTATGTATCATGGCAGCCTGTTCTCATATCAAGTGCGTAGTGTAGTAGTTGCAGTTGCAAAAAGTAAGCCACACAAGGGTGTGGAGGTTGGGGTGGTGGATGGGCGTATACACTTCCCTCCAGCATCGGTTTGAGTTTTGACCAATACAAAGAAGTTTTCCGCTGTGAAGTATTTGTTTTCAGTGAACATTTTAATTATTTAACCATGACCAAAACCATACCCTAGCCATAACCAAACTGTTTAGGTGCTTAACCTTAGCCAAAGTTGTAGTTGCCTAAACCTAACCTTAACCAAAGCCTAGCCTTAACCAAGGTTGTTTTAGTTGTCTAACCTCAACTGAAGTTGTTTTAGTTGCCCTAGCTTGAATAAAAGTAGTTTTATTTGATTTTGTCGCACGCACAGTGATAGATTACACAGCTGACCATGCGTAGCTATAGTACAAATCAAGGGTGCATAACTTTGCGTGAGATATGTATGATGTTAAGAACGTGCTCTGGAATGTTTTTTTATCGTCATTGCAATAACAAACAATTTTGATCACCCAACTTTATTCCAAAATTACAATGAATACATTTATTTTTTAATAAATGTACAATACTTAATTTTATCATTTCAATAGACAATCTTGATGATTCTTACTTAGTATGTGTTATCTTGGACATTTTAAGAAAATAATGTTAGCTATGGGTCCTCATCACAAAGGTGGTACCCAAAAACAAAAAGGGAATGATGTTGCAAAACTGCCGAATTTAGATGAATAAATTCATACACAAGCTTTTGCCAGATCCACATGTCGAGGTGGAGCATTTTGAAGATGATGTGAACGCTAGCTCTGTGGCTGCTGGCATCTCCTCACCACCTGTTTTACAGACTGCAAGCCCTCAGCCCGACATGAGGTAGAAAGCTCATAATCTGGTAGCCAGTTTGCCAAATTAGAATTAGTGGGATTGCTGACTAAGCAATACTACTACTACTTCTGCTACTACTACCACTACTACAACTGTTACTACTACTGCTACTTCAACTACTACCACTACTACCATTACTACTAATGCTACTTATACGCCTATTCAAAGTAGATATCGCAGTCTTTTTAGATGTGTGTATCGACTGGGAGACTGGGTGTCAGTTGAAGCTGACACATTCAACAGCACCCAGGAATTGTTCAAGAGAAAACGTTGGACTGTTGAAGTGGTGATGAGTCCTGATCTCAATCCCATTGAGAACGTATTGTGAAACCTGAATTGTGCAGTTGGTCAAAGGAATCCATCAAACATTGAACGCTGGAGTGGGTTGCAATTGAGTAGTGGGAGAAACTGCCAGCAGAAAGGTTCATTGCCAAAGGCTGTGCAATAAACTATTAGCAAAAGGTGCCAATAATCATGGCCACTTTCCACTTTTGAAGCCATCTTTTTTTATTATTATTATTCGTATTCGATCATGTGCTGTTAAATAAAACTGATGAATGTGTGAAGATCGAAAGTTGTTTCAATTTGCATTTATTTCAGACAATACTGTACATTAAATGCAAGGGTGCCTATAATCTTGGCCAGAACACTAACACTGATGTAAATTATGAGGGTCTTTTAAGGGGTAAATGCATAAACCAGTGCTTTTCTGAAAATGCAATTGATTTTTCTTTCTATCTGTGTTTTTTTGCCTGATTTTATGATGATCACCGACTGGAGGTCTCATGTCTCTTCTTTCTGTTTAGGTGATGGCCTGACACTTGGCTGGCTGAAGTGCTCCCATATCCTGGCAGTTATCAGATACTTTTCACCCTGATTGGTCTGTGGAAATCTCTCAGCACAGTTTCCAATTACTCTGCAGTGCATCCAGACCACCATCTCACACACACACATACACACACACACACACACACACACACACAGACAACGTCATGATATTGGGGGTTGTTTCTGTGCCTGACTTCCTTCTGAGAGCCTGCAGAGATGGATTCAGGCCCCTCACCCCACAGAGCTGCCACTGTCTCTGCTCATAATTGTTGGCAGCATCGGCTTGGGTGTTGCTAAGCCTCCCAACCCACCCCCGCCCAGCCCAGGATGCCAGGATGCCCATCACTCAGGACAACGCCCTCAGCCTCCTCCCACTGCTGGAGGACTGGGTTGGGGCTCAGACCACAAGACCAGACCAAGACCACTGCCAGAGTCATGACAACTACCACTACAGGGTACTTCTTTCTCTTTAAAATAGTATATTTGATAGATTATTTTTTTTCCTCTTCAAATGTGGTGGCTTACAGTAATGTCAGTGTGTATATTTGATCAGATAATCAGATAGAAACCCCATGAAATGTAGAAAATTTATATATAAACATTGCTTGTAAAATCTCAATGTTTTGGCTATAACAGTGTTGTCAGCTGTCCGTTCCAATAAAGGACAAAATTGGAAGGTTCAGCATTTATGCAGGGTATTTTTGTGTTTAATAATTAAAGTTTAATTATTTGTTATAGGCTTGTGTATGAAACAATATCATCTAACTTTATCCACCAATTCTCCTCCTCTGCCTCCACCAGGATGTGGACCAGGACTCCTACCAGGATGGGGAGGGCAACAGCGTCTGCAGTAGCAGCATTTCTAACAATGTTAATGTGGGCGACATGTCTCTGTGCCTGGCCGCCATCCAGAAGCTGGTGGAGTACATCCAGCTCAACTTCATGGAAGGTGACAGAGCTCCAGAAGCCGACCCCCCCTCCCCCAGAGAGGGGCTAGACACTGAAGTTTGTGCCGTTTGCCTCAATAAGGCTGATGGAGACGCTGCCGCGTTTGGCCTCAGCTTTGGGAACATCCCTATCTTTGGAGACCCTGAGGGAAGGAAAAAGGGAGGCCGAAGGAGGAGGAGGGACCAGGGGCCCATTCTGGATGTGGGCTGCATCTGGGTGACGGAGGTGAGGAAGAGGAGCCCGGCAGCCCACTGTGGAAGGATCAAACTCCGAGATGAACTGCTGTCACTTAATGGGCAACTGATGGTGGGAGTGGATGTCAGCGGAGCCAGGTAGGACTAGTTCTGCTGTCAATGGAAACTGGCATGGACATTGAAACATGGGAAATTTTGTGAATTAGTCTGATTGATTTCCTTTCCATTTATAATAGAAGTGTGGTGTATGACAAATTAACACAGTGTACATAATAAGCACAATGCTAGGGACACGTACAGTACAGTAGGTTTTCAGTCTATACTCAATCTCTTAGAGGATTTACTCTAAATATATCATTGCTAAATCACTCAGCCCCGCCACTGCAGGCTGCTTACAACACTGTCTGACACTGTCATACTTGTGACGAGTAGTAAGAGTTTGGTAACTTGCTGGTCCTCCTTGTAAAGGAGCCATTTTAAGGAAAAGGGTTAGGTGTAGAGTTCGGACATTTGGACACAATGCCTAAGGGTTGGACTTTCCCCTGGTAAAGGTCCGCTGTGGTTTGGCCAGAGTGTGGCTTCACCATGGGAAAAGGGAGAGTAAGGGTAAGATGGGGAGAACAAAGGAGAGATAAATATAGATAATGGAATGCTGAGGGACAAAATTGAAATGGTGCATTTCTTGGATTAAGCAACTGTAGTAGTAGCAGTAGTAGTAGCAGTTACTTTAAGTAACTATAACAGTGTTGTAGTGTTGCTTACAGCTAGCCCACTAATGTGTGTGAAACTGGAAGTAGTGGTGGGATGGGAGGGCAGATACAGGGAAGAGAGAGAGCCTTCAGAACGCCAAAGAGGCTTAATATAGAAAGAATAAAGTGAAGAAAGAAACAAAAGGGTAATGGAAATAAAGATGGTAAACAAGAAGTGAGAGGACAAGGCAGTGGTTGGTCTGGCTTCTTTACTGTGAAAGTTAACTCCCCAGCTATTTCCCACTGCCAGCCAAGCAGAACGCTGCCCACAAAATGGTGACTTGCCTGATTTAGAGAAGAGAAGAGAAGAAGCAGAGGTGTATGAAAAAAGACACAAGCCTAGTTTTAGATTGAATAGCTTTTAATCATCCACTCAAATGGTTTGTCTTGGTCATTGTGGTCTGCTGACTGGGATCTGATCTGCTGACTGAGTCGAGCTCCCTAGCTAAAATGACATTTAGCCCACCTGTTTTTGTTAACACGACAGTGCAAGTGTCCTCTATGCATCCAGCAATACTTCATCATTTCAAGATAAGTTGTCTAATGCAGAAATACCTCGATTTCTGGTGTTGAAGCTCTAAAAGGGAGGTGGGGTAGAAGGACATCCAAAGGCTTTGTGCTTTGGTTCCTACAGACATACAGTACAATAAATGAAACTACAGGTATGTGTGTGAACCAATGGATGATAAATGGAGATCTTGCAAAGTGGTAAATAAATGATTGAAACAAATGTATGTGTTGTGGTTAAGTCAACCCAGCACTGTAAAAAATGTATTGTAGAATTTACAGTAAATTACGGAAATAAAGTTGCCAATAAAATTAATAAAAATAACTTTGGTTTACTGTAAATTAGAACTACAACATTTTACTGTACATGTACTCCAATAACTTGCTGTAAAAAAATAACAGCAATTAGTTGGATTTTTACTGTAGAAAAACAGTACAATTATCTAATTACAATATATTATTGTAATTCTATTGTACAGTCATCACCTGTATATTTATATATTTACAGGATTTACTTGGCAACTTGAATTGCCGGTAAAGTACTGTAATTGTTTTTAAAGTACTTTTACTGTAAACTTACAGTGATCTGTCGCAGGTGTTTTTACAGTAATTTTTAAAAAAGTAATCTTTCCATAACCCGTAACCTAAGCAGCACTTTGCGGGTTGTGTTCCTGAAACATTTGCATTACCAAAACAAGTAAAACACAACAAAGATTATGTTCTTAAACATGGTTTAATAAAAACCTCTGTATAGCAGTAACAGTAACAAAACCATCCACATCTGCACAGCCCATTCAATAAGCTTCCATACTACAAATTCACCATTGCTTCGGGGGAATAATGCCACTAGTGTCAAGATTATGACTCCATCACAAACCACTGGGTACATAACTACCCTTCCCCTAGCACCTACACCTTCAATAATTAAAATTTTGAAAAGGCTGGATATATGACAGCAATGTTGGAACAGCAAGTTTCATGTCTGTAGAAAACAAATAAACATTCCCACCATAAAACAGGACAGAATAACTTACTTAGCCATTGAAATGAAAATAACCTTTCCTTGGCACATATAACCCAAAAATGGTATTGGCATGTTTTGACGTCAGTTTTGACGCCAGTTTTAGATAAATTTCCAAACATCGAAAAAGCATTACTTCCTCAATAATGATCCAATTTCAGTGCACATTCAATCATTTTTAAACCCCTAAGTTGTAAAACACAAAAAGGGTCAACCCCAGTAACAAACTTAATTTACTTGAGCAGGTCAGAATGAACTAAAATAAAAATAAAACAAATGTATGTCCATTATCCATTGTCCATTATGTATGTCCTGAGCAGAGTAGATACATGTGCATTCATTGTGTTTCTCTTCTTCTGCACTACCTTTCCGCTCTTCTTGCTGATGACCTCTGCTGTGGCAGTCTTGGAGCCAGTGGGTTGATTCCAACAAAACATACAAACAAAGATCACATCCAGACAAAGTTTTAGAAACATGATTAAACATAATGGTCCCCTGATACTTTAATGATCCATTTTTTAAATGTTTTTGAATCTAACATTAGCCGTGTGTTTCTGAACAAAAATAATCCAGAATTGTGGGACTGATTAAAAAATTTGATGAAATGATAAATGTAAATACCAGATATAAAGCTGACCTTCAGTAAGCATGTCCCATATCCATCTTTTGATAAAATGTACATATTTCTTGAGTGTATAGAAAGAAAAACGTGTATTTTTAGTTTTTCAATAGTGTTTGTTGTCTGAAGTTTCCTCACAGGCGTGCCTACCTCGGTTCAAATAATGGCTTTGTAATATGGGTTTATTCGCTGACAAAGGAGCTGGATGAACGTAGAGTTCGTAGGCTGTAGAGTTCCTTCTGTGTGAAAAAGTACGGCCACTTACTCCTCAGCTCGGCTATCTTTGGTGCTGGGCTAGCATTGACGGCACAGCGCTGCGAGAGTTGTCCTCTGTCACCTCCTGCTGGCCCTTCTCGGGAATAAAGCTCCTCCATTTCCTTACGCTTTGCCTCCAGCGTTTCTTCTGTTTCTTTTGGAGGAAAGTCAGGCTGCCATCTCACACAGTTGGCCCTCTTGCACTGGTTACAGTCAATAGAGCCTGAGAATGTTTTTTTCTGCCTTCGCCGTACCACAGGATTATCACGATTCAGATGCTCAACATGCGTTTTCAACTGATTACGGAGGGATCCATAGCCACTCTCAATTGTAGTGCCATCTTTCATGGTGTCAGCAAAGCTTTTTGGGTGCTATTGTACGGCAATCTGCTCTGGTCGGATTAAGCTCAGTGACTCTCATCTCATCCACAGTTATTCTCACCATTGTTTTTGGTTTGCCGTGGTGGGCCGTTTGCCTGTGGCGATTGCTGCTCTCAAGTTTATTGTTACCACTATTCGAAGTGGTTGAACGGGGAGTGCTGGATGTGGATGACTTCTGTGAAGGGGAAAGGCTTGATGGCTCCAATAGTAATGTATCGGTGGCACCATCTGCGACACTCCCTGCTTGTTCTGGAAGTAAAATATTCAATTAGCCTAGTTGCTCAACTCAACTTGCATTCAGAAATAAAGTAACATGTCCTCTCAATGGTACAGTACCCTAGTTGTATATCTTTAAGCAATTCTGAGAAATGTTTCTTTTGAACTTATTAGACTTAGCACCTTGAACAAAATACAATACCTTCAACTCTCCATGTATTTAGCAGCTTTCGGCATTGTATTGGTCTGATGTGATCCTGCAGACCTTTTCACAGACCTTTGATATTGCTTGTGGTCTCTGTATGAATGAGACTTAAAGGCAGTAAATTTCCTAAATGCGTGTGAACAATTTGGCACACCACAAGTAAAAGAGCAATTCGGTGCATTTCTATGAAGTTGCTGTGTGAATGAATTTAAAACAAAAGCTTGCAGTTGGCTGCCACAGTTCAAGCTGCAGTACCTTGTAAAATAATGATTTCTAATAACTTTTTTAAAATTGAAATCCCAAAAATAACCCTTTGAAGAAGAGTGAACCTACAGTGATGCTTCTTTGTATTGCAAATGTGGAGGACACCACAGTGAAACTCATAGGCTACTTTGTAGAAAAGTGTCCAAGGGTCTAATTTTGCTAAAACTGCGCAAGTTATACAGCCATGATATCAGCCATAGTCGGTTTGTGAAGTATAGGCTATGATGAGAACCACGAGAGACGGAGAGGGACACACACACTTACACACAGCCCTCATACCCGGGAGCAGTAATGTTAGCAAACTCCTGAGTTTGTTTTATACAAGAGCTTTCAGCCTATCAAACTAACATTTGTGATTCAACTGAGAGCCGTTGCCGCTGCAGCCGATACTGCTGCGCGCAACGGACATACAGATTCAAATAGCGTTCAGGGCAAGGGAAGGGCACGTTAAAAAACAGTATATGGAATGGAACAGAAATATTACGTAGTTGGTACTTCACAGGATTCACAGGCTCCCGATGCAAAATTCCTTCTCAAATTGTAAAAGAAAAATGTGCAATGACTGAGAATGGCAGCCTAGACGAGACTGGCCCGGGCATGTGCAGAGTGGGATGCCCAATTTTCGTATTTTAGGTGGGGAGACAGCACCAGTGTGAAGTCGTCTTCTTATTTTATGTCTGATAAATGTAAAATATTATTTTAATCCATTTACCTGATACTGCTTCAGTCACAGTTCACAGCTTGTACAAGAATCCACCTGCAGACCGCGCACTCCCATAATCCACTGGAGTAGGCCGTTATTAAAAATCGTTATTGTAAATTGCGATCTTGTATATTGTTTGCTTAAATTTACTGTAAACTTCATAATATTTAAACTGTAATCATTCGTTGGCCCAAGATGCATTGCAGTCTACAATATTATATTGTTAACTGATAAAACAGGAAATTACTGTGTGGTTTTACTGTAAAAACTACAGCAATTGTATGGTGTATATGGATTAACACAAACGTAGGTTTAGCAAAAGACAATGTGTAAAATAAGCTGTGCACAAATGAATAAAGTGTGCGATGTCTGCTGCAAGCCGCATAGTCACAGAAATGTTAACCATTGTTTGTCTTTAATGATTTGCAAAATACATTCATTAATTATACCCTCATTAGTCATGTTATCAATTAGAGTTAAGATAAACATGCAACAATCATTTCCTCCACAGTGTAGTCACTGCCATAACACCTGATTTTTTTTTTTTTAATGAGCTATGTCAATTAAAAATCTATTATTATATATAAGTAGGTATATATGTGTGTGATGTGATCTGATATGATCAATTTTGTGTATTTCACAAAGAAAAAAAACATGGTAGTTTGGATTTGTCTTGATAAATACAATTTGAAATGTGATTAAATATTCATTCTAAATGACTTCATTAAAATAGGAAAATGCATTGTAAAATTTCTTTCTGTTACGGTAGTGACAACATTTTTGGAAAGGAGAGAAATTCTGGAAATTTTTGAAAATATGTAAAAATTTGTGACTGTACCTTTTAGTAGATTTGTGTATCTTAGATTTAGACTAACACATATATTCTTGAAATTGTGAAAATAGAATACAAATTTGAAGATTTTTGCACCCCCAATATACATAAAATGATTCACAATCCAATAGTTCATTCATTGAATAATGTGTCTGAATAAATTTCTCTGAGCAGTGTGATAGGGACGTTCAGTATGGATAGGTCCATCAAATAGATCTCTATGCTGTTCCTGACATCCTCTGATGACAAGTCATCCCTCCTACCGCTCCCCCCAAACCCCAATTCTTCCATGACCTTTACTGTCCAAGCTGAAAACTATAGGGAGGATATACAATGACTGAGCAACAGAGGGTGTCAGCAATGGCGTGGAGAACCCACCTCTTCCTACCATTTCACTTCAAGCCCTGAGGAAACCCTGGGGGAGGGTCTTAGAGTAGACCCCTCCCCACCACCTTCCCAAAGCCGCCCAGACCCATGCTCACAGATGGTCTGCTGGATTAAAGGGGTACAAACTGGATTGGCAGGTATTACCGTGTGGAAGCTAAGGAACCCACTTTTTTTCTGCCCCAAATTAAATTCCTTTGTATGAGCGGCTTTTGGGGATGATTATAAATGGTGTTTTCTTTTACATGGTAGAAGCAGGAAAAGTGAGAGCCATCTATATGCAATTCAGAGTAATTAAATCTGTCCATTTTTATGTCAAAAAAGGGTCTGGCCCAGTGGCTTGGTCCACTGGTTTTTGATGCTGCACTTTTTGCTGGGTTATTTTTTAATGTGGTGGAAATATTGAGGTTGTGATGGGACAGTAAGGTGATGGGATGTTATCAGTTCTTTGGGTCCATACTCCCATCTCACCAGTGGCAGGACCACAGACAGCATGGGAGCAATACATTGTGGCTGATATTATCCTATGGCAAAACATGTAGTTATATTCAAACAACACATTTTATGTTCATTCTCATCATTGGTGACTTTTTAAATTCAAGTGATTTATGCTAGCAGACACCTGGAAGTCAGTCAGTTAGTCCCTGTTTTGATATGTTTTCCTTGGGTGTGTGTTGTTAACATGAACTTAGCTATACAAACATGTTAGCACTGTTGGCCAACTAAATTTATGCTACATTAGCCCATTAGCCTAACTTTATTACCAAAGCTCTGGCTGTGACCTCATCAGAATATGGGGGGGGGGGGGAAATCCATCATAGTATGGTGTATATTGCAAGAGCAGTGTGTGGTAATTTCTTTATTCTTAGATGTTTAAAATAAAGCTATGATACCTTTATTTTGCTTTAAACATAACAACAAATTAAATATCTAGTATATATAACATCACTGCAGCTAATGAAAAACAATATTGCAGGATGTCTTCTACTGTTATTCACCCAAATGCTCCTATGGCAACCTTGTAACTAGCACCCTGTTAGTGTTGTTTTAAGAAGATTGCCATTCTCAAGTACATGAAAATGGATGAAATGCCTCCCTTGTGTAAGGATGTCACTTGACGAAGGTTGGCGTGGTACTGGTGTGAAGCAGGGGTGTGGTAACTGTTGAGATGGTAGCGGAATTTGTTTTGCCATGACTTGTGATTACAGGGTGAGGCGTTGTCTTCTGTCTGATTCCCTTTGTGTTCTACCGCATACACTCTGCTTATGCTCTGTTTGAGTGAGGAATCTGGGGACTTTGTGTTTGGTGGATTTTAACTCTGTGCAATATACAATAAATAAGTAACGGAGGGGTCTTTGTTACACACTCTATTGGCAATGTAAGGGAACATATCTTAACAAAGAAAAAATGATAATAAAAGACACCTATGTGTTTATTGACTCCAAATAGGAATGAAAATGAGGTATAGGCCTACATGTGTTTTGAGTAGCCTGCCCGATAATGTAGGTTAATTAGTAAATGTAATGTGATGGTCCGGCTGGACCACAAATCTGCAGTGGTGGAGAAGGCTTCAAGGTAGCGAATCTCCTTTAAGATTTTCTCCCGACATTCCGCGTACAGTTCTGGCAGACACTTTTGGTTAAAATACTTCTGACAAGGCAGCTCGGATCTTTGGTCCAGAATACGAATCAAATTTCTGACCCGTCTTTCTCCACGATCTGAATGGGCACCATATCCATGGCGATATATTGTACGGCTGCCCTTGTAATATCCTTCCATTTTTTGCTGCTTTTATCATAAGGCACAGCAGCAGTGAACGAAGCCTGGAGTGACAGCTGTGTTGCCTTGGGACGTGCTCCGCTGGTGCTGCTGCTGGCTGAACCACTTGTGCTTTTGGCCCTTGTGTCCTCGTACTCACGGGCGTGCGTGCTTTTTAGATGGTGAAATTTCTGTTCACGTGAATAGCAGCAGGCTATAGCGAATATGCTTTATGTTTTCTTTGCAACAAAATAAAGACACGTAAACATTTATCACGGTAATTACAGTTTTGCAAAATCCATGTCATGGCAGAACTTGTGATGGTGACAAAAACTGGTATACCGCCCACCCCTATTTCAAATACACACTTTCATTGAGTTACCTGATTCATAGCCTGTATATGGAAACATTAAAGAACTTAACGGCCAATTTAACAGACCACTGGCAAGATGTTTTAGCTTATTTGGGGGAATAATGAAAGTTATGAATTTTGGCATCACACTTTGGTAAATAATTTCTTCAAAGCATTTTTTTTCTTTCCCTGCCTTACCTATTCCCATCCCGGGTCATGGGGGGCCTGGAGCCTATCCCAGCATGCACTGGGTGGAAGGCAGAGAGGAGAGGCTCTTCCACAAAGCGAGATTACCGGATAAGCAAGGCTTATTTCAGTAAGTCAGACTTATTTTCAGGGAGTCAGTTGTCGTCAAATTTAGGTTAGAAAATAGGACTGTTCTTTTCGGGCTTTCTAAAAGGACCTTTTGTTAATTTGTTTTGTTTTACCATTTCCGTTTATTTAGCTGAAAGTGCCATATTTCTGCACTACTTACACCTTTGCACCATATATTTTATATTTATATATATATATACATTATATATTTTATATATATATTATAGATATTTTGTACCCTGTTTACAATGTCATCACTGTTCATTCTGTACATATCAGCATATTCATATCTAGCCCTTACTGTTTATTTAATGTTTATCTTACCATTATACATAGGCACATACTCGGCACTTTACTGCTATTTGCACTTCTGGTTAGATGCCAAACTGCATTTCGTTGTCTCAGTACTTGTACTCTGTGCAATGACAATAAAGTCTAATCTAATCTAATCTAATCAGTACATTTAAAGGAATAAAACCGATACCAATGAGAAAGTTTAACATTTTATTGAAACTATAAGCTTAAAGGGTCATATAACCAGTCAAGGTTCTCCTCACCAACCATGTGAATAAAACTTAAAACACAACAATACTTAATACTATATCAATAGTGCCCAGTCAAAGCAATGCAATCTACTTCAGCAAATGTATGTAATATGATTTCTAGATTCTATGTATTTAGTACTAGCTGTAACTTTGTAGGATACTAGGATACTAGCTAATAATGTCTGGGTTTAAATGCAGCAGCACAGCCAACTCATTTTCACCTTTGGGAATGTTTGTATGAATGTGTCTGTGTCTGTTGGCACAGAATAGTTACATTTTGTCCAGGAAATTATCGAGTGCTGGGATGCCCTCCTTGAGGCCTTTGCGTTTGCGAGTCTCAGCAACGACCTATGCTGGTCGTAAAAAACACTGTAAAAAATAATGTGCTTGTTCTACTTAAAAAAAATTAGGTAACTATTTGCATCAGCTTTTTGAGTATTTCCAACAAGTAGTATTTTTAAGTATAATATACTTTGCTTTTAGTATTTTACATACACAAATATATTTAGTGCAAACAATTAACTGCATCTCAAAAATTGCTTTGATCCAACATAATTTACTCAGGTCCAGAGCTGTTATTTTAAGTTTGCCCTGCTTAATTTGATCAATTCCAGAGCTGTTATTGTAAGTTTGCCCTGCTTAATTTTATCAGTTCCAGAGCTGTTATTGTAAGTTTGATCTGCTTAATTTTCTCAATTCCATAACTGTTATTGTAGGTTTCATCAACCAGTTTAACTAAATTAGTTACTTGAGGTAATCAGGTTAGTAAAATGGAATAAAATGGCTTCCTATTACTCATTCATTTTCACAAATCTACTCAAAAAGCTGATGCAAATAGTTACCGCAATTTAATTTGGGATCATTTACTCATTTATCTCTGTACAGATTATGTATAAAAGTAAAATACATCAGAGGACTATGTTTGAACCAGTTTATTGTTTGCAGTAAACACTGCACAGTTTTGAAAAAAAAAGTTAAACACTGCACACTCCTGACTGCACACACTTGACTGTTCAAGCTCGACGCTCGTATTGTACCTCAGAGAACATCAATCCTGTGAATCCATCACACTCCTGATACATTGTGGCAAGGGGTCCATTAAACAGAAATGAACAATGTGTCAATCTCTTATGACTAGATGCACAATGAGTCTCTTATGACTAGACCCTAGAACCTAAGAACCTAGAACCTAGAACCAGGTTACTCGCCTAGAACCAGCTAGGCGAGTAACCTGGACTTGAGAGCTACGACCTTGGGGGAGGTCTTGAGAGCATCTAGTTCTAAGAAGACTTTTTGGAACACCTCAAAGGTGTATTTAAGTTCTTTTGGGTAGCTTAGGTTCAAGCCATAGATAAGTCCCATCAGCAAGGTACATGCCTGTGCAAAACTGGGAATACCAGCCAAGACCTCAGCTCCTTCGATGCAGATCCCATGCTCTAGATCCCGATGCAGATCCTTCACCATGAACACAGTCAGCGTGTGCTGAATGAGGTCCTCTCGGATCATGGTGTCGTCAACATCCTGAGGATTTAAAAAACAAATTATTCAACACTTTGAACTTAAATGTACATGCTACAGACTATGCTACTAGAGCCATGAAATCAAGCTGTGCAATCTGAGTGGGGAGAGAGGAGGGAAAGAAAGGAATCTCCCTATAATTGGACCCATGTCTACGGTGATGCGGTGGGTGATGCGGGACGAATATCTCGGCAACCGGGCATTGTGTGAGGGGAGAGCAGTGAAGAGAGAGGTTGCCAATTAGTGATTGTGTGCCCCAACGGGTATCAGTCCTAGTGAAATAGAATATAAAAACCTTGTATTCTTTGATCAGGTCCTCCACGCTTTCGCCAAGGTATGTGATCAGGCCATGGATCACACAGTCTCTTTTTTCCTCAATGGTGTTGCACTGGGATTACACAGATTACATACAGGTTATCCAAATAGTTGCATTTACTACAGGCAACCAAATAAATGTCAATTTTTAACTGCAATGTGAATGTATTATGAGGGCATACCCCATACAGCACTTCCAGGATGCTCTGCAGCCGGGACCTCACAGCACCTCCTTTTGACTTAAACAGGTCCAACAGTTTTGGCGTATATTCGTCCAGCTTCCGCATGAAGGTGGACTGAAGTGGAACAGTCGTTATTCTTCTGAACTCCTCCTCAATCTGTGAGAGAGAGAGAGAGAGAGAGTGAGAGAGAGAGAATAAAAGAGTACTTCAAGGGAGTAGAGGGAGGGAACATAGCCTATCCTCTGAACAGATCAGAGCATGTGCAGAGTGAGAAAATATGAAGACTAATTTCTAATGCATGGTTAAATGATAGACTGGAGCTGACAGACTTGTGACTGATGGATGTGATGAGTATCTCAGGTCAAGACAACAAAGAATTAATCATTATCAATTGTTAACATTTAATTACTATTTTTATTCAACTGTCTTTGTACCTGAGTGGGCTCGAACAGGGCTGGCCATCTTTCTTGGAAGTCCTTCACACGAAGGACCAGAACGACATCTTGTCTTCTGTGTGAGAAGGTCTTTGCCATTTTTTCACTCACACTGTTGTCACGTCTTTGTACTTCGCTGAGAAGCTCCACTCGCTTCCTCTCCTGGGTCTCTTGTGTTTCACCAATGGGACGGGGTGGGAGGAGGTTTACCTCCGCCTTCTTTGGCTTTTTTACGTTCTTGGCCGGAGGTCTATCCTCTGCTGACTTTCTCTTGACAGAGTTCACTTCCACTTCTGGGCATCCGATTGCTCTCAGTTTTGCCCTGTAATTGGCCATCTTGAACTTCAGGCTGGTTTGCCATCCGTACATGCCTGTCCAGGACCCAGGCTCCTTAAGGCATGGGTGCTTTTGTACCAAGGCTTCTGCAACTTGGCATATTTGTATACTTGAAGGATAGGCTGTGAACTGGAAGATCGCTTCAGACAATTTTTCCAGGATGTCTGACTTCACAGACGGATTGTTGAGTTGTGTTCCATTCTTTCTGTATTCTTCATTTGCTGCCTCAAGAAGGAGCTCTGTGTCGTAAGCAAAGCGAGGAATTTCAAACTCAGATGGCCAAGGATGTGAACGTTAACATAATTTTTTTGTGTTTGTTTTGGTCACACACACAGTAGTAGTTGGAATGGTACCGTCTTGCTATTCTATTAGCAAGTTTAGTTATTTATATTAAAATTAATCTCAAAGTTTTTAATGGTTTTGGTTGTAACTTCCCACCCAATGTCTCGTGCTCTTAGCTAGCAGACAATACATTTCCAGAGTCATGGCGTACCACTAGGTGGTACTTAGTAGTACCACAGTTTGAGAACCACTGGTCTAGAGTAAGGGAATTGACTGTAGATCCCAGTATTCATCAGTAAAGCCTTCTATAAGAACAGTGTTCTACATGAGTCAAATTAACAATGTAATGTTTTTCAACAGAAGGTGTTGTATTTTGGGAGGAAAATACTTTAAAGATGATTAATATCAAGTGTTGAAATAGCATAGCTTAAAAGAACTCAAAACATAAGTAGTATTAAAAAATAATGTTACCTAATATGGTAGGCAAATGTGACGCTTGAGGGATACCATACGCTTCTGGCCAACAGCGTATGCTGCTAATAGATGTAGATGTCTGCCAATTCCTTTTGCCTAAGGACTTGAACCTTTGGTGTGGATTCCAGCTCAAAACCCAGTCTGGTACGTATTTAAAATGCCCGCCTCAGCAACAATTCATGTGTAAAAGAGATCCATCCTCATGTAACCATAACTTAAAATGAAAACACACTGACAAGCTATTTGAATATATCCACATAGCTTGAAATGAATTCTGAGAAATATGGACCGTCAAGTGCCGTCCGAGTGGGTCAACACCTGATGAAGATGTGTATTAAAATCAATGTGAGGAAACTGCTGTGTCACATGGAATCAGGCAGACGGTAGACGGAAAAGCTAGATAGCTAGCTACTAACACGCCATAGCTAGCAGGTGCTTTTAGGTACCCCTAGTCAGAACATACTTCTGACAACACTATTCTCGTTTTAAATACATCATTCTAGCGATTTATATATTAAATGGAGCCTGACCAAATGCTTCAAAGCTAGCTAATATATGCATGCCCACTAACGTCCCTTTACCCAGTCAGTCGTGCAAACCTCTGCTCTGGTGATGGGTTTTATGAGAATAAAATGCTTTTCGTACTTGAACATTGTTTACTTTGAAAACATATGATAGCCTAGCTACATAAGTTCGCTCCTTACCTGCCGATTTCTTTCAAACAAAAGACGGCTATTTTTGACCGCGGGATTGTCCTCTTTACACATGCACGTGCAGTCAAACAAAGTGCACGCACACATGGACAGAGATGCAACATGTTACTTAATTTTTAATATTTTTAAGTTGTTGGTTATATTCAGAAATATGCGTTCAGATTTTGCAGTGTATTCAATTGGATTTATATTGGCAAATGTCATACCTTTTGAACACATAAAAATAATGCAATGTATTCAAATATTTAAGCAAAACCAGAAACCTAATATTTTATGTGAAAATCATATATCTTTTTGCGCTATATTTATTAAGCACATGAGTCGTTTTTTTCAGTGCTGTTGATGTCGTAGGGGTCACCAGGCAGAATCTACCAGTGGTTGAACACACACTGAGGGAAAGCCTGGCCACCGCTGTTGGACCGCAAATCCCCTGTGAAACCTGTTGGTGGAAAAAGTAACATGTTTTTTTTTTAAACAAAACATCTAGTAGTTTGATTGGTACTTTCATGTATTCTTTCTTTTCGCTACGTCTTCAATTGTCATTTCTCATTAGTCATCCACCCAAAATTATGGATTTGTCCTTTTTTTCATACCCACTTAGTCCTATTCAGGGTCACATGAAGCCTATCCCAGTATGCATTGGGCAGAAGCAAAAAGACATTGAAAGGTGGGATTCCATCGCAGTCAATCTATGAAATGAAATGAAAGTCGGCCCCAAGTTGATCGTAGCTCACGCAGTTTAATACACACGTGTCGACAGAGACGAACATCACCACAAGTCAAAGCCTGAGTCTGTGTCTAACAAGGCAACTGCAGGATCTTATATAGGGTCATTGTATACATTGTATACATTGTATACATATACCAAGTAACATAATCCAGAAATATTCAGGATTCCCACTGTGGCCTTGATGTAAAATTCTGTGATTTCTTTGACTTTCCATAACTAAGTGCTTTTTGACAGTGTGTTTGCATGACCTAAACATTTTATTCCTTCCTGGTTTGTTAATGTTGTTTTCCAGTCTATTCCTGGAAAGTGAGCTATTTGTAAAATTCCCTGATACTGTCTGACTTCCCCAGAGAATTTGAAAATACACCTTGCAAATTTCTGTGATTTTTCCAGACATTCCATGACATAGTTGACAAATGGGAAATGGAAACTATTTTCCTAAACTCAGAAACTGCTTTGGTAGAGTCATATTTGATATTGTTGTTTAATGTTGTTTAATGTCATATTGCATTTCATTTTACACGTGTAATTTTAGATTGGAATACATCAGTAAATATCAGTGAGGTAAAAAAAGTACATGCCACTGTACATAAAATATTATGTTTGTTATTTCTGCTTCATTAGACAGTTCATAGTAAAGGAAACACAAAGGATAAGATCATACCTATGAATAGAGTCTCCAATCCACCTGACTTGGTGGAGGATACCCAGGAGAACATGTAAACTCCACACAGGAAAGGCCGGGGGCTGGGGCCAGGAACCTATGCTGCCACTTCCTCAGAACATAGGTAGTTACATTTTGAATGAAGAGATTTCTTATTAAACTGGGGCTGCTGTTGTATATCATGAAATTACTGTTAGTAGCTGACTTGGGTTATCAATTGACTAAACAAGCAGAAAAAAAATTAAAAACTTTGAGTAGTGGGGCTACCACATAACCACTTAAAAACAGATTAAGCTAGATGCCCAATCTGAAGCAAATCACACACTCTGTTTTGGCACCCAGAAGAATGGATGCTGCAGACATTTGGCTCAATTTGATTATTCAACTTCTGTCCAGCAGATGTCACTAAAATACTGTAGTTAACTATCCCTACCTCTCACTCCAACAGACTGCCTTGTGCTTTACTTAAAGGGGGGGTATTGTACTAATTTGGGCTATTTAAAACTGTTCCTGGGGGTCTTGAAAAGATGTTTGTGAAGTCTATATCAAAAAAAATCCTAAAACCAGCTTCTGTGGTGTGTGTTTCAGTCTCTCATTTTCTCCATTGTAAAGAACAGGCTGTTTTGAGGGGGTGGAGTAGTATGTAATGAGCATGTGCTCTGATTGGCCGCCTCACGACCAGGATTGTTGTTGTTGTAGCTCCAATGTTCGCAATGTAAAAACAGCGGCGCTGCCGAGAGCTGCATTTTGAGACGACGTAAATGGGGGGGGTTGTTCACCTGGGCGTGGGCATGCTCTGAGAGGGGCTGGACTTGTTCCCTATGTCGTCCAAAGAAACCATTTCGGAAACGGGCCGTTTTGCTCCTATCTTTGGCAACGTTTTGGGAAAAAGGAAAATACAGAAAAACGGGTTGACTTCCAGATTTCAAATTTTCTCAGCTGTTTAGGGAAGTAATTTCCTGTGGAACATATATAAGCGCTAGGAATAAACGGCTTTCCATAATATGGGCCCTTTAAAATCTACCATAATATAGTATAGATTGCATAAAGCAATTAATTTAGTTAATAATAATCTTGCTTATGTTTGCTGAAAGTTAGAATGCTTGACCTAGGAGGAGACTAAGCTGTTTAGGGCAGCAGGCTTTGTTAGAGAAACAGTGTTTCAACTAAAAGACCCAGGTTAAAAACCCCACCCAAGTGTCTTTGACCTCCCTGTGGAGGGGGGGGGGGGGGGTGTTGTGGTGCAAAGTGTTGTGGTGCATTTTTCCCAGTTTACTCTGCTGGAATTGTGAATAACAGTACTCCCCCAACCCTGTGGAATGTGTGGAATGCTGAGGCAGACTGCTGTTTAACTGCAGCATGGCTAAGGTAGAGAATACTCTGCGGACCAGTGGACAGCATGCTGGGATATAACAAATGGAGTGCTAGCGAGGTGGACTTTGATTTCATCCTTTTACATTACAAAACATTGAACCATTTAACCATTGAACCATTGAACCATTTAACAAGAAACTCATCCTCAAATCACCATGGGAAGATAAGCCTCTGTGTGTGACCCATTAGGTCCTGATCCCAGACCTGTGCTGGGGCAGTTTCATCCATTCCAGTAGTTGTTGGACCATATGGATGGACATATATCATTTGATGTTTTCATCCTCTACCCTCGCCACCTGAGGTGGGCTATTTTTGCTGCCTTTTATGTAATTCAAATCACAAGATCTGTGTAAGAAAACAATGAGGGAAGCAGTGTGTTAGTACACATTAGGTTGAGGAAAGAGAACAGGCAGCCAACTAGTGTCTGCTGCTTTGTCAAGAGGTGCAGATACAATAAGGATGAGGAACGTTTGGGGCTGTGATAGTAGGAAGAATTTTTGTCACCATTTGAAAAACATGACACCTTCTGCAACAAAACAGCTTATAGTGTGAGAGCAAAACCAATCGTGGATTTGTATTCAAGTTAAACATGTTAAACGTGTTTTGGAATCTCACCGTCATGCCTGCTGTCTTGAATCGGAATATTGTAGCATTACTGAAGAATAAAAAGTATGATTTTTGAATGTTTAACTGGTGGCTGTACAGTGAAGAGGACATGGGCAGAAGCAGAGCAGTTAAAAAATATATCAGTACTTCAAGAGCACTCAGTGTATGGGTCTGCAGGGAAGCGGTTCTGCGGAAAAATAGCACTCACTGGCACAAATAAGTAAATAAAATGAAATTGAATGACTGATGGTTATAGCCCTCAGCTACACAACACCTCAAGGCTGCAATGAGAAATCACATTTCTTATTTGATCATATTTAGTCCCAGTAACTCATAAAATGGGATTTTAGCTGTTGCTGATTTAGTATTAAATTGTAGACCTGTCTCCACTGTACATGGGAAAGTAATAGTGGTGAGTGTGAAACCTGGGATTACAATGGTCATTCTTATACATTCTCTAATTGGGATAATCTGTAATGATTTATAGTGAAATTGAGCTATTGCTCATTTTGCTGGGGACACCTGGGAGAACCATTGTCTTAGAGTAACCAGTGTGTTATATACAGCATGCTAATATACAGGCAGGCTGTCACCATCAAGTCTGTGTAATTTTAGGAATTTTCACCATGGACTGAAAGCTTCTTTATCTAATTTGCAGGTATACAAAAAAAAGGAAATTATTTTACGAGTGTTTTTAAAAGTTTGATTAAATTAATATGTTCAGTATATAATAGATATTAGGGGGAGCTCTGGCCAGCGTTGGACTAGCCAGCATAACACATACTGCTTCCTGTCATAACTTTCAAAGTAAAACCCTTATTGGTGAACATTAGTTGTAGGTCTGTATCTGTATGCAAAGAAGAGACGAGATGGAGAGAGCGAGCGAGTTGTCCAAAATACACAGAAACGCAAAAGTGACCCATTTTATGCTTTTATTTTGAAGCCAAAAACAGCATAATTTCCACTGTCACTGTGTGGACGATTTGATGCTGCTGGAGCCCCGATATGAACCCGGTCAATAAGAACAGACTCCGGTGGAAACACAGAGCAGACGACCGGCAGCATGGACAGCAAGACTTCCTACCGTCGGAATCAAACTCTCCGCCAAGTCGATGTGGGTTTTCCGTGCAGACTTCCATGTTGCTGTGGAGAGATTAAACGGGGATCGGACTCGCGGGATTCTCAAATTGGTTTACAGCAGATTAAGCCGCTGTCACAGTGAACGAGTTACAGGCAATACTGGAGAACCAGGCTGTGTTCCAGATAAGACCTGCAGGTAAGCTGATTCGTGTTCGACTCTGAGAAATATTTCTATGGGTCAGTCCTTGAAACCAACTGGTCAGGCATGAGGCACCATCCCAGTGCTCTACCAAAGTTAGGAGACGAGATGCATTTAACAAGTAACGTTAATGACTGTAAGTGGGCATGTATTGACATGAAAACTACGGTTAAATTATGTCTGTCGTGCTACTTACATTAAAGGAAAAATCCAAACTCTGCTACATCATTAATCTGTCACGTTCAATTCATTTCATGAGTTGTTTTGTGATGAAGTGACTTTTTTAGTGTACCCACTTTCCCTCAGCCTGTCTCGCCTCAGCTAGTAAATGGACTGTATTTATATAGCGCTTTTCTAGTCTTTTCCGACCACTCAAAGCGCTTTACACTACATTCACATTCACACACAGATGGCAGGGCGCTACCATGTAAGGTGCCAACCTGCACATCAGGAGAATCTAACCATTCATACACATTCACACACCGAAGGCGCAGCTTCGGGAGCAATTTGGGGTGCAGTGTCTTGCCCAAGGACACTTCGACATGCGGACTGGAGGAGCCTGGGATCGAACCACCGATCTTCTGATTAGCGGACGACCCGCTCTACCCCCTGAGCCACAACCGCTGTAGTGATTTCCTACATTTCCCGAAATGCCTTTCTACAACCCCAGACAACGTATATGCCTGTATAGGGAGCCGACTCTGCTACGCAGAGGGCTTTACGTTACCCAAGTCAAAACACACGCTGCCCAAACCGGACGTGAGGACTCATACGCACGCGTCATAAGTAAACGGAAGTAAACAAAACGGCGTGCATCACGGAGGATGGAGGGAAATTTCGAGCAGAGATGCAAATATGTTAAAATATTAGCAGTGACACATTCTCTAAACTATATACACAAAGTAACTACAACCATCCATTTGGTTGTAATATACTGAAATATAACAAATATAATAACAATATAACATGTGAAACCTATTTCATCACTATTCAACATTACCATTGATTGGTTTGATCTGAGCCCACAGACAGATATAACAGTGTGTGAGACAACAGAGAGAAAGAAGGAGGCAGAGAGAAAGAAAGAAAGAAAGAAAGAAAGAAAGCCACAATATGCAGAATTCAAGTAGTATGGTTCATTAGACAGGCCCTAATCTTGTGTTTGAAATTGTTGATGGAGAAAGATTGGATTTCAATGTTGTCGTATTTGTTCCCCATCTGAGATCCCCTGTGAAGGGGAATTGAAATGGGCTGATGCATGCACTTAATTTAATTTACGGAAAAGAGGGGCTCAGTATTGAGTCCGGCTGCTGAAAGTGGTAAGTCTAGTGAACCTTTTTAGTAAAGTATGGATCTTGATAAGATTGGTTAGAAAAGTGGCAGCCCAAGCAATATTGCAGTATGTGAGGTATGGGTAAACCAAGCTATAATTATTTCAGCAGGAAAGTCATGAGGAAATAAGGAAACACAATCCAATTTTTTGAACAATGAATGTTTTATTTGTTTACAAAAAATACATATATATAGATATATATAGATATATATATATCTATATATATTTAGCTTATTGCACTTTTACTTTAACACTGGTTATGCTCCTAGATGCTCCTAGATTACGATTTCTGGTGACTAGTAGTTGTCTTGCCTACCTACATTGAATGCACTAAGTCACTTCGGATAAAAGCATCTGCTAAATGAATGAAATGTAATGAATAGTTGAGTTTTGAAGCATTTATGGCAAAGAGATCTGTGGTCCATGGGCATGGCAGTGCTCATGAATAGACAGGCATGCTGAAATTATTTGCACTAATGTTATGTGTATGAGTGAGATAGTGTCAGTGTGCATAATGGAGCTAATGTTGAGAAGACAGGGCTCTGGCACTTCTAGGCTTATGTGGGGGTGAGTGTACAATGAGTTTGTGATACTGCAAGTACGGCAGTATCCCCCCATTCCCTGGCAGCTTTCATAGCCGGAAGACGTTCCTTTAGCTTCAGATGCACAGCTTGCGTGAAATCCTCATTGATGTAAATGTTAGAGCCTTTCAGGGATATGGGCTTTACTAAGCACATCCAGTTTGTTCTTGTACAGTAGAAACTTATCGATGATAGGCCTAGGCCTGGTGGTGGTTGTTGTATGTGTGTGGCAAGTTGCCACAATACTGGGGTCCGAGACAAACAGAGACATACACAGGAGGAGAGTTAAGTGGCCAGCACAGCCGATTTATTAACACCGTCCACAATAAACTTGGCCCGGGTCTTGACAGCAGATGGTCGTCGGCGCCGTCTCCCTCCGCCGGCGCCCTCCCTCGGTCCCGGTGGGCCAGCCGCGGAGCCCCAAGGCTGCCCCAGCCTGCCAGGCTTCCAGGGGCATCCCGCCCCAACCCCGACTGGTCAGCCCTTGCAGGCGGCTCCCGACTGCGCCTCCGCCGACCTCCGCTGGGCGCCGCAGCAGGAGACGGCCCGCTCCCGCTCCGTCCTCTCCCGCTGCTGCTGGCCCCGTCTCTCCGCTCCGTGGACAGTCGACCGGATCCTCCGTCCCTGTCGGCTTCTCCCTCGGTCACAGTCAGTCTCTCACCCTGACGCGCACACCCTCACGCATTCACACACACAGGTTAAAAAGGCCCCAGCTGCAATCAGTCCCAACTGGCTGCAGCTGGTACCGGATCCAGGGAAGAAGCAGTCCACTAACTCACCTCTCCCCTGGATCCAGTTAGGCCTCACCCCACCCTCCTCCCATCTGCCACAATGTGCTTTCGTTGAAACGAATGGGTGGCCATTTTTCCATTCATTCTCCAGTTCTTCTATAAATACTCCTTGATTCTAATACATTAAATATTACTGGATATATGGAAACTACTGACTGTACAGTTCTGATTATGAAATATGTCTTAGGTGATGTTTATTCATTGAGGGGGTCTGGGGTGAGGGGACGAAACAAGGGTAATGGTGTAGTGGGGCTCTGGGATGTGCGTCTTCCTGTGGGGAACGGAACAGAGAGGGGAGAGATCCGTGGAGGTGAGGGGGAAGGGGGATGACTTGTATTTGGTCTGTTTGTCCAGTGATCGGGCTCGTCGTCCAGTCCTTTCCACAGTTATTCCACCAGGGTGTTTCCTTCCTCTACCAGGATAGAGAAATAGATCAGTTATCTCAGTTTAAGGGAGTAATCTTCACAGATTTTCAACACAATCTATTGCTTTGTTTAATTGGTATGTGTCCCTTTGTGTCTATGGAAAATCACGCTAGCCACCTAGTCGCTAGTAAACCAGTGGTCTTGGTTCCGCTTCCACTTCGGCTTCCTATAGGCCTGACAGTGTTGGGGAGTAGTGAACTACATGTAATTAAACTAGTAGTTTAACTACATTTTGCAGTAGCTTGCTGGTAGTTCAACTATATTCATATTTGCATAGTGATTCAAGTAGTTCAATTACTTTTTTGCCATTTAAGACATTTGCCGCCCATGGCATTGTTAATTTCCCAGGATGTGGTGGTAACCGGAAAATTTATCTCAGATGTTGTTGAAGATTGGTGCAAGCCATTGAAAAAAACACCTTGCATGCAAGGCTGACCTGGAGAGGTCGGAGGTAATGATTTCAGCCCGTACCATATACTGGACACTGAACAAAGAAGGGCTTTATCGTCTGAGGACATGGAAGACCCCACTGCTGATAGAGAAACACGAGAAGGCCCAAATGATCTTTGCCAAGACCCACCTGGACAAACCTAAATCCTGAAATCCCAGAAAATGTTCTGTGGACTGATGAAACCAAATTTGACAAATCAGATCAGTGCTTTGTTTACGGAAGAAGAAATTAAACTTTTGAAGTAAAGAACACCCTGCCTACAGTCAAATACAATGGAGGTTCCATAATGTTGTGGGGCTGCTTTGCTGAAAAGCACACAGGAACGGTTCAAGAGAAAATGTTGGACTGCTTTGGAGTGGCCAGCGATGAGTCCTGATCTCAATCTCATTGAGAACCTATTAGGGATGTGCATGACTGACCAAAACGAACACTGCCCTTGAGCAAGGCACTTGACCCCAAAAACTGCTCCAGCTGCGCCGCTCTGCCTGCGCTCTGTCTTCTGACCTGAGCTGCATGTGAATGTGTGTGGGGTGATATACAGCTCTGGAAAAAATTAAGAGACCACTCCAAATTTTTCTTAAATCAGCATCTCTACATGTATGGCAGCCATTCCATTCCAGTGTCTGTTGAATTCCAACACAGGCACAACTCATGTCAGTAGTTTATAGAATAAAACAAAAATTTTCATTTTACTCAAACACATACCTATAAATAATAAAACCAGAGAAACTGATAATTTGGAGTGGTCTCTTAATTTTTTCTAGAGCTGTATGTGTGTGTGTATCTAGTCAGGGGTGTGCGAAAAATGCATTTTGTTGTCTCAGTACTTGTACTCTGTGTAGTGACAATAAAGTTGAATCTTGAGTTGAATCTTGATCTTGATATTCAACCTAAAGTCTACAATGCATTTTCCTCATACAAATACAAGTGCTTTTATTCCATCAAAGTGTGCTGGTTAAATGTTTTTAAAATTTTCCAAGGAAAGTAGATACTAGGTGCTGATAATCTTCAGGACACCAACTACCTGGTATTGGTTTGTTGTATTTGCAACCAAATATTATATGTCAGTCCAAGCATAATCTATAACATACTTTTGACATAAACAACAAAAAGCATTCTTGTGTGTGTGTGTGTGGCAGTAGATGTAAGCATGATTGAATGAGAGAAACACTACTGTTCCCCCAGCACAAGTACAAGATTTCTTTCATCTCTATCACTGACTAGATGACATACCTGAGATTGACTCTGGTGAACTCATTGAGGTCAATCCGTTTTAACGGGCTCACACACGTACATTAGCGTACTGCATGAGTCTAAACTCAACCTCACACACTCTTAATAGCGGCTTATATTGCTCAGTAAATGTAGAAGGTGCTGGACTAGAAGGCTGTAACCCAATGTCTGTGGGTGAAAAAGAGTTGTAAGTAGCAGGATCCAATGAAGTCACAACCCTAAATCAAGTATCTAATGCTTGGTAACAATGTTGAAGCCTATTTGGATGGCATAACCATTAGTCTGCCAAGATAATGAAGGATGGGCTACTCGTGCCTCTTCAAAACAGAGTTGGGAGACAGACTGAAGTTGACTGTTTTTACCAATGTTGGTCTCAAACATTTATTATTATCATCTGCTACTTATCTATTTATTGTCATCCACTAATACCACTACCCATATGTGGCAAGGTGCCACATTACCGGGGTCCAGACAGACAGAGACATAGGCAGGGGAGAGTTAATGGGCCAGCAGGGCCGTTTTATTCACAGTCCAGAATAATACCAACGGCCCGGGTCTTGACGGCCGCGCCGTCGGCGCCGTCTCCCTCCGCCGGCGCCCTCCTTCGGTCCCGGTGGGCCAGCCGCGGAGCCCCCAAGGCTGCCCCAGCCTGCCAGGCTTCCAGGGGCGTCCTGCCCCAACCCCGACTGGTCAGCCCTTGCAGGTGGCTCCCGACTGCGTCCTCCGCGGACCTCCGCAGGACGCCGCGGAAGGAGACGGCCCGCTCCCGCTCCGTCTCTCCCGCTGGTGCTGGCCCCGTCTCGCCACTCCGCTCACACACAGCCGACTGGATCCTCCATCCACGTCGGCTCCCGCATACACGCCGCCAGCCTCTCACACTGGCGCGTCCCTCCCGCTCACACATATTCACCCACAGGTTAAAAAGGCCCGGCTGCACTCAGCTTTAATTGGCCGCAGCCGCTGAGTCCAGCCGAACCTACCACCCTCCCTCCCCCCAGTCCGCCACATACCCCCACCGCCAAACTGAGGCCGGGGAGCCGTCCGGCCGCAGCCAACTCCCCCCCCATTTGAGAGCGAGGAAGAAGGCGACGAAGGGTCCCGCCCGGAACGGCTCGGAGTCGGTGGGGCCAGG
Organism: Hoplostethus atlanticus; assembly: GCA_034670405.1. NCBI lineage: Eukaryota > Metazoa > Chordata > Actinopteri > Trachichthyiformes > Trachichthyidae > Hoplostethus > Hoplostethus atlanticus. The sequence goes on from JAXDDX010000048.1 coordinate 456,860, forward strand.
TGATGCTGGGCGGGGTGCTGAGGGAGGCTGGTTGTCGTCGCCGGCCGTCCTCTGAAAACTGACGACGCGGCGACGACGTCCCTGTCTGTCAGGTTCCCGGTCAGGGAACCACTGTGGCAAGGTGCCACATTACCGGGGTCCAGACAGACAGAGACATAGGCAGGGGAGAGTTAATGGGCCAGCAGGGCCGTTTTATTCACAGTCCAGAATAATACCAACGGCCCGGGTCTTGACGGCCGCGCCGTCGGCGCCGTCTCCCTCCGCCGGCGCCCTCCTTCGGTCCCAGTGGGCCAGCCGCGGAGCCCCCAAGGCTGCCCCAGCCTGCCAGGCTTCCAGGGGCGTCCTGCCCCAACCCCGACTGGTCAGCCCTTGCAGGTGGCTCCCGACTGCGTCCTCCGCGGACCTCCGCAGGACGCCGCGGAAGGAGACGGCCCGCTCCCGCTCCGTCTCTCCCGCTGGTGCTGGCCCCGTCTCGCCACTCCGCTCACACACAGCCGACTGGATCCTCCATCCACGTCGGCTCCCGCATACACGCCGCCAGCCTCTCACACTGGCGCGTCCCTCCCGCTCACACATATTCACCCACAGGTTAAAAAGGCCCGGCTGCACTCAGCTTTAATTGGCCGCAGCCGCTGAGTCCAGCCGAACCTACCACCCTCCCTCCCCCCAGTCCGCCACACCATACTACCCTCTATAGTCAGCATTTGTGGGTTAGTACATCATTCTTTTTTACATGTGAATTGGGCTTCTATATGAATGCTCACCCTGGATTATGGCACAAAGGATTGCAACATCAAATCCTGTATATTGGTAAATGCTGTTGTGTTTGTAATGATTTTGAAAGCCTCAGAAAAAAACAAAATGAAAGGGTTCCTGGGTTCTTGCGCTGAGGAAATTGCATGTCTGACAATCTGGACAGTGTTTATAGTCAGAGTATTTGAGTGAGTCAGTAAATACCATAGGAAGCACTGCACTGGGTGAGCGACACAGGGTTGTAGGAATCCAGTATTGGATTGATCATGCATTTCTGGATCAAAGATGACTGACACACTCAGTGGATGCTGGGGAAACATTGCATCCCAGTTGGTCACCAAGGCAGCTTGTCATGGACCAGCCACTAGAGGATTTGTGGTGTCACTTAAAAAACCCTCCACCTCTCTCTGGCATTGATTGTACTCAACCTCTGCCATTGCTGCCAGCTTGGCAACTTTTTTGCTTAGTGTCTTTATTTCTCAAAAGTGACTAGCGACAAATCTAGCTATTTTTTCTGACCATTGAGAAAATGTTAACTTCTAAGTAAAGTGTTGAGTCCCACAGCACTTGGGGACAAATTGGTATGGCTGATGATGTATGACTTGATTGTTTGTTTCTTGCTTCCTTGTCTAATCCAAGAGGTCTAAGAGGTCTGGTCACAGTGCTTCCCAAACCCTCCGTAGCTCAGGAGGGACTGTCTGCAGATTCTGTACAGTGTCTGTATAATGAACGGCCTAGGAAAAGTATTGAAATGCAAATCAGTGTATGACATCATCTGGCGACTTCTACAGACTTTCAGAGCAGCCAATACTTGTCTCATGTTGCTGCTTGTCTTGGAAGACAGTTGGCAACACTCTCCTCATCGACTTGCTTTCACTACCACTAGCCACACTAAAGCCAAGCGTGGGCAAACTTTAAGAAAGTAGAGGCCAGTCTAGATCAGTGGAAGGTAGCATGGCTCGATCCAGCTAATCAAACCCAGCAGGACAACATTTGAATTGAGACAATCTCTGCCCTCATTGTCAACACGATTGATAAAGATTCAACTGATTAGTACCATAGAGAGCAGAAAGTGGTGGAAGTGATGCCTTTTGTCCATAATCTGCTTTAGCCTTTGTAATTTTCGACACACACTGAATGTTTGACCATGAGAAAATGGACTTGTGCACATCCCTAAATGGAATTTCAGTAGGATTTGTCCTTTCACATCCCATTCTTTACTTTTATGAAGAATCTGTTCACCAGAAAAGTTTGCCCATGGGTTGAATACATTCTTCAGCTTTTTTTCAATTTTCCTTGGAATGCACTTTTATACACGTAAGCCTACTGTTATCACCTCTAATCTTATTTCTCAGACCCACGCTGTTGTGTGGACGGGTCCGAAACACAACTGCCTAATTTGAAATCAGTGTGATAATATTATGTGAATGAGCGAAACCTTTTGCGTTTAATTCAAATGATGATTCTATTTTCCTGAAATAATTCGAAAACCTGTGATTAATACCTGTGAATCTGCAGAGAGGGAAAGGTATTTCTTAATATGCATAAAATAGTGTTGTAGTACTCGAATTCTGGGCTCTGTGGGTGGGTTAACCATAACAGTAGTTTGGTAGGAGGGGAGTACTCGGGGCTAGCCACTCTTATAACACACTATTTCACCCCTAAACATTAAAAATGTTGACTTTGCTGCCTCTGGAACCTTAAATAGTCCAATTCATGAGTTAAAAAAAGGAAGGATACAGCCTCTAAGCAAACTTGTATCAGTGTTGTCCTGGAAGGGGAGGTTTGTCTACTCTCTGATCAGAGCCTTTTCGAAATGCATTCCCCTGAGAGTATTGTGGTGGCCGCCATTTCCCCATTTCCGCCCCTCTGCTTTAAAAGGAACGTGCTCAGCAATGAAGTTCCTGTAGAATGTTATCCCACCGCACTGAGGAATGTCTTTACTAGGGCTTTAATGAAGGCCTCAACATTAATAATAATTTCCACAAGTGTATTTGCTTCTTTGGTTCACTGCACTTGATATTTGTGGCCTCTGGTATCTTCTGGTGGCTAATTTGTAAGGCCTGTTAAATATGGCTATCCATGTCAGGTGTATTGCACTAACACTTTTTCTCAGTTTGCAGCTGTATACTTAAAATAAAATCGGACAAATGAGATCATATGTGGATTTGTATATTTTGTGTACGGGTACTATAGGACCTATCGAAATATGTGAAAATGATTCAACACACATTCTCAATTAATATTTGTATTATATTATTATATTTATATTGTTATATTTATTTTGTGTCATGTTTTTTTTTAACCGTCATTCATTAATTATTCAGTATTTCAGAGAAACCTAATAGCATCAGCAAAAAGACAAGCTTAATCCCCTCCTTCATTTTATTGTTCTCTGCCATGCTGCTTCTCTCTCATCTTTTTCCTGATACACACATACACACACACACACACATACACACACACACACACACACACACACACACACACACTGTCTCTTTCTGTATATATGGTTATGGTAAATGTGGGAAAATGGTAAATGTATACATTTCCCGGTAAATGTGGACATTTCCCAGCAGGGCTGTGCCATAAACTGTTGCCTAAAGTCCTTTAAAGCACCATTCCAACGTGTTTGGAGGTTTTTGCTAATTTTCTGCTAATTTCCTGTATTTCCTTACTGTAGTTTTCCAGTGCCATTATCACATTATGTGATATGTGCTATTTTTCTTTATTTTAGTTGTTTTTAAAAGTAAATATTTTGCTGCACAGCAAATTCAAGTTGTAATTGTGTAAAATCTATGTTTATTTTGCATTTCATTTCATTCATACAGTCTATAGCTGGTGGATGTGTCTTGCTTTGGTTTGGACTTTGACTTGACTGGGTTGTAATTGACAAAAGGCCGGTCCTAACATAACCACAGAGAATGTTGGCTGAAAGATTTATTTTGGAGAGGGAAAAAGCTGAAGCTCCCGGTATCTTGCCTGATCTTGTTTACAAGCAAAAACCGGAAGTAAGACACCCACTCTTGTCTCGGATATTAACGTTCTGATGCAACTTTCCAAAACACAATTGCTGGCTTCTCATTCACAGTGACGGATTATCATTACCGACCGAATTGGACGTCTCAGGAGTTGTTTTCTATTCCATTTGAATGGGAGCCTGAGAGGTATGGCATAACTGATCTTTAATTGTGGCATATACATGTAAACAGTCAGAATTAATGGATAGAAAATGTAAAAATGAGCAAAAAATGAATGGTCCTTTCCTGGGACTTAAATGTAATTTATGAAATATAGTTCAATGTCATAGAGCATGTAGTGTAACAGGAAAAAGGCTGTTCCACATTCCTTCTGAAGAATTTATGTAGAAGCCACTAAAATGAACAAGTTGCTACTTGATCCAAGGTCAGTAGACCTTAGGTGATAACTTTCTGTCTGGGCCACATAAAAGAAGATAAAAGCTTCCACATTTACATTGGCTGTGTGTTATGATGCCATTCAGTTCTTACCGCATGCACCAGCTAGTAAGTGAAAAACTGATCTGCCAAGAGGACAAAGATGAGGTCCAGTTGAGGTGCTTAGCAATTGTGAATACTTAAGCCAAGAAAGCAGAAATTCTTTTTTATCCTTAGTAGAAGAAGAGATGCAAGATTTCCCTTCAGTCTTTTACACAATATAAACTTAACTAGTTTGTATAAGTGTTTTCTATGGACAGTAGACTTTGTAATATGAGGTTTTCTTTCAGTGGTATGAAGATGATTTGGCAGAGAAATTTGAATGATTGCCAAGTCTGACCATTAAACTGTGCAGATCATTCTACAGGGTGCCTTGCAGCTAGCTGCTGCCATTTGATAACATAGCTTATCCATGTCTGGGTTATGGTGGCAATAGGGCAAGCAGAGCAGCCCAAACGTCCTTTTCCCCAGAAACTTCCTCCAGCTCCTTCTGGGGGATCCCCAAGCACACCTCCAAAGGGAGGCGCCCACGGGGCAACCTTACCAGGTGTCCGAACCATCTCAACTGACACCTCTCAATGCATAAAACGTCCATCAAATGTGCAGTATCATCCATGTGTTTTGTAGCCCAACGATGGCACTGTCCAAAGTCCAATAAAGTCCAATATTTACTTCATTATCTCCTATATTTTCCTCAATAACCTTGCGTGTGACTTAATGGACAGAGTTTTTGGAACCTGTCATCCTGCAAGGTTAGAGATCTGATTCCAGGCCCTGTAACTTGAGATAAGCATGATTGACATTCCTGTGCTTTTTGCAGTAATTTACCTTCTCTGGTGTTCGTACCAGTTAAGAACACATGAAGGAATAGCTAAATATAAATATTGCCTGAATATTGTCCTCGGTTCATAATGTTATGCTAGGCTTTCCAAGCATGAGTAACTGCTGGCTTAGAGATGTCAACATCTGGCGCCATATACACATAAAACCTTGCGGTTTGGTTGTTTCCTGTAGTTGGTTGGGATTATGGTCTTACTCCTACCAACCGCAGTGCTGTTCACTTGGGAGAGGACAGAGACTCACATTTTCAGGCGGTCTTGGTGTGGTTATTTGGTGTTTTCACCTGCCCAAATGAAGCAAACTAAAGAAGTAAACACTCCAGAGTTTGAATAAACCACTCCAAAAATGCCTGGTGTGAACACACCGTAAGTGAAGCAGTCTTGCTGAATCTAATGCTGGCCTTTATTGTGGCCCATTATTTTTTACAGCAGCCAAATACCTTGCTGCCTTCCAGTGCTGAGATCATGTTTGCTTTGTTCTTATTTGGTCTTCATCAGATGTGTTGCATGTGAGGAACAGGTCGAGGCATTACCCTGCTTTAACATGCAACTCGCCACACCTCTGCCACACCTCTGTCTCTCTCCAGTAGCTGTGAGGTTAGCAGCAATAAGTTTTATATAGTTTTGTACTAAATCAAATCTAAAAACACTAAATACAGTCTAGATGGGATCACATTGGTGGGGTGAATGGGATTAATGTTCAGCTTTTAATTTTCTGTCAAAATTCTGTCAAAAGATTTTTTTGAACCTCTTTGCTGAACATTCTGTTATTCTGTTAGTTGTAGTGTGAGATGGTGTCAGCAGAGGGATTTAGGACCTCCCCTGTAGGAGACAACTACCTCAACACATGCCTTCTCGTGCACAGGGTTTATACTATTTGTCAAACAAATGCATGAGAATTGTTTGTTGGATAAACATGTATTGCAGTTTGAGGTTTCAGTGGATAAACAGTGTTGAAACGATCCTGAATATGAGTTCAGAAGTAAATCACCCTTCATTTTGGCTTGATACTCTTGACACTGCATTGGGAATATAGGTCTCAATTAGAAAAATATCACTGAGTTATCCTTTTGAATTGCGTGCGTTTTCCCCTTTGGTCTCTGAAAAAAACAAGACATTTCCTCCCCTGAGGTTGTAGCAGGAAAACAAAAAAACAACCGCAGTTTTCTGGGGTGTGACGTGTGGAGCATGCTTGTGCTTTTACTTCTACTAATCTCCAAACATCTCAGGGAAAATAACCACCCCAAAGAGCACAGCAGCTCAGGAAAGTTGGGCTATTAAGGGATAGTGAGCATTCCTGGGCCAGATAAGTACTTTATGTAATGTTGCCAGATGTTCCAGCTGCTATCTTGTATCAGTGCAGGTTCCTGTTTTGGCATACATTTAAATACTTTGATGGAGAGCAAGATGTTATTTAAGAAGGAACCTGAAACTCTGAAATGAAAGTAATTTTAATTTGTAACATTTATACACACATCACATGCTGAGGATCCACAAATTGCGTGCATGCTCTGTACATCAATTACACGCACCATTGTCTGAGATGCATTCTTTAATTAGCCTAGCAGGCAGGTTCACATTGTCAAATTGTCTTTTAATGCCAACATATTTTCCCAGATAATTTGTGTCAGATTTGCATTGGATAACATATATCACTTTACTTATCTTAACTTATACTTACTTATCACTCTCTGGTTTATAATAAAGCCATGCTTGAAAGTTTGTGAACCATAAAGGGGCTGGTCATTATTTTGTATATTCTAGAGGAATAACCTTATAAAATCCTTCCTCCAATCTTAATGAATATCCCAAATAAAGAATATGCACAAATAAATACAATACTTTCATTGTTTATTCATTAAAGTGGTTTAACAAAAACTCAGATAGCCCTGTAAAACTTGAACTCTTTCAGTAAATAATTTGTGGCACCTCCTTTAGCGATGACTTGGAATAAACATCTATAGCCACTGATCAGTCTCTGGCATCTTCCTTGATGGATTTTCACCCATTCCTGAGGTCTGTCTCACATGAACAGCCTGCCACACAAGTCCTGCCACAGCATCTCAATTGGATTTAGGTCATGACCTTGATTTGGCCAATCCAAAACTCTAAATTTCTTCTTCCTGACAATCTTTGGTAGATTTGTTTGACTGCTTAGGATCATCGTCTTGTTGGAACAGATAATTTACCATGCCCAAGAAGGGATGCCCCAGCACCCTTAATGACTTCAGACCAGTGGCACTGACCTCTCATATCATGAAGACCTTTGAGAGGTTGGTCCTGCAGCACCTGGAGCCACTAGTGGCAGCCTCTCTGGATCCCCTGCAGTTTGCATACCAGGCACACCTGGGAGTTGACAAGGCCTACATGCTGCATAAGGCGTACTCTCACCTGGAGAGGCCTGGGAGCACTGTGAGAATCATGTTTTTTGACTTCTCCAGTGCATTTAACACCATCCAGCCTCTCCTGCTTGCAGAGAAGCTTGCAGCCATGTAGGTAGACCACGCCATGGCATATTGGATTACGGACTACCTCACCAACAGGCCGCAGTTTGTTTGTCTACAGAGCAGCATGTCAGATAAGCTGGTGAGCAGCACAGGTGTACCCCAGGGAACGGTACCGTCGCCTTTCTTGTTCACCCTCTACACCTCAGACTTTAGATTAAACTCTGGGTCTACTCATCTCCAGAAGTTCTCGGATGATTCATCCATCGTGGGTTGCATCAACGAGGACAATGAGGATGAGTACAGGGGTCTGGAGAGGTTTGTCGGATGGTGCAACGACAACCACCTACAGCTCAATGTCAGCAAGACAAGAGGACTTCCGTTGGAACAAGAGGTGACCACCACCTGTCATCCTCCAGGGTAAGGAGGTGGAGGTGGTGGAATCTTACAAGTTCCTGGGGCTGCACCTCAACAATAAACTGGACTGGTCAGACAACACTGATGCCCTCTACAGGAAAGGTCAGAGCAGACTGTACTTCCTGAGGAGGCTCTGATCATTCAATATGTGCAACAGGCTGCTCTGCATGTTCTACCAGACTGTGGTGGCCTGTGCACTCTTCTTTGCTGTTGTATGTTGGGGAGGTGGCATCAAGGCAAAGGATGCCAACAGGATTAATAAACTGGTTGAGAAAGCTGGCTCGGTTGTGGGAGAGACCCTGGACAGTCTGGAGGAGGTGGCTGAGGGGAGGATGAGGTCTAAAATCAGATCCATCTTGGAGAACCCATCCCACCCTCTCTATGATGAGATGAACGGGCTGAGGAGCTCCTTCAGCCACCGTCTCATCCAACCTAAGTGCACAAGGGAGCGCTTCGAGCACTCTTTTGTGCCAACAGCCATCCCGCTATACAATGTTACCTCCAACATTAACCTCTGAGCCTGCTGCTTTCTTCTTGACCCCCCCCTCCACACACACACACACACACACACACACACACACACAGACACAGACCTTCTCAGAACTGCCCTTGCCACACACACACACCTCAACCAATTATTAATTATTATTTATATATTTATTTATATTTATATTTATATGTATTTATATTTATTTATATTTATATTTATATGTATTTATATTTATTATATTTTTGTATATTTTTTGACATCAGATGCAGCAATGGCACTTTTTATTTTAAAATTTTGCTCAATACATTGAAACACTGTTCCATTTCTTTGTCATAAATGACAAAAGTAAGTAAGTTCATGAATGTGCAATGTTGCTGTAATGAAGCTGTTGTTCAGGAGTTCAGGTGAAGTGTCATCGTATCATTACCTACATTTTCTCAGTGTTCATAGAAAAGAAACGGTACTTAGTTTATTAATCATATTCTATTAAGCTTCAAGTTCCACCAAAAATGCTTAGCGCAATATGACACCAAGCTTTCTACCCGTTCCATGATCAAAGCCAAATAGATGTTTCAAGGGGAAAAAAAGGCCTGAAGACGTGTAACCTGTAACTTGCTAGTCATGGAGAGGCAGACTATACGTTACAGTGTGTTCTTTATACATGCAGACTCAATTTGGCAACTTGCGTGGCATATGAGAGATTCAAAATGCAGATTAGAAGCAAAAATAGTCCCATTTGTTCTGTAGACATAATTTAACTTCTAAGAGCACAACTAAGACAGACGTTCCATTCAATTTTACTGCGTTAACTTTGCAAGACTATTTCTAAAATAGTAATAGTTGAGAATTAAATAATTGGTTACAAACTACAATTTTTTCCCTTTGGGATCATTGATCATTGGATCATTGATATAACATTGATATGACATAATATTTCCATGTGTAGGTAGACAATTTGGCCTACATTAGGTTGATGAGATTTCTTTTGAGTAAAAGTGTGCCCCAGTAACACAACCTAACCGAACCTGGTCCACTTTTGTTATTGTGCATTTTTCCAATATGTCATGTAAGCATTGGCCTATGCTGAATGTTTGTCCTTCATTTCCCATGTTCCTGATTACAAGAACTACATTTCTGCCAACTGAAAAGAATAGACTTAAAAACAACCACGTCTGTGACTTAACCATAGGATAGCATTATGAACATGTCACATAATTATGTGCATGCTGCGAGCTTTGTTATTTTCCCCAAAATTACATGTGTTAAAACATGTTTGTTAGGCATCTTCCCTTTTATTAGAAGGTCATTTAAGTTGTCAGCACACAGATATCCAGGGGCTATGCACGCCATAGACACAGAGGTTATAACAAGTAGTCACCCTCTTGAGTACTCTTTTTCTATAAAATTGAAATGGGAATTCAATGAATGTATATGGAAGTATAAAACTCCCAAACTTTGGTTAAAATAATCACCCTCCTACTAACTATTCATGGTTCTTCATCTAGTTAGGCATTATGAGAACATTTTATTTTATTATCTGGTGTTTCTAAGAAAAACAATCCTCCTTCCATACTACAGTGTATGTGAAAACAGTATATTTTGTTTGTACTTCCTCTCCTATAATTGTTTTATGGAAGAAATTGGTCTGAAAAAAATAAGAAAAGGTGCAAATTGAAAGTACAAATGTGGGCTAACAAAAAGTGTCATCCAAATGCACAAATACTTTCTGCCCTAATGAAAGAAAGGCTCTCTAGAAACAACATATAGAGCACATTGCCATCCATTCTTACCATCTTTAAATATATACTTGATTTTGATTTTTGTCAGTGTTTTGAACCGTTTTGTTTGTCATCCTCTCACTATTGTCTGGCACTCCATTTGGGGATGTAAGCAAATGCTTTGTTTAGGAAGGTTGAATCAGTGCTGTCAAAAGTCTCCAGTCAGGGCAATGGCATAGGATAGAGAATAGCTGCTGAGGGGTTTTGTTAAAGCGCTAAGCCTCGCAAACTGTTGCAAACAACAGTGCACTGCCACCGTGGACTGTCTGCTCGGAGTCAGAGTGGACAGGAAATAGGACTGGAGAAAACCATTTGACTCATAAAACACAGGAGCAGAGTTCAAGGTGTGTTCTTGCCTGTTTTCTTCTCATTACCTTTAGAGACTTGCTGAATCAGGTGCTTTTATGGCATTACCTTTTGCAATTGTGTGATTTTTATAGGTTTCAATGATGATCTGAGTGTGGTTTGGTGAGGGCATGATTGCTGTGTGTGACTTGTAATCTGTTGTTTTTTTTCCCCTTCATGGCCATTTAGTTTAATCTGTAGCTGTTTTCTCATGACTATAATTACCTGCAATTTAAGCTTAGATTGAAAACGTATGTATGGTTGTACGCTTGGGAAGGCTTTGTTGCATGTCAGCAAGTATACATTTAACATTCATTAGCCCTCTGCATGTTATGCAATGCAGACCCTCTAACAATAGTAGTTAGTAATAGTTAGTAACATTGTGTTTATCTATTGTTATGACTTAGATGAAGATCAGACCATATTTTAGGACCCATTTATACAGGAATGCAGGTAATTCAAAAGGGTTCACAAACCTTTTCTCGCAAACTTTATCTGCATCCATTTAGCGTCTGTCACAATAATGCAAAATTAATTTGACAAGATCTTCAAATTGAAAACTTTATTGGCACAATATTCAAAACATCAGATAGATAGATAGATAGATAGCTAGATAGATAGATAGATAGATAGATAGATAGATAGATAGATCACATAGTTTTATACTTGATGGTGTTATCTTGAATATATAACAGAGCCTGTCCTGGCAAAAAAGGTCCACCAAATAGATAATTATAATCAGGTAAGCAACCAGGTGGTATTGGCTGAAACCCAGCACAAGAGAAATTTGGTATCAATCAGGTAGACTGCCTATCACAAACATTCAATTATCTGTTCGTACTGAATATTTTCCAGCAATATTTAGCCGGCCAAAACATAATGATAACATTGATGTATTATCTCTATCGTGTAAATGGAAGGAACAACTGGCAGTAACGACGTTGGGTTGAACAAATTACTTACTCCACGGTCACCTGCCCTCTTGGTCCTGCTGGTTTTGATAGTCTTTTCTTTTCAAAACACCTGGATCCAAATGTGGTGCAAAACGTTTCTGTGAACTCAGAGCTTCATAGTCGCTGTGCTACTAGCCTCCTGTTTGTTCTCCGCCAGCCTGGGTGTCATCCTCCCGCTGCCGCATTTCTTCTGCACTACTACTGTGGCTCGTATAAATATGCTCGGATGCTTCACTCCAAAACACTATAAAATGTGTAATCGTCCATAATGTTTTCCACTGTGTAGTTTTGGGATGCCAATTGCTAATTTTGTCAAGATGAGCGAAATGAACAAGGAAGTGTTTTGTAGTGAATTGTATTGTAAGTTTGTATAGCCACGCCCACTAGGGGTGGAGATTACAAATCAAAATGTAAGAAGGCCGTAGTTCTCTTCATTCTCTAAAGTCTGCCGTTGATGAGTGTTCCTTTAACCAAAATCATTTTGAGTCATAAAAAACCCTTGTGAAACTCTTTTGTAGTTGTGAATAAAGATATGTGTGTCATTTCAGAAATAACTAAAAGTATTTTCTGCCATCAAGGATGTTCTGAAAGTGCTGGTCAGGCTAGCAGGTGAAGCAGGTGAAGCTTATTAGTCATTGTGGGCATATAAGGGACCAGGCAGATGGTGGGGAAAACCGAACAAGTCCAGTCTTTGTTAAATGCATAATATAATACAGTTTGAATGTTGTACAATATTGGGAGGCCATAATACTTTCTTTGGGTTCAAACCAAATGAGAAAAGAGAGTCAGTGAGCCTGGTTAAAAATCGGTCGAGTTGTCCATCCACTGTCATTAATCAGCTTCCCTAACAGCCAGGGCTAAGGTAGTATGCCCAAACCTAATACATTCCATGCCTTTTAACAATAAACTACTGTAGTTGCTCCATCTGCTAGTAACTAGATATTCGCCAAGAAAAATAGTTTCAGATGAACCACCGCAATTAAAGAGATTCAGCTATATGAGCCAGTGTCGGAGTCAGCTGCAATACAAGGTGAGGGAGTGGGTAGAGGTTTTGTGGTTTGAATGCGCAAGCTGAACACTGTTAGAGGACAGATTTTACTAGACTTGACTGCCAAAGGGGCTTTTGTAAGTATTTTTAGTATTCTCATCAAGTGAGAGAGACGGTGTAAGCAGGAGAGCATGAATGTGTGAATGTGTTAGAGTGAAACTGTGAGAAAGAAGGGGGGAGAGGGAAAATTCCACCCCAAGAGAGCTTGGTATTGTATACAGAGACATTTAAATAAAATAGTGCATACTTGTAGATTTTAAAGTTGCTTGAGTTGCACACGCCTTGTGATGCTCGTGATGTCTTCATGTAGTGATTGATGTTATCCTGCCTATAATTGCAAAGGCTCTCTGAGCCACTGCTCGCTTTACCCCTCTGCCGGTGTGTCTCTTACTAAAGAAAATGATGGGGTGCTAAACAATTATTATTATTTTTTTTATTATTTATGTGTTTTTCAACTCGCCTTATTCCACTTTATACAGCCAGCTGCTGTAGTGATCTACAGCGAACATCAAACAACTCTATAGTAATCACTGCTATATTGACAAATGACTGAGTGATCATTTCGGGATTCCAGCCAGAGACACCTCCAATATTTCCTGACTAGTAAAATTGTAATAAACTTTTCTGCTTTTCCCTGACATTGTGAATCAGCCTTGAAGAAAATAGCCGGAAACCTTGTTAAATTGTTAAAGTATTACCTGAGCCTAATGGAGTCTAATGGAGTAAATACACAGCATCTCACCTTGTTGAGATCAATTACTAGACTGAACAACATAGCATTTGCTGGGTGAACTGTTTTTTGTTTTTTTTGAGGTTTTATTGAAAAAAAGTTGGTGGAGGCGCTCAGGAACTCAGCAAGGGAGCTGCGCCTCCACGATAAACGTCTGGGGGAAACACTATAGTATACAAAGTGCTTAACCTCTGAATGAAACTAAATGATCAAAACCTGATGTGTTGTTTAGTGTTTTTTCTACCATTTGGATCCTGGGACTGGGTTTATATTAATCTGATGATTGAGCCTGTATGTTGTTACAGTATTATCCCTTTCTGCCATCTTTACAGTTACCTGGCTGACCAGTGCTGGGATGGTGGCTGCATCTACCTGATAATGCTGCGGCGAATCAAGCGAAAGGCTCCTCTCCCTCCGTGTAATGGCAATGGCAATGCTGATATTTCCATCAGCGGTGGGATCGGCAGCCATGCAGAAGAGCAGTGTGGCGACGCCTCCTCGGAGCCGCCTGGCAGCCCACTGCAAAACAGCAAACGGACACGCAAATTTGGCGTCATATCCCGGTCGTCCCTCAACCGGGACAGCAAGGATAGCAAAGACAGTAGGGACTCTGAACTTCAGAGTGGTTACCTCGGGTGCGGCTCGTCTGTCTCCATGGATGTAGAGGTAATTCCTCCAGAAGAGGACGCTAGTTGCAACCTTTCAATAGATACACCCACAGAGGAGAGGCCAGCAGCAGACACCTTACCTCACTTGAAAAGGTTTCCCCATCTTCCACAAAATGGGGGGACTGCTACCTTGCCTACGCGGTCTCATAGTCGGCTATCAGAATGCAAAAGGGATTCAATCAGCAGCGAGCCATCGAGCCAGGTAAGACACAGTACATGCAGAGTTCAAACTGGCAGAGCCAGAGAATGTACCAAAAGAGATTAAATATACTGGCATGGAAATTAATACCATGTCCAAGAAGCTAATGTTTCCGGATGAATAAAAACTGTTAATCTGACTCCATTGCTGACAATCCAGTGACAGAATTCACTCCTACAAGTTCTTTAAAAATGTCTCACTGTTTGCCAGCCCATAGATGATGTTATTTTTGATGTGCCAAGTATTAGTGGAGCCTCCGGTAGCCATGTCCACTAAAAGACAGAGAAAATCCAGATTTCCACCAAGTGATAAAATAATTGATTAAATAAATGTTATACTGAACCCAGGCCACTACTTCATTCATGGACTATCTGGAATGCTAACGCCATTTAATTGTTGAATATCCACTTGAAGAGGACAGGGAGAAATTTATAATTTTTTTAAAGGCCAAATATTTAGGAAAAGTTAAAAATAAATATGAAATTATAAAAGTTAAAAAAAAAATATAAAATTCCTTTAGCACTTGCTAGAGGAATTCAAATCCCAATAGTCAGTGGCTTGGGGCGTTTAGCCTTTCTAGTGTTCCCGCGGTGGTTGTTCAAGTTTCATCTCATGCTCTTGCATTGGACTGCATGCCTCTATGAATCAGAATCAGTTTAGTGCAAATATCCTTAGATTTGTAAAATTTTTGTTAGCAAGTTGAAGATGCTGCTTATCTTATGCGTCTTTATTTATTGCATTGATCTTTATCCTACTCTGTTTTTTGTTGGGAAAGCTTATGCTTTTCTGTAGTGCATAAAACTCAAATGTGATTTTGGGTCAATGTGACTAAATTGACAGCATGTACAACATTTATAATTTTCCCCTTTCAGTGGTCATCACACATCCCTATTTCAGGGAATAAAATCATCTTTGGCCATTGCTTTATGTCATTCAAATATCAAATGGTAGGCTATAGTACAAATTGGGCTCTTTCCCCATTGTGGAAACTAGTAGTTGTATTGACTGATACTACTCTATCAGGCTATTCAGTGAGAAAGAAGAGAAGAGACAGTATTCCATCCCTTTGAGAAGAGGTGTTAAAAGGAAATGCGAAAGCGCAATGCGTTAAGTGTGAATTACAGCAATGTCAAATCAATCCTTGTCTTTTCTAGCGTAGCCTTGTTTTGAAACTGCTTCTGGAGGACGACCCAAACACCCCCTACTTTTATTTGTCCTTTAAACACAATGGCTATGCCCATGAATACATCTCATGCATTTCCCTGGAAGATGAGTATCCTTTTGTTAATCATAAGAGGCTTAAACCCCCCTCAGGGTGAAGCCTCTCCCACAGTCCAGACCTGTCAGCAGCTACTGTTGAATGTTATTTTTTCTCTTGTTCTTCACCTTGCCATGATTGGTTGGAGCAACAGTTGGCAGTGTGTCTATTCCACACAAGCTTCAGCTTGTCCTCAGGCCACCACCTGCCTGGAACATTATCTCATCACACCAGAGATTCACAAGCTTACTCACATTAGGCTTAGGTTGCGTATGGTTTAAGTATCAAAATTAATGTAAAATGTGCAATATGTGACGTTGGTACTGCCACATAGCACAAAATGACCATAATATTGTGACGATGGCCTCACTTGCATATTCCCACAAGCCCTTGCGGGAATTGTTGTGAACTGTGTTACAGCTGTTGTGCTTCTTCTATTAATGTTCATGTTTATTGAGGGCACTGATTAGTGTTGTTTAGTTTATTGCCTCTCTGGGTAGTTAGTTAAATGTTACTTATATGTGCTATGCCGAGTACCATAGCTGAGTTGTCAGTCACCAGGATAGAGGACCCTGGGTTTTTATCATGGTTCGGGGGCTTTTGATTACTGCCTGTTCTGTAGTCTTGTTCAAGACTAATGTAAGTGCAAGTACTTCAATAAATGCCAATCTAAGTTCCAGCTGAGTCTTCATTTCGCTCCAATATATTTGTGTGGGTTTGATAGGGTTGATGATCAGTACCAATGACTATTATTATGATTACTTGGCCACATTTTGTTGGTACAACAAAATAGGCCAAGTAATCATAATAATTTTGGTACAACAAAATGTGGACAATATTAATAGCCGAATATTGACATTATGAGCATGACACAAAATAGAGCATCATTATTGCTGCTTAATCAAATGATCAGCAATGTTTCGACTTGGTTGAAGTGCAGCAAAGATCCTGGTTGCTTCCGTTTCATTCTGCTCTGTTGTCTGCTGTTTTTCCTCATACATTTCCCTCTCTTTAAGCCTCCATATTACCTTTTCTGCAAATACATGATGGCGACTGAGGGAGGAAGGAACAAGGCTGGCCTATTAAAGCTGGGCCAAAGCTTCCCCAGCCTCTTGTTTTAATTGAACACTTCTGATGTGGCTTGATTTGCATCAGAAAGGAGTCTTGCTCTCCCTCTTCTATTCAGGAAAGAGCTATTGTGGGCAGAGGAGAGAGCGTGTTCAGTGGCATTGTGGATATAAGCCCAGCATTATTTTGACCAACCAGAGGGGAAGATGATTTGTGCAGGTTTTCCATATGCTGGTAGCCCTCATATTTCCTTTCTGTAATTACATCAATGTATATGCATATTATATGCAACGTCTGCATACAATATTTCCCGCAGGAAACGGGCCAGAAAGTGAGTTTTGAAAGCCAGAAGCACCTGGCCAAGTAATCATTGGTACTGATTATCAACCCTCATCTAAGGCCCCGTTTAGTTAACACCTCTAAGTACAGGTGTAAACGCACCCAAAACGCATTGAGGGCGTAGTGAGATCGCATCGCTCAAACCACATTCAGAGGTGGTCTGGAACGGATATGACCACATTCTTTTAGCAGTGTGTACGCGAATGCATTCTGGGTCGCATTGAAGGACCGCCTACTCAACTGACGTCCTCTGTGTAAGCAGCAGGGCTGTCAAAAATTACGATTAACGATTATTCCTTTTAAAAAAAACACCGGTTCAAACCATTCGAATATCTATTTTTGCGTATTATGTCCATAAGAGGGCAAACCAATACAACGAGAGACATGACTACTGGTATAGGTATATTTATTTCAACATGTCTTTTAAAAGATCGACATACCTACACATTACAAAATAAACTAATAAAATAATGTCCTATACCGTAAAACGTAATTTAAAGACCAGACCGCTCTCTCTCTCTCTCTCTCTGCGCCGTGGTTGGTGCTAGAGTGAGAGAACGCGCTGTCTCTCGGAGCGAGATCAAATGAATGATTGGTAATTGATATGATATCAGGCTAACTGGTATGATGATGTACGTGTTTATTTGCATGTAGAGCGGGGAACTGAGATCCGATCACTCGAGACGATCACTAGACACATTCTAATGCCAGGTGTAAACGGACGTACTTAGAGGTGTGAACTTGATCGGATCGCCCAAATCGGATGTTAATGCCAGGTCTAAACAGGGCCTAAGTGTTGCATCAGGAACTAGAGGCAGGGTTGTGGATGGAGCTTGTGTCTGAAAAAGCTTGTTGTTTTGTTTTTATCAGCCATTTCTGCTTACAATGAAAGGTAAACGCACATTTAGATACTTTTTTTCATAGCTCACGCAGTCAGATATAACAACGGAAAAGTTAAAATGACAACCATGAAACAATATGGGTTAAGTTACCTGCACGTGCTGCTCCCACAGTGTATTTCAGTTATTTTTAGATTCAACTTCATGAAATTCTCACTTAATTCTCACCCTATTGTTTTCCTGCCGGTTTATTTTTCTTATGCCGCGGCTCAAATTGCTGTGAGCTGGAATGAGCTAAAACCATGAAACTTCGCCCAATAACTGGAAATGATGTGCAAATGCGTCCCAAGATACATGAGCCCAATCGGCCAGATGGTGGCGCTGTAATCAATGTGCTCTACAAAACGGCCTCAAAAACCACGACAGGTGACAAAATCTTCCGCCATTTTGAATTTTCTTTTTCATCTTTTTGATTACTACCAAATTTTCTGTGGATCATTATTGGACCAAGCTTAGCAAAAGTTATACAAAGCTTGTTGATATCTTATTTAGTTTTCAAGATATTGACCAATGAACTTCAAAAGGTCGTGGCTCAGCACATAATTAGACCAAAGTCAATTTGGTCTAATCTAATCTTTTCCCCCCTTCTTTCTCATAATTGACAATTGTCAATTGTTGGGCCAATCATCACAAAACTTGCAGGATATGTCCACATAAGTACCAGAAATATACCCTGAAAGTTTCATTCAAATCGATCACTAAGGGCGCTACAAATGCAAAAAATGGGCGTGGCATAACACAAATCAGACTATAAATCAATCAGAAAGTTTGTCCAATCATTACAAAACTTGCAGGGTATGTTTCATAACAATGTTGAACCATGTGTGTAAAATTATTTTGAAATCGCTCAATAGTGGGTGCCACCAGACAGTTTGTCCATCAGCAACTTGGTGGACATTTTTAATTAAAGGGGAATTCCTGTATTTTTTAAACCTGGGCTCTATTTGTACATATTAGTCATTTATACCCCAAAATAGGTACAAAAAGTTTTGTAATTGCTCCAGTAGATCGCCTCAGCCGGCAGTGGCGAAACGGGCTGCAATGGCTGCAACGTCATCTGCAGGGGCAAGTGCACGCGATCAAAGTACGTCCACTAAAAGTGCTTGTTTTTGCCACCGAGATTGTTATTCGAAGTGTCTGACAACATTACGGAAAGGATCCCTACAGAGATAGACCTTTTTTTAACCAGAAAAAGTCTCGCTCTGAAATCTGAAAGAACCAAAAAGGCTTAAAAGACAGATGGTATTTCACTGATTTACCACATGGCAGTTAACATCTTTGAAATAGCAAGCCTCCCCCATTAGACTTGTGCTAAGTTAACGAGGCTAATGTTAGCCAGTTAGCTAAAACACTTACCCACTATGAGGAGCAGACGCGGTGGCTCCAGGATGCTTGTATTTTAAATGCTTGTGCATAGTCGTAGTCGTGCTGCTGTGAAAGGCCATTTCTGTTTTGCAGAGGCTGCATTGTACTATGTTGTTTGGTTTGCTGGTGAAATACTCCCAGACTTTCGAAAGTCTGTGAGAAGTTGTGTGAAAAGTTTCTCAATTTCTTCTTTGTCTTCCTGGTGCATGTAGACAATTGAAACGGCCCTGCCAATTCCTATAGTGCATTGCAATGCTGGCTTGAAAATAGATCGACGTTGTGGATTTTGTCGACAAAATATTTCAGCCCTAGTGTCCATAATGGCAACCGAGCATATTGCTCGCCAGCACAGTACCGGCGAGGAAGTCAAGGCATCTGTCAGCCATGATTTCTGATGTGCTTGTATGAGTTTGGAATGTGGCCTGGCGCCTCATCCCATGTGCCACAAGGTTTTTTTTGTTGCTCAAAGTTTTTTTTGTTGTTGTTGCTCAAAACAAAAACATTTCGGACTCTGCAAAGTTCCTCTTTTTCCCTCTTTTGGTCATGATTTACTTGCACACGACCCTTCAGTCTGCACGCCTTTTATAGTGCGTTTACCTATGCAAATCAACTTAAACAGGCACACACATCCAGTTTACGAACAATTAGCATTCATCATCTGATACACCTGGGGTATGTTTCATGAATCCCACGTTGTTTTTTTTGTACACATATAAATGCAAAGTATTTAAGAAAAGTTTTGTGAATGAGGCCCATTGTCTTATTTTAGACAATTTAGACGTAGTAAGGTAGACAGCGAGCTACAACCTAATTTTCATCAAAACGAGCCGTCCTCCAAGCTGGACAAATAACATTGGTCTCTATGTATAGCCGGCTGTGAGACGAGTGCGCAGGGACCGTCTAAAAAGTGCAACACCTAAAAGAGATGCTACAAAAATATTCAATAACGTCACTGTTATACAGTAGTGTAGTGTCCCCAAAATCACTTCAATGGTCTCCTGTTGGTTATACTACAATACTTAGTTTTGAAAAATGTGCGTTTTTTGCATACCTTTGCTGAATTTTTATTGGGAAAAATATTCAATTCAATATTCATGTGTGCACATGATCAGGATGGTACCACCTCTTCCTCATTTTGAGCCAGGAAAAACCCTGGCATATCAGGTGGTTGCAAGGGTGTTACTAGGTGGTCCTAGGATGTTTCATTGTGGTTGCTAGGGTGCACTAGGTGGTTGCTAGGGTGTTTCAATGTGGTTGCTATGGTGTAGTAGTTAGATGCTAAGGTGTACTAGGTGGTTATACGGGTGTACTAGGTGGTTGCTAGGATGTACTAGCAAGAAGGACGTTCACACAACACAGTTGCCTCATGCATTCTCTCTTCTTCACCAGATATTAAAACTGCAGATCAAATGTGATATTTTTCTGTTAAGCAATGTGAATTATAGACTAATTGCTTTGCTAAATAAAAAAATATGATGAGTGCTGATGGATATGATGCCTCATAATGGCTCCAGTGTAACAGTGTAACTGGAACTACAAGAAAAAACAGCCACAAAATGTGATCTAATGATCAGACTCTGGATCTCTGAAGTTGATATATGACACAATATTGTCATAATCTAAAATGAAGTTGAATTACAGCTACTTGCTGAGTGTTTGTATAGTATTAAAATTAATAATTTAATGCATAAAGGCAATGTGATAACAGTGATATTGATGATTTATAAAGTTTGTCACCCAGTTGTAGGTTGCCATATCACATTTTAACTCTAGATGGTGATTGGTGATTCATTTTTCATCTTCATATTGTGACCTTTTTGTATCACAAGACAGTGTGATATTATATTGTTAAATGTGTATTGTCTCTGCTCTTTTCTAGCCTAGAGAGGGAAGCCGCATCTGGAAGATGCACATGGTGAAGGGCCAGGAGGGCCTGGGCCTCCAGATCACCGGGGGCCGGGGCTCCAAGCGCTCCCCCCATGGCATCATCATAGCCCATATTGAGGAAGGGGGCTCCACCCAGAGGTACAAATAAAATAAAAGGAAAAGAATGTGATACCGGTGGTGAGTTGAGCGTACCCTGGCCTCCAGTCATCACACAGTAAAGCTGCTAACATTTACAGCAGCTTTGGCAGCAACATAAAAAACAAAATGCACACAAATTCATGCGTATGCACTCTCTCTCTCATACTAATCTGTAGTGCCATTGTGCAAAAGCAACCAGAGTGTGCATGTGGTTATCTCTGCATGCACACTATGGAGGATCAAAACAAAACAACTTTTACCAAAACAACATGCTTTTATGAAATAAATAATTATACGAATAAGTGCAGAAACAAACAGTAAATATTAAACTAGAAAAGGTACATTTTTCAGAAGAAAATGTGTGTGCTTGCTTCAGCTTGAAAATGTTAAGTTGAATTCATTCGGAAGCTTAGTATTTTAAATTGTTTTTCTGTTTGAAGTGAAATCAACGTAATGGAAAAAGTTTTAAAACAATCTTGATGTCTCTAGTAGTAGTGGATCAACAAAAAAGTTGATTCTCAGTAGAATGTTCAGAACTCTATGTGTTATCAAAGTGATCTAAATTACAAAATGTGTTATGTGTAATGGCATTTGGAAGATTGTGAAACAGCATTTATGTCTCATGGTTGAAACGTTAACCTGGATAGAATGTTGAAAATGTTAAGGTCTTTAAATGGCAGAAACATGATGTTAATCTTGTAAATATGTTTTACGATGCTATGACCTGAAGAGAATGGTCAGTAAAGAAGTTATGCGCACAAACGCACTCACACACTCACACTCTCTCTTCCTCTATTCTGGCAATGTTGTTGTGTTGTTATGTTGATGTTAGGTTAATGCTAGGCTGATAGTAGGGAGATATTAGTAAGATGTTACGCAGGCATTAGATGGATAGCAGGGGTAAAGTTGGGTTGAGTTTCTTCACCCAGTGTAATGATTGGTTGGAAGGAAAACCTGCATACTCTTGGCCCTCTATGGCACATGATTGCACACCACTGATATAGATGATGAAAACCAGCACAAAGGTTTTTGAAATATTTACGATAAAATATACTACGATAAAAAATATATAAAATATACTACGATTTACGATAATATCTACAGAGACAGAGTGGAGTCGCAGATGGAGCAGCGCGACACCAGACGCCTATGGCAGGGGCTACGGACTATAACAGACTACCAGGGCAGACCCCCCGCAATTGTGAGTGCCGACGCATCCCTAGCGGACGACCTGAACTCATTCTATGCACGGTTTGAGGCTAGCAACAACAGCGCTAGCTCGCCGGCTAACAACAACACTGTTAGCGTAGCCGAAGTGAGTTCTACCGCTGGGGATGAACACACGCTCTCTGT
This sequence comes from Hoplostethus atlanticus, assembly GCA_034670405.1. NCBI lineage: Eukaryota > Metazoa > Chordata > Actinopteri > Trachichthyiformes > Trachichthyidae > Hoplostethus > Hoplostethus atlanticus. The sequence continues at coordinate 479,286 of JAXDDX010000048.1, forward strand.
GACCGAGCACAGTGTGAGGAGGGCTCTGACGAGGGTGAACACCAGGAAAGCTGCTGGTCCAGATGGCATATCTGGGCGAGTACTGAAGACCTGTGCTAATCAGCTAGCTCCAGTGTTCACCACAGTATTCAACCTCTCCCTGGCTGAGTCCGTGGTCCCCGCCTGCTTCAAGAGATCCACTATTGTCCCTGTGCCCAAGAATGCTTCTCCAGCATGCCTAAATGATTATCGACCGGTGGCCCTCACCTCGGTGGTCATGAAATGCTTTGAGAGGCTGATTAAGGATTACATCTGCGCCTTCCTCCCTTGCTCCATGGACCCGCTGCAGTTTGCTTATCGTCCAAACAGATCCACGGATGATGCTGTCTCCCAGGTACTGCACACCACACTCTCTCATCTGGACAGCCGGAAGGGGGGCTATGTGAGACTGCTGTTCATTGATTATAGTTCAGCTTTCAACACCATAGTCCCCACCAGACTGGCTGGCAAGTTGATTGAGCTGGGACTGAACACCCCCCTGTGTGCCTGGATCCTGGACTTCCTGACCGCCAGGCCCCAGGTGGTCAGGGTGGGCAGACACACCTCCAACCCCCTCACCCTGAACATAGGATCCCCCCAGGGTTGCGTCCTCAGCCCCCTACTGTACTCCCTGTACACACATGACTGTGTGGCCAGGATCAGCTCCAACTCCATCATCAAGTTTGCGGATGACACAGTGGTGGTGGGCCTGATCTCCAACAACGACGAGAAGGCCTACCTGGAGGAAGTTGCTGATCTGTCACTCTGGTGCCAGGACAACAGCCTCCTCTTGAATGTCACCAAAACTAAGGAGCTGATTGTGGACTTTAGGAGGACACAACAACAGAGGACGTACTCACCATTGGGGATTAATGGGACTACTGTGGAGAGGGTGAGCAGGTATAAATACCTGGGAGTCCACATCACTGAAGATCTGACATGGACAACACACACTGACACTCTGGTGAGAAAGGCGAGGCAGCGCCTTTACCACCTCAGGCAGCTGAGGAAATTCAAAGTCTCCCGGAGGATCCTTCAGTCCTTCTACTCTGGAGCTGTAGAGAGCATCCTGACAGGAAGCATCACTGCCTGGTTTGGCAACAGCTCCGCTCAGGACAGGAAGGCTCTGCAGAGAGTAGTGTGTTCGGCTGAACGCACTATTGGAACTACACTCCCAACCCTGCAGGACTTGTACACCAGGAGGTGCAGAACCAGAGCCTGCAGGATCATGAAGGATCCTCACCACCCCAACAACGGACTGTTTCAGCTGCTGCGGTCAGGCAAGCGCCTCCGTAGTCATGCTGCCAAAACAGAGAGACTGAGACGGAGTTTCTTTCCTCAGGCCATCAGGACTGTGAACTCTGACCTCACCAGGGCCCCCACCAAGACACACACACTGCCCCTCTTATGCACACACACACTCACACACACACACACTTAGGTAATGACTACACATAATTTATAGTATATTACATTCATACGATTTCCCTTCCTACTATATTTTCATTTCCAAAAGTGCTCTTACTGTATATTGTGTTGTTTTTTTTATATAAGAGCTCTTACTGTAATTACTGTAATACTGTAAATATTGTGTTGTTTTTTTATTGTAAATACTGTGTACTGTTGCCCTTTTGCACATTCCCATGAGCATTGCCACTTTTCATTTCACTACACACCCCGTGTGTGTATGTGACAAATAAAGTTCTTGAATCTTGAATCTTGAATCTACTGCCCGCAGCTAAAAATGTACCAGGGACATCTCATGGTCACATGATTGATTTTGCTTAAGCCATTTTTTAATACTTGTAGTGAAGCTTGCCAAGGTACTGCACAATGTAATTTGGTTGCCTTATATTGAATGGAATAGTCCCCTCTAATGAATGTTTCCTTGTATTGTGCAGAAGGGACTGGTAGGGGGTTCTAAGGGGTGGTGAATGGTTCAGCAGGCGGTGAATAGTTATAAGGTTTATCTACTGTGTGTGCTTATGTGTATAAAAGTGTGTGTTATGTGTGTTTCAGGGATGGTCGTCTTCGTGCTGGTGATGAGCTGCTGATGATTAATGGTCAGTCTCTGGTGGGTCTCTCTCACCAGGAGGCTGTGGTCATTCTCCGCTCTACTGCCGGCCTCGTCCAGCTAGTAGTTGCCAGCAGGGTGAGCGCACACACACACACAAACTAACAAGCGTATCCCTCAGGTTCCTGGGTTATTTGTGGCAGGCTCGGGCGAGCAGTCAGCAATATGCTACGGTGTTAATTTGGGAATGTATTTGAGATGGGCCTGTCTGATAATGTGGCAATTCTAAACAGCCAGTCTCGGGTAGGTGTTTCCCAGGAAAAATCCTCTGGTGCACAGAAAGTGATGCAGTTTACCTTTCCGTTTTGTTTTTTTTTTGGAATAAATGGAGAAAGAACTGGGTAGTTAGCATGAGCAGCAATAGCCACCATCACTGAACAGACAAAGAAAAGAGCGCCACCTACAGAAATGCAAACTTCATCAACGGAAAATCCAAGGATAAAGACATACTAGTACTGGCCACGCTGTTTGATTGACAAGTGATCTCTGGGAAGTGCAGTGCAAAAACACAACTCCACAATACTCCACCCAGTATTTAAAGTAAAACATACACAATATATACAAGCAATGAAATAACAAATACATGAACAACATCAACATCAACAAGATGTAATTTACATAATACATTACAAACAAAAGCACAGCAAGCATATAAGTCCATATATAAGTCCATGTGAGTCAATGCAAGGATAAACCATTAACAAATCTTCTTGTGGTCAGAGGTCAACAGTACATGGTCTTCACCACCAGTCCAGCTACAGATTACGCTGTAGTCTCCTGAAGAAGACAATAGCCTGATGTTGGTCTGGATCCGTGCGGAACGCACCTATCCATTCCTGTCTGGAAAAGTTTCCTGGACACTACCAAGTAACCAGGAGCTGCAAGGAGCTGTAGAGCCTGCAGTTAACTGCAGTGTCCAGGACCAAGACTTCACCTCTCATTGGTCCACCTCTGCCACTCCTGTAGCAATGGTAAATACACTTGTACCTATTGTTTCCGAAACAAATCCGAGAGATGCTGCATCTGTTTCCATCGTCTTTTGAAGTACAGGTCTGTGCTTTCCTTTTTCACTCCGGGCGTTTGTGGTACAATTTAATTTTGGGATATTTCCCACTGACTGAAACAAAAGATGGATTTTCTGCTTCAGAAAAGATCAACTGGGGACAAAGTCTGTCCTTCTAATGCAGCTCTAAGATTTTGCATTTCCTGCTCCACTTTGGTTGGTGTAGTCCAGGGGTCAGCAAGTAAATTTGGCCTTGGGACAATTTTTTTTTAAGTTATTAGATGGCGGGCCAGAACATAAGTAGAAGCAAATTTTCAATTAAGACATTGAATTTAAAAAGCTACCTGCATGATTAGTAGGCTATTGTGAGGTGTGCGTGTTAATGGGAGTCAAGGGTGCCAGCGATAGGAATCCCCGATGACGCGCAGGGAACCCACAGCCAGGCGGACCCACAGATCTAACTCGACTGACCTCTTCAATCTGACGCAGGTGAAGGACAGGGGCAACGCATCTGAAAGAGATGCTGAGAATGGTTCGAAAAAGAAATGAGAAAAAGAGAACTGAAATGACTCAAGAAAAAAAAAAAAATAGATAAGATAGATATAAAAACAGCGTGTGAATTTTCCCTCATTGCTGAAAAGACCAATGCCAACCCCTGCCACCCCTTGGTGAGGTGACAGACGTGGGAGGCTGGAGTGGCACAGCGAAAGGCGCCCCCGACATGTGTGTGCGCACTTGGTAAAAGGCAAAATGTAGCTTTTTTTCATTTGCTTTCATTTTAATTTTGTCATTTGCTCATGGGGCCCTCAAGCATTTGCTGTCCTAGGGCGGCAAAACAAATATCGACAACAAAAAAAAACTACAAATTTGGAGGGCCACAAAATATTGCAGTTATGGCCCGCGGTCCGCCTATTGCCAACCTCTGGTGTAGTCCCTTCAGCATTGGAGTTTGCAGCTAATAACTGCCTTTTTCGCTGACTCGACTCCAATACAGCCTTTTTGAGTGTATTTCTCAATGTTTTCCAGTCAGAAAAGTCAGTTAGCACCTGATTTGAGGTATCCTTGACAACAACTGCATTTGTCATAAGCCGTCTTTTGCCGCTGGATCTTTAGCAGCAATGTTGCAATCCAAGCTATATGCGAGCCATTCTCCTCTGGATTCCATAGAAACATTGGCCCCTCAATCCTCTGTCTGAAACCTCATGTCCTTCTTTCTGATGTACCCTGTCATTCCAGATCAGTGACTTCTCTAGTTGAAGCTGCAGCTCTGATCAAAGCATTCTGCCAATTGTAACAGCAAGGACGACAGCTGTGAGTTTCAGATGGGTTGTGGTTACTTGCTTCAAGAGTCACTCTGGCTTTGCAAGATGAAAGCATGAAAGAGACATCAACACTATTCCGTTATTTTACATCCTAAGATAAGTAATGGGACCATATCTGCTTTCACTGGCATCAGAAAAGTGCTGTAACTGGGCAATCATGGGCTGTCCAAAATCATATGGCTTCAGATACCTGTGAACCTTGAATGCTGACACTTTTTCAAGACCAGCCAGCCACTTGCTCTACTGCTGTTGAAAAGAGTGGAGTATTGGATCACATCCCAAGCATACGTTTTCATACACAGTGTACCTGTTTGGCTGGAGTGAATCTGATCTTTAAGTTCTACTGAGGCCGTGACAATTGTACCTCTGTACCTCTTTCAATTTTCCTCTTTGTCATCCGAAGTCCTATCATTAAAACCATGATTATACTGATTGCTCAGCAATTCCTCCATTTTGTCTAGGGAGATCCTGTTAACGATAGCAGTAGGGTTGTGTAGCTGTTTGACATTAATTTGGGGTGCCAGTCAGGGCAAGGCCTGACAAAGGGGGACTGAAGGTTAGTCTCAGGCTACGTTCATACTACAGCTGAAAGTGTCTCAATTCAGATTTTGTTCCCTCAAAAACAAATCAGATTATTTCAAATCAATGTGAACAGCAAAAAGCAGCATGGAGTTCCATTTTCTGATCCAAACCACATTGGTATATGGTACTAAATCTGATTCTCACGCATGCGACTTGTATTTGAATGTTCAAATCGGATTTTTTCAGCGTTGCCATGGTTATTAGTCAAGTTTACATCATGAATTTGAGACAGTTGTCATTCATTCACGCTGGCAGTAGAACTGCCAGGATAGACACAACTGTTAGTTCTTTCTTGCCTGTATAATTGATGATGAAGTTGTCTGCAATTTGCACGCAAATACAACACATTGTTCAATAAAAACAGCCTAAGCTGGAAAAGGTATGTGAACCTCTAGGATAATGACTTCTATGAAAGGGGGTAATTGAAGTCAAGTGATCCAATCAATGAGATGACATTTAGGTGTGGGTTAGAGGTGTCCTGTCATATAAAAAAAAGTTTAACAACAGTGTGGAATAAGTGGAATATGCCCTTGTCAAAACCAATTTCAGATGACCTCTGGAGATGATTTGTTGAGGTCCATAAGGCTGGAAAAAGACTACAAATGCATTTCCAAAGACTTGGGCCTCCATCAGTCTACAGTCAGACAGATTGTATAGAAATGGAGAAAATTCAGTGCCATTGCTACTCTCCCTAGGACTTGGCATGGCATCACAGTAAGAGCACACTGCTTAATGGTCAAGGAGATGACAAAGTACCCTGAGGTAACAGCGAAGGATCTGCAGGTATGTCTTGAACTTTCTAACATCTGTGTCCACAAGTCCACAATAACAAAAACACTAAACAAGAGAGGTGTTCATTGGAGGATGCCAAGGAGGAAACTGGAAACATTGCTGCCTGTTTCAAGTTTGCCAAAGACCACCTGGATGTTCTACAAAGCTACTGGAACAATGTTCTGTGGACAGAGGAGACAAAATTTTACCTTTGTGGCAAAAGGGCACTATGTTTGGAGGAGAAAAACACCGGATACCAAAAGCAAAACCTCATTCCAACCATGAAGCATGGTGGAGAGAGCATCATGGTTTGGGATGGCTTTTCTGCCTCAGGGCCTGGACAGCTTGCAATCATTGAGGGAACAATTAATTCCAAATTGTATCAGGAAATACAACAGAAGAATATCTGGGTAATGGTCTGTGATCTGAAACTCAAGAGAGGTTGGGTCACGCGGCATGACCCCAAACGCAAAAGCAAATCTTGCATTTTGGAATGCCAAGTCAGAGTCCTGACCTTAACTCTTTTGAAATGTGGCATGACCTGAAACAAGCAAGCTGTTCATGCAAGACATTCCAAAGACATCAATGAACTGAAACAGTTCTGTAAGGAGGAATGGTCCAAAATACCTCCTAACCGTCTGGTCAGCATCTACAGGTTAAGCATATTGCTGTTGAAGGAGGTCCCAACAGTTACTAAATCTCACGGTTCACATTCTTTTTTCAATCCAAGCTGTTAATGTCATATGAACCATTTGTTCATGACACCAATAATCTCATTGATACATCTTTTGCTTTTTACCTTTTTCATATATTTCATGCCTTTTCCTTTCATCATCAGGCAATCTTTTTTTTTTTCCATACCCGCTACTCTACTCTCTGGAGCCTATCCGAGCATGCGTTGGGCAGATGGCGCGGACAGTCCCTGGACTGTCCATCACAGGGTGAACAAATAAACACAGATAGACAAACACATTCACAATGTCCTACAGTGTCTCTATGTCCTAGACATAGAGGCATTGTAGGCGATGTGCAAGGTGGGCGAGAGGGTTTAGGGCTGTGTGTAGGGCAACCTGTATGGAGTAGGGCCCAGAGAGGACCCAGAACTGAACCTTGCGGAACCCCAGTAGTCAGCCTGCGTGGTTCCGACACAGACCCTCTCAGCGTCATCTGGTAGGAGCGACCTGTCTGGTAGGATGCAGACAGGGAGAGTGCAGAGCCTGAGACACCCATCCCCTCAAGGGTGGAGAGGAGGATCTGGTGGTTCACCGTGTTGAACGCTGCAGACAGGTCCAGGAGTATCACGACAGAGGAGAGAGAGTTCGCTCTTGCAGCATGGAGCAACTCTGTCACTGCCAGGAGGGCAGTCTCGGTCGAGTGACCCACCTTGAACCCGGACTAGTCGGGGTCCAAGAGGTTGTTCTGGTGGAGGTACAAGGACAGTTGATTAAAGACAGCATGTTTAAGAGTTTTGGATAGGAAGGGTAGAAGGGAAACCGGTCTGTAGTTTTTGACCTCAGGGAGGGCAGAGAGAGCAGAAGAGGAAAGATCAGTGGGGGAGAGCAAGCAGAGATTGCGACGGGAAGAAACCATGTGGGTAGGGGGAGGATGTGAGGGGCAGAGGAGAGAGAGAAGGACATGAAGTAATGGTCAGAGACCTGGAGAGGAGTGGCAGAGAGGTTAGCAGTGGAACAGTGTCTGGTGAAGATAAAGTCCAACTGGTTGCCTTGTGGGTAGGAGGAGATGGGGAGAGGGATAGGTCGAAGGAGGAGAGGAAAGAAAGAAGAGAGTCAAACGTCTCAGTCTGGATGTTGAAGTCACCGAGAAGGATGAGTCCAGAGCCATCGCTGCTCTCTCTAGCAGCAATGACTTGAAGTAAACGTGAGGGCGTCTCACATGAACAGCTGTTTCAGGTTGGATTTAGGTCAAAACGCTAAACATCTAATTCCTGACCCGCTCTTTGGAGATTTTCTTGAATGTTTATGATCATTGTTTTGTTGGAACAGCCGGTTTTGGCCCAGCTTTTTTTCTCGAACTGATTCAAATTCATGGTTCGCTCAATGATGATGAGTCGAAAAACTGCCCCAGAACATGATACTCCCACCACCATGCATGACTGTAGGGATAAACATGGCATTTTTTATTTGCGCCTTCAATTTTGGACTCATCTGTCCAGACAACAGACTTCTAGAAATCTTCAGGTTAGATGATCTCTCACAAACGTAAATTCTGCATGTTTGTTCTTTTTAGACAGTAGAGGCTTCTTCCTGGCTACCCCTGCATGAATGCCATTTCTATTCAATGTTCTCATTGTTGACAGATGCACAATGACTTCAGATGCATCAGTGGATGCTATTCTTGTTTTTTTGGGGGTTTTTTTTCCCCCCATGTGGCTCTTGGACAGTAACTATGCCTAGAAGTGGATTTCCTTCTAAAATAACACCATTTGTATATTATTTTTCTCACAGTGGACTGATGGAGCCCAAATCTTTTTGATATGACTTTATTACCTTCCTCAGACTGATGCACACTCACTACTCACTTCCTGAGGTCCTCTGAGGTCTCACTAGAGTGCAGCTAATGTCTTTCATCTGCATAGGTAACACCAAACTAACCAGGTTTCTCACCTGTATTTATGGGAGTGCCACACAAACACCTCCCCAAAAATCTGGCAAGTGATTGGTTAACTTCATACCCAATGACTTACCTACTTATTTTCGCACCTGCACTCATTCCCAACTAGTTTTATTTTACTACATGTACAATTAACCAATAAAACACATGACATTGGTAAATGTAGATCCTTTATTTCAGTAAACAAAATGCTCATTTTTTAAAAATAAGGATTACATGGTAAAAGCTAAACATTTCTGTAATTTCAATAGGGGTTCACAAGCTTTCAATTATGACTGTATATAGCGGAAACACTTACCTATAATCTATCAGTATTGACTGGTAAAAACAAGCCATAGTCACCTCTTAAAAATAGACAGCATCAAAACACTACTTTTACTAATTTTTAATATAGTATCATATATATATTTAATATTATTGACACAAACATAAGGACAATATGTTGACCATTGAATAGCTTTGAAAATGTTCATAATGTTAAGAACTCTGAATTGCACATTTCTTTTTTCTAGGTGCTAAATTCTTGTCTAGTCTGTAGGGAAATAGATTAGTTCCAGCAGAGATTGTATTGTATTTAACTGCAATACATTTGCATAAATTAGAATTTGCCCATATTTTGCCCAGAATTTGCTCATACTGCTCCAGTTGTTGAATTAGAAAGTTGAGTGCAATGGCTTGAAATTGAATAGGATTATTATTGAATTTAACTTTCACTATAATTTCAAATTTAGTTTCCCCAATTTTTTTTTTTGGTCAATATTGGTTGAATGTTGATTTTTTATTTTCTACTATCATTTCCAAATGAGAAGCAAAACCAAACTCTAACTTAGGCTGTCTTGCATTGCCTTGCTTTCCCTTGCAAACCCTTCTGAAAAATTGAAGAGGAGAGATCTTAATGGGCTTGTGGGAAAATAAAGGCTTTCAGAGATAAAGTTAAAAATACACTGAGGCTGCATCTCTGGATTCCCTTCCTCTTGCCCTGTCAGACACACACACCACACACATGCATATGCACACACACATCCTGTCGACTGTACATAGCACCTCGTTGTTGAAGAAGGTAGATTTAAGAAGTAAGATGCACAAACATGCAGTTTTATATACATAAAAACACATATAATGCATCTCATACTCTTCTTCAACAAACCCATGTCCACAGCGACATTACATATCATCATATCATTACATCAACTGAATTTGCTCTACACACACACACACGTGCTGCTTCTCTACTAGACACATGCTCAATGTTGTCTCCCTCCCTGTTCCTCCAGGATGAGTCGGAGGTGGATTTCCAGCGCTTCCCATCCACCAGCCTGCCAGACCTGGTCAGTACCTGCAGCTCCTCCTCATCCTCGTCTCAGATAGCTGCCCCACCCTCCCCTCAGGCTGACAGCAGCCTCTCCATGCCGACCCACCACCTGGTAAGGACGTGTGTGTGTGTGTGTGTGGGTGTGCGGGTGTGTGGGTGGGTGTGGGTGTGTGTGTGGGTGTGTGTGGGTGGGGGGGGGTGGTTGTTTGCAGATGTATGTGATGCTTTACCATGTATCTTGCAGCAACTCAAGCCACAGAGACTCAAAGGCTTGTCCTCATGGATATTTACAGGACTGATTGACTGGGTTGATAGATCTGATTAAAATCAAAAATCAGTTGGGCTTCAGTGCCTTGCCAGTGCCAGTGCCTTGGGCACCGCGGCAGTAGTTTCTGAGGGAGGGAAGAGTGTTACTCATTCACATACCCAACCATATTTTCAAATCAGCGACCTTCGAGTCACAAGCTCACTTCTACTTAGGGCTATTGCTGCCCCACGTGGACGGTCTGTGCTGTTTGATTCAACTAGAGCGAACACAGAGGAAGCCTGTAAATCAGGCCAATGCATTATTTCTATTATTTAAGGGGGGGCGGTGGGAGCCCAGAGGCTAGAGTGGAGGGCTGGTGACAGGAAGAGTGTGTTCCAGGACCAGCTGGCAAACGTGGGTGGCGAAAGTGAATGAGGTATATGTGATAGAAGACCAGGTTTGTACTGGGCCTGCTCCCACTGGCCAACAATAAATTACTTTGGTTGTAATGGGCAGCTCCCAGTGGCCGTCAGTAGAAGACTATTGTTATACTGATCAGCTACCAGTAGAGAAAAAAATTCCATATGGAACTGAAAATGGTTCTACACCTTGCTTTATACAGTATATATGTCTCCTGAAAAGGTTCTATATGGAGCCCTTTTTTGTGGTTCTTTGTAAAGAGCCCTTGGGGTTAAAAAAAGAATCCTTGGGGTTCTCAGTAAACACAACTAAATAGCTCTTTACGGAACCTTTTCAGGGGCCATTGTTCTATTTCTTCTACTTTTCCTATTATTATTATTATTGAGAAAACAATAATTACATGAGAAAATAATTAAAATTTAACAGTTAGTATTACAGATCCATTAAAACAAACTGAAAACAGTGACTACCATTTCAATAGGCTTATTATTGAATAACATGATCATACAATCAGGTATAGATAGATAGATAGATAGATAGATAGATAGTCCCAGGTTTATTTAGCAAATGCACAGTTTCATATAAGTCAATATAAGTGGCGAGGTAGTATCAATAATCACAATACAATAATAACAACAGTATATGTTACAGTATATTATACAGCAAGAATGAAGTAACATAAAAAAGTAATACAAAATTAAAAAGTTGAGGAGTGTGGCGGCCTTACTACTTAGCGCCATCTTACTTAAATAGATAGATAGGCTTTGATATTTTAAATACAACAAATACCAAGAATGAAGGCATTTTATTTCAGAAGAAGTCAAAAGAAAATCCTTCATCTCCTGGCATGTGCAACTAACCTGACCCATGAATTTAATGAAGCAATTTGTTAGGTCAGCCAGCTGAAGTAGCAGCTTTCTCTTTAGCAAAGGTAATAGGTAATAGTATTAGTAATAGGTAAGAGGTAAGTGCTAGTTACATGCTTGCCTTGCTTAATGTACAATTCCCAAGCTTAGAATATAATTCCCAAAACTATCTAGCGCCAAGAACACACAACAGCCAAAGCTAGCTGTTTTTTCCGGAGGTTGTGTACATAGAAATGGTAATTTTTGTTGACAGTGAAAGCCGTATGAGGCCTGACACTAATAACAACTGGAATATGGTAGGAAATTTACGCCTGTTCCCAAAGTTCCATGAATAGGATGCGCAACCAGCAGCAGTAGCCTTTAAGTCATATGTGTAGCTGGTGGACACTGCTAAACTTCACATCCCCAAAACAGGGAGAGGATAGGGGTCCACAAATAATGCACCGCTTGCCAGAGTCCAAAAGTGTGTCAATAAGAGTTAATCGTTAAAACGGTGAAAAGTAAAATTGTTCTTGAGTGATTCCGATTGCTACGACATGCACAACGATTTCTGAACACCTAGGCCATGTGTTTTTCTATATAACCTCTTTGATGTGGGCATGTAGCTGGCATTTATACCAGCACAGCACATACGTTTTCACAGATGTCCATAGGCTTGGGGCATTTTGCAGAAATAATTACACGCAATCACCGGACGAAACCCATCCTCACATGCTTGCCACTACTAGTAGTGGCATGACATCGCTGATCCATGGTCATGGTTTAAGACATGACATTTAAGAATGTGTATTAATCATTATTCAAAATTTAAAATCATTATTTGAGTAAGTAGAACCCTTTGGGCTTGTTGCGCTGTCATGTTGATGGATGACGGATGAATGAAAGCATCAAAGAACCATTATAGAACCATTTTCCAAATACAGACAGTGGTTCTACTGGGCAGTTCCTTGTGTGAATGTGTGGAACTCTATGAATGTGAAGCAGGGCATTGCTGGAAAAGCGCATGGAGCTCTGCCAACTTTCCCAGGTTAAAAAAATGTCTTTCCTGTCTCTTTCATCTCTCTCACTATCCAGCCTCACTCTCTTGCTTGCTCACTTGCTAACTCACATCTCTCTCTCTCTTTCTCCCTCTCTCTTTCATCCTCTCCCTCTCTCCTCCTCTCTATCCTATCTAATGTAATCTGCTGTGGCAGCACAGTCAGCCTAACCAGGCAGCTTATTGCCTCACCTTTCTTGCTGGATAATGAGAAATTATTTATGTGGTGGTGCCATCCGGGCTGTTACTTTGGATGTGGTGTTCTTATTGGCCCACAAATGATTGGACCTGTACTGTTTATACATTTTATTGTTTTTTTGGCTGTGGCTCATTGGTCAATTAATTTATGATGGTAGCAATGTATGTAGGTGAGGAATGGGGTGGGTAACTAGTAGATATTATTTATGTATTCGTGTGTGTGTGTGTGTGTGTGTGTGAGTGAGTGTGAGTGAAGAGGATGACAGGCTCCCCAGCAAAATGGATCACCCATGTCTCTCTTCTTCTCTCTCTGCATGTAGTCTAATTGCACTCACTCTGCAGCCCCTGATGAATTCAGCCTATATGTGCATGTGCATGCACAATAAAACCTCATATGTATGTAACCAGTAAAGGGGCAATAAGTAAGATTTTACTGCCCAATAGCACAAAATTACCACAATATATCTGCAGAGGTTTGATAAAGTTGATCAAGTATTGATTAATGCTTCTGGTCTGAATGCAGAGATTTGTTGTTTTTCACTAGCAGCTGCTTCTCAAGTTGAGGTGCCAAGTGCATTTAGAACTGCCTTGTACTGGTTACACTGGTCCATTGAAGGGACAATTTATCGTAGTGAGAAATTAACAATAATAAACACACATATAGTGTTTTTCTTAAAATATATATCTAATATATATATTCGTGGACTTCAGCTCTGCGTTTAACACCATCATACCAGCCCTCCACCAGGACAAACTCTCTCAGCTGCATGTGCCTGATTCCATCTGCGGGTGGATCACCAATTTCCTGACAGACAGGAGGCAGCACGTAAAGCTGGGAAAGCAAGTCTCAGACTCCCGGACCCCCCTTCATGCCACCACCTCACAACTCCCCTTTACCCTTGCCATCGGCACAGTTAACTGCTCAAACAAGTCTACCTTTATTTTGCAGTCTCCGCCCACTCCTAGCTGTCCTGGATCACGCCTGCGTGTGCACTCCCTTGATCTAACCTTTTCTCCCTCACGTACAAAGCCATTCTGTTTATCTTTCTTACTAACAGCTAACAAATTCACTTCTAGCCGTTTTACCTCAACTGCAGAAAAAGACTACACCCTGACAGTATATGCCTAAGCGTACATACGCCGGAACACAATGGCCAGGCAGCATCCTCACCCATCCACTGACTAAGATTTTGAGGAGATGGCAGCACATCATAAGTAGCCCCTATAATGAATCTAATTCTGCTCGCCTCCATGCTCCACAACTCTCTCCACTTCAAACTTCTCTTTTCTACACTCTCCCAATTTACCCACTGCCTTTGTTTTGCCTGTGACACTGCCTTAGTAAATCTTACTACCTCCTCATGATGTATTTCTTCAACTACCATCTTCTTTTTCTATTGCTGTCGCCTTACTCCGCTGTCAGGGACCAAGCGAAAAGGACAAAGGTGTAAAAAGGAAAATTGTTTTAATAAAGTTACAAAAATTGATAACCAATAACCAAAGTAAATAAATCCTAATATAACATAAGAAACTAGAAAAGGAAGCTACAAAAATTAGGGCCCAAACTCAAAGGAGGTCAACTAAGCAATAAAGAAACTAAAGCTTCAACCTAACACAACATACCTAAACGGAGCTTCCTTTCCCAAATGACACACAAGGGTTATATACACACATGGACTAGTCCTAGACAGACACAAGGGGAAACTTAACCAACAACAATATTAAACATCTCACAAACTTAAAGATATCCAACCATAAACAAACTATCAAAAGAAATTATCTACAAAGCAAGCATTAGCTTCCAGCAAATGATAAAGAGATTTTTGGAATTCTAAATTCACGTCCCCCCTTCTTCCATCTCCCTGTTGGCTTCTTCTACTTCCTGTGGGCTGTACTTAGAAGGTCATCTTTCCCAGACTTCAGGCCTTTTGCCAGAGGAGCTCGGGAAGATACAAACAAAAGGTAACTGTTACTTGCTGTTACTAGTACTACTGTTACTAAAGACCCATGTGACAGAAATTTAACCAAATTGTGTGCACCCAAATTAGAAAACAACTGTAATAAATAAAGTGTGTAAAATATGAACACAAAAGACTATGTGTAGTGTCATTTTTTCCTTTTTGGAAAATGTCTGAATGTAAAATGTGCCCAAATATAAGGAAATACTAACACTGGTGGGCAGCAGCTGATGTGGCCGCCACACCCACACAGGTTTCCCTGCACACAGCCCTAAAATTCCAATATATATATATAGTGTGTATATAAACCCCCACACTCATGCTGCACCTGGCCCTACGATGTCCCTATGTCTAAGTGCTGCTTGTGCTTGCTGCACTGCCTCTTTTGGGTTACACTTCCTCCCTGTTTTAACTGTGGGTGCTACGCTCCTAACCACTGGGTCCTTTGACTGGGTCAGAGTCATTTCCAGTCTAACATTAGCACACTTGTACTCCTCTGTCAGGCTAGATATTGGTAGCTCTAACATGCCTTTCCCGTACAAAGCCACACAGTTTAGACAGCGCGGGGCTCCTAGCCATTTTCTAATGACTGAGTTAATCAACCTTTCTAGTTTTTCTACCTTTGATAGGGGAACCTCATACACTGTCAGCGGCCACATCAGCCGAGGCAACAATCCAAACTGCAGACACCACAATTTTAACTTTCCTGGGAGCCCTGACTTGTCTATACCTGAAATGCCTTGTATCATTTCCTGCCTCAGCATAATGATAGTGCTTGACTTCCCAAGCATCCACATCCCTCCACTAGGTCTCTGAGTCCTGTCAATCAAAGTGTTGAAAAAAGTCAGATGAAGGTTATGGAGATGGACGTGCAGACTTAGGCGTATCTGCGGGTCCTTAAATATATTTATCGGAATTTATTAATGTCCAATCTTAGATTAATACAGAGCAGGGTTAGTAGTACAATATGCAATATTAATTGATTTCCTGATGTCCTTTTTATACTAGCATTTATATTTGTAGTGCTTTCATTGGCTGGTTTTGCCAACATTGTTTCTTTATTTTTATTTTTTTATGTTCCAAGTAGCCTTAACAAGGCCTTAAAAAAATCTGAAACCTCTAGCTACTCTGATACATGCACACACAAAAATAATTTATATATACACTACTGCTCAAAAGTTTGGGGTCACCCAGAACATTTCATGTTTTCCATGAAAACTCACACTTTTATTCCTGTAAAATGAATAGAAAATATAGTCAAGACATTGACAAGGTTAGAAATAATGATTTGTACTTGAAATAATAATTTTGTCCTTCAAACTTTGCTTTCGTCAAAGAATCCTCCATTTGCAGCAATTACAGCCTTGTAGACCTTTGGCATTCTAGCTGTCAATTTGTTGAGGTAATCTGAAGAAATTTCACCCCATGCTTCCTGAAGCACCTCCCACACGTTGGATTGGCTTGATCGGCACTTCTTACGTACCATACGGTCAAGCTGCTCCCACAACAGCTCAATAGGGTTGAGATCTGGTGACTGCGCTGGCCACTCCATTATAGACAGAATACCAGCTGACTGCTTCTTCCCTAAATAGTTCTTTGCCCATCTTAATCTTTTCCTTTTATTGGCCAGTCTCAGATATGGCTTTTTCTTTGCTACTCTGCCTAGAAGGCCAGCATCCTGGAGTCGCCTCTTCACTGTTGACGTTGGGACAAGAATAGACTGACGAGTTTCAGAAGTTCTTTTTTTTAATAATCGAACCATAATCGAACCCACAAATGTTGATGCTCCAGATACTCAACTAGCCTAAGGAAGGCCAATTTTATTGCTTCTTTAATCAGCACAACAGTGATCTAATGATCAATTAGCCTTTTAACACGATTGTGGCAAGGTGCCACATTACCGGGGTCCGTGACAGACAGACATAGGCAGGGGAGAGTTAAATGGCCAGCAGGCCGTTTTATTCACTGTCCACAATAAACCCGGCCCGGGTCTTGACGGCAGCGCATTGTCGGCGCCGTCCTTCCTCTGCCGGCGCCCTCCTTCGGTCCCGGTGGGCCAGCCGCGGAGCCCCAAGGCTGCCCCAGCCTGCCAGGCTTCCAGGGGCGTCCCGCCCCAACCCCGATTGGTCAGCCCTTGCAGGCGGCTCCCGACTGCGTCCTCCGTGGACCTCCGCTGGGCGTGGCGGCAGGAGACGGCCCGCTCCCGCTCCGTCCTCTCCCGCTGGTGCTGGCCCCGTCTTTCCGCTCCACTCAGACACAGCCGACCGGATCCTCCATCCACGTCGGCTTCTCCCTTGGTCACACTGCCAGTCTCTCACCCTGGCGCGCACACACAGGTTAAAAAGGCCCCAGCTGCAATCAGTCTCAACTGGCTGCAGCTGGTACCGGATCCAGGAAAGAAGCAGTCCAGTAAGGCTGGGCTCACACCACAGGTTTTAAAATCCTAACCGATTTTGAAATCGGGTTGCATCACGCACGAGGAGAATCGTCACAGATGTTCTTCTCTCTAATCTCAAACACGCACAGACTACAAGATCTGAAAATAATGGTGCATCACACACTAGAGGATATTACTAAGATTATCATGCCAGAGGGAGCCTGAATGCACCGCCTCGCGTGATCTCATGGGGAAGTAAATGTAAACAAAATGTAGACTGACATGGTGAAACCGGTGCAACTTGCTTTACTTATGCTTTGCAGTGAGAAAGAATCACTGTTTCCCCTCAAATGCCCCTATATTGCAACACGTAAGGTAAAAGACGCTTCATTCATTCCCGCCCACATTAGGTAAAATAAAGCATAGACATAAAACGGGAAGAATATTTACATTTTAATCCAATCAAAGAGGACAGAATCAAATGCATACAGTGTACATTGCAACCAATAAAATAGTTTCAATGCTGTGACGTGTTACCTTGTTTACAGTGAGCCGTAGCGCTGGCTCCGACTGCCTGGAGGGTTGTTGTCGGGACATAGAGACGGATAAAGCTGCACAGCTAATTGTAGACAAAAAGGAGACCGCTAGATCGTTTGGCCAAAGAGAAAGGTACTTTAATGCAAATTGGTACAAAAATAGAGAGCGGTTAATTCTTTGCTGCTGTCAAACAGTTTGTAACTTTCTCCAAATGTGGAGATGACGGCGTCCGCCAGCCTGTGGTGCAAGCAAGCTATAGTTACTCCGCATAAGTTTAGTGCGAGTCTCCGGTCTATCTACCGCTACACATACACAGTCACACATACACTCTTTTTGGCCCCGCACTTCTGAAATTAATCCGGCGCCCGTGCTTGGAAGACACGTTATATAGGCAGTCGTGTTCTTGCCACATATCGACAAGCCTTTCCTCCATCTCAGCTGTCCAACGCACCCATACAACAGCTTGTTGTTGTTTCTCCATTCACTTCCGTGTCCTTGTAGATTGTCTCTCTCATTGGCTATTGTGGTCCCGCGCGGAAAGCAGTGACGTAATCATCCCGATTTGAAATCCTAGATATCAAACATGTTTGATATTATCAGATTACCAGATAATTACCAGATTACCAGATAATCGGTGCCGAACATCGGTGCCGAACAAGATCACTCCGCCGATTGCCGAATCGGGGATAAATCGGCCCAATTATCCTCTAGTGTGAGTCCGGCCTAACTCACCTCTCTCCTGGATCCAATTAAGCCTCCCCCACCCTCCCTCCAGTCTGCCACAACGATAAACTTTGATTAGCTAACACAATGTGCCATTGGAACACAGGAGTGATGGTTGCTGAAAATGGGCCTCTGTGCGCCTCTGTAGATATTCCATTAAAAATCAGCTGTTTCCAGCTATAATAGTCATTTACCACATTAACAATGTCTAGACTGTATTTCTGATCAATTTAAGGTTATTTTAATTGAAAAAAACATGTGCTCGTGTGTGTGTGTGTGTGTGTGTGTGTGTATATATATATATAAATTGGTCACATGCTCATACACCTTACACCCTCACCCACACCCAGTGTACACACTATTTTTGTTCCTATTATGGTTTGCATACTGACAAAACCATCAGCCTGCCTTTGCTTTTGAGAGCCACTGGAATTATAGTGGTTTGTTTTTCCTGTTCTGAAACAGGCCACAACGCCCAAAAGAGACCTCTGCTATTATCACAAGGATGAGTATACACACATGCGCGCACACACACAGGCGCATACACACACACTGGGCTGTAGAGGTTAGAGGGATATAATAGAGACTACTGGATGAAAGAGAAGAGAGATGTGATGCCTCATGAGTCTCTCACTCTTCACTGCATTTGGTCAGGAGAGAGACAAGCAATCAGCTAATGGCATTAGTCATTCATTAATTCATTAATTCGCTACCTACTTAATCCATTCTGGAGCCTATCCCAGCATGCATTAGGTGCAGGGAGTTACCCTGGACAGGTAATCAGTCCATCACAGAGTGAACACAGATTGACAGACACCCACATTCACACCTATGGATTTAGAATTTAGACTCCACCAATCCACCTGACTGCAGGAGGAAACGCAGGTAAACACAGGGAGAACATGCAAACTCCTCACAGAAAGGACCGGAATCAAACCTGCGGCTTTCTGGCTGTGGCTCTGACAGTGCTAACCACTGAGATATTGTCATGCCCTTGATGAAATTATTCCCTAATTAAAATCCAACCTTTCAGTCAAGAGGGCTTTTGCTGATCTGGTCTGGTGAAAAAAATGTGCTTTGACCAAACCAGCGACTTGATCTGTATCCTAGTTTGGATATTTTGAGTGTTTGTAGTAGTGGAACAGAGGCCTGTGTTTAGTGTATTTTTTTAATCTGTTTCGCAATTCTATTTCACAGACCCAAGTACAGTTTTGTACTTGTTGGTGTTCTTACTATGAACCATTGTTGATATAACTTGGGAAGAAGCTAGGTTTAGAAATGCCTACCGTTTTCAGTCCCTACCAGTGGTATACAGCATTTTCCCTGGCTTCTGCAAAGGCTAAGGTAGTATCCAGCAGGGTGGGTTTTGCCAGGTGTTAAGGGGCAAAGATAAAAGCACAGGCTAGAAACACTAGAGCAGGGGTTCTTAACCCCCACTCGCGAAATATTTTAACCCTCAAAAGGGGGGTCACTTGCAAAAAGGTTAAGAACCCCTGCACTAGACGATTATTGGACTGATTTCCACCAGATTTGCACAAATGAGGGGAAATCCTAATTCGAGGCTTGTTCAGGATCGATGGTCCACAGATTATCTGGTAGTGTAAGGGGTTTAAAGATTCATTCTGAGCATACTGATCTGAGCCGTCCCGATAATATCAGACATGTTTGATATTTACAAGCCGACATCTGTAGGATCCTGAGCATGTCCTGTAGTGTGTGGGGGTCACAGATTGCAATGAAAGCCCAGTTTACAGTGAGAAAGTGGAGGAGTGGAAGTTATATTCAAATGTTGTATTAATGAACACGTGAACGTATGTACGTACATATGCCTACTCACCACAGCCCACATTGACAGCATCTGTTAAGCCGTGACTTTACCCCTCCTCTATGGGTTAAGAAATTTCTCCCACCCTTGGTCCTTTTAAACCCTTTCAAAACCCATTTGAAAAGCTCAAAAATGCATGGTAATCAAGCTGAAAACAAGGCTGGTTTTCGTAGTTCCTGAAAAGCTGCCATTTTGGAGAGGCAAGGTTTTCACTGAACAGCAACTATATGAATGCATGTTGCATGTTGGTTTGTGCAACTTCCTGTGAGATTAGAGGCCCTGACGTCAGTATCATAGCAGGAGTCAGCAGAATAATCTCAGTTATAAGGTTATGTGTATTGTTAAGAGACCTCATCTTGCCTATTGTGTAGTGTGAGCAGTTTTACCACTGAGAGACAAAATCGTGAAATACGTCATTTTGTGTGTGATGCAATGAGCTTTCAAAATGAATTAGGATTTTAAATGGAATCGATCCATTCTGGAGCTACGGTTTTAGAACTCATAGAAGGCGTGTTTTGTGTGAAATCTTGTGGTTGAAATTTCCCTTTAGGCACTCAGAAAAAAATATGTAGGCAAGTCATCCAATTTTAACAGCTTCTTATGCTGGGAAAAGCTCACTATTGGGGTGAGGCAAAATGTGTTAATTTATCTTTAAGGAACATAAAAATGTGAAGATAAGTTAGTCCCCCCATTTCTCAAGCCTCTTCAGGAGTTTTTGTGACATTTTATTGGGAAAGGATTTGTGAAAGGAGTGAAAGAATAGTATACATTGTGATTCAAACCTATGCTCACTTATCAGAATACACCATCAAGATTTTTAGTTTTGTATCATGAAAGGCCCTATTAACGATGTTACCCCGTTTATCTTCCAAGGAATTGTCTTTCTTCAGGAAATGCCTATGTGACTGATGCAACACTTGAGGCCCGTACCACAACTACTCTTCAGTTATCAAAGAGACTAAGGTGGCTTTCACACATATAGTTCGCAAGATTTGGTCCGATTCAAGAGCAAGTTGCTACTTTGTTGCATTTTTCATTAGGTCCGGTTAGTGTTCACATGGTCCTGTGTTAAGCGAACCAACATTTGTAAACAAATGACACGCAGTCGTGCAGGTCGTTCATCTATTGGACAGAACATTTCCGAGGGAAAATCACTTTTTGTCACAAAATCACATTGTCGCAGACAACAATGGAGCAACAGCAGCGTATTGCGATTGCGGTAATAGCTTTCATTATTATGATTTGGTGTTCCAACCAAATAAGAACCGTGGAAGCACAGTATGAGCGCATCTCGAGACGTGCGAACAATGTAGGCTTATTGCTTCACACAATTCAGAGGAGACGTACAAGATGGTACCAAAGGAGAAGACGATATGTTCTCCGTGTACCTATTACACAGAAGACGAGTGAGGTATGTATTTAACGTTACATGAATTAAACTGCAAAAAGATAAACTAGCCAGTGTTTCCCCTACCATTGTATTGGAACCCACACCCCCTGAACGAATTATAGTCCCAATTATAGTCCCACGAATCTGCCGGTGCACTCACATTCATTAATATTCACTCAACAACCTAAAATAGGCTACTCGTCCTCAACCCCCGCGTTGGCGATTGCTGCGGAGAAAAGTGAAAGTAAATGTGGATCTATCCACGTCCCTGTAGTTGGTGGCAAAACAGTGACCTAATGAAAAATGCAACAAAGTAGCAACTTGCTCTTGAATCGGACCAAATCTTGCGAACTATATGTGTGAAAGCCACCTTAGTCTCTTTGATAACTGGAGAGTAGTTGTGACAGAGATTGGGTACTCAATTTCCGAATGAAAAGAGGCACCTTCTTGCACCTGTGTGACATCCTGCAGCCCAGCCTGACACACCAGAACACCCAATACAGATGACCTGTCCCTGTGGAGCTAAGAGTAGCAATATGTCTCTGGAGGTTAGCAACCAACTTGGAATTCAGATCCATCTCTCACTTGTTTGGTGTCGGCCTGTCCACTGCCTGCATGATTACACAAGAGGTTGTGACAGCCATAAATAATGTAATGAAGCCACAATACATCAAGACCCCATCTACTGCTGAGTTTAGGCTGATAGTGCAGGGCTACCGCGATAGATGGAGGTTCCCGCAGGTGGCCAGGGAAATAGATGGGACACACATTGGCATCCTGGCTCCAGCTGATGACCCCGCTGACTACTATAACCGGAAAGGTTTCTATTCAGTTATCTTGCAAGGTGTGGTGGACCACAAGATGAAATTTTGCGATATTAATGTGGGCTGGTCAGGTAAAGTCCATGATGCCCGAGTTTTGGCCAACTCTTCTCTGTATCGGCGAGGCCAAAATGGCACATTGTTACCGGGATGGACTGAGATTTTCGAAGAAGTGGATGTGCCTCTGGTCATTCTTGGTGATGCTACTTACCCACTACTGCCATGGCTTATGAAGCCATTTCCAGAGGGCAGAGGTACAGCTGAGCAAATCTATCGGCTCAGTCAAGCAAGGATGATGGTGGAGAGGGCCTTTGGGCGCCTAAAAGGCAGATGGAGATGTCTCCTTAAGAGATGTGACGCACACATTTCTCTGGTCCCCTACATAATCTCAGCATGTTGTGTTCTACACAACTTTTGTGAAATCCACAGTGAACAATTCAGTGTACAACTTGAGGGAGATGATGAAGAGGATGGAGAGGCTGAGCCAGAGAATCCCAATCAGGCTAACCAGAGTCGCCACATCAGGAATGCATTGTGTGCCTATTTTGGAAGGTTGTAGATTTTAAGGGCCACCTTCATTTATGCAGCAATCGCCACTGCCATTTCCCCACAAACGGCAGTCGTGTGTGTGTGTGTGTGTGTGTTTATGCATGTGCATGCATGTAAGTGAGTGCATCTGTGTGTGTGTGTGTGTGTGTGTGTGTGTGTGTGACAGTATCACCCTGGGAACTGGACAATTAGCTGACATAAATACAATATTGTAGATATGCAGGGAGCACTGCAATGTGAGCAGACGTAATTGACCTGTTAGGCATAGTACATAATACAGAGTACATCAGACTTTTTGTACGGTAATATACTGTGTTAAGCCTCTGTTAAAGAAGAATCCTATATAGTTATATGCTACTGGAATTTTGGGAATTATTTTCATGGAATTACCTCATTGAAATCAGTTAAAAAACATACACTCATATGTAGTTTGATGTTGTTTTGTTTGAACAATTTAAATTATGATCTGGTGAAGTTATTGACATGAACTTGTCATTCATAACATCAGGCCAAGGGAGAACAATTACTCAGAAAATGTTTATTGTTACAAAGTTATAAAGAACAATGTAATACGAATTACAAATAAATGCTTGAGGTAACTGTTCAAAATGTATGCACATTATAGACAATGCAAGACATCAACCACCTCACATTTAACAGTTGTAAAATAAAGTGCAAAACTGAAATATACAGACTCTCCTGTCATCTTTTATAAAACGCTTATGACAGTAAAATGTATTTGAACAACTTTAAATTGTGGACTAATAAAAACAGCTTTACATCTGAATTAGGGTTGTCAAAAGTATTGATACTATCGAAGTATCGAGATACCATATTTTTTGTATCGAAAATATTAAGTATTTTAAAAGTATCGAAGTATGTATTTAACCTATCAGAAGTCATATAAATGCAGCATAAATGCTCTTATAAACTCTAAAATGACTATTTAGCTATGTGACAGGGTAGCTGTCTGCTCACTTGCCCCCCAGCTAGGAATCGAGCGTTGTAATATGAAGTTATTGATAACAACCTATAGTGCAGAACTGCGTAAGCTGCATTGCATCTATGACACTGTGTGTCCTGGTTCTAATGCAAACAACCTTTTCTTTTCTGCATCGGATGCGCTGTGTGATTCAAAAGTTGTTTATTAAAACAACATTCTCCTATTTTGTGTGTGAAGGATTTTTTTGTTTTTGTCATAAAATAAAGCCTGGTTTACTGGAACACTTGTTCACAGAATAGGAACATTGTAGCATGTAGTTATAAGAACACTATATCCTACAAGTCATGAAAATGTTGGCTCTGGTTTACATCATGGAGAATTGAAGAGACACTGGACATACTGTTGCTGTGCGAGCCAGATGAAGAACCTGGACATCCAGCTTCACCCTCAGGGAACATGGGATGACCTGTAAGCTGCTGGGTCATGGATGGCGGTGGGATGAGTGGATGGGTCATGGGTGGTGGTGGGATTGGTGGGTGGGTCATGGGTGGTGGTGGGATGGGTGGGTGGTTCATGGATGGTGGTAGGATGGGTGGGTGGGTCATGGATGGTGGTGGGTTGGGTGGCTGGGTCATGGGCCAGGTACTTGGGGGCATCATTGGAGCTGTAGGAATCCAGTGGGGAGCAGGTGGGCGCAGTGGTTGGGCAGGAAACAAAGCACTCATAAAAGTCCCCATTAGTTGCAAAACCATTTGAGTGTTGGCCTGCTGCTGTTCTTGCATTGCCTTGAACCAACGGTCTTTAGCTTCCTGTTGCATTTTCATGCGATTTTCCAAGTCAGCACTCTCCTGCTGTTGACGACTTTGATCAGCCTCATTCATCTCTTCCCGCTGCCTCTTTAGTTCAGCCAGATATCCTTGTAGCCCACTGTCACCCCGATCTGACTTTGCCTTTCTTTTTCGGGATTGAGCACCAGGAATAGCCCACTTTGGACAGCTCTTTCCACTCCACTTGTGCTCTGCTCAACCTCAGCAGACCTGCTGAAATCTGTGTCACTGGATGTAGCGCTGTTTGCAGTGTCCCCTGTTAATGAAGGGCAAAATGTCTCATTGTGCTGTGTTGTCAAACTGAACTTGTCAAAATGTCTCCAACCAATTAATAATTAACATGTGAGTAGCCTACTAAAGTAATCAACTAATGTAATGCATAGGACATAGCATACAGTAGCCAATTCATGTCTGTCCATACCACACACACACACGCGCGCGTTAGCTAACGTTATTGCAGTTATGAATATCATAGTTAGCTGACGTTACACTGTATCCAATGAATGATTTTAGCTAGCTAGCTAAGTAGGCAGTTATGAATATCGTAGTTGACAACACTCCAATGACTAGCTAGTCACACACACACACACACACACACACACACACACACACACATACACACACACACGTAATGGAGTGGGGAACAAAATAAACTTACGTTTTTTGGGTTGCTCGTTGGTCTTGTACCCAGGATTCTATCCAGGTCGTCAAACCATGGGAATTTATCTTTTTTGTCCCCGGAGCTACCACTTTTCCATAGAACATCACGCACTTTTATGTATTGCTGCCGAAGTTTTTTAACTTTCAACCGACATTGGTCCACTGTGCGCTCAATTCCCCTTTCTTTCAGTTTATCACTGAAGAGTTTGAAGACCTCGGTATTCTTATGTGTTTCGACAAGCAACTATGAAATGTGATCATCAGCCCATATTTCCAGCAGAGCCCTCACCTCATCATTCCCCCACGTTTGTCCTCGACTCATTTTGCTGCTAGTTAGCCTACCGTAGTTCATTTTTCTAATAATTTCTTCCCTTGCGCGGCTGTCTCTGACAAGTGTCAACATCCGTTTTCAACCCACAATGCACTGTATTTTGGTTTGCTTCCTATATTAGGTCCTATGTTAAGTCTGAATATGTTCTCACATGTAACAAACCAAACCGTGGTTCACTTGGAACCGGACCGAGTCCCGACTTTTCAGGAGGACCATGGTTCGAGTTCGAATGCGTGTTCTCACCTCTCCAAACGTACCGGACTAACGCACCATGGTTCGATTAAAACGGACCAAACAGGGTAGGTGTGAACGCACCCACCTACAGTTGGTTTTCTTTGGTCTGAACCATAGTGGAAAAGTTTACTTGCATTGTTGCATTTTTGTATTTGGTTAGTTTAGGTTCACACTGCCCAATTATAAGTGAACCAGGGCCTGTGAACAAAAGTCACATGCACTCACAAGTAGCAAGTAGGTTGTTTATGGACAGAGTTTGGGTAACCTATCATCCAGTGAGGATAGAGATTTTGTGATTTTTTTTTTTTTTGGTGGCTATCCAATATAAACCTCTGTCTCCTTATACCCTAAAGAACATATTTGTATTCATAGCAAGAGAACAGGGAAGTATTTGAAGGTTACACACATAAAAACACCAGATAGGAACAGGAAGCTTCCCAGTACAACCAATCTTCTGTTGACTACTGGGCAGCTGTATGTGATTATGTGCATTCCACTTTGATACCAACTGCTAAAGAGAAGAGTGCTTCTTGTTCACTTCATCCAACAAGATTTCCCCAACCAGTCCAGGGATTAGAACTGGCAACCTTTTCCTCACAAACCTATTTCTGTAGCCGATATATTAAACTCAGCACGGTTAAGTACTCCCTGCACGACACCTCGTTGTGATTTCAAGGTGGCTGAGTGAGTGAAAACTTGAGTGAAATTTTACCACCAGCTGATGGCAACATGACTAGGGCCAAGAAATAAATGAATATACTCCTGACTACACCGCTGTTCTCTTATGAGAGCAGAGTGGAGAAAGTGGAATTACATTAAAGTCTCTTTTGTTGGCATGACTATGTGTGTACACACAAAGCTGGGTTTTTCTGTAAACTCATTGCTGGGTTGAACAAGTTGGGCTAAAATTCTGGGTTGGTTGGGTTCATTTGCTGGGTAATTAAACATTTTGATTGTCAGTGATGTGTGTGTAATCCCTTGGCTGGGTCACTAGTATCCAGGGCTGGGCGATATATTGAGTTCTCCGATATGAAATGAAAATGGCTGAGAGCAGAGAAGACGACTCATTTAGTAGGGTTAATTTAGTTCCAAAAATGAGTCATATCATCTCCGCTATTTGGAAATACTTCAGATTTAAGCAGTCAGACACATTTTGAGAGTTAACGGGCCAGCAGGCCGCTTTATTTGCACTCATTTATTTTATTTGCTAATTTAAATTAGATGAACTATTGATAGCATCACTTTTGTCAAAGACAGATGTTCTGGCTACATAGATGGTGGGTCCACATAACTTTTAACAGGTGTAATGCTGCTGCTTTTCATACTAACAGCATGAATTGCTGTTAACACAGCTAGCTAACTAACTAGCAACCAACGTTAGTACTGTGTTACATTTCAATCCAGCCATGCTGTCAACTGTATGTTGCTAGTGAAAGAGATCAATGGACAGTTTCCTGAGACAAACCCTGGTGGGGCAATACTTATTGCTCAACCCTGAAATGTTTAAATCTTAATATTCAAAGTTTTGTGACAGATGAAATCTTAGTAATTCTGATGTTTTAATCTGTTTTCAGTGACATGTTTTTATTTTGTTCTTTCTTCTGGTACTTCTCGTACACTGTTTAAGCCAGTGGTTCTCAATCCAGTCCTCAAGGACCCCCTGTGCTGGAGGTTTTAGCTCCAGCCTTACTCAGGCACACCTGAACCAATTAGAGGATTCAGGTTTTCATGATACTTTAATTGAGGACTGGCTTGAGAACCACTGGTTTAAGCTATTAGTGCCATTCAACATTTTGTTCAGCATATTAGGGAATGGTGTGCTTCTACTAAGCAATCTGTTTTATAGTTTTTGCACAATTTAAGTTTAATCATGATTTTTTTTGGCTCCCTACAAATTAATGGCAGAATGTTCAGAACTAAGCTGAGCAGGTGGTGCCATTTCTCACACATCACAGGTACACACGCAGATCTCGATCTCTCCTTCTGTCCCTCTGCTATTACTGCTTCTAGCAATACTACTTCTACTCCTACTACTGCTGTTACTACTACTACTGCTACAACTACTTGTTGACCCTAATAACCACCTATAAACACCCTAGCAACCACTTACCTAGCAACCCACCTAGTATTATTTAAGTATTTGTGATTCTTTGGCCCTATATAAATTAATGGCGTCATGTTCAGAGCTGCTTATTGCTCATATACTGCAAAAATGTGATATTTGGGCTTCGACCTCAACCTTGACATTACCGCCTTTGGCTATATATAATAATATATATATATTAATTATTTTAATAATATTGGAAAAAAGAAAATAACCTGTTGGTTGGGTAGAATTATTTTCACTTATTACATGGGTCAAATGATCAAATAGACCAATCCAGCAGTTCGGTCCTAATGTAGTAACATTTGTGTTTTTTAACCCAGCACTTTTTAGAGAGTATGGTTTCAATTCTTTCTGAGCCATGCATCATGGTGCAAGACTCAGCAGCACGGTATCTTATTCCTTCTGCTTTATCGCCATAGTCATAGAGAAAGACTAGAGCTTATTGTTCTGGCTTCCAGGGTGTCTGCAGGTCCTGAAAAAGTCTTAAAATGACTTGAATATCATTATCTACATTTAGGGCCTGAAAAGTTGTTGAATAGCTTTTGAATACAGCCTTCAAGTTTTAAATTCAGTTTTAGAGATCTTAAAAATGTAGCTTTTTCTTGGTGCTGTTTTTTTTTTCAGGCAGACCTATATTCTGATCAGACTACAGTTGTTTTCATTTTCACATCAATTTGTTGTATATTTAATTCTGAGATTTAACTTGATGAAACTTACCTCACTGAACCAAGGTGGCATAGTCAATCCAAGTTGAGATATCTGATGAGATGAATTTAACCTGAGTTTCCAATGAAGGGGGGAAAAGAAGTAGGAAGTTGACAAAAGGACTGTCTAAAGGAAGATTAGTGCAGAGTGAAAGATTAACTAAGGAAACAAAGGAAAAGTGGATGGGACTTTCCATAATCTTGTCCATCTTTTCTGTGCATGTGTTCCTTGTTGCAGGCTAGGAAAACAGTTGTACCCCACTTTGTCTTCGCCAATTCTAAATTGTTAGTAATGCAAAATGCAGAGATGAATGAACAGTATCGACTTAATAGCTTGGCCCAATGAACAAAAATCATTGAAATGTACGCTTTGCCTTATTGTCTGGTTATTTTTATGTGGCTCTTTGTATTTTAATATTGAAGAGATAGCATTACCCTTTATTGGTCTAGTCCAGTCTTTTTTCCATCTGGGATGGATGTAAACAAATAGAAAAAAACTTGGATGGTTGAGGCGAAGGAGGGCCCCAAAATATCTTACATTTTAAAATGGTTTAAAATGGACAGATGATCTAGTTGAGGTATGATTGCAAAACAGCTACAAAAGTGGCCATATCACTTGCATTGTTTTCTCTTCTAAAGAGCTGAGATTGCTTACATTACCTATGCATTCCACAAAATGCTTCATGGGTCTGTGTATTAGCCAGCCTCATTCCTTTCATGAATGTGAAATTTGTGGAAGTGTCTCTATATATGTCTCCATATATACCCCTTTTACCAATCAGTCAGAGTAGACCTAATGAAGCTTGGATGCAAAACGTGTAGTCCATCTCTCTGTATTAGATGGCATAATATTTATGATATATAATAAGAGTATCTACAGACTTCTGGTGTGTGCTGGATTATTACAGTTTTGTGCTGCCTACTCCATTATAGTTCTTGTGCATGTACTGCCTACTAACATATTACAAAACAGATGGCTTATGAAAAATGAGCATTGATGATTACTGGAATATGTTCCCTTTTGATAGTCCACAAACATCCCGCATCTCTCTTGGCACTTGGAAAGGATTTATGTGGCTAGCAAAACAAACGAAGATTTCCATCTGGTTTCCTCTCTCATGTAAAAGCGTGTGCTCAAACATGTTGTATGGATGCTGCATATATCTCTAGGACTCATTTCAGCTGTCTGAGTTATGGTTGTATTCATATTCATGAAGATAAACTGAGATAAAAGTAAGCTGCCGAATCTTTCGTTTCCTTCATACAATTAATATAAACAGCCAGTGATGAGAGTTTCCCTGAAGGGCAGGCTTCCCTCTTGGTTGATTGTAACCCCCCCCACCCAACATCTGCTTCCCAAATAACCCTCAGAAATCTGTAGATCTCTGCTCTAATTAGGTAGGTTACTTGTCTCTGTTGTGAAAATGTGACTTTATTATTTGTGCCAATTACAAGCTACCGTAACTCAGGGGGAAGGGAGGAGTGGGGGTGAGACTAGTCAATGTTGTTGCAATTCTTTGGTCGCTGATAGAGATTGATAAAAATCATAGATTACTTAATGCCCCTTTAATCAAAACATAAATGACAAATAAAAGTATCTGTTTACATATGCAACAGTGTTGTTTAAAACATTATGCAATTAATGTAAACTTATCGTGACTGCCGTGATACCTTGGTAGCTGCAGGCACTTTTCTACCTCGAGTTTCTTCCCAGGAAAGGTGGCATCCACAGACTGCTGGCCAAGTTGTGTGGAACAGCTTTGTGGTCAATGAGCTCTGTAAACCGCTTGTCTTTGTCCTGGCAGCTGACTGACCTGGAGAAGCTGGAAGAACGAGGTCGGGGAGAGGCACCCAAAGGATCCTGCCGCAGCCCGACAACCATGAAGCTCTGCGGTCGCTCCCAAGGTTGGTTCTGTAAAGAACCTTCCTATATGGGTTCTTTAGAGTATTATTTTTACACTTAAAAACTAAAAGCAAAGTACATATTAGACAGGTATTCATACTGACGAACAGAATAAGTAAAAGAGGTGATAGAGACACTCTCAAAACGAAAGAAGGAAGTAGGACACACGCATGCACGTGCAGAGAGTCAGGGTTTAATGGTCTTTAATAGTGTCTTATGTTTTCAGTGAGGCATGTTACCCAACACGCAAGCTATTTTAATACTCGCCTTGAAATCAAGAATTCACAAAATCCTGTTATGTCCTCTACTTTTTATTTTCAGGTGCCCTCTTATAAGTACTGTTTATCAGAATTGTATTATACCTTATGCATAGAAATCTATCAAATATAGTCTTGCTGTCGTCAATATATGGTGGAATCTACCCGTATGGAATCTACACTACTCTTGAAGTTAAAGTAAAAAAATGTCGTTGTTTGAAACAACATCCAAAAATCTGAAACAGAGTTAAGGTTATCTGTCCTTATCTTCAAGATGTAATGCAGTGAGCCTAACTATGCCAGACATGGGTGAAAATATTTGTTAAATAGTTACTGTTTTGCCAAGTTTTGAAATATACCTGTTTTACTGGTTAGGCGGTGGCAGTCGACTCGAGTCGGTGGGTGAAGATGATGAGCTGATTGTGGAGAATGGTGAGATGGGCTATGACACAGCGGAGAAGCCAGTTCCCGGTCGACGGAAACACTCTCTACCGCAACAATTAGATGCTGCCGGAGTGCGACAGGTCAGTGAATGTGTTTATTCAGTTAAGAGTTCCTTTATTCTTCATTAATGGCAACAGATTAATTTGCTCCTTATATGGATGATTCTACAGAAACAGTTCAAATTGGGGAGTGTAAGAATCTTTGTATTCTATTTTGCACCCCTTCTAAAGCATATACTGTATGTGTTAGTCCAAGTCTAATATACACAAATCTTAAATGTACAACCAAAATATATGACATTGTCAGAATTTTCCAGAATTTCTCTCCTTTATCACTACCGTAACAGAAAGAAAAGCTGAGATTAAATGAGTAAAAATCCTCTTGATCATTAAAATGAAAATCCCCATTGTAATTAACATTTGTTTAAATCATCTAGATTAGTTGTAAATTCAAGTTATTGAGAATGAATATTCAATTAAATTTCAAATTTTATTTATCGAGATAAATCAAAACTACGATGTTTTTTTACTTTGTGAAATACACAAAATTGGTCATATCAGTTTAATTGACTACATAGTTTATTCAATTTAAAAAAAAATATTACGCTAGTGACCACACTAGTGGCTACACTGACACTGACACTTACAACTGTAACCTGTTTATCCTAACTCTAATTGATAACATACCTAATGAGGGTATAATTAATTAATATATTTTGCAACTCATTAAAGACAAACTATGGTTAATATTTCCACCATTTATTTTGTAGGAATAACATTTCAACAACATTGCAGTTAAAACTGCATGTTTTAACTTTAAGCCAACTTATTTTTCTTGGAGGAATACATTAACAGTAATAAGATTGCTACACACAAGGCCGCACAACCCAACGGCGCTTACCTTAGCGTGCCCCCCACCTAGCCTGCTTCCTCCTTATCCACAACCATTCACTTGCTTGCTCCGCTGCTTGCGACATATTATAACCGCAAGTTTCAAGCTCCGTCCGGAAATGCCCAACTCGCTTAGTAGTGCAAAAACGGACTTTGCCACGAAACCACGACAGCCAACTTCTACTGGCCATACCTGAG
Organism: Hoplostethus atlanticus; assembly: GCA_034670405.1. Lineage (NCBI taxonomy): Eukaryota > Metazoa > Chordata > Actinopteri > Trachichthyiformes > Trachichthyidae > Hoplostethus > Hoplostethus atlanticus. The sequence continues at coordinate 511,444 of JAXDDX010000048.1, forward strand.
CCCTCCAACCTCGCTGTTCTGACTCTGCTGCCGCCTCGTCAACTCTGTCTTCCCAGGGGACTGTGAGCTTGATAAAATAAATTAGCTTCTGCACCTCAGACCACAGTAGCATATCTGGCCGTAGGCTAGTGCTAACTATTTCTGCCGGCACAGTTAACTGCTCAAACAAGTCTACCTTTATTTTACAGTCTCCGCCCACTCCTAGCTGTCCTGGCTCACGCCTGCATGCGCGCTCCCTTGATCTAACTTTTTCTCCCTCACGTACAAATCCAATCTGTTTAACTTCCTTACTAACAGCTAAAGAATTTACTTCTAGCCGTTTTTACACCCTGACAGTATATGCCTAAGCGTACATACGCTGGAACACAACGGGCAGGCAGCGTCCTCACCCATCCACTGACTAAGATTTTGGGGAGATGGCAGCACATCCCCCAAGTAGCCCCTATAATGAATCTAATTCTGCTTGCCTCCATGCTCCACAACTCTCTCCACTTCAAACTTCTCTTCTCTACACTCTCCCAATTCACCCACTGTCCTTGTTTTGACTGCGACACTGCCTTAGTACATCTTACTACCTCCTGCTGACGATGTGCTTCTTCAACTACCAGTTTTCTACTGCTGTTGCCTTATTCCACACAGGTTTCCCTGCACACAGCTCTAAGCCCCCACACCCATGCTGCACCCGGCCTACAATGTCTAAGTGCTCCCTGTGCTTGCTGCACTGCCTCTTTGGGTTCCACTTCCTCCCTGTTTTAACTGTGGGCACTACGCTTCTAACCACTGGATCCTTTGACTGGGTCAGAGTAATTTCCAGTCTAACCTTAGCCTTAACTTGTACTCCTCTGTCAGGCTAGATATCGGCAGCTCTAACATGCCTTTCCCATACAAGGCCACACTGCTTAGACAGCATGGGGCTCCAAGCCATTTTCTAATAAATGAGTTGATCATCCTTTCAAGTTTTTCTACCTTAGATAGGGGAACCTCATACACTGTCAGCTATTATCTATTATATTTAGATTCTTAATTAATAAATGAAAGTCATAAACCATAACAACCACATCACTACCAAAGCAATATAATGGTAGTGACCGTTATGGTAGGGATTAATGTTAACTTTTTCTTGGCATACATCCAAAATGCTAGCTAGGTAATGTCTAGTGATCATGGATTTAGACAGATGCTGCTTCTATAAAACATGATATGTTGGCCTAAAATACAAAGATTTTACAAAATATGAAAAAATAAATGTTCGGTAATGACACCTGTTAATGTCACACACTGATTTTCAGACTTAGAAGTGCAATTACTTCAAAGTGTTGGAACAGACCTACTCCCCATGTGGTTATTATGGACAGTCTGATTTCCTGGGTGCAATTGTAGGGGTGTGGCTAAAATCAGGCTAATTTTGGAGACTCAAACAGTGAGCGTTACAGTAGTGGTATGAAAATTGGAGATCACATTTTCCAATTTCAAAACAAATCCACAAAATAGAACAGAATATTTCAATTTTCATTTCAAAGACATCAAGATGTTCTATTTAAAAATTTTAGTTCATAAATTGGCAAAAATGTTTGAGTCCTCCAGCCCCATGGTTCTCAGATAGTCCCAACACTGATTTCTGTGATTTCAGCCCACACAGACACACATCAAAGGTGAAGTGTGGCCACTCATCCTCCCTCTGACTTCCATGACAACAGTGACAAGGCTGCCTTGCTAATTTCTGTGTTAATCAGAGACGAAAAATGGAAATTAAATGAAAGGAGGCAAGTTCCATAGTGACTGTCTCTGTTTCATTGGTTGTATGCATGGTATCCCAAAACTTAGATCTTAATGGTCGAAGCAAGGTAGCAATTTTCCAGTGGATCCATCAGCAGCTGAAACACTACAGTGCCTAATCTACAAGGGTTTAACACATTGTAGGGGAAAGGCTGGAAAACACAAATCTTCCGTTAGAATAAGTGAGAATTCTATGTTCAAAAAAATCAGAAAAAATCACATCATTGGATACATAAATGTGATTTATTAAAAGTGTGTTATTTGTATTTAGTAAATTTGTCTGACCATTTTTTCTTATTTTTTCTTCATCTCCCTTTTAGGAATATCAAATTGTTAAGAAATCAGCTCGCTCCCTTAGCACTGTTCAAGTGGAGTCGCCATGGCGACTGGCCCAGCCATCCATTATCTCCAATATAGTGTTGATGAAAGGCCAGGGCAAGGTGAGTGGACACTTCTAACAAGTAGGCATACATAAGGCTTAGTTGTTGATGTATTTGTGTTGAGCTCACAGTAACCTATTCATTTATGCAGTTCTGGCCAAGATTATTGGCACCCTTGCATTTCATGCAGATAATAATGTACAATATCTTCTGAAATAATTGGAAATTAAAAGAACTTCACATGTGTTTTATTTAACAGCACATGATCAAACAATAATAATACAAATTAAAAAATAATCACCTTTCTGCTGGCAGATTCTACCACTCTCAGATCTCACCATAGGTTCTCAATGGGATTGAGATCAGGACTGATCGCTGGCCCAGAACAGTCCAATGTTTTCTCTTGAACCATTCCTGTGTGCTTTTGGATGTGTATTTTGGGTCATTGTCCTGCTGGAGGACCCATGACCTTCCATTGACATCCAGTTTTCTGACACTGGATACTACGTTTTGTACTTGATAATATTCTCATTCATGATGCCCTTAATTTGTCCTCTGTAAACAAAGCACTGATCTGCATTGCCAAAGAGCTCTAATTTGGTTTCATCAGTCCAGAGAACATTTTACCAGAACGATTTAGATTTTCCCAGGTGGGTCTTGGCACAGTGCTTAATTTGTAAAATAAGAGATGCCGGGGCTCAACTCGCCTCCCCCAACCAACCAAACCAAAATTGGATTCTTGGCATTTGCCGGGGCTGTGCCCCGGCTAGACCCAGCACAAATTAAGCACTGTCTTGGCAAAGATCAATCGGGGCACCTTGTGATTCTCTTTCAGCAGTGGGGTCTTCTGTGGCCTCAGACCCTAAAGTCCTTCTTGGTTCAGTGTCTGTCTGAAACCCTTACCCCAGACCTCTCCAGGTCAGCCTTGAGATCTTTGGATCATGCAAGGTGTTTTTCAATGGCTCACACTGAGATCAATTTTCTTCTTACCACCATGTCCAGGGAGATTCTTAACAACTCCATCAACAACACACTTCTTAATAATAAACTACGGACTGTGGATTACCAAGGTCTCTAGAGAGGCCTAATAGCCTTGTAAACACTTATGTTTGATGACAATAGTTAGTTGTCCCCAGACAACTCTTTCTCTTCACCATATTCAGAGACAAGGGAAGCAGAACATACTGTTTAATCACTTTAACATGAATATTTGGTTCATTCATACCTTTGGACATCTGCAATCTATTTCCTCTGATTAAATTGATTTGAATTGTTCAAAGTGGCCATGGACACCATGGACAGTTCAATAATCATGGCCATGGACACTTTTCAATTCTGAAACCATAAAATATTTGTTATTCTTATTGTTTCATCATGTGCTGTTGTAGATCGATAGATGAATGTGTGAAGACAGAAAGTTGTTTCAGTTTCCACTTTTTTCAGAAGATATTGCATACAATCTGCATAAAATGTAAGGGTGGCAAAAGTCTTGGCCAGAACTGTATGTGCTGGTTGATCTACTGACCTGGTAATAAATTGAAGGGTCTTTCCTGACAATTCACAATCACTATATTTTAGGACAATCTGTGTGTTATGTGTCTCTTCCTTTTGTAATGGTGTTATATTACCTGACATGATTCTATTTGATCAGAGTTACACATTGCCGTTGTCCTGTGGAAACCGATGCAATTTATTTCCTTATTGGAAATATTACACAGCCCATTTTTTTTATCACTCTAGTGTCCATGAAACCCAATAATGTCATGCTCATTATTTGGAATATATATGCTGAATATAGGTTGAATATTCTGAAAACTATACTTTTGATATACAAAGTTTTTATTTGACTGCAGCAGTGCATATCAAACTTCCCTCAAAAGAATACAGTCTTACTAGCATGCTGTTACTGAAACTTTGCCCTCTTTTTTTTCAGGTAAATATATAGTATGCAAACGGCAGGCTGTTAGTCATGTAGTTGCTACTGCTGTCTGCTTTTCATTGAGATCTAACTTTTTTTAGGGCCTGGGCTTCAGCATTGTTGGTGGGCAGGATTCAGCACGTGGCCGAATGGGGATTTTTGTCAAGACTATTTTTCCGAATGGAGCTGCGGCTGCCGATGGACGGCTGAAAGAGGGTAACCACTCATTTTCACTCTAATATCTCTAAAGTTCATTGAAAGAGAATGTAGTGAAGCAAATTGTACAAGGGAAAAAAATGCTAATTTTCCACCTCTACCAGTCATCTATCATTCTCTCTCTCTCTTTGTCTTCCTATTTTCCTCTTGTAGGAGATGAGATTCTGGAAGTGAATGGAGAGTCTCTGCAAGGACTTACACACCAGCAGGCTATCCAGACCTTCAAGGTAAACTACCTCTTTACCCCAACCCAGGAGGCCAAAGTTAAAGCCAACAGTCAAAGAAATGATAATTTCATGGAATGAGATGATCTCTGTCTGAGGCTCAGTGGAAACACTGATGGCAAAACATAAGTAAGTTTTAGCAGTAGTTTCTGTCTTAGATTACTCAGAAAGTCAGTGAACACAGAAGTGAAAAGGGGGGTGGGGGGCAGTGGGACATCATCCAGCAACATAATATAGTTGTAAGCTGTAAGACATTTAGGATTTTTAATCTTTAGCATTTCATAAATCATACCTTGGCATTTGTTTGGTAATGGTTCCTGTTTTTTTCCTTCAGTGGAAAGGGAAAAAACTTGAGTACATGAGTACAGACCACTAAACCTTGTTGGAGAACAGGCCAAAGACAAGTAAAATAACACTTTACAAATGTAATCAAAAGAAGCTTGGCAGCATTTGGGTTTGTTCAAGGCATGTCAGAAGGTCAAAGCTATACTTATTCTCACGTCCAACTCCCTAACATTTAACCCTCTATGTACGTCTTTCCCACAGCAACTAAAAAAGGGTGTGGTGACCCTGACGGTTCGGACTCGCCTCCGCAGCCCCAGCCTGACACCCTGTCCAACCCCCACCCTCCTCAGCCGCTCCAGCTCGCCAAACTCCAACACCAGCGGGGGGACACCAGTCCCATCAGGGTTTGAAGAAGTTGATGGCCGCAAGGGCCCAGGCCCTGGTCCCAAAGATTGTATCATCATGGAGGTCACCCTTAATAAAGGTTAGTTGTCTTGATGGAGAATCGAAAGGCAGCCAGCTGAGTTTTCTGAGAGTGAGCCCCTGTCAGGTGAAAGTTCACAGGATGGTAAAAGGACAAGAGGGAGGAAGGGGACAGCATGAAATGTATTGAATTTAAAGCTGCACTAGGTAGCTTCATACTTGGTGGCTCAAGGTGGTAGTGAGAGGTAAATGCTAGGGCTTCATTACAAAAAAAATGTATATGATGTCAGAAAAGACCTACATTTCTTCTTCTTGGTGGCTGGTAGGGGTGGAGACGGTGAAAATATTTTTACAGCAGGTTCAGACATCATTGGTGAGTTTCTCTGGAGGGAACACTTACTGCTGTTTAGGAGACACTTTTAGATTTCTCTTAAGTTTTGATTAGTCACCTCCTACTGCATGTGGAGAAGATTTCCTGCATGTGTCCATACCTGACACCAGAATTTAATTTGGGCAAATAGGGTGAATCTACGGTGTCTCAATTGGTGGGGATGGCATGCACTTCTCCCTACTTTTTGATTTAAGCTGATAAGACCGCTGATTTTTTTTACATAAAAGTAGTACAAGTAATCTATTGACATATGCTATTTGAAATCTTAGAAATCTCTTCAGGGCTCGACGCTAACTTTTAAAAATGGTTGCCAGGCTTGGCAACCAGGCATCAGCTTTTGGTTGCCGAAATGGACAATATGGTTGCCATGTTTTATACGGCCTATATTTGGCGCAATGAATATCTTAACTATACCACACATTTTAATAATGAAACAATGAGATAAAGAATGTTTAAAACATATTTATTACATAAACACTTTTGTCTTTGTTTTAGCAGTTACTTTACAGCAATTGAAACTGAAAATCAGATATGAAACAGTGTAAAAAATTAATCCTACACAATAAATTACTGTTTAAAAGTAAACTAGGTGTGCATATCTCTTTTAGCTACAATACAAGGCTATTGGTACAAAACACTTATTATAAATATCACACACACACAGAGAGAAGGTAGACTCACCAATGAAAAACACTCTTGACAATACACTAACGTTACATTACGATCGCACATTTATTTGAAAGGTTATTAATTTACTAGATTCAAATCTAATAAATACCTTCTGCAAGCCTGAGCAGATTTATAGCTTGTCAATCGCGCCAGATCAGAGCCGTTCTTGATTTGGAGAACCAGCAGACGAGGTAAAGGGGTCTTCGCTTTTGAGAACGTAGTAAACTGTGATGAAAAGTTTGATCAGGATTGCCCGATTTGCGGCGTTCATCTCCCGAATGGCGGTATCCATCGCTCCCTGTATGGGTGTGCCTGTTCGTGTGACTTTTTTGTTCGTGCGACCAGATGCCACGGACAGTTGCCAATTGACTCAATATGGTTGCCGAGGGCAACCAGGCAACCGCTACTGTCGAGCCCTGCTCTTTACAAATGGTTTAGACTTGAATAGAAATTTCTAGATGTCTGTGCAGGCAGTCTACACTAGTGCTGATGATAACTTTTTAAACAGCTACTGATAGTTAGTTTAGACTGCAGAGACAAAACTGTTGCTTGAAATTGCTATATTATCAACTTGCTCAAAATGTGCGACTTTGATTTTGCATAATAATTCATCTATATGAAGCAATTAGAGAAATATTTTAAAACACACCGGACGACTGTAGGCTATGCAGTACTAGTTCCAAAGTAAGCCTGCCAGTCTATTATCTTAATAATCATAAGTACATTACATTACAAATCAAATCACATTTATTTGTATAGCCTTTAATCACCGTTACAGTCTCTAAGGGCCCAACATGTGAAACAATAAATGGTTGGACATCCCCCAGCCTTGGACCCTCAACATAGGACAAGGAAAAACTCCCAAAAAAAACCTTTTAGGGAAAAATTGGAAGAAACCTTGGGAGGGGCTACTCAGAGAGGGATCCCCCTACCAGGACGGTTGGGCGTGCAATAGATGCCGAGTTTAGGCAAGCAGCGTATACACAATGCATACAAGTTTATTATGGTGGGATATCCAGATCTGATGTGGGGCATCACAGCAAACGGCAGCTCAGTCAGTGTCATCATAGGACTGGGGACCACGCAGGCACCAACACTGCCCAGATAGGAGAACGCAAACGTCCGCTCAGTCAGCATTGTCCTAGGAGGGGGGACCACGCAGACACCAACTCTGCCAAGCTGCAGCCTGGAACAGATAGGAGACACACCCACACACCCATACACGCACTCTCACTCACACAGACAAACATGACCAGCGTCAGTGGACAGGAGCAGGTAGACCAGGAGAATAGGACATGTAGGCAGGATGCTAGTATCCATCGGCAGGACCCTGAGCTAGGATGAGCTAACTGGTCTAGCCTTACTCTGAGAAGAGACTGAGCCACTCCCTCAAGGCTGGTCAAATGATAAAGAGAATAAATGGGTTTTTAGCCTTGACTTAAAGACTTCTATAGAGCCTGCCTCTCTGATTGAGGCAGGCAGACTGTTCCAGAGATAGGGAGCCCGGTAAGAAAAGGCTCTGTTACCTGCAGTTTCCTTTTTGACTGCTGGGATAGTCAGGTAGCCAGCGTCCTGAGATCTGAGGGCGCGTGGCGGTTTATATGGTTTAATTTGATCTGATAAGTAGGACGGTGCCATCCCATGTAATGATTTATATGTAAGTAAAAGCACATTGAAGTCACACCTGGCCTGAATTGGTAGCCAGTGCAATGAGGATAGAATGGGCGTTATATGGTCGAATTTCCTAGTGTTAGTCAAGATTCTACACTACACCAGTACTACTGTGTGCTCACTGTCTCACTCCCAATGTTTTGGGAGTTAAGCACATTGGTCACCTTATCCAATATCTGACGAGGTTTGGCACCAAAATATCCAGTAAATATCCAGTAGATAGTTCTGTCTTGTGTGCATGCTAATGTTTTAGCATACAGTATATTGGGTAATCTTTGGTGATTAGCATTATCCAAAGTATGAAGATAGATGCCTTTTAGTAATCCAAAATTGGTTTTGGCTTTTTTCTATGGGATGAAGATTCATAAGTTCTGAAAACAAAATCTCAATATTCATCAATGGTGAAGTGAATCAACTATCAATTATGAATCAACGGCACAAAATCTTGCCTGCTGCCTGGCTAACTTCACTCACTTCCTGTGTAAACAAGTTACGCTCAAAGTCTCATGGGAAGAAAGATCTTCCACCAGTGAAGATCACCATTTTATCTCACTTTTACCTGTTTCATTCTTGGCTTTGTGTATTCTGCACATAAAAGGGCAGTAAGTGTATTGCTGGATTTTCTGTTTGATCTTTTTGGCTGATATGCAGGAAAAAATGTCAAGGGTTAGGGTAAGGACTACGGTCAGGGTTTGGTTCCTACAGATCCTGTATCAATGCAATCAACAAAAATTCTGTCCCTACATGTTCATCATACAGCAGCTACGTACGTCTTCTATCTGCCATTCAATTTTTGGTCCAAACTGAGTTTTGTTCAAGGGCATGACAGACACGATGCAGGGGGGGGATGCGGTCTTGTCGGTTCATTCAAACAGAAAACAAAACAAACTCAGGTCGCTCGGCTCCTTTCAAGCTTCGAACACTTAATTTCTGTGTCTGTTCATTTTGCAGAGCCTGGCGTTGGGCTGGGCATCGGAGCCTGCTGCCTGACCCTGGAGAACTCTGCTCCTGGCATCTACATACACAGCCTGGCACCAGGATCCGTGGCCAAGATGGACAGCAGGCTCAGGTAAGAAGTGTTGGATATTTTTTCATTGAAAAGTAATGGAATCAAGTGTGAAAAGATTAACCTAAAAATTGTGCACCTACAAAGCACTCTCTCACAGGCTCACAATCTTTCCACTGTGCTTACTTAAGGACACATGATCACCGGCAAAATCGCTTTACGCTGGCTCAGCCATTATTTTCCTATGGAGAGAGTGGTGGCGGTGCTGCAGTCAAAATTGAAATTAGTTGGAACTTTGACCCAATTTGACCTTTCAAAGCTCTTCCAATCAGATTTCCTCTTTATGTGACATATGTATCGCAAAGACGGAGGAGAAGCTCATCTTGGGAAAACTCAGACACACAACTGTACGATACAACATTAATTACAGTTACTCTCCTAGTCCATATCAATATTTTCTGTTAACACATGTTATACTCTTTGGCTGATTTTTTTAAGTGACCATTAATCCAATCAACAAATGAATTGAACATCCATTCATGAGACATAATCATGTACAGTGTGCATTGATGCGTAAAGAAACAGGTAACATTAATTGGTGTGGTGGTATTGTGCTGCTACCATGCACACTTCCATGATAAGGCAGGATAAAGCAGGAGGGTTAATGGAAAAATCCACCCTTGGATACTCTTCCACTGTTAGATATCATCAATTTGTGATATTCAATGCATTCCAGGAGTTAGTTTGTGATTAAGTGTTATAAATTACCTTTTTGGTGTACCCACTGTCCCTCTTTCTCCTCCTGCTTTGCCTACTTCTACTTCAGTTAGCGATCTCCATTTCCCGGAATGCCTTTCGACAACCCCTAGGGAACAAATGTGAACTTGCTGTTTTCGTAGCTGTGCCCCTTACTCAAAACACAACATGTCTTGAGGTTGCATGGCATTATGTTCTATTGAGGCTACTGTCGGTGGAGAAATAGGTATCTTTGCCTCTTCTATGATGGATTTATCCCTGTATGATTGTTGAACGTTGGTGCGCAATGGTGGGTCTAGAAAGAAGGCCTTGCTCTTTAATTCTGGGGGCTGACAACAAACATTTTTACTGTTGATGAAAAAAAAAATCTGTAGCTGTGCTGGAAATATCTCAATGTGACATCATGTTGTCTATGTTTGGCCAGTTATCCACAGAATTTAAAAAAAATACACCACCACAAACGAAATGGGCCCAGAAATGCAAGGTACATTGCCAATTGATGTTTTTAACAGTGTTAGGTGGATCCCTTTTTTATGAATTCTCTACAGAGCACTGCCCTGGATTTATACATGTATTGCTATTATTCCATTCTGCCCGAAGTGTGGTACACTATGCCTAAATGTGCCTAAACGTGTTTGTGTAAAATGATAGTTATGCCTTTTGAGGACAAATTTATTTGTGATTTTGTCACACCTGACTGTCATATTACACAATAGTACAATTGTTGAATTAGGAATTTATTTTTTTTCAAATATTGACAGTGTCTCTCTCAACATTTTGACAGGAATCATTGGCTGTCATGGGGATTGAATCTGCAACTTTTGAGTTATTGGGCTGTCTCCCTGCAAAATTGTTTACATTTTTGTTTCCTATACATTTGAATGGATATGCTTGGAATATCGAGATAACAGGGGCATACTACCAGTGTTTCATTTCAGGAAGCCTGATCTGCAGTTTAAGTTGATCTATAGTTGCATTGACACAAAGGAACCAAATTAACACCATACTCTGATGTGGGACTAGTGTAGTGCATTTATTGGTCGTCAGTTCTATACTCTTGACCCGTGTGTGTGTACGTGTGTATTTATGTTGGGATATGTACAGGGAAGTCTTTGACAGTGCTGTGCTGACAGGTTTGTTTCTGTGTGTAGTCGTGGAGATCAGGTATTGGAAGTGGACTCGGTCAGTCTTCGTCATGCAGCTCTTAGCGAAGCCTACGCTATCCTCAGTGAATGTGGCCCTGGACCAGTCAGTCTCATTATAAGCCGACACCCCAACCCCAAGGTAATTTTCTCTCTCTCTCTCTCTTACTCTCATAGATTCATAGATTCACCCATTCTCCTTTCAAATATCCACTTTATTAGGTACACCTAATTAGTACTGAGTAGGACCCCTTTTATCTTCAGAACAGCCTGAATTCTTGGAGGTCTGCATTCAACAAGGTGCTGGAAATGTTCCACAGGGATCTTGGTTCATGTTGCAGCGATCCACCTGATCACAGAGATCTGGGGCCAAATGTATAAAACTCTGTGTAGATTTAGGTGTAGAAATCTGTGTAGGCACAAAACAGGAAACATGCATACGCTCAGATGTATAAAACCCCACGTACGTCTGTTCCCACGTGTTTTTTCTTCATACATCTCAATCATCCTGAAATTGTGCGCACGTGCACGAGCCTTCTGACCATGCCCACAATTTACTATCAATGGCTTCCAACACACCCCCAATTGCCTGGTTTGCATATAAAGGGCCAGCATTTAGTTTAGTTTTGAGGACAAACAGCGGAAGCATTTAAGAAGCAATAGAAGAAGAAGAAACGCAATTTTACCGACTGTGAACTTGAAATAATGGTTGATCAAAATGACAGAAGAAAACGCGTATTATTTGGAAGCCTAAGCTCTGGCATTACCAACCAAATGAAACAAGTTGAATGGCAGAAAGTAACCGAAACCATCTCCCTTTTAAAAGCCCAATGCAACGCTCTACCACAGAGCGCGCGTCTGTTGTGTGCTCTGGGGGTTTGTAAATGGCATAAGTAACCATGGCTTCAATGCATACCCATTGTCACCTGAGGGTATAAAATATTATATACATAAACAATCTTATATACATATATTACATTTGGGAAACCGGACATCGCTGCAAATTGCATTTTGATGCTGGCCTGTTCAGCTGCTGTGTGGGAACCTGATGTATCTATTACTCAAAGAAATTATGCCACCCCACGCCATGGGCATGACCCGGCTCAGGGCAGCTCAGGATATCCCTGATCTGTCCCGCAAGCTCCCGCTGAAACGTCCCCGTCGCTAAAAAAACGATTGTTGTCAATACCTGTAGATGGACGGGGACGGCAGGGTTTCTCCGAGAGTGCCGTTCCAACAACAGGGCCCAGTTCAGTACACAATTCGAAGAGAACAGCTCTTGGAAATCCAAAGTGGCGCATTAGCCAGTCATCATCATGGGCCAGAAAATCAGTACGGTCTCTGAAGCCTAAATTGCGCAATAGCAATATCTTCCAGCAACGCCAAAGCAGCCATTGTATCATTTGGCACAGCCATTACGCACGGCTACAGCCCTTATATCGTGTAGGTTATTCTTACTCCCAAATAATACAGAATAATAATCTTTATTTATATAAAGATCATGTATTTATTTGTTTATTTGTCATTATCATTATAATTATTATAAAGCATAGTGACAAACATATTTACTCAAGATAGAACGAAATGAAGGCTTGTCAAAAAAAAGGCTGTTAACCACTCACGCATCACTATGTAATCATAGTGAAGGTTTTTTTTAAACTATAGATTACATCCTAACACAACGTAGTGAAAGAAAAAAAGCTCTAAATAAAATGTCACCCAAATTCACACTTTTATTATCCTTTTTTGGATAAAAACTCAAAAAAATGCGTATAGTATGCATGGTGTGAAGGATACGTACCAGTACGCACATTCTCGCCGCCCGTGGATTTTTATACATTCGGAAACTTGCGTGGAAAGTGGCGGTCTGAAAGATGCGTACCGGTACGCACATTCTCGCCGCCCGTGGATTTTTATACATTCGGAACCTGCGTGGAAAGTGACGTAAGTACACTTTTCGTGCGTACGCATGGTTTATACATTTGGCCCCAGGTCTGAATTAAATTCACTATCATATTCCTGAACAATCTTTATCATGCTGTTATTTTCCATTTGAAAAGGGGTTGACTGGAACTGGAACTGGTCCTGGATCCATGGATTCATGCTTGTACTGAGCTGTTATCAGTCTTGCCAGTCTCATCAATGAAGTGGTTTGGCCAACTGGATGGTTTTTGGTAATGGCATCATTCTCATACCCCTTTCACACACAAATCCCGGGATTTACACAGATTATTAAACATCATTCCCGTATTGGACCCATTCAGACCAAACTACTGTCCCGGTAATAACCCGGGTCGTCACCATTCAGACCAGACCGCAGACAAGACACGTGTCACCATATTTACATCTGTATATGTCACTGCCATGCAGGGCCGAACAAGTTAAAACTGTGTGATATTGCAGTATTGCCTGTGTGATATTGCCGTAGTATATTATCTACGCCATAGATAATTGAATCTTTACCGTCCCGGTAATTTGTCTCTTTATTTCTTCTTCCCCACGAATGGACAGAAGCTCTCTGATTTCTGAATCTTTCCAATTCTCTGTTATTCATTCAATGTTGAAACGGTCCTTGTTGTGAAGTGGCTTGCATACTAATGCACCTCTGATCTTAACCAATGAGGTTCCTGTCAATTGCGTAACCCGGGTCATCCCCCGTTCACCGCAGCCAAGCCGCGTCAGAGCAGGCTCGCGGACCCGGGTCTAATAACCCGGGTTGACCCATTCACACCAATGCCTGACCCGGGAATAACCTGTTTCGTTGCTCCAGTGTGAAAGGGGTATCAGTGAACTGTAGACACTGCAGTGCCAAAATCCCAGGAGGCATCAACCATCGCACCACGTTCAAAGTCACTTAAAGAATTTGATGTGAACCTGATTGTTCCCTCTATCCTTACAATTCTCCCAGTCGCAGCTGCTGAAAAGCCCCACAGCATGATGCTGCCACCACCATGATTCACAGTAGAGATGGTGTTACGCCATGTTCAGACCAGACGCGGAAGCCATCATCAATCAGGGTGTTTTATTTTGAAATTTGTTATATTTAGAAAATTGACTGGATGCTCTATGCCGTTCCTGTGTCTGACTTCCTGCCCAGCTTGACACATTCACTCGCGTAACAAATAGACCAGATGCCGAAACGATCGCTGCAGGGCGCGAGCCAGCGCAGTGCTTCACAGCCAGTCTGAACGGTCAAATTGGTTAACATGGGCGCCGAAAGGAAACTGGCGGTGCTTCCGCGTCCGGTGTGAACCCGGCGTTAAATGGTTTCCAGCAGACGTAGAGCTTTGCATTACAGCTGAAGAGTTCAGTTTTGGTTTCGTCAACCTGGTAGGATAGAAAACCAGCAGGGTTGTGGTATTCAAGGACCAGGATTGAGAACCATTGTCCTAGAGCAATCAAATTTGGCAAATAGGTTTCAAATCTCCGCCACTACACAAGCAAAAAATATGATTGGCCATATAGAGGCACTATAACAAGCAACTTCACGTTTTGGCCAATACCTTCTAAGCTGAAAGGCCAAGAATCACACTTAATTTCTCTCCAATTTCATGGCTCAAGAATAATCCATTGCCATTGTGGTATGTATACAAATGCTGAGAAGGCCCAGTTGACCTGGATTTTGGATCAAGATGGCAAGAGGAAAAGATCTAAATGACTTTGAAAGGGGGTTCATTATTGGGGCACGGATGGCAGGAGCTTCAGTCACAAAGACTGGCTAGTGTTTCAATAGGAACACTGACTAAAGTGACATCTGCATTTAGATCTATGGGAAAGACATCCTTAAATAGGGTCGGAAATTGTGGTCGAAAGCACACATCCGATAACCGTGACATGTAAGGAAAAACAGAAGAGCAACTCTTCCTCAGGTGACTGAGAATGTCAATGCAGTGAGGGGGTCCGGTGGCTCTGTTATGCTGTGGGGGGCATTTTCCTAGAATGGTTTGGGTCCACTTGTCCCCTTAGAAATCAAATCAATACAAAGTTATTCTGACTGATCATTATCCTATGATGAAACATTTCTATCCTGATGGGAGTGGTCTCTTCTAGGATGACAATGCCCCCTTCCACAGGGCACGAGGGGTCACTGAATGGTTTCAAAACACCAAATTAGGGAATATCTTTTGGAAGAATGGTGTTCCATCCCTCCTGTAGAGTTCCAGAGACTTGTAGAATCTATGCCAAGGCGCATGGTGGCCCAACACCTTACTAAGACACTTTATGTTGGTTTTTCCTTTAATTTGTCACGCGTCTGTATATGGACCCCCCTAGATTGCAAATATAACCCAGAGTTTTGTAAATACAAACTGTTTGGCTGTGGTGCACAATTTAAGTTGACAAGTTGAAAAGAGAATATTATAGCCTGTCACAAAACAGATGCAGCAATAAAAATAATGTACTCAGACTGCAAAAATGAGATTAATACAGATTAATACATTAATTTCAGAACATAAACTACTCTAAATGGGAATAGCTGTCACCTTTGAACATTCAAATGAAAGAACATAAGCAGATGGTAACTAACCAAAGGGAATATAAGCCTTATTTTTGTGTTTATGGTGTGTGTGCCCCCAGCACCATCTGGTCTAATTCAATCTATCAGTCATTCATAACACCAAATATGATGAAGGGTTTTGTTTCCAAAATGCTGTAGGCTATATCCATCTTGAAAAAAAGTCACCTGAAAATTATTATTAGACCAGAATATGTTAGTTGGAATAGTAGAAGTGGAAGTGGATGTGTAGAACTCCTGTGTCTGGTCATCTTTTCCCAGGTATCAGAGCAGGAGATGGACCATGCTATAGCTCGATCCACACATAGGGACAACATGAGCAAGGATGGACACTCATCTCACACTCTAGGTCTGATATTTCTCTTTTCCTCCTTTATTTGCTCTTGCACATTAATCTTTTTACAGGTTTGTTGGTTGCCAAAATATCTACTAACCGTAATTCTCACAGCATTCCTCTTACATGGAAAACTAGAGGACAGGAAGTTAAGGGGTGTGGACTTGTTGAAAATGTGAAAATAGCTGTTTTGCTCTAGGTATCTGAGCTCATCAAGGTTTGTTTAACATGGCCCGAATCTGCAGGTATCCCCTCCAAGAGTTCCTCCCCAACAGTGAAGGCCAAGCAGGGAGATGGTTCCCCTGGTCTCAGCTGGACCATGAAGAGGTTCCTCGAGCCTGCCAGTAGGGTATGTTTGTTAGCCATGCCAGTTAGCCATGTTGCTTTTGGTAATATTGTTTTATTTGGTTTGTTTCTTACTCAGATGACCCCTTTTAAAGGTTATTTTTTCTATTTTTTACCTCCTGGGAAGTTTCTATCTTTTGCTGAATAAGGTTTGTGGTGGCTCTTCAAATGTAATGGGAAAAGTTTTTCATTAGGTCTGAATACTTTAATTAGATTAGAATAATTTGAACTTTGATGATTGTGTCCTCGCAGCAGTTAGGAAATGGAATATAAATAAGAATTGAGTAAATGGGAGTTAAAAACAATAAAAACAATAATCAGTCCACAGATCCAACACTCTTATCAAGTAGAAAATGTATGAATGAATGAAAATGTGGAAAAGGCTATGGATGTGCAACAGGATATCAAAAATAGCAGCAGTATTATCAGTAGTATTATCTATTGGCCAAATGACAGATATTTAATCCATGGAAAAGGTCATAAGGCACTGTTCACTGCCAAAAAATATATTATGACTAATATCGATCCCAAACAAGACAGGTTATTTACAATAAAAAATCAAAAATACATAGGTGCAAGAGAAAACTACAACAAGGCCAGGTAGAGCAGATGTTGACTCCACCTTTCACCTTTCCTGTTCTTCATCTGCTTTTCACTTTGTCTTTTCTTCTATGCTTTCACCATCTTTGCAGCAAGGGTCCCTGACCTCAGAGACGGAGCTGTCTCAGTACTTCTCTCAGGAAGTCACCAGCCATTCATCCCTGTCCGAAACTGTGGTGATAGGCTCTAGTACTGATGACATGCACTGCCACAGGAGCTGCAGTGCCTCAATGGATGACCCTTCCACACAGCCACATGGTATAGTTCGCCCATTCAAACAATGAATATCACGTAAAAGCTATAATCTTAACTCAATCCTTTTATAAAGCATGTCACCCTTCCTCTCCCAGTTGTTAATCGTTAAGAACATACCTGTTATCAAGACAAGGATTCTTAAACTGTTAACATTGGCAAGAACCTCAAATGGACCAACGACTGTATTGCCTATTTGAATAAACCACATTACCTGCAAAAAGCATCACCAGCATCTTATTCTCAGCATTCACCTTCTCTTTACTAGGAGTGGAGGCTGGGCTTATGTACCATGCATCAGAAGGCAAGACCCCTGTCCCTCTGAACCACCATGTGGAGGCAGCATGCCAAACCAGTGTTGGCACTAGCCCTACCTCAGTTCGGAGCCCACTTCTCCGCCAACGACAGGTGATGTGCTACGAGGATGAGCCTAGTGACGACGACGAGGACCCTGACAACACTAGAAATACCCTGCCTTTGTGCCAGCCAGTGAATTCCGGGTCTGTTACTTCCAGTGATGCCTGGGCATCCCAGTTACCTGAAAATGATTCTGGGATTGTAATGGCTACGTCATCATTGGAGGTAGATGAAGATAGTCAAGATGGTGGGGATTTGCAGAGGGATGGGAGTAGGGAGGTGCCCACACCACTCTACGGTAGTTCCCTGGAGTCTGAGGAAGGTATCCCCACAATATCAGGTTCTGAGTCACCCTTCATGCCCATTCACTGCCCCTTTGACTGCAAGGCAGGGGTAGCAGTCAATATGAGCTCTGGGTCTAGTAATTTGGCTGTCAAGGATACCCATACAAGTCGAGATGGTGGACAAATGGAGTCCAAGCGCTCCCCGAAGCTGGAACACAAAGCAGTAACAAGGGTCAAAAGTATGATGGGCATGGAAGCACCCAACCCTCCCCAGCAAGTAAAACCCAAAGGTGAGGAGCTTTCTCCAGCTTCAGTCCAATCCCCTTCCCAAACCCCACATTCTGGGGGAATAAGCCCCATGACTCCTGGTTGGCTGACACCTCACCAGCACTGTAGGAAGGGGGAGGACAGCGAGCTGGTGGGGATTTGTACCATTGACACCGTGATCCTGAGGAGGAGTGAGGAGGAGTCGTTCGGCCTTGATCTGGAGATCAAATCATCCCCTCTGAAGGTGGTCATCACTGGGTTAAGGCCTGGAGGGGCTGCGGAAAGGGTATGTCTAGTCTGCTACAGCTTCATATCATTCTAGTGTCAGCAAATGGATAGTACAGACTCTAAATAGATATTGACTACTTCATCTGATCATGACAGTTATAGTTAATTTCTTTGACCTTTTAATAATGCTGGTCACTTGATCGCTTGTTCTACTCTTGCTCAATGAAGGTCTATGTTTTGTCCCTTTTAATGCCCTCTTCCCTCCAGGAATCCACGGGCAAATTGGGTGTTGGAGATGAGATTGTGGCAATTGGAGATAAACTGGTGTCCTCCTCTAGCTACCAGGAGATCTGTGAACTCATGCACAACCTTCCTGTAATGCTATCCTTGGAGGTCAAGCGACCGGTTTCAGGTGAGACCTTGATTTCACTTAATCCTGGCATTGTAGGTCATTCATCAGATTTTTATCAACTCAGTAATGTGTTGGTTTCTGAATGTATTCATATGACTGAAAATAAGGCTGTTGTTCTTTATTTTGGAAAATCTAACAATGTTTTCAACAGTCGTGACAGCTTGTTAGTTTTCCATCCTTGAGGTTTTAGACAAATCTTACACATACTATATATAATCAAAACTAGTGTCCATCTCAGGTGATTTGGTGTTCATTAGAGCAAATTAGACAAATTGCCACCTTGCTTTGTTTGAATTCAACAGATCAGGTTTATTACCAAAGATAATACAATGATTCTTAAGCCCTGTTAATGTATTAACAACACTTCTGTAAAACTTTCAGATATCACAATTCTATTCTAGCTTTAATTTATGTGATGCTGCTACAGGTAATATAAGTGATAAAAAACAATGATATATTTTTTCTTCAATCACCCTGCACATCACATAGCTTGAAATGATTCCATCACAACTCTAGAATACAATGACATATGTTAAAACATGTCAAGAAATGCCATAATATGTATGTATTTACTTAAGTGTAAGTATTGATCATGAGCATAGTATGTAATATAATTCATTATGTCCTTCACAGGACAGAGTTTTAAAATTTGCATAAACTTGAGACAGGACACTGAACCCCTAATTGTTCCAGTGGAGCTGCTCAGAGGCCACCGGTAATGGTTGTATTCGAGAGCTGCCCACTGTGGTTGCACTGGGCAGCTCCCAGTGGCTGACAGTAGAAGACTGTGGTTGTACTGGGCAGCTCCCAGTGTGAATATGTGTAACAAGATGTGTGAAGCAAGATGCACACAACATTCCCTGGAAAAGTAAAGGTTTAAAAAAAACAAAATCAAGAGAGATGTACCTTTCCAACCCTAATGTTGCTCCTGTTTAGCACTGCATAACCTAGTGTATGTGGCATATTTCTAAAGGTTTCCAATAGCCACTTGGACGCCAGTAGACATATCCAACGCGCTTCTATATTTTATCCATTTAGATCTACTCGCGGTTGGATGTCTCAATGGCAGTAGGCAGTATATTGCAGGGACAGGTGAAGATGGTGAATAATATCATGCGCTGTTTTGTTTGCAACAAAGTTCAAATAAAACAAAACAGGCCTTTGAGTAAATCGAAGTATCAAAGGAAATTCCATCAGAACAAACAAAAAACTAAGTAAAGAAATTGCACAAAAATGACAAGTGAAAACAATTTCTTCTTTAGCATCTCTAATTGGATCAAAGAGCTGGCAAGACACCGAAATTTGAGCCATTTTTATCTCCTCTTACATCCAGTAGAAGTTTTTGCAGGCCACTAGGTGCTGCCATTACTCAAACTATTTACACTATTTACAAAAGAGAAATGGCTCTAATACCAGCAACAACAAAAAAAAAATCACCTCTCTAATTGGATGTCAGTAGATAGGTCCTCTTACAGTGTCAACTGTGACTGCCATTGTGAGCACAGAACAGGAACCTTGACTTAGACCTGCATTAAATAGAGTAGTGTGTCTTTCCCTCCAATGCTGCCTTAAGATGTAGGATCAACCTTCCCTTGCTGGCAGTACCCTTCGCCTCCCCAAAGGGAATTGCAAGCATCTGGCTTTGTATCTATGGTGACTATCTTATTAATTTGACCTCCAGTAGCTAATGGTAGATTTACCTTGTAGCTCTTCCACTCCCCGTATGCTTCCTTTTGTTTGGTTTGATATTACATGGCTTTATAGTAGAGTAGTGTAGATCTTAGGATCATATGGCCATAGGCCATTTGCTGTGGAATGCTGTTTGTTGGTCACCAAGAGTGAGGAGTTGTTCTTTGTGTCATTTAATAAAGAAGTTTATTAGATAATATAAATCTTCGCCACCACACACCTCCCTGTTCACTCCCTTTTAACTCATCATAAAATTAATTGTGATACATAAAAGGTAGAGGAAGTAATGGCCTGTATTTGCTTTTTGTAATCCATGAGAGGAAAGATAGAGAATAGGGAGGCAGTAAATTGTTTTAATCATACCTGGTTGGGCATATAGTTAGAGAGAAAATGATAAAGAGACAGAAACAGAGGTTTGACCCCTTTTGCTGAAGCTCCTGTTAATGAATTTTACATCTGCAAACAGTGAATGGTTTAGCTCAGTGACAACTTACAGCATCAAGAATCAAGAAGGTTAACCCATAAATGGGTTAACCTTCTTGACAGAGAAAATAAATAAACATGGACATGTGCATCTACATTTAATTAATTAATACATTTCTGTCTAACTGTCTTTGGATGCATACTCATACATATGAGACACCACAGATGAGTCTTTGATTGTGGTAACACAAGCCAACATTTCTGCTGTAAAAATACAGTGCCTTGCAAAAGTATTCAAACTCCTTGACTTTTTGCTGGAGGTCTATGCAAAATTATTTATATTTCCTTTTAAACTTCAAGAACTGGACTCTAATGTCATTCACAAATTAACCATATATCCCATACTGTGTTTAATTATTCTGATGGCGAGTCCACCCTACAGATGCCATTAAGTCCCATAAGATCTTGAGAATGGACGTTGTCTCAGCTTTGTTAGCAAGAAAGAAGTTTAAAGTTAGAAAGGAAAGGTCTGAGTTGCTAAACACAATCTAAATATGACATCTGAGTAACGATAATCCCAAATCTTGAACAAATGTTTGCTATTGTGGCAACTTACCCCGAACAAAGCAAAGGTTGAATACTTGATTTCTCTGTTATTTTAATTTTATCCTTCCACATAAATTTCAACAATTTTGTTTTCACTTTGATAGAATAGAGTGCTTTGCATAGAACTCAGACAAACATCCCAAATAAATAAAATAACTTAATAGCACAGCAAAAAGTCAAGGGGTTTGAATACTTTTGAAAGGCACTGTATATTAGTTTTCTATAGCATGCACACACCTCCCCCACCCCCTACCCCCACTTTCAGTGAATCAGCAGTGGGGATATAGAGTTCTTAATAAACACTGCCAGGATCTATTTCAAGCCACACATGGGCTTGATGAAAACAGATCTCCTTCTGCTGAGAATCATAGTTATTATAGTTTGATAGCTTCCGTAACTTTTTGTTTACAAATCTGATTTCCACTTTGATCACTTAGATTTCGGGGCAGATGTTTTTTTTTCTCCCATTAAGTTTAGCCTTTATTTTAATTTCATTTTATTCAGTTTTATTCATGCTTTATTTTAGTCTTCATTTAACTTTAATTCCATTCCTGGGGAAAACAGAACTGTGACTGTCTGTTTAACAAACGCTTTAATTTAACTTCAAGTGATTCTATCTGTGATTTATTTGAGTAGAGAGTGGAGAGTTAGTGGCATTGCACTGGTCTAAGAATGTTTATTTTGAAAAAAGAACTGGTAAGTGAAGCCTCTCCGTTATCTTTTTGTTGAGGATTGGACTGACGGATGCTTTACAACAGAAAAACCATCACGGTCGTTCATTCCTCTCCTCTCATGTCATAATATGAGTATGACCTCATCAGACTGCAAAGTGAAGTGGAAGTTTCTTAGTTTTTAGAATGAATACGTTGTAGAGAGTGTTGGAAAATATTCATGTCATGTCAAATGGTTAACACAACACTGTCATTTCTCTCTGAGTCACAGACATGTCAGCTCATGACTATTTCTTTTCATTTCTCGCCACAGCTGTAGATCGGCTGTCAAGTTTGATAATGTCATCAGGGGGTTGTGACGGAGCCATCAGAGTGGACCCAACCATATCCCCTCAGAGGACAACTGTTGAAGGACAACTGATGAGTGCAAATTCAGGGAATGCCCTGCCACAGACAAATTCCAACCTCACAACCCAAACAAACCATGACTCTCAAATACCTGTCACCAATATAGACGATTTTATATCGGAACTAAGCTTGTCTGATGATAAATGTACCTCCAAATCCCCCTACAAAACATTAAGTAATGATACTGTGCCCTGCTGTTTAAACCAGCACAGTATAACCCCGTCTGAGAAAGGTGGTGTTCAGACTCCAACACGACCCAGTCTTCTGGACTTTTCCATCTTGGTTGCAGGAAATAATAAAGGCCTCCTGCCTCTAGGGAAAACATTGTTAAACTGTTACTCCAGAAACCTAAGCTCTCTCACAGACAGCAGTTCTGCTTTTTCCAATGGATTAAGTAAAGAGAGGCCTGACATTGGCTCTAAACACATGTACCATATGGTGGAAGACAGTGATTCAGAGAGTGACTCCACCACCGACAACAGTCACATCGTTGATAAGATGGCCAGCCATGATAATCAACAAGAACTGGGTTCAGATGAGGAGGAAGTGGAGATTTGTTTAAGTGAAGCCCAGCGACCTGCTGCCCTGAACCAAGCTCAGCTGAGCCAGTCAGCGAATGGGCCATTGCCTCCCCAGCATGCAAGCAGCCAAAACACAAACATGGCTCAGACCTTTGATGTGTTGCAGGAATCTACTGTTGTCTCGCTGAAAAACAAAGACCATGCTGTTATAACCCAGTGTCAACAGCTATCTCAATCCTCAGGTGCCTCTTTGACTGGGGAACCCAAAGCCTCCTCCGGCCAAGAGCCATGCCAGTCTTCCAAGAATACAATTTTTGTGCCTTCCACAGAGTGCCACATTAATAGTGCCAATGGGCCATGTGACAAAGTTGATGCATCTGTGGCATCCAGTCCTGCATGTCTAAGGGTTTACAGCAGTCCCTTCCCCACACTAGATACCCACATTGAAACTCCACAGAGTCAGGAAAGGACAGCTAAGTTGCATGCAAATGCCTCACTGACCTCTGCTTCAATGAAGCAGTCGAACACACAAACAACACCCCATTCAATTTCAGTGGAATTAAAGACCCCCAGCTCAAGCAACAGCAGACCAGGCACAAGAGTGTCAACATCCCTAACAATAACAGACAAGGAGAGAGAGAAAGTCCAGGAGTCCAAGAAATTTTCAAACACCCCTACTAGTCCCTTGCTTAGGGCCTCTGGCCCAAAACATCTCAATATTTCAGACTCTCCTATGTTTAGTAGTAACTTTAAACTCCAGGACAAAACTCAAAGCAGACCAAGCATTAGTGCTCCCAAACTGAAGGGCCTCAGTCTTAAGAGTAAAAACAAACCACAGGAGCAGCTTTCCCTAAAACCTACCAGAGCTGAAAGTCCAGTTCCTAGGAAAGCCAATGCTTCCCCAGTCCAGTCACCCAAACTGCAAGCCAAGAAGGCAGCCATGTCCAGCAGTTTGAAGACCAACAAACAGCCTAATATGAACAGCAGCCTTGCTTCTCTCAAATTAAGTGACAGAGAGCAAGATAAGGCTAAGTCCATGCCTGCAGGTGGTACAATAGAGGATGCACAATCTGCTAACAAGAAAAAAGAGGGTCAAGGGGAGCAGGGCTCCCAGGCGGCAGCCAAACCACAGGACCAACTAGAGACACCTGCCACTCAGAGGACGTTCATAGAGGTCCGACTGTCATCATCTGGGTCCTCATCATCATCCACACCAGTTATGGTATCCAAAGAAACTGTGAAAACAAAGGATTCTAATCCAACTCAAACATTATTTTCATACGATGACCTCAGCGGAAGCACAGATGCTAGATTAGCACCTTTGCTTTTACCCTCTAGCTCCATACTTAAAGTAGAAAAAACAAATGGCATGGCTGGTAACAAAGTTAATTCAAGAGATTCTACTAATGAAACTCATTCACTCACAAGCAATGGCTCTAAAACCTGTAATATAACAGAGACAGGTGAGGGCCGGAAGTCCAGCAGGTCTAGACTGTACTTAAAGGCAATGGAGAGGCGAAGTTTCTCCACAGATGCTGCCCTGCCTGGGGACTCCAATCCCTTCTCTGTCCGACAGAAGATAAAGTCCTTTGAAAGCCTGGCTAGCTTTGACAAGCCTGTGGTCAAATGCATTGATATTCAGTCTTATGCTGTGACATGTAGCCCCCCACTTAACCAGAGGCTTTCCGGTTATATGGGTGTGGTTAACTCTATCGACTTCCATGCACTACGAAGGAGTTTCAGCTCTTGTATGGAGAATCTAAACTCTGTCACACCTCCCTCACCTTTTCTTGGCAAGTCGCCCTCTAGCCTTACACTGATAAACTTTGACCTACCCCCTGCGGGCTGCAACACAGCTCCCCTGACTGAGGACAAAGTTGTGGGTGAAGTACCCAAAGTTTCCGATGGGCCTCCCCCCCAGAGCCCACTGGTGCTGCGGGGCAAACATGCCAGAGGGAATGCCAACCTTTCCCGCACCAGGCTGCGGGAGCTCAGGGCACTCAGTATGCCTGACCTGGAAAAACTATGCACAGAGGACTTCACCAGTGATCCAGGCACAGTCACATATAAAACTGAGCTGGGGATCCATCCTATCAGGCCTATGGAGGCCCCCACGACAGAAGGCTTTCCCCATTCTGCAATCCCCACAGGAGTGGATGTGACCAGATATAGCCGATGTGATCCTGGGGCCAAGGAAAATGCTACTCAGGAAAGTCCAAAGACACATGGGCAGCAACCAGGCTGGGCCATCAGGTGGGGGAAACAGAGGTTTCAATGGAACTAATTAATCAAATAATCTATTATTCTGCTTTGGTATATTAATCTAAATCTGTTCTTTCTTATTGGAGTAAGAATTTTTCATTTTGAAATATATTTATGCATTTCAAATAGTAATTTTTCAAGCAATGGAAATATGTCTTGAACTATGGACTCCTTATTTTGCCTGCAGTTTAAGGGAGCTGGTCGGTTCTCCTGTGAGCCAGAGTATGCTGCAAGCAGTCCTGTCCATCCTGACAACCAAATCAGATGTGTTGGCTCTGATTCAGGAAGCCAAGGCCCTCTCTGAGGTAACCACACACTGGTGACAACCACATCTGCAAGTGCCATAATACATTAAAATACTTTTTTGTTTGTTTTTAAAACCCTACTTTTTGTTTGAATTTGTTGTTTAGTTAGTGTTTATTTGTGTCTGAACTCTCTGCAGGTTAAAGATGATACTCACTTTGTTGTCCTTATTAAAGAGGAAGGCTCTGGGCTGGGTTTCAGTATTGTTGGTGGAGTGGACCTTGAGCAGAAAGCAGTAACCGTAAGTATAGTGTTATAGGTACAGGTGCTGGAAATCACAAATGTAGGGGAGATGTGCTGAACACTATTGGATGTAGACCTCTCGTGGGGTCCACTGATATTAGCAAGGAATCACATGGAATAATTCTAAAATAACTGTGATAAAATCCTATTATTATATTGAAATGGAAAATTACAGCCTATGGCTTTTTGAATGTGCGGAAGCCATTGTAAAAAATATACTGCTTGTTTGTATACAGTCCACTGACAAGATGAGCAGCTGGACTTCTCTCACCCTGATAAATTAGAAAATGCCATCAAAAGGGAACAGGAGCCCGCACACCAGCTAGTTAGGGCATCAAGCCTCAAAAGAAGGATTTTAGTTCATGGGGGAGCCAATCAAGACCAAGTCCAGTTGTGATACTTTTAATGGAGTTGGTCTGAAACTGCCTTAAAAAAAAGGTGGATTTGTGTGAAAATGCAATAACTTTAAATTTAAACACTCAAACAAAATAAAAATTTTGAGACTATGTACCCAAAGTAATCAGTTACTAGTGCCTTAGTCAACACAGGGAAAGTATGAAATGTCTTTATTCACGACACCCTGAAATGAAACATTGGTTTTACTCTGTAGGCCTACCTCTACACATCAAAACGAGTATACAGAACATCTAAAGTTTATTGTATTTCAAGTCACCTGCACTTTCTTGTCCAGGTTCATCGGGTCTTCACCAAAGGTGTAGCAAGCCTTGAAGGCACCATCCAGAGGGGTGACAGTATTTTGTCCATAAATGGCACAAGTTTGGAGGGTAAAACCCATGGAGAGGCTCTCTCCTGCCTTCATCAATCTAGGCTGGCCACCCAAGCCTTAGTGGTCATCCGGAGAGGCAAGGACAGTGAACTGAGTGTCTCTCCCAGATATGACATGACCAGCCAGCCAAGAAGGATCTTCTCCACCAAGGAGAAATCTGTGGAGGCTGAAGCAGGTGAGGACCAGGCTTACATATATGGAAATATGAACAAACTTGCCACTGTTCATGAATAAAAAATAGTTTAAGCTTGGCTTTGTTTATGTTTTAATTAACCTTATTTGTGTGTGTTACCGTTAACCTCTTCAATAATCTATGTAAATATGGGGTTTATATTCTGGATATCAGCTGTTAAACAGATATATTTAACTTGCTTATTCATCTTTCAATTTGACATCAAGACTCATGATAATTAAAGTAAATGGAAGAAATGAAATGCTTACAGATAGACAATTAAAATAAATAAAAATATAAAAAGAACAAAAAGTTGAATACAAATTAAAGAATATACAGTAGTAATCAAAAAATCTAATTAGACAAAAGAAAATAAATTCAAGTACAAAATCTATATATTAATATAAATACCTACACATATACGCATTTACACCTATGGCCCTTACTACATACACTTGCATACATATACACCTGCATATGTAAAATGAAATATATCAAATCAGTCCAATTATGTATTCATCTTGTAATACTTATTTGCCAAGTACATAGTTACTAGAGTCAATCTGCGCAAGAAAATGTCCATTCTTGGTCATAGAATTGCTGTTGTGTTTTCCTTTCCTTTTGTATACACCTGTTTCAGTCTTTCAGTCCATTGCTCCACTGCTGGTGACTGAGGTTTTAGCCAATGGATAGTGATTGTATTCCTACCAATTAACAATAGAACTTGTTCAGTTGGTCTGCATGTACCATGTTTTTCTGTACATCTCCCCATATGAAAAATAATGGATCCAGGGGTAAATCAATAATAATCTAAAATGACTTTAATTTCACTCTTTATATCCTCCCAGTACTTGAATAACTTCGGACAGTCCCCAAAAATGTGTGTATTATATTACTTTCCTCAGTTACAAGTAGTGTAACAAATTATTATTTTAGTAATAATATTGCGGTTACCAATCAGAGAAATACATTTTTACAACGCAATCAACATGGCCTTTGACACTTTGAAGTTGGTCCTCCTGCCTTTTTCCTCATTACTTCCCATATCTTCAGTGGACCCATTCATTGAAATCTTTTTTTTCCAATGTTCTTTACTCAAGAAAGGTAATGTTGAGAGGGGGACGTCTAGTATGGAATTGTGCTCTATCTGTACACACCAAAATTAATACTCTTAGTTGAGCTTCCCAATAATATTATGTAAGAATGTGTAGCCCTTGTCCTCCTTGTCTTTGGGCAACAGGAGTGTTTTTCTGGGCCTTTTGTTCTGCCAGATAAATTTAGACAGGAGTTTATCCAGAATTTAAAAAGTAGGTATGGGTAAGGGCAGGGATTGGAAAAAGAAGAGTAGTCTGGGCAGCACATTCATTCAAATTGTTTCTACTCTACCCAATAGGGAGAGAGGCAGTATATCCTATCTTTTTTTATATCTTATTTAATATGTTATATTAATTTCTCGTAGTTTGACTGGTATAATTGTGAGACTTCTGGAGTTAAAATGATGCCCAGGTAGGTATACCCCTTATCAGTGGAAACATACCAGATTATCTAAGTGGACTGGCCGTCTTCCTGATATCACCATGGCTTCAGATTTGGTCTTGTTTTCCTTATAGCTTGATATCACACCGTAGCTTTGCAGACAATTTTAGGGTTTGATCAAACCATTTCTGCATGGCGACATAGCATCCCCCTGGCGTGTCCCCCTCTCAAGATTGAAAAAGTGAGCGCAGTGACCATTAACACCGAACCATTACCTAGGATTCTTGCATAATGTTTTAATCCATTCAATAAATGTATCTGTAAAAGCCATATTTGTCAGTGTTAATTGTAGATAGAGCCGGTCGACATCTAAACGGAGGCGCATTGAAGGCTCTTCTGATGTTAGCACCCTGATGTCCTGGAATAAATCCTGTCTGATCTGGGTGGAACAATTTACCAATATATTTCTGTACTCTTCTTGTCAGTATTGATGTCAACAATTTATTACACAAAAGACATATCGGCCTATATGCACTGCACTGTGAGGGATCTTGTAGAGATATAGAGAGATAATACTTTAATGTAGAGCTTTCAAAATGTTCTCATCCCTTGATTGATTGTGTCCTCTCTCTAGCCAGTCCCTCCAGGATGTTGCGATCGCAAGAATTAACGCAAATTCAACGAACTGCCACAATACTTGCAAGAGCTTGCAATTTTGCCAAAACCCCGCAATATTCCCGCATAAAACGGTCAAATTGGCACAATGCTTCCACATTAACACTCCTACATGTTACATTAACACTCCTACATGTTCGGGAGGTTGTTTTTTTATTTAAATATGCAATTTGCACCATTTGTTTTCTTGTTATCCTGAGCCTTTGATATGGTTACGGACAACCGGGACGAATCCCGGTAGGTCTTTGGGCCGGTTGGACGGGCCGCGCTGCGCCGCAGTGTAGTCTAATCATTTTATAAACTGTTCAAGTTGATTTGCTGCTAACAGGCCGGTGACTAGTTAGATGTGCGTTCTCCGCTCCGGACCTCTCTCTCCTTTTCTCTGTGTCAAACTGGCAGCACTGACAGACCTGACAGATTAGAGGTCAACTAATGATGTGATGGTGTTACACCATTTACACAGCGACTGCATTAGTGGTGTAGAAAACGTTAATTTTATTACTTCGTGGCAATATTTTGTAAAGCATGCAAGTTGGCTATAAGGTAGCACCGGACACACACCATTCCCCCACTATCGGTACAGACCAACCACTCCTACTCACCTTCTTCTATGTCTTCCAGTAAAATTAACTACAAACCGCTCACTCCACCACCTACTGGCAGGTGCAATAAACCTGTAACTGACCAAATAACTACATGCCACAGTATATTATTAAACAAAACATTGAAGGGATTGGGCAGGTATTAAAAAAAATATCTTTTTACAGGTGCTACAATGGCAAACTGTAGATATGCTGCATTGCAGCCTAAAGGGAAAACAAACAAACAAAAATAATGTAAAGAAAACTAGGATTAAAAAGGAATGAAAGACAAAGAAAGGCACTAGACAGAGATCATGTGTAGTAAAACTAGTTTTCAGCCGGCGGCCCCAGGAGGTATTAATGTGTGACGATTACTCTACTACTTTTAAAGAAACAACTTAAAAAACAGAGTGGGCAGTTTACAATGTTTTGGGGAGGATGGGGGGCTCGAATTTTTCATCAATTCCTGCTGTTTTACCACAAGATAACACGAAAAATATCGCAAATTGCATCGTAATTTTTGATAAAAGCCGCTGCAAATTCAATCATTTTGGGCCGCAATAATCAGAAAAAAACTCACGCAATGCAAAATCCTGGTGGGACTGTCTAGCTGTTTAATATCACTTTTCCAAATTTGATTGTTTTCAAGGTGCTGTTCCTTTAAGAATGCTGCCCTCGCTATTTGTCAAGGAGAAACAAACCAATAATAGAAACAACAAAAGAACAGTAACTATTCCAAATACTACAGTACGAAGAAATGTAGAACTTCCGAAACCTCAGCTGGTTGCAGAAAGTCAGTGCTAGCATCTAATCCTATATTACCAATAACCAATGCAACCTGCTCCTGATGATATGAGTACAGCGCCATCCATCTCTGGGGGTATTGCACTTAGTGCAAGTACTGACTGACTAAAAGTAGCACTACTTGTAGGGAAAGCTGCTGCTTTGAAGCAGAATGTAAATGTGATACACTTATATTCGCTCATTGCTGTCAGCGAAGACTCTTGTGGCCAATATCATATAGAATAAAATATATCAAGGTACTCCAACAACCTAACATTTTTAAATGAATGCTGAAAAATAGTTATCAGTCTTAAAGAAAGTTACTTATTGTGAGTGTTTCATTGTCTCTGGTTTACCTCGTTGGTCTAGTTATCTTCATCTGTTATGAAGGATCTCAAGTCGGCAGTTGACAGTGACAGGATTTCTCCCATCTGCCATCTGTCTCTCTTCAGATCTCCCTGTATCCTCCCTCTCTCTCATCGCCCGACAGTTATGCCAAGTTCATGTAGCATGGGGATTACATCAACCAAAGTTTCAAAGACCTTTTCTCCTGAATCTAGCATCCTCAGTTGGGCTGGGCAACTTGGCACAAATGTTCTTTCCTTTCAGCTGTTTGATAACCTGCCCGACTTGGCCCCTCCTGTTCTGGAACTCTGTCCAGCTCTAGTGACCATGACTACTTCCCAGAGTCTCTTTGGTGTTTTGTTCATTTCGTACCAGTTCCTCAAAATTAATGAACTCTCAAGTTTTTCATAACAATAAATACTGTAAATTGTTGCTGTAAATTGTTGCAGGAAGTCCAGGTGTCTGTCAGCCAGATTTGGACTTTGTCTTTAACAAAGTCTAAAAGTTTATCTGTTTATAGGAGATGTAGCACGTACCACCGTGGTTTAATAAGACAGCTGCAGGATTGCGGACACCTTTTGAAGTGAAATTCTGCGTAGTGTTTTTTCGTTGTAGACCTCTCCGACTTCAAATCTCAGAGCAGGACAGGACCCTTGGGCAATCTTTTGTCGTATCGGTTGTTGCCTCTCCCAAAGGGTCCTGTATCAAGGGTAGGTTTAACTATCCCAAAGGTCTATTAACAACTTCATCAATTTACTTATGTTACCTGAGCTGGTTTCAACCGTTTTCATACCTAGGCAATTATCAAATCACAAACAAAGCGTATCACTTATGTTATTCTCTTACCTTAATTATTCTGGGTGGTGTTTTATCTTTTTCAGTGGTGGAGGTAGATCCAGACGGTGCTTTAACAGTGGTGCTTCACAAGACTTCTGCTGGCCTGGGCTTCAGTCTGGAGGGGGGCAAAGCCTCAGCCCATGGCGACAGGCCCCTTAATGTCAAACGCATCTTTAAAGGTGACCTTTTGTATTTACCTTTCCTACAAAGCTGAGCCAGTATGAATAAAGCTAATTACTTATCTAGGATCATGAGTCAGTGCACATTGCAATATTATGTTCACAATGTCTTGAGAGGCAAATTGGCCTTATATCATCACTCCTATTCTAAGGTAATATCTCAAAGGGAGTCATAGACATCCATGCATCCACATGCTGCAACTGACACAAAGTAATGTCAAAAATAGTAAAGCTCATTTCATTCAAACCCTTCTCAGTAGTTGTGCAAAGCAAAGAAGCATGGAGTGTAGAGAGATAGGTGGCAAATGGAGTGAATGAACTGAAAAGAGAGAAGGGGCTGATATGGATTCACCAGCAGGGTTGAAACCAGGGTTTGATGTTGACCTCTGGAGGGCGCCATCAGCCAGCCAGTAGGATCAGTCAGTTCCGGAATGAAGTAAAGAGAGCAGTGACTGCTGGATCTAATTGGCCTGAAGAGACCAATGCTTTCATTGGGGATTGTGGCAGTGGGGGGAGGGTGTGGGTGAGGCGTAGGCTGGATCCAGGAGAGAGTTGAGACAGTGGACTGATTCTCCCACCGGCTGCAGCCAATTAAGGCTGATTGCAGCCGGGCCCTTTTAACCAGTGTTTACATGTGTGAACTGGGGTGATTGGTGACTGAGTTCGACAGGAGATCGGGAGGATCAAGTCGGACTATGGAGTGGAGAGAGAGAGCAAGTCCAGCAGTGGCGACCGACCGAGGTCCGCGGAGGATGCATCCTCCGCTCCCCTCTGTCCCGGCAGGTCAGCCGCGGAGCACCAAAGCCGGCATGTCCGCCAGGCTTCCACGAGCATCCCGCTCCAACCCCAACTAGGCAGCATCCTCCGCGGACCTCGGTCGGTCGCCGCTGCTGGACTCGCGGTGCTGGATCCAGAGAGTATCAGTCCACTGACTCAACTCTCTCCTGGATCCAGTCTACGTCTCACCCACACCCTCCCCCCACTGACACAGGGATGCTTTTACTCTCCTACTCAACAAGCACATTACCACATTACCATTATATGATATGAAGAGGCCATCTCAGGCAAAGCAACATTTTGAAATTAATCATAGTAAAGGTAAAGTAAATAGTAAAAATGCCATCAAGTCTTCAAAGTAAAAAATATGCGTATTGTAGAGTTTTGAGCTACATCTCTTTGCTCTTCTACAACAGGAGGTGCTGCAGAGCTGTCGAGGGTCATCGATGTAGGCGACGAGGTCCTGGCTATCAATGGGCGCTCTCTGGAGGGCCTCATGCACTACGACGCCTGGAACATAATCAAAGCCGCTAACGAAGGGGCTGTCCACCTCCTCATCCGCAAGCCCAGGACCTCAGTATGACGAATTAGGACATGGAAGCTTTCAGAGAAGGAGCAATGTCACACAGCACACCAAAGCCAGGTCATGGAAGAGTGTTGGAGATGAGGACGACTAGCATTTTTCCACCTTTTCTATATTTTCTCCTGTGGTCCACTTGAGATCATGGTGTTTGTACTTATAAATAACTTGGTTGGGATTTGAGGCACTGCTGTCATGGTGTACAATTCAGAATTATGGTTGTGATCACATGGAAAGGGTAGCCTAACCTGCTTCTGTACTTAAGACAATCATTCTGTCGTCAGTCATTCCTTTTTTTTAAATAATGCAAAAAGATTGATGGTCTGCTCTTGTGGTGGTACCCTTGATGCTATCTTGCTAGGTACCGAAGGTACTGTGGAAAATAGTAGTTTAATAAAGTACTAGGCTCTACATTTATTGACTCTTAAGCTCTTGAAATGTGACTGTTTTCTGAATAATTTGAAGCCCTCGCCTGCCTTTCAAACATTTCATCCCTCATTCCACCATGTCAGTGTGTCTGTCAATACTTGATTTACGTTTTAGCTACGGACTACCTAACTTCACACACCAGTGACGGTCTGATGGCCATATTCTGGCATTCTGTTTGACTCAGAAAGATGTTTTAATGTTTCAGATAGCACTACAGTTACTGTAGTTTCATTGTACTTGAAATGTACGAATTGATGTTGCTCAGAAGTCTGAGAGAGACATAACCGAGTCGTTTTAAATTTAACCATATTTGTTCGAACGCCTACATTAGTCACTGTATTATCACATTATCAACCACTGTTTTAAACAGTGCACTACAAACTCTTATGATGTTGTCTAACACATAATTCAAAATGCAGTGTACAGAAGTGTAATAATTCTGCTATAGGTTTCTTTTCATCACAAAGAGATGTAGAGGCACATTAGTCAACAGGTTAATCACAAGTCAAATGTTATTGTGCGAACTGTACAAGTGACTTTTGTAATGAGGAACTGAATATATGGAAAGAATCACACTTGTTTGGTTTCAACATTTTTGTACCATACTATCTGCTGTCACACAAGGCTCTGGTTACTTTCACTTTTGATTTCTCCCTTGATTACTTCAGAGCAATGTATGAACATGTCCGTGTCTTTTTAATTATTATTTTGAAATCATTTGTTGCTCAAAGTTTGCCCTTTTTTTTTTTTATCAACTTAGTGGCAGCATCCTTGTTTCCTACTGTAATACCTCCATCTATTTGACACTACTCTTAATGTGTCTAATCTGCTATACTACACAGGTCATTCTCGTTGGTCAGTTTTGTTCATTTGATTTAATTTGTGAGTTAGTTTGCTGTATAATACCTGCCATAAGTCTTATTTATTCAAGTAAATTAAATGAGCAGTGATAGTGCCCACTTCAGAAGTCACTTGATAAGAAACGCCAAACCAGCATCCCTCCAAAACGGTGTTTTCTGCAGAGAACTATTGCACGTTATTCTTTATAAAGGAATACTAATAAAGTTGTATTTCAGGAATGATTACAATATAAACAGTTCTTACAATATGAAGCACAGATTTCTAATGCTAATTGTAAATACTATTTCCTGTTGTGTACATGTGACTGCCTGAGTTGTATCATTTTTGTTTGAGATGTGCATTTAAGACAAGGAACGAATGTCTCTCTGTTAGCATCTTTTTTTCATTTGAATAGTCTAGCGTTCTGTTAAATGATATGACTGATTTAATGTATTTGTGTACATGAGCTCAATACCTGTTGTCGTATTAAGCACAATAGTAAGCCATTGGAGACATACGTTGAATGGAATATTTTGCTGCAATGAAAAATATTTAGTTGCACAGCAAGATGATCTGAGACTCAGATACATATCTATGATTTTATTTAAGTTTGACACTAATCAAAATGCTGTTGAGTTGCTTTGAATGATGGAAAAGCTAATAGATGATTCAGGTTGGACTGTGTAATTTTCATTTTCCAGGGTATATTTTTTAATCAAATTGTATTTTTTTTTTTTCTTGGAGTTGGACTTCCAGAATCATAGGTGCACCATATGATACAGATATAAAACTTTGTTACTTTGAACACATTTTCTGTATTAACAGTATTGCGGTCTGGCTGTGTGTACACATTCCTATATTATTAAAGCATGTAGTTATGTTTAATTCAGTGATGCCATGTGTCTTGCTTGTTTAAAAATGCATTCAATATTCACACTGCTTTTTGTGACTAAGCACTTAGCACTTAGAATTCAAATGTCCTTCTAGGCCTTGGATGTGGAGATTCCAAACTCACAAATC
This sequence comes from Hoplostethus atlanticus, assembly GCA_034670405.1. Lineage (NCBI taxonomy): Eukaryota > Metazoa > Chordata > Actinopteri > Trachichthyiformes > Trachichthyidae > Hoplostethus > Hoplostethus atlanticus. The sequence continues at coordinate 546,500 of JAXDDX010000048.1, forward strand.
ATAAATGGCTTCCTGTCAGCTGTTTATCATTAACCTTGTCACTTTTTAGGATTGCAATGCCTCAATTCACAGTGATACGTTTAGAGACATCCACACTCTCACGCTCTGTTACCTGCAGTTTTCTTTTTGACTGCTGGGATAGACAGGTAGCCAGCATCCTGTGATCTGAGGGCGCGTGGCGGTTTATATGGTTTAATCAGATCTGATAAGTAGGACGGTGCCATCCCATGTAATGATTTATATGTAAGTAAAAGCACCTTAAAGTTACACCTGGCCTGAATTGGTAGCCAGTGTAATGAGGATAGGATGGGAGTTATATGGTCGAATTTCCTAGTTTTGGTCAGGATTCTGGCAGCAGCATTCTGGACCAGTTGTAGTTTTTGCACCCAGTAGGTAAGCCCGAACAAAGGACATTGCAATAATCGATTCTATCATTGCCTAATGATAATACACACTTAACTTCCAATCTCTCCTTTCCACTTTTTCCTCCTCTCAATCTGCTGCTAAAGCTGCTTTCTTCTGCACTAAAATTCAAACTTCTGATTCCAACCCTAAAAAATATTCTCTTCCCTCCTCCAACCCCAACCCACTCCTCCCACCTCCTCCCTGACGATTTTGCCAACTTCTTTGACAAGAAGGTTAATGATATCCGATCCTCCTTCCCTCACCCCCCGGCTGGTGCTCCACCCACCAACCACACCTGTCCACCTTCCACCTCTCCCTCTCTACCACCCTCTCCATATTTTCCCTCCCCACCTCCCGCCCTACCCCATTTCTCTCCCCTCTCCCCAAACGAGGTCCTTCACTTTGTTACATCTAGCCACCCCACCACATGCACCCTTGACCCGGTCTACAGCACCTGAACTCCTTCCCTTCCTGCCACCTCACCAACACATGCATTTCTGCGTGCCTGGCAGATATCTATGAGTGGATGTTGATACATCACCTGAAGCTCAACCTAGACAAGACTAAGCTGGTGTTCCTCCCGGAGAAGGGTTGTCCGCACCAAGACCTGGCCATCACCATTGATAATGCTGTGGTGACGTCAACTCAGACTGCGAGGAATCTGGGTGTGCCCCTGAACAACCAACTGTCGTTTGCTGGGGGCCAGCCCCACCTCAGGCGGGTGCGGCAGGGAAGTTGTCTAATGTGTGTGTGCGTCTGTGGGTTTTTGTCTATATGTTTGCAGTGAGCAGGAACAGGAGGAGGAAAAGGGAGCACGCAGGACTGAGGAGAGCTGCAGTGAGCGGACCAGGGCGATGTGTGATGTGTGATTTGTGTTAAGGGCTGTAATAAATCTGGCGTGCCGCCCAACCCAAAGTCTCTGTCTCCGCCTTATCTCTGTCTGTCGCGACCTGGTGGTAGAAAGTTGGCTACAATACCTTTGTCTGATTTATGATTGACTATAGTTCCTTAGACTAAACTAAGGTGGTGCCCCGATAATCTTACTATGAATTGTTTACATTCAGTGAATATCATAGAGGCATATTTATAGCTATAATCACTACTCGTGCTACACCCTCAGCAACAACCTAATAACACCCTAGCAACCACCTCCAATACTTTAGGAAAAACCAAGTAAAACACCCTAGCAACCACCCACACCTTAGCCACCATCTACTCCACCCTAACATCCACCTAGTTATACCCCAGTAACCACCTACAAACACCAAATCAACAATCTAGTGCACCATAATGAACACCTGGAAACACCCTAGCAACCACCTTGTTACACCACAGTAACCACCTAATACATCCTAGCAGCCACCTAGTACACCCTAGGAACCAGCTAGTAACACCCTAGAAACCAATTTGAAACACCCTTGCAACCATGTAGTAACACCCCAGCAACCCCCTAGCAACCACTTAGAAACACCCAACCAACCATCTAGTGCACCCTAGCGAAAACCTAGAAATATCCTAGCAACTGCCTAGTACACCATAGTACTGATCTACTGCACTCTAGCAGTACATAGTACCAATAACCTAATAACCACCAAATCTTAGCAAACACTAGTAATCATATAGCAACCGCCTAGTACATCAAATAAAGCCCTTAATCACGGGTTACAGTCTTAAAGGGCTTCACAATGCCCATATTATGAAAACAATAAATGATGACACATGACACCCCCAACCTTGGACACTCACAGAGGACAAGGAAAAACTCAAAAATCCTTTTAGGAAAAAAACGGAAGAAACCTTGGGAGGGCTGCTCAAAGAGGGATTCCCACTAGCAGGACGGTTAGGTGTGCAATACGTGCCATGTTTTGGCAAGCAGAGTATACAGAATAGACACAATTAGGACACTAAAATAGTGGTTAGATAAGGCAGGTACAAAAGAGGAGACTACTAAATCAGAGATAGGAATGCCACAGGCCAAAACCAGGTCAAGGGTGTTGCCGCTATGGTGGGTGGGTTAATGTAGAAATTCACTAAGACCAAAGCTTTCAATAAGTTCTAAAAAGGCCTCACTGAGAGGATCAATGGTGTTATTGAGGTGAATGTTGAAATCACCAATGATAAGAATATTATCATCTTGGGCCACTAAGTCTGAGATGAAATTAGATTGTTGAATGAGGATGAGGTCATTTGCTTATGTTTATGGCTATGTTTCTAATACATTTTATTTGTAGTGCACCTTTCCTTAAAAAGTGCTACAGTAGGAAAAAATAATAATAAATTAATAATCTGTTAAACGTCATTATTATTGATTGGTCATTGTAAAACCATTAGTTTAATGCTTTAATAACTCCACAGTAGCAGTGGCAATGATTTAAGTTCAGGTACTGAAGATTTCAACTTCAAATTCCTGGGAGTTCACCTGGACAACAAACTGGAACGGGCTGGCAACACCGAAGCCCTGTACAAGAAGGGCCAGAGCCGACTCTACTTCCTGAGGAGGCTCAGGTCCTTCAACATATGCAGTTCTCTGCTGCATATGTTCTACCAGTCGGTTGTTTCCAGTGTTATCTTCTTTGCAGTGGTGTGTTGGGGCGCTAACACCAAGGCCAAGGATACCAACAGGCTGAACAAACTTATCAGGAAAGCTGGCTCTGTTGTGGGCATTAACCTTGACACCCTGGAGGAGGTGGCAGATAGAAGGATGTTGGCCAAACTTCTGGCCATCATGGATAATGTCTCTCACCCCCTCCATGCCATGGTTATGAAGCAGTGGAGCTTATTCAGCCACAGACTGATTCCACCATGGTGCGACAGAGAGCGCTACAGGAAGTCTTTCCAGCCGAATCAGAATTTTTAAATTTTTGGCCCCTTCATATCTTGAAGTTGCCTATACTTTTTAAAATAGTATCACCTACTACTAAGGACTTTTTTGCGAATAAATGAATTGTGTGAGCGCCAAATACTTTCTAATGAATGTAACTGTTTGAACTTTCAAATGGAAGCAAGCACACAACTTTTCTTCAGAAAATGTTACCTTTTCTGGGCATTCTGGTAACTCAGTGGTCTCAGGCGCATACCATGTAACCGCACCAGCCTGGGTTCAAATCCGGGCCAGGACCTTTGTCACATGTCGTCCCTCCTCTTTCTCCCAATCTTTCCTGTCTCTCCACTGTTAATTGTCCAATTAAGGCAAAAAATGCCCAGGAAAAAAAAAAGAAAATGTAACCTTTTCTAATTACCTATGAAAGTGTAGTTCCTGCAGACTGGCTCTAGTGACTGTAAGCGGGTGTGGGCGCACAGCCTGCCGGCATAGAAGAGACTATGCCACCGTTGGGCAATCCTGGACCGACTGGGTCACACGCCTGAGGGACACTGGCGCCGATTCAGAGGGCTCAGCTTGGGGGGCGCTGGCCAGCCCATTCATCTGTATTTTGTCGGCCAGACGGCTCCCTGGCCTAAGGCGGGCAGTGGGGGTATGTGGCAGTGGGGTGGGGTTGAGGCAGTAGGCGGAGAGAAGGAGCAGTGGCTCATCTGAGAGGTAGACGCACCTGTCAGAGGTTGGCTGATTTTCCTGAAATTGACCCTGTGCTTAAATCTCTCACAGTGAAGCTGGGTCGTTTTGTGTTTTGTTTGTACTGACTCATGTAGCTTGTTTTGTTGATCGCCCAGTAAAGCCGTCTGTCTCTCCCACCCTCTCTGTGTCCATTCCTTCCATCGGATCCCTCTAGTGGCAAGAGTCTTGTCACAGGTACGATTTTGAGCAGGAATCTTCTCAGCAGGAACCTTTTTAGTTTCCCAAAAATTCAAGGTTCTTTCCCACCGCACCAAAGTACCGGGGAGATTATGCATATAAGAAGTTTAGCTTGATTTCATACGTCATTTAAGTACAGAATGACCCCCACAACAACAGCATCAAGTGACAGGTGACAGATCCCGAGGGATCCCCTTGAATGACACAGATTAGTAGCATGGCACTCAGTCCAACAGAGCCTCCCTGTGGCAACTCGCCACTGTACCGGGGTTGGTGACAGACAGAGACAAGGCAGGAGTCAGAGTTAACCGCATCAATATAAACCCGGCCCCGGCGCTGACGGCAGTGTAGAGCGCCGTCTTCCTCGGTGCGCGCCTCCTCCCTCCCGGCAGGTCAGCCGCGGAGCACCAAGGCTGCCCCAGCCTGCCAGGCTTCCAGGGGCATCCCGCCCCAACCCCGACTGGCCAGCCCTTGCAGGCTGCTCCCGACTGCAACCTCCGGAGCTCGGCCGGTCGCCGCCGGCTTCGGACACCCGCTCTCCCACTCCGTCATTCGCCGCTCGCGCCCTCGCCTCCGTCCCAGCACTCCAGCCGCGGACCCCGCTCAGACACTGCTGCTGGCTCGTCCTCCCTGCTCCGCACACAGCCGACCGGATCCTCCATCCCTGTCGGCTCCATTCTCGCCGCCAGCCTCTCACACTGGCGCACTCCCGCACACATCCACATGCACAGGTTAAAAAGGCCCGGCTGCAATCAGCTTTAATTGGCCGCAGCCGCTGAGACCAGCCGAAGCCTACCCCCCTCCCTCCGCCACACTCCCGTTGTGAAAATGAAAGTGAAAGGGCCTGTGCTGGGCAGCTGTCTGAGGTCCCGACTGACATCTTCATCTTCACTGGCCCAGGCGGTTGTCCACCTCCATTATGCCGGTGCCAAAACACTCCACCGCAGCGAGCCTTGATGACTTTCGCCCTGTTGCACTCACCCCCACCATCATGAAGTGCTTCGAGAGGCTGGTCCTGGCTCACCTCAAAACCTCCCTACCACCCACACTGGACCCCCTCCAATTCGCCTATCGCCAGAACAGGTGTATGGGGGAAGCCATCTCCATGGCACTACACTCTGCCCTCTCACACCTGGACAACAACTACACCTATGTCTGAATGCTGTTCATCGACTTCAGCTCAGCATTCAACACCATCATCCCCTCCAAACTGATCACCAAACTTGGTGACCTTGGCATCAACACCTCCCTCTGCAACTGGATACAGGACTTCCTAACCAACAGACCCCAGTATGTTAGGTTAGACAACCACACCTCCTCAACCCTCACTCTGAACACCGGCGTCCCACAGGGCTGTGTGCTGAGTCATCTCCTCTACTCCCTCTTCACCTACAACTGCACACCTGTACATGGTTCCAACACCATTATCAAGTTTTCAGATGACACAACGGTGGTTGGCCTCATCAACAACAACAATAGGTCAGCCTACAGGGAGGAGGTCCAGCACCTGGTGGCGTGGTGCGCTGACAACAACCTGGCCCTCAACACCAAGAATACCAAGGAGCTCATTGTGGATTTCAGGAAGTCCAAAGCCGGCACACACATCCCCATCCGCAGCAACGGGACAGAGGTTGAGCGTGTCGCCAGCTTTAAGTTTTTGGGCGTCCACATCTCTCTTGGACCCTCAACATCTTGACCCTGGTCAAGAAGGCTCACCAGTGTCTCTTCTTCCTGAGAAGACTGAAGAAAGTCCACCTGTATCCTCAGATTCTGGTGAACTTCTACCGCTGCACCATCGAGAGCATCTTTACCAACTGCATCACAGTCTGGTACGGCAACTGCTCTCTTTCAGACCGGAAAGCACTGCAGAGGGTGGTGAAAACTGCCCAACGCATCACCGGTACCTCCCCTCTGGGAGGCGCTACAGGTCCCTCCGTTCCAGGACCAGCAGGCTCAGGAACAGCTTCTTCCCCTCAGCTGTCACCTTGCTGAACTCAGCACCACGGTGATAGCCCCTCCCCCCTCCCAATCTCCCTACACCTACACTATATACTATTTATCTATATTTTTTGCACTATGCATACCTTGCACCATATATTTTGTACCCTGTTTATACTATCATTATTATTTATACTGTACATATCTAGAGTATTCATTTCACTGTTCATACTGTCAATATTGGCAATACTGTATATATCTTAGCATATTCATATCTATCACTTACTGTTTATTTAATATATTTATATTAACACTATACACATACTCTGCACTTTACTGCATTTTGTTGTCTCAGTGCTCTGTGCAATGACAATAAAGTTGAATCTAATCTAATCTAATCTAATATTAGAATTGTTTTTTGGAAACGAGATGCACCGAAGTCGAAGCAGAGATTGAACAAGATAAGATAAAAATGTCAGTTGGCGGACTTGTCGATTTTTGCGTAGCTTGTATTGACCAATTAGTGTTGTTCAGTACTGCAACTCCACCCCAATGGTTCCTGGTCCCGCCAAAAATACTACCTTGCTAGTAGGAACTTTTTTGGGGGCCAGGAACTATCAGAGAGGAACCTTTTCAGTGCTAGTTGTACTAGTAGCAGCTAATTGTATTTTTGCAGGAAAATCTTTCACAAGTGGAGGTTTGGGGTTTCTCTGCCGTTCCTCTCCAAATTACTTGAACGAAGAGTAGCCAGTCAACTTCTGGATTTTTTGTCAAAAAACAACCTATTTGATCCCTTCCAATCTGGCTTTAGATCCTTTCACTCGACCAAAACTGCACCCACGAGAGTGGTCAATGATCTTCTGTTAGCTATTGACTCCAACTCCAACTCAGCACTATTGCTACTTGATCTGAGTGTAGCCTTCAACACAATTAACCATACGATACTCTTGAACCGTCTTGAACATTATATTGGTATCCGGGGATCAGCCCTTTCTTGGTTTAGGTCTTATCTACTCGATAGATCACACCGCGTCTTTTACAACAACATGACCTCAGAGTGTTGCAATATGGACTTGGTGTGCCTAGGACCATTGCTATTTTCTATCTATATGCTACCACTTGGTGGCATTATTCGCAAATTTAGCATTAACTTCCACTGCCGATGACACCCAAATTTACATACAAGTCAAACCCAGCGATAATACCAAATTCCAAAAACTAGAGGCCTGCCTATTGGAGGTCAAATGTTGGATGTCCCTAAACTTCCTACTTCTTAATGGCAACAAAACTGAGATGCTGACTGTAGGACCAGCTAGACATAGACACTTATTTGAGAATAGTACTCTTAACTTTGATAGTTGTGTAATCTCCCAGAGCCCATACGTTAAAAACCTTGGGGTAAAATTCGACCCTACCCTCTCATTCGAGTTGCATATTAAGGAGACCACTAAAACAGTGTTTTATCATCTTCGCCATTGCCAAGATTCGACCCATGCTAACAGAGGCAGACACAGAAATTTTAGTACATGCCTTTGTATCATCCAGAATCGATTATTGCAATGTCCTTTTTTCAGGCTTACCTACTGGGCGCACTAAAAAATACAACTGGTCCAGAATGCTGCTGCCAGAATCCTGACCAAAACTAGGAAATTCGACCATATAACTCCCATCCTATCCTCATTACACTGGCTACCAATTCAGGCCAGGTGTGACTTTAAGGTGCTTTTACTTACATATAAATCATTACATGGGATGGCACCATCCTACTCAGATCAGATCTGATTAAACCATATAAACCGCCACGCACCCTCAGATCACAGGACGCTGGCTACCCATCTATCCCAGCAGTCAAAAAGAAAACTGCAGGTAACAGAGCCTTTTCTTACCGGGCTCCGGTATCTCTGGAACAGTCTGCCTGCCTCAATCAGAGAGGCAGGCTCTATCGAAGTCTTTAAGTCAAGGCTAAAAACCCATTTATTCTCTTTATCATTTGACCAGCCTTGAGGGAGTGGCTCAGTCTCTTCTCAGAGTAAGGCTAGACCAGTTAGGTCATCCTAGCTCAGGGTCCTGCCGATGGATATTAGCATCCTGCCTATATGTCCTATTCTCCTGGTCTACCTGTTCCTGTCCACTGACCCTGGTCATGTTTGTCTGTGTGAGTGAGTGAGAGTGTGTGTATGGGTGTGAGTGAGTGTGTGTGTATGGGTGTGTCTCCTATCTGTTCCAGGCTGCAGCTCGGCGGAGTTGGCGTCTGCGTGGTCCCCCACTCCTAGGACGATGCTGACTGAGCGGGCATTTGCATTCTCCTATCTGGGCAGTGTTGGCGCCTGCGTGGTCCCCTAGTCCTATGATGACACTGACTGAGCTGCCGTTTGCTGTGATGCCGCCCCATCAGATCTGGATGTCCCACCATAATAAACTTTTATGCATTGTGTATACGCTGCTTGCCCAAACTCGGCATCTATTGCACGCCCAACCGTCCTGGTAGGGGGATCCCTCTCTGAGTAGACCCTCCCAAGGTTTCTCCCATTTTTTCCTAAAAGGTTTTGTGGGAGTTTTTCCTTGTCCTCTGTGAGGGTCTATGGCTGGGGGATGTCGTGTATTTATTAATTTATTGTTTCACATGTTGGGCACTGTGAAGCCCTTAGAGACTGTAATGATTGAGACTGAGTGATTAAGGGCTATACAAATAAATGTGATTTGATTTGATTTGTTTATTCTTTTGATAAAATCCATTAGCCACACAAAAATCAAGATGGCCACCATTTCCGGCCCGGAAATACTATTTGTGTAGAATTGTCCAATATGAATGATCTTGCTATCAAACCATACATTTTTGACCACAGAGAAGACAGATTTATAACTCTGGAGAGGCTAAGAAGCTTCTTTCCACCATATTTCAGCCACTGAAAGAAAATAATCTGTTTACTGAGCTCTGGGCTGCTAAGACGCATGGTGTAGGTGGTATACCTATAGCATATTCTAATTGTCTGTTGTAGCGTACTGTTCAACAAGATGGCCAATGCCAATGCAGTTCCAGTGCCATCTATATGGCAAACTGACTGGACCAAATGTTGCCTCTGTCAAAAGGAGACAAAGGAAGCTCTCAAATCACCACCAATACATTATCCAAGTAAACATAATGGCTATATCATGATTGCCACCAATGTTCCTCTCTTTCAAGCCATCAATGGATGACGATGAGGGTAATGGCATAGAGGAAACACTTAAAAGGAACAAGGCAAAGTACCACCAGACCTGTCGCCTTCTCTTCAACAACACTAAACTGGAACGGGAACAGAAAAGAAGAGCTGCTGGTCAAAGTAATCAGCCGGCAGAAGGGCACACAAACCTGAGAAGAACCAGCCATGAAGGCCGAGCTTCAGAATGCTTCCTATGTGAAAAAGAAGATCCAGCATCCGAACTGAGCCAGGTAATGACAATGCATCTTAATGAACTATTGAGTGAATGTGCCCGAAGTCTGAATGATGGAAAACTTCTGGCAAAACTGGGTGGTGGGGATGCTATTGCACAGGAGTTCAAGTACCATGTCGCATGTTTGACAGACCTGTATAACAGAGACAGGACCCACCTGAGAACCATCAAGAGACAGCAGCAGTACGTGGGAAGTAACAATCAAGATGCCTACCCTTAGAAAGCTTGCTCAGTTGTGGGAGAGAGCCTGGACAGTCTGGAAGAAATGGCTGAGGGGAGGATGGGATCTAAAATCAGATCCATCTTGGAGAACCTGTCCCACCCATCCCACGCTTCAAGCACCCTTGTGCCAACAGCCATCTGGCTGTACAATGCTACATCCAACATCAACCCCTGAGCCTGCTGCTTTCTTCTTGACCGCCCCTCCACACACACACACACCTACACCCGGACCTACTCAGAGGATCTTTTTTTTTTATACAGTTTGTTGCCCTTAAATTTGTTTATTGTATAGTGATGTGTGCCTCTCTCTTGTTCTGTATTGCTGCATAGCTGCAATTTCCCGTCGGGGACAATAAAGAGCCATCTAATCTAATCTGGCATTGTCAGAGCTAGTAATCTACATTGTGGAGACCAAATCTAACTCTGAAGCTCCTATTGTCTTCCGACTAGCAGACATGGGGTGTGGAGACACCAACTTCTTGGCTGACAAGATAGCCCTAGTCTGCCACAAACATGATCATTGTGACCAAAGAAGAAGGTGCTGCCAGCAATCACCCGATAAGCCTGGCTAAAATGTCTCCCTGTAGTCATGAGGAAGCTGACACTCGGATATTTGTGCATGCCAGGCAGATAGTAGAGGAGGGCTGCAAAAGCATCCTCATCAAAGCCAATGGCACTGATGTTCTCATCATAGCGGTCAGTGTTCTGCCAACCCTTCAAGAGATTGGTCTTCAGCAACTGTGGATTGCCTTTGGCCAAGGCCGGAACCTGAGATGGATTCCCATCCATGAACTCTTTTTGTCTATTGGATTGCAGAAGAGCAAAGGAATTCTCTTCTTCCATGCCTTCACTGGCTGCGATGTTGTATCATCCTTCCATGGTAAAGGCAAGAAGACTGCATGGCAAACCTGGGATGTTTGTGACGAGGCTTCTGATGTTTTCAGCAAACTCAGCCAGTATCTACCATCAATAGATGAGGCCATACGAAGCCATCCCTCCTACTCGAGCTGCTCTACTCCAGCATGTAAAGCGTGCTGCCTACCAGGCAGGATGCATATGGGGTCAATCAATACTTTGTCAACCAGAAGCACCAAGTCCCGCCAACTGGGGATGGATCAAGAAAGGTGCTCTGTGGCAGATCTTGTGGACTGATCTCGCCCCTATTGCAGAGAGTTGCCAACAACTGACCAAGTGTGGATGCAAATTTGAATGCCGTGGAAGGTGCAAATGCTACAGCTTTGTGTAGCAGAGGGGTAATGCCACCGCCTTGTAGGGGTAAATAGAGTGTCCTTACCTTAGATGATTGGATAGTGAAGGATCGATGTCCAATACGATTAGTCTCTGTACCCACGACTATAGGTATGTTTGTGCCTATCTTGCTGAATGAAATTACCATAATAATCTACCTGAGATGTGGTGAGATGGGCTCCAGGATCTTCCTCTATCACAGTAGCTACCGGAAGTGTATAGTATAGGTTCAACCTACTTACTGGCCTGAGCATAAACCCTCCCTCCCAGGATAGGTGAGATGGCCCTACTCTAAGGTAAGTCACATACACATTAAAGAACACAAAAAATTTGATTATCCTAATAAAACTTAACATTTATTCCACATTAATTTGTATACAGAATTTGTATTTCTTTTCAGGTTCAGTAGAAAACCAGTTTGACAAAACAGAAACAAAATGTATACTTCTCGAAAAAAAAACAATATATCTTCTCAAATTATTTCCCTTTAGAAGGATCAATATTTTCTTAAAATAGTCACTATTCCCTTTGAAACATACAAAATCACAAAATATAGATGGTATTTCCACCTCAATTGGGGTTTGCAGAATGAATTGAACAGTACAGTATATTCAACTCTTTCTCTAATAAACAGTCCTTAGGTGTCTTTGTGTTTCAGGGGAAAGGAAAACAGTCTTTGAAACACCTTCAAGTTTCATTTTCTTAGTCCATATCTCAATAAATGTCCATAAACCAATAAATCATACTCTTTTCAGTTGAACCATGGTATTAACCACTCATTTCAATAAGTTCAATAAGTGAAAATAAACAATATTACCTTGGTCTCTTGTTTACTGGAAATAAATTGGAACCAAATACCAATCTGGCGAGGCGAGATGAGCAGAGTAGAGACACTGGGAAGACGTCGCTGTATAGCAGGGAACTGGAGAAGATCCTACCACTGTCACTCCCTTGGCGTGCATGTGTGTGGCGGGTGTCAATATGTTCCCTGCAGCATTCAATTAGCCTGTGGATACCGCCGATCTTCCAGGCCAGGCAGGCCCGGCGCCAGGATGACGTGACTGAGGGGGCTGTTAAAAATTGCGAGGGGGCAATTTTTTTCATAAAATAAAATTCATTGATTTAACCATGCAAAAGCCTCAGAAAGGCCAAATAACAACAACATAAGGCTACTGTTCAAAATCAATTTATTAATCAGAGCACTCACATAAGAACACATAAGAAAGAATTTCTCAAGATGGCGCGGCCGTGTCTAGACGCCGTCGTGGTAGCTCCGCGGAGATTGTGCATTTTTTTAGTTTTTGTGTTTGTTTTTAATATCTTTTTTTGCACAAACACATCGGCACTAACATCATACGAACGTAGCACACTTTTGGACATAAACTTTTGCGCAAAACAAAGGTTTTTGTCCACTTTTTCCATCGACCCAGCGTGGCCAGCAGAGATAGTACGAGCGAGCCACAACAACAACAGCGGAGACGCATCTACGGGGAGACGAAGGAGAAAACATCGGGGAAAACGGAGCGGAATTCGGAACAGACTGAGAGTTCAAGCCCACCGTCCACCTCTGCCCAGCATCCTTCTTGCTAACGTCCAGTCTTTGGAAAATAAGTTGGATGATGTTAGGGCGAGGATTAGATTCCAACGGGACATGAGGGATTGTAACATCTTTTGTCTGACGGAAACATGGCTGACCCCGCTGGTGTCGGATCGAGTCATATGCCCAACCGAGTCCTTCTCTGTTTTCCGTGCGGATAGAACGGAAGAGTCTGGCAAATCTAAGGGTGGAGGGATTTGCTTCATGACCAACAACAAGTGGTGCAACCCCAAGGACATTAAGACTCTTTCTCGTTCCTGCTCGTCGAACCTGGAACATCTGACGATCTCATGCCGTCCATTCTACCTTCCCCGGGAGTTCAGCTCGGTCATCACCACAGCCGTCTACATACCACCACAAGCGGACACCGACGTAGCACTATCGGACCTACATGATATGCTATGTCGGCATCAGAACAAGCATCCCAACGCGGCTATGGTGGTGGCTGGGGACTTTAATAGGGCGAACCTAAAAAAAGTCATGCCGAACTTTCATCAGCACATTACGTGTGCTACCAGAGGGGAAAGAACGTTGGACCACTGCTATACGCCGTTCAAGAGAGGCTACAAGGCTGTCTCTCTCCCTCCGTTCGGCAAATCAGACCATGCCGCCATTTTCCTGCTACCGGAGTATAAACAAAGGATAGCACGGGAAGCGGTAGTGATGAGGGACGTAAAGCGGTGGTCTGACCAAACAGAGGCTGAGCTACAGGACGCTCTGTGTGACGTCGACTGGGACATGTTCCAATCCAGTTCCAGGGACGTCAGCGAGTTTACGGAAGTAGTAACGAGCTTCATAGCAACGCTAGTGGACACCATCGTCCCCACGGTAAAAGTTAGGTCCTTTCCTAACCAAAAACCGTGGGTTGATAGATCCATCCGCGACGCTTTGAACGCCTGCACTGCTGCCTATAACTCCGGTCTTGTATCCGGCAACATGGACGAGCACAAGGCAGCATCCTATGGACTGAGAAGGGCAGTGAAGGAGGCCAAGAGGAGGTATAAGGACAGAGTGGAGTCGCAGATGGAGCAGCGCGACACCAGACGCCTATGGCAGGGGCTACGGACTATAACAGACTACCAGGGCAGACCCCCGCAATTGTGAGTGCCGACGCATCCCTAGCGGACGACCTGAACTCATTTTATGCACGGTTTGAGGCTAGCAACAACAGCGCTAGCTCGCCGGCTAACAACATCACCGTTAGCGCAGCCGAAGTTAGTTCTACCGCTGGGGATGAACACACACTCTCTGTGACTGAGCACAGTGTGAGGAGGGCTCTGACGAGGGTGAACACCAGGAAAGCTGCTGGTCCAGATGGCATATCTGGGCGAGTACTGAAGACCTGTGCTAATCAGCTAGCTCCAGTGTTCACCACTATATTCAACATCTCCCTGGCTGAGTCTGTGGTCCCCGCCTGCTTCAAGAGATCCACTATTGTCCCTGTGCCCAAGAATGCCTAAATGATTATCGACCGGTGGCCCTCACCTCGGTGGTCATGAAATGCTTTGAGAGGCTGATAAAAGACTACATCTGCGCCTTCCTCCCTTGCTCCATGGACCCGCTGCAGTTTGCTTATCGTCCAAACAGATCCACGGATGATGCTGTCTCCCAGGTACTGCACACCACACTCTCTCATCTGGACAGCCGGAAGGGGGGCTATGTGAGACTGCTGTTCATTGATTATAGTTCAGCTTTCAACACCATAGTCCCCACCAGACTGGCTGGCAAGTTGATTGAGCTGGGACTGAACACCCCCCTGTGTGCCTGGATCCTGGACTTCCTGACCGCCAGGCCCCAGGTGGTCAGGGTGGGTAGACACACCTCCAACCCCCTCACCCTGAACACAGGATCCCCCCAGGGTTGCGTCCTCAGCCCCCTACTGTACTCCCTGTACACACATGACTGTGTGGCCAGGTTCAGTTCCAACTCCATCATCAAGTTTGCGGATGACACAGTGGTGGTGGGCCTGATCTCCGACAACGACGAGAAGGCCTACCTGGAGGAAGTTGCTAATCTGTCACTCTGGTGCCAAGGCAACAGCCTCCTCTTGAATGTCACCAAAACTAAGGAGCTGATTGTGGACTTTAGGAGGACACAACAACAGAGGACATACTCACCATTGGGGATTAATGGAACTACTGTGGAGAGGGTGAGCAGGTATAAATACCTGGGAGTCCACATCACCGAGGATGTGGACTCAGCGCCTTTACCACCTCAGGCAACTGAGGAAATTTAAAGGGGGGGTATTGTACTAATTTTGGGCTATTTAAACTGTTCCTGGGGGTCTTTACAAGACGTTTGTGAAGTCTATATCAAAAAAAATCCTAAAACCAGCTTCTGTGGTGTGTGTTTCAGTCTCTCATTTTCTCCATTGTAGAGAACAGGCTGTTTTGAGGGCGTGTAGGTTGTATGTAATGAGCACTGCTCTGATTGGCCGCCTCACGCCTCACTCACGGCGTGAGGCGGCCAATCAGAGCAGTGCTCATTACATACAACCTACACGCGATCGCCTGGCGGAGACGGAGAGCAGAGCGCTCATGCTAACCATGGCGGCCGCTCCAGAACCAACACTGAGACCGTACATGTTTGAGCCAGAGTCTGACCCAGAATGGGAAGAGGCAGCTGAGGCGGTTCCACTTAGTTTCTCAATGATAACAATTCTGTGTAATATTGTACTTTCGTGCCTTGTGTTTGTGTATATGGATGTGTGAGCAACACTCTCTGCTGTAGCCGGTCTATTTATGGCTCATGTCCATAAGCTTACTGAATACAACTTGCAGACAAGCTAGGATTGACAATTTTGTTGAGCCAGTTAACCAATATATTACAGATTCCAATTTTGCAGATGGGTCACGTACCTTATGAATTGCTCCATCTTTAAGCTTCAATTTAGATGCTAATCCTGCCATTGCTCAAGCAGTCTGAGGACTGATCATCACACACAGAAAAAACTGTAGCCGTTGCCGTTAAAAATAAAATTAATCCACTCTGTCCTGGCATTTTCGCGTGTTGGGAGACTGTGCAGGGATCTATGTTGCTGCCTGCATCCTACAAAATAATAACTGGAGTTGATATATCTCCTGATATGTTGTTTTAGCTTCAGTCGTCGCAAAGTAATGGTGCATTCCAGTGTACTCGGAAAAAACGGCGTCCGAATGTGATATGCGCCGATTCTCTTCACTACTGTAGTAGTTGATGTTGAGTTTAGATGCTTGTAACATTCTGAGACTTACCATACAAACATGAGTTTGCTGCGGGCGATTATGTTTTCCCGAGCAGATGCACTGGAACACATTTAGATTGGAAGTTAGGAATACCGACTCGGAATTATCGATTTCCGAGTGCAATGGAATGCACCATAAGCAACGGCTTGCGGCACAGCCGTGAGCTGCATTTTGCGACGACGTAAATGGGATTGGTTGTTCAACTGGGCGTGGGCATGCTCTGAGAGGGGCTGGACTTGCACCTTATAACGTCCAAAGGAACCATTTTCTGAAACGGGCTGTTTTTCTCCTATCTTTGAAAATACAGAAAAACGGGTTGACTTCCAGATTTCAAATTTTCTCAGCTGCTTAGGGAAGTAATTTCCTGTGGAACATGTATAAGCGCCAGGAATAAACCATTTTCCATAATATGGGTCCTTTAAAGTCTCTCGGAGGATCCTTCAGTCCTTCTACTCTGGAGCTGTAGAGAGCATCCTGACAGGAAGCATCACTGCCTGGTTTGGCAACAGCTCCGCTCAGGACAGGAAGGCTCTGCAGAGAGTAGTGTGTTCGGCTGAACGCACTATTGGAACTACACTCCCCACCCTGCAGGACTTGTACACCAGGAGGTGCAGAACCAGAGCCTGCAGGATCATGAAGGATCCTCACCACCCCAACAACGGACTGTTTCAGCTGCTGCGGTCAGGCAAGCGCCTCCGTAGTCACGCTGCCAAAACAGAGAGACTGAGACGGAGTTTCTTTCCTCAGGCCATCAGGACTGTGAACTCTGACCTCACCAGGGCCCCCACCAAGACCCACACACTGCCCCTCTTATGCACACACACACTCACACACTTAGGTAACGACTAAACATAATTTATATTATATACATACAATTTCCCTTTTTTACTATATTTTTTATTTCCAAAGTGCTCTTACTGTAAATATTGTGTTGTTTTTTATATAGAGCTCTTACTGTGATATTGTAAATATTGTGTTGTTTTTTTTATTGTAAATAATGTGAACCTGTTATTTTGCCCTTTGCACATTCCTGCTGAGCATTGCCACTTTTACATTTCACTGCACACCTCGTGTGTGTATGTGACAAATAAACTTCTTGAATCTTGAAAGACCGCTAAATATTTTTTGTATTTATCAACGATAACGAAAATCAGCAGGGGGAGGTGCGTAGAAACAGCTGCAGCTCTCTTTCTCTCTCTCGTTGACTGTCCCTTCACTTCCCTGTCGTTTCCCTTCTGTCTGTGGATTGCTACAATGGGGGGAAAATGGAATTAGGGCCGAAAGTTCTATTTACAACCACAAAAATCAAGCAGGCTAAGAAAATGAACCAAGTGACGTGTTTGTCTGTCTATCGATCTGCTCCGCTCCGTTTCAGTGCTATGGACAGCGCCCTAGCAAACACCTATGCAAATAGCCTAAAATTATACTGGCAAAGTAATTCTCCGCCACGCCAAACCAGCAGAATTCTAACAAAATAAACCAGCAAAAGTATTTCTTACCTTTCCTCAGTAGAGTTGCAGCCTCCTTGTTTGTTTGTTGAACTTCCTGAGTAAGCGATCCTTCCAGTCTTTTTCCCAAAATCGTTTTGTTAGATCCCCTTCAAACAAGGGGATCAAGCAAGCTTTTCTCGGATGCAGCATGCTTCGTCTGTGCTGACTGAAGACATTGGTTAGCGTTGAAAAGGTGTTCTCGCACGTTGCTGAGGATGCCCCAAAAGTCACTCCATGTTTCAGTGCAGTAAGTGCGGTTGGCATGGCGGTGAGAGGCCCAGAGTACCGCTGCAGGATAGCAGCGGTGGTCCACTTGTCCTCGGTAGAGCGGGCCATTTCAGACTGTAAAACGTGGCGAGCTACAGAAAACTCAGATTCCACCAAAGCTGTGTTGGTAAGCTCCAGCAGTGGTTTCACCTTCTGCACATCCAAAAAGTGAGGACTGTCTGGGTCAAGGGAAACACAGCGCCTCAACCAGCTGGCTGTTCCGTTCACTAAATCTTCTGTTCATCTCCCCAATGACACTGTCCAGTGTGCTGAAGAAGAGCCGCTTGCACTCTGTCTCACTTCTTCTGTCCTGCTGGCCTACAGTGCTCTCCACCACGTACTGCTTCAGGTGTGTAGGGACTTGGTGCATTCTCTTACTTGGCGGAGGAGCTGCTGTTTCTGATGCGTCATGTGGGCCGCCAGTGGCACACTGTGCCCAAATGGATTGGAAGTCCAAGTCACTCCTGAGCTTCTCCACACAATCCAATGCACTTTTCACAACCTTCACTCCAGTGTAGAGGTCTGTTTTTTCATCCTGTAACACTTTGTTAGGAGGGTCAAGGAGGGCGAATATTTTGTGGACCATAACTGCAGTAAACCTGAAGTGGGGGTCTTGGACTGCTTTTAGGAGCCCTGCTGCCTCTATTCTTAATTCCATGTGTAGGCCACCTTTGGTCCAGTAGCCTTTTCAGATGTTGTCCCGTGTACACTGCGGCCAGAGTTGGCTTTTTCAAAAACCGGTAAAGCATTTCACACACATCAAAAAAGCCTTGTAGTGCATTCTCAGATGACATGGTGTGGATAACCACTAGATGTAGTTGGTGGTTGAAACAATGTACATACGGGACTTCTCGTTCAACTTTCTCCTGTAATATTTGCTGCACGCCTCCTCTTGACCCCGACATCACGCTCGCACCATCGTAACATTGGTTGAGGATCTTTTCTGTGGTTAGGCCTGCTTTTCTCAGCTCAGAAAGGACCAGGTTTGTCAGACTTAACGCATCACAGTGCTTCGTACTGGCTATTATCAGCAGTCTCTTGTGAGTTGCATTATTGTTGTCTAGATAACGGACCACAATTGACACATTCTCGCAACCAGTTGGATCCTTGGTCCCGTCCACCTTCAATGTGTACCAGCTATCTCCTATTTCACTGGTCACTATTTCACTCATGAACCCTATTGTTTCGTTTTGAATTTCGTGTGATGTGTATGTGGCATTTTCCACTCCCCCCCCCCTCCTCTCTTGACTCCAAAGCGTCCAGCGTCCCCCTCAGCGGTTGCTGGTGTGACACAAGCAACTCAATGATATCCACCATATCACGATCAGATATAAGCGATTCCTTGCCAGTGGCCCCTCGTTAACAAGTGTGGAGACCTCAGTTCCTGTAGCACTACAACTACAGAATTCCATCCAGAGAGCACTGCATTTCAAATGTTCCTTGCTGGATGCATGTCTCACAAAACCTTTGGTGTTATCCGTTGCACATTTCCAATTAGAGAAGCCGGCTTGTGTGAAGGCTTTGTCGGCATTAGCACTATACCCAATACTAAACTTCCGACATGGAAAGCAAAAGGCAGCATCAGCAACTACTGAATATACCCTTCCATTAAACCAACTTCTGCTAAACGAGCGTTTTTGGCCATTAACTATCCGAGTAGGGTAGGATTGTCGGTGAACCTGGGCTGGCTCCTCTGTCCCAAGATCACCAGGAGCAGTGACAGTCGCAGCTGGAGGAGGCTGTAGGCCCATTCTGACCGTGCTTGTTGTGGAAGGGGCCGCCGCCGATGTATCATTGCTGTTGCTGGGGCTACTGGCCTTGGCTGGGGTCTCTACCGTGTTTTTTCTTACAAAACCACGTTCTGATATCCATCCTTATTCCTGAACTGCGTTTTTTAGTTAAACAACCTAGCTTGGGTTTTCGCGGCTTTTTTGTATCACGTCACGTGCTGCGCACATACCCCCTACACACAAAAAACAGCGCTGTCCATTGTTCTGAAACAACAGCTAAGCGATAGTCACATGTATCTCGGCCAATAATTTTGTTGTTTTTTCTATTTTTCTATAGATACATAAAGCTTAAACAGAGGGGGCAAAAAATACATCTTCAATTCACTACCGCGAGTAACCTGATTCTCGTTCATGACCGCACCGTAATGGCGGCGTACAACTACAACTGAACTCAACAGCAACCAGAGAAACGCACATCGATGGTTAATTAACTATAGTGTGTCCATTAATTGCCCATTAATTACTTCACTCTTCACTAGCACAACAGAATTTGTCTCCTTTTGGAGCTCTACTTGAAACAAATCCGCCATTTCACTCACAGCGAGTAATCCACAGTGATGGCGAAGCAACACTTTAAACTCACTCTAAAACAACAAAGACGCTTGAATTAACTGGAACAACTGTTCGTCTCGTCATCTGTCTCGTTTTTAAGAGTTACAGATGGAATTAATGTGAATAACCAACCGGGGATATAGTTACGTTTTTTTTCACAGTTAACACGTTCTCTCTCCTCGTTCTACTTTTTAGACACACCCAAACACACTTAAACCGGGCTCTGATAGGCTGACACAGACAGACTATTCAAATCCTGGTAGGATAATATACCTGTCCACAATCATTACCCTGAACAAATAGGACATAGAAATATAGAATATAGAATTACAATTATTGTATCCTCTACATTCCCCCCTGCTAATCACTGCCATACCAGCGAATGTCTCCCAGTGTCTCCATCTCTGAAACACACGAAAACCAACATGTCAGTCAAGCATATTCACATATTTTGAATATTCACATCACAGTATTTCTTACAGCATATCAATACCCAAGCTTTGGTACTCATTTAAGCATCACATTCTTAAGGTACCTTATTTTGCAACATAATCATTTCTGTGTGGCAGTAGGAATGCAGATAACACTTTATCAGTGTCAGTTGATAACTGTTCTCTAGGTTTAGGCCCATGTGTCTGCTGTGTTATAGGCAACTCAAAAGTACAGTGCTTCAGCTGGTCTCTGTGTACAACTTTTGAGGGACCTCCCTTTACTGGTCTGATCGTAAATACAGGTATGTCTGGGTGGTTCTGTTTCACTACTATATATGGTAGAGACTCCCACTTATCCTGTATTTTATTCCTGCCCCTATGCTTGTGATTGCGTAGCAACACATGGTCACCAGGTCTGATGAGGGCCCCACAGGATTTGTGATCATAGGTTCTCTTCCATCTTCTTGAGGCCTCTTGTGATGCTGAATTGGAAATCTCCACAGCTGTCTTCAAACGCTCATGGTGATTTTTCACCCAGATTCTCGGCATCCACTTCATCCAGGTCCTTTCCTCCAAGGAGATCCATGGGCAATCTTGCGTCTCTCCCGAACATCAGACAGAAAGGTGAATAGCCTGTGGAGGAGTGCACATGACTATTATAGGCCATGACTAATTCGGGCAGGTGCTCTTTCCAATCTCTCCTCTTCTCAGACGGCAATGTTCTCAACATGTCGTGCATGGTTCTGTTGAACCGCTCGCACTGAGAATTTCCCTGAGGGTGGTAAGGACTTGTGGGGCTCTTTGCTATGCCTTAGACTTTACAGAGTTCCTTTATCACACTGGCTTCAAAACAGTGTCCTTGGTCCGAATGCAAACAGGCAGGACACCCGTAACAAACAAACCAGTGCTTCACGAGAGCCTTTTCTGTTGTGCTGGCTGTCTGGTTTTTGGTTGGGATAGCGACAGCAAATCTGGTGAACATATCGGTGAGGACGAGCACATTCTCGTATCCTCCAGACGATCTCTCTAGCACGGTGTAGTCCATTGCAAGGACTTCCAACGGAGCAGTGACATTAGTGCATGTCATGGGAGCTCAGATCCTGGGGAAAACATCTCTAGCCAGTGTACATCTTTTACACTGGTTTATCTAGCTCTGGACATCATTGGTCATTGTTGGCCAATAGTAGCTTCTCCTCAAGAGTATGAGGGTGCTCCTCTCCCTGAAGTGCCCTCCATGTTCATGCTGACTCTCATACACCTTACGCTGTAGGAGTTCCGGGACAACAAGGTGATTGATTTCTTCTCCATCCCGTGGGTCAAGAATACATCGAAACAAGACACCTTGATGTAGTTTGAGACGGTCAAACTGTCTGACAAGCTGCTTTATCTTTGGCTCCATGGTGCGCTGTTCAGCGGGACTTGGTCTGACGTTTTTCGTCACAGCACGATAGATGGGTCCAATGATGGAGTCATCCTTTTGTTGCTCCCCAATTTCATCCCAGCTCTGTCAACTAATCTTTTTCTTTATGGATGCCTGTACCACAGCCCGTAAAGCAAGTTCATCCTTCTCGTCCCGAACAACTGGCCACAAGCATGCACGCACTTCATCAGAGTTCATCTTAATGAAGTCTTTGCCAGTGTCTGCTTCTTCAGGTTCTTCATCACAGGGTATCCTTCGTCCTGGTTTGTAGTTGTAAAGTTGTACTCTGCCAACTGCGCAACCCATTGCTGTTAGACTGCGCCGAGGTTAGCGGTCTCTAGATAGCGTAGTGGACTGTGGTCAGTTATGACAGTGAATTTGGAGAACATCAGGTACTCCCTGAATTTTTCAGTGGCAGCCCATTTAAGAGCAAGGAGCTCCAACTTAAATGCACTATGATTCCGATCAGTCTTCTCTGACCCTCTCAAACCTCCATTGGCTATTACACGTTCAGCTCCCCCCTGCTTTTGGCTAAGCATGGCTCCCAGTCCAAGGCTCCCATCTTTAGTCAGGATGAAGGGTAGGCTGAAATTGGGATATGCGAGGACAGCTGGAGACATCAAACACTGCTTCAGCTCATTCAGTGCAGCTTGACACTCCTCACTCCAAGTGAATGGTTCAGATGCTTTTCCTTTGTTTCCCTTATCTCCTTTTCCAACAAGCGCATGCAAGGGTTTTGCCAAGTGAGCAAATCTTGGCATCTTAGCTCATGAATCCGAGCACTTGTCTCACCTCCTTCACACTCTTGTGAGTGTAGAACACAGTGTCACAGGACTCAAAGTGCTGGGAGCATGTGGTGGCTACCAACGGGGATACGAGAGACCCTCCCACCCCTCACCCTTACACTGCCGGAAGGGTCTGGGGAGGATTGGGCTTGTGCCTGGTGGCACATCTGCAGAGCTTGTTGCCATACATTAGGGGCCTGGTTTACTGAGGCTAAGTCAAAAAGGGCAGGGCCATGTTGTCCAAATAACTCGTTGTAACATTCTCAAATTACATTCATACTGAGGACACCCGGGGCCCCAACCTTTTGCACATTGCCGGGGAGATCTTTAATCACCAGTACCCCACGGGCTGGACTTACCTTCCCAAAGACCTCAATGTCGAGTTCAAGGTAACCCACATAGGGGATATCCAGGCCATTAGCAGCCAGAAGCTGCAACCACTGGCAAGACCTGAGTTTCTCATTGCCCCAAGGCTTGAAGTTCTGTGAAAAGAAACTTTCAGTAATAGTTGACAGCATAGACCCTGTGTCTAACAAACAAACTCCAACACCTCTGCCGCTCCCATCTAATGGCCTCCCCACTAACATCCAACAAGGTGTAGGTTGGGTGCCTGCAAACTATCTGCTTCAGCTCTCTGCGGAGGGCACAATCATGAACATATTCAACAAATTGATCACGTAAAAGGACTTCTGAATTAGGCATGCCATTAGGGGCACCTGTCACAACCTTCTCCATAAGACACGGCAAGGCATGGGAAAATTCTTGTAATGTTTCCCCCTCTTGCTGCTTCCTAGAGAAAAAGTTCTCCTGTAGTGCAATGTAAGATCGAGAACACCCATACAGCTCCTGAAGTATGGCAAGGATCCGCTCAGGGTTCTCCCTATCCTCTGTGGAACGGTACCTTATCTCATCTTTTGCCTCACCTTCTAGGTGATCATAAAGATGCTAGGTCAGTAGTAGATAAGTGGCGTGCACACATGTTAGACTGGACTGCCTCTACCCACTCAGTTATGCCAGTTTTACCTCTAAACAAAGGACATTTCCTTTCTCTAGGGATGTAAACAAGTCGCTCTGTTACTGGGACCGTAACATTGGAAGATCTAGCACTAGTAAGGATTGCATCACTAGAGCCGGATTGCTCACCTACAGATGGAGATAGTGCCCTAGAGCTAGGTTGAGAAGCAACTTGTTCATCAAACGTTCATTATCTGCTTAACCAGTTCTCTCAACTCTTCTAGCTCTTCAGCCATAATGACAATTGAAGATGTTCCCAGGTCCACAGGGTAGTTGCTTGAAGCTTGGAGGTCTCCTGGGCCCACTACACACCAGCTGCTGTTTTGCCTCTACTCTTAGAATATTGCCTCATCAACAAAAGAACATTTCATGGAATACAAAATGCTAAAAGACAAACCAACTGGTACAATCAAAACAAAAAGGAAAACACGTCTCTGCTTGTACGATCCTGCCGACTACACCACACTGTAACAAGAGGGTGGGTGTGGTTGAGTAACCAACACTTAGACCCAAGGAAATCGCTTGGAGAAGGGAACAATTCAAACACCTCAGTTACAATATAGGGGTTCCCTTTGGTTCTTTAGATGTAAGGAAGCCAGAGATGTGTTTCAACGTCAAACGTCTTTTTGAAATTTTTAGATTTCAATGTCGTGTATGCACGACTAAAAGGGGAGCTATCCAGTTGTGCAATTATTCACACCGAAACACAGCAAACAGTCCAAAAAAGGTGATACACAGTGCAATTAATGTTGTCACACTCACACATGCAAAAGGGTGATAGGCAGAACCATTGAAGAGACTAGACCCCCCCCCTGCCAGAATGGCGCTTTACTCAGATAAATATCTATGTCAAATGCCTAGTAAAACCGCCTAAGGTTAGTTAAAAAAGGACCAGTTTCAGGTTTAACAAACAAAACAGGCAGATCACAGACACTTTTAAACTGACCAGCGGACACAAAAGAACACAATAGTGTGGGACGGTGGTGCAGTGCTTGCACTGCTGCCACACAGCAAGAAGGTCCTGGGTTCGATTCCCGCCTGGGGCGCTGTTGACTCTGGGGTGCCCAGGTGGGTTATCTCCTGGGCCTTTCTGTGTGGAGTTTGCATGTTCTCCCCGTGCTCACATGGGTCTCCTCCTATAAAGAACCCCATCTAAAAACATGCAACATCCTGTCCTGTCCCTGACCAAGATGAGGACTCACACCTGGAATTGGTCCCCGGGCGCTGGTATTGGAGGCTGCCCACTGCTCCCTGGCTGTCCCTGGAGGAAGGTCGGCGGGGATGGGAAAAATAATTCATTTAATTCGGACACTCTACCCTGCGTGTGTGTGTGTTGTGTTCGGCAGCCACTTCCCCCCCTGCATGTGTTGTGTGTGTTGGTGCATGTTTGTGCATGCACCACCGAGTTGCAAATAAAGTCTAATCTTAATAACTAATGATTGGAGGCAAAATCAGTATGGCACAAGTTTGTAGGAAATAAGTTTGGCTGGAGGCAAAACAGCAGCTAACGTTCTGAGACCTAAGAAGGGCAGAACGTAAACAGCCATGAATAAAACATTACAATTAAATCACTACAAACATTACCTCGGAAGCCGTACGGGCAATCCTGCCATATCCTAAGCTTAGTTTACCTTAGTCAGTCACACAAATTAATTCCTCCACTCTGCGATGACCGTCTACAGTGAACCAGGGAATGTCTACTTCGGCCGTCAGAAACCAGCACACTGCTGCACACACCGGCCTACAAATACCTGTTGGTAAGTAAAATAGGTTTTAGCAACAACTAAAATACATAACACAGAACCACACATGGACAGCAAGTGATTTCCACAACATACCTCTGGCCCAACCAGGAAAGGAATGAAGCCTGAGCTTAGGGAAATCAGGTGACCAAAGAGGTGGAACAATAGGTGCACACAGGTTATTTAGCTCATAGGTGTTCACTAATTGCTCCATGATGCGAATGCCACACCCCTCAACAAGTCCCCTAATTGAGGACGTCAACAGTGGGCTGTCTGATCTGTCCCATATGCATATTTAATTTTTCATATTACTTTTAAAATGATTGAGTAAATGGCAGAAGGAGATATAAAAAGGATTTATGATGTATAAATTTGAATTTTCCATAGTTAAAAACCTATAATTCGACATCAGAATCATCAAAATCGGCCCGGACAATGAAATTCTATGGTAAGAAATGGCCGAAATGGCAGCCATTTTGAAATATACGTGGCTAATGGGATTTTTCAAAAGAATGACCCAAGAGGTACACTCAGTCAAATTTTGGTGGTTCTTTCCAGATTTGAAAGATTTTTTTGCTTATCTGCTGTACTATAGTTCCCCCGGTGGGAAAGGTCAAAGTTCCTGGAACAAAGTACCAATAGCACTAAGTTGCTGGATTCCTGCAGTCGGAAAACGGAGGCTACCAAGAGGCTACCAATTGCCTCAACCGTCGTGTCATTTGTTAACAGTAATTTTATTATACCATTATAATATTAATGGTCAAAAATGCTGCAGGTAAAACATTTTAAAGTCCTTTCTTATGAGGTGTTTCCATTATTTTGTCCACCTCCTAGGCTTAACCTCATTAGGCTTAACCATAAGTCTATAACTTAATTTGTGTATCAGTGTGATAATCATGGCATACTAGTCTTAGTGCATTGGGAGTTTGTGGGGGCTTAACACAGTGATTCTGTGATGAGGGATTTTAACATTTAAAGGGTAATAATGACAAGACATCCAAAGGTATTATCACCCATCAGGGGGAGCCTCAGTGAGACTAATTTGGCAGTTTGTAGCTCACTCACTCAGTTAACAGAATGCTATTAAGCTAGTTAGAACTCAAACAAGCACAGTAGCAATGTAACCAAGTAGTGGAGGATAAATCCACCTGAACGTAGTTTACCCACCTTTGTAGACTAATATTACTATATTTATCTATATTTAGATTAGATTTGATGAAGGTTCCAAGGATCCATGTGGGCACATTGGATCATTGCAGCAGCAAATAATAACAGGATACAGCAAAGGAAAATGGAATATAAATAAGAATAAAGCAGTTATATGACATATTAAACAGTTATATTGTACAGAAAGTATGGATTCCATAAATCTGTATGGACTTATATGTAATAATATAAGGGGATGTAATGGAATGTACCTCAACTCAGTTTATCAGTTTACTTTTATTTGCAGAATAGAGTTTAGCTACTTTTTTAGGCTGACATAAATCTAAATTCATCATCACAGTAGGTAGTATTGAACTGATGTAAGTTATATGAGGATGTGGTCTTTTAAGGGGAACAGAACATCAATGAATGCTTTTATACCAAAATATAACTGATATTTTCTTTGTCATGCAGTTCATAGTTAACCCACCTTTTTAATTACTACTAGAATCCACGTTAAAAGTACGATATAATGTAGCCTATATATAAAGATAGGATATGTATGCATTAGCGCTTTGCTGAAAATATATCTGATTTGTGTTGCCATTGGTTGCTGTTTGTCTTATGATGATTACGTACTGGGGGTCATAGTGTACTCACCTTTATGTTTCCAACTGTCACTGGCTGGTAACTGGTGGAAAATCAGGGGATGACCGTGATGTAATGTCCCAGTTCACACGATACATTAATTTTCTCTTCCAGCACTGAGGTGACATATCGACTTTATTCCTAGCAGCGGCTGGTTAGCGGTAGGTGTGTTTTCGAGTAACAGGATGTTTTCTCTTTAAGAGGGACCCATCGCCATTGTTGAGCAGACGAGGCTGGAGGGAAGCTAACGAGCGGCAGACCCACCTTCATTCGAGATGATAGCGTCCTGAAGCGGACACACACAGACACAGCCGATAGCGACCACCCTCCATTAACACATCATCTCTATAGGATTATACTCTGTTGCCTGACAAGCGGAGGGGAGAGGAAGAAGCAGAAGAAGCGGCTATTCCAGTGGGTTTTATTTGATGGGGATGTGTTCAAGGCAGGAGAGAATACAAAACGACGTCGACATCGTTATTGAAAGGTGCAAGGCAGAGAAAAACTGCCTTTTCTCTGGTGAGTTTCTACAACCGGCACGAGCATTTTTCCTACCGATATATCATTAGGCCCGACGGTGCTTTATAACACAGGTTAACAACCCGAGTCTGCAAACCTGGATAACACCCCGTATACACTAACTGTTATAGACTTAGGTTAAAATTAAATATTCCTAGGTGAATTTCTGTGGGTGTTAGCCTAAATTAAATCACATTTATTAGCTGTGCTGCTGATTCTGACCTTTAAAACAAAGCTTGTGCTAAGAGCTACATTATAGGCCCGCACAGCAGCTTTTTAGTCATCCTGCTGCCAATGCTTTTGAAACCTAAATCCCCAGCATAATGTATAATGTATGATGTGTGTTGTCATGTCTTCAGCAATCTGCCTCCTTTACATAGGCCTTTTTTTGATGTTGCCATGGAAACTGCACTTGTTGAGGACTTCCTGTGGTCTTGTCCTCCATTCCAGACTTCTTCTCTTCATTTTTACCTGACCCGGTCAATTTTGTCTCTCTTCATTCCAGATTTCAGATACACTGATGCCACGTTCACATTCACTTACTCTAAAGGATCAAAAAGGTAAAGCTTTATTAAGTTACATGATGTTGTGAATAATTTAGACCGTGGAACATTAGGCCTCATCTATCTGTAGGCCTGGACTGCTTCAGTATCAAAACTAACCTAGACAACAGGTGGGGCAAGTTCTTTTCATTTGGCATTTATTCTTTATAATCAATTACACTATCCACTTAAATTTTGTCCCATTTGCCTATTGATAAAAGGCAACGTTCCCCATCTACATTGCCCCAAAATGTTCCTCCATTTTGAAAGATCTTTGCACCCAAAATGCATCACAAAGCTGAATCCTTGCTGAATTCAGGACTAATTGATCTTACTAAAGCAACATAATTTTCACTCTTATAATTGAACAATGAATTTTGTGAAGTCAGCATTTCAATTCATTTCAAAGGACTGGCCTTCCTAGTTTGCACATTAAAGTCGAAACACACGC
This sequence comes from Hoplostethus atlanticus, assembly GCA_034670405.1. Classification (NCBI taxonomy): domain Eukaryota; kingdom Metazoa; phylum Chordata; class Actinopteri; order Trachichthyiformes; family Trachichthyidae; genus Hoplostethus; species Hoplostethus atlanticus. The sequence goes on from JAXDDX010000048.1 coordinate 575,117, forward strand.
TGTAGACAAACCTTTTGCCAGGGTCTGGTCTCACATGGAAAAGAGTCAAATAATCTGGCACCGGTAATATCGCTGCTGGTCTTCCATGTGGACTCACTGGAAGCCTTCTGACAGCCACCCCGCCTCGCACAAATTAGCACTGGTGTCAGGATCCTCTCCTTCAGGTGTGCCGTTGTCACAATAAATATGCTAATTTTAAATGAGGTGTTGTGGAAGCGCAGCCATTGCTCGGTGGACCCGCACGTCTTTCTAGATAAGACAGTATTGTTCCTAGCAATATTTACTACTGTTCTCTTTATCAGAGGAAACCTTGCTGTCTAGACTTCATCTTCTCCACATCCTACAAAGACATGTCTGTATTTCTGGCCATATCTCTCTCTCTCTCTCTCTATCTGTCCAACCCAGGGTTGCCACTTCCTGTAATGTTGGTCAGAGTGTGTTTATGTTGTTTCCCCCTACAACTGCCTATAGACAAAAAACATTTGTGCTGAACTAGTTGTACTGGCATGCTGTTCCAAGGTTGCCAATCACTATGACACACTCCTAATGCTTAAGGTACAGGCAATCTACAGGATGAGACCCTCCACCAAGTACCTCCAGTAACTGGAAAGAAGAGCCTGTCAGCCCTATTCGCAAGGCCCACGAGTAAACGGTATTAATAGCATCAGAGTTGTGAATCAGCTGCAGTGGCTCTTTATTTGAAAGCCAGTTCACTCATGCTCAAATTCTAATGCGTCTTGTCGTTCGAGAGCATGGTGATTTATGACTTTAAATTTCTGCTCACGTGACATTTGCTGTGTGTAAATTGGGAGCAGAGGTTAGCGTGGACCGATGGTAGCTTAATCATTATAGCAGATGGGCAATATCCTAAAGGCACAAAGCTGACCTCTGTGTAAAAGACACTCAAACAGCAGTAGCAAAGGAACAAAAGCTGTGAAAATTAAATGATAAGATTGTGGAACTTTATGGCTTTTGACTAACTTTTTTATTTGGGATGCCTGGTTTCCCTGAGGAGGCTCGTCAACTTGGTGTTGTTGTGTGTCAATATACAGGAAAGCCTCTGTGTTACTTCCTCATACAGGCCTGCCTCACAACTCCGAATAGTTTCTGTGACTGAAAAGGCATTAATTAGGATTAGCCGCCTTAAAATCAACTACAGTATTTTCTCAACACAAAAGAGCAGTAATCACTTATTTTTTTTTAAATGTAGAATTTTTTACATGGATGATTGGCTTAGATTAAAGAAAATATGACGCTATATAGATTGAGCCACTACAAGTTGATTCATCTCAGATTGTAGACTGAAATATATCTCATCATCATACCATTCTTAACTTAAATGCGGGTATGCACTTGAAGCATCATGGAAAGGGAAACTGAAACAGTTGTGGGCAGTTCCAGTCATAAATTCTCTACTGACGATACAAAACAATGATGACAATGCAAAAAGGTCTTGAATAATAATGTTTAGTTTTGGTGTAGGCCAAGAAAAGGTTATCTTCCTCTCTCGCCGCATGGGCGATTACAATATTTTTTGTTGTAAGATCGGTATAAAACAGTGTTGAGAGCAGAGAATAGTCTGAGGTGTTCTGGCCGACTGAAGCAGGAAGTGCACATGCAATGCAAGTCTATTCAAGGCGGTTTCACAACCACAGTCATGTGTTTGTTCTGTAAAATAGGAAAGTTGCACATTTCCTCAAGAGCTTGAGGTCTTGGCCTGTGGCAAGTAAAAATCCGTAGACTGTTCAAATTAATCGCCTTTTTGTAATTTAAGCTTTTTTTTCTCAGCTTTGTAATCGAAAGCTGAGAAAAAAAATTCTTAACTGAAATAAAGGATTTTTATTCACTAATTTTATGGGTGTTTTTAGAGGAAATTGTCCATGTAGTAAAATCGGTAGCGCTCATAATGATAATTATTCAAGTGCCCTAAAGGATCTTGTCGATCTCTAAAACCACGTTCCCTTCTCTCTTACAAACGTTGCGCTCATTTCTGCTCTTGGTGTGATTTCATTGGGTGATTTATATATGTTCAAATTATCTAGCTAACATAAGCTTAAACCTGAGTTTGGGAATTGGGTATGCTAAAGGTGGAGAGGAGTTTGTGTGGCACTCCCATAAATACAGGTGAGAAAACTGGTTAGTGATTAGCTCAGCAAGCGAGTAAGGACTTGTGCATCAAATCATGATACTGATGCTCCCTCCACCCTGCTTCACAGTTGGGATGAGGTTTTGCTTTTGGTATTCAGTGTTTTTTCTCCTCCAAACATAGTGTTGTGCCCTTTTGCCAAAAAGCTAAATTTTTGTCTCATCTGTCCACAGAACATTGTTCCAGTAGCTTCGTGGAACATCCAGGTGGTCTTTGGCAAACTTGAGAGAGGCAGCAATGTTATTTGTGGAGAGCAGTAGTTTCCTCGTTGGTATTCTGCCCTGGACAGCACTCTTGTTTGGTGTTTCCTTATTGTGGACACAGATTAGGGTTCTTTGTTTCGTCCTTGACCATTATGCAGCATGCTCTTGCTGTGATCTTTGCTGGACATCCACTCCTAGGGAGAGTAGCAATGGCACTGAAATGTCTCAATTTGTATCCAATCTGTGTGACTGTAGACTGATGGAGGCCCAAGTCTTTGGGAATGTTTTTGTAGCCCTTTCCAGCCTTATAAGGCTCAACAACTCTTTTCCTATGAATTTGTTTTTGACTGGGGCAGATTCCACTTCTTTTTGGAGAGCAGAATCTGTTGGTAACCAACTTTGTGGGACAGGACAGCTCTAACCCACATCTTAATGTCATCTCATTGATTGGATCACCTGCCTTCAATTAAAGCCCTTGAGCCCTTGTCCTAGAGCAGGGCTATTCAACCATGTGCTGCGGAGGGCTGAGAGTCTGCAGGTTTTCATTCCAACCAAACAGCAGGTGATTTCACTGATTAGCATTAGAAGAGGGATGAAAACCTGCAGACTCTCGGCCCTCCATGGCACATAGTTGAATGGCCTTGTCCTAGAGGTTCACATAGTTTTTCCCCCTTAGGCCGGACTCACACTAGAGGATAATTGGGCCGATTTATCCCCGATTCGGCAATCGGCGGAGTGATCTTGTTCGGCACTGATGTTCGGCACCGATTATCTGGTAATGTGAGCGGTTTACAGATCCAATCTTAACATCCAGATCCGCTTGGGGACGCATCGGGGCCGCCCCGATAATATCAAACGTGTTTGATATCTAGGATTTAAAATCGGGATGATTACGTCACTGCTTTCCGCGCGGGACCACAATAGCCAATGAGAGAGACAATCTACAAGGACACGGAAGTGAATGAAGAAACAACAACAAACTGTTGTACGGGTGCGTTGGACAGCTGAGATGGAGGAAAGGCTTGTAGATATGTGGCAAGAACACGACTGCCTATATAATGTGTCTTCCAAGCACGGGCGCCGGATTAATTTCAGAAGTGCGGGGGCCAAAAAGAGTGTATGTGTGACTGTGTATGTGTAGCGGTAGATAGACCGGAGACTCGCACTAAACTTCTGCGGAGTAACTATAGCTTGCTTGCACCACAGGCTGGCGGACGCCGTCATCTCCACATTTGGAGAAAGTTACAAACTGTTTGACAGCAGCAAAGAATTAACCGCTCTCTATTTTTGTACCAATCTGCATTAAAGTACCTTTCTCTTTGGCCAAACGATCTAGCGGTCTCCTTTTTGTCTACAATTAGCTGTGCAGCTTTACCCGTCTCTATGTCCCGACAACAACCCTCCAGGCAGTCGGAGCCAGCGCTAGCCTGTTTTGGTTCAATGCCGGCGGCTTGACAGTCTCAGCGGGCACAGGGCTGCTGCTTTGGGGTTCTTCTGGCTGCCGCTGCGCTGGTTCTAGTGGAGGGCCAGGCTCCAACGGAGTTGTGGACGTCAGGGATGTTTCTTTCTCACTGCAAAGCATAAGTAAAGCAAGTTGCACCGGTTTCACCATGTCAGTCTACATTTTGTTTACATTTACTTCCCCATGAGATCACGCGAGGCGGTGCATTCAGGCTCCCTCTGGCACGATAATCTTAGTAATATCCTCTAGTGTGTGATGCGCCATTATTTTCAGATCTTGTAGTCTGTGCGTGTTTGAGATTAGAGAGAAGAACATCTGTGACGATTCTCATGCGTGATGCAACCCGATTTCAAAATCGGTTAGGATTTTAAAACCTGTGGTGTGAGCCCAGCCTTAGGCTGTTAATGCTTGAACAATATTTTCAATAAAAACATGTAAAAGTACATATTCTGCGTGTTATTTGTTAAATCACATTGCGTTTATCTATTATGACTTAGATTTATTTTTTATTTTATTGTTTATTTAACAGGGACAATGCACAATACATTTATTGTACCAGATATAGCTAGAAGCTAATTTTCATCTGTAGTCCCTGGGCAGAGGCCACTAATGATGCGCAGGTTACAGAAGTAAAAGATTTAAAAAATCAGTTGTAGTGAGTCTAAACCTTACATCTAAACCTTAGATGAAGATCAGACGGTATTTTAAGAGCCATTCATACAGGAATGCAGGTAATTCAAAAGGGTTCACAAACCTTTTGTCGCAATTGTACAGCACAAACCTAAACCCTGTACATTCTGCCTTTTTAAACGAGGATTTTTTTCTGTCAAAGTTATGCCTGGTTCTCATTGTTGAAAGGGAAAAGGGTTATTTATGTGTTCAACTGTTTTCAGGTAACTTGCCTCTGCACATAGAAACAGGGTGATTTTGTGATACTGATGAAATGGAACGTTTCTGTAATTTTTGTACTTGGGGAAATTGAAAAGAAACTTTATTTTGTACTCTTGTTTTATCATAACTTGCACAGAGAGCTATTCCAGAAGGGCCAGTACCATTGAAATGCTTTAGCTTGAAGATAAAATGTTTTTTTGTTACTAATGTCTCATACCATTCATACCACTCATACCATTACCATGGTAAATCACCTTCATTCTTATGAAATCAAACATGAACTGTGCAAAAAATTGCAAGATTTGAATGGAGGGCTGGCTTGCTGATGCTGCGATGGAGAAAGGAGGACTAATGAACATAACATAAACATGCATCTGAAAATTGTGAATATTATTGACTTAATTCATGTTAAATACGTACATGTAAATTAACGTGTACATAAATATACATTAGTTTGTAATTTTTTAAACCCCAAAATCACGTGGGTATTCTGGGGGATTAGGTGTATGCAGGTTTTCATTCCAACCGAACAATACACCAGGTGATTTGACCGGTTATCACACCATCAACCAGAGAGGAGGGACTAATGAGTGAAATCACCTGGTGTAGTCTCGATTGGAATGAAAACCTGCATACACTCAGCCCTCCATGGCACATGATTGGACACCCCTGGTCTGGGGGAAGGTGTCTGAATTGTGTGCAAGCACTCTGTGTACAATATCACTGATGCACTTATTTAATCTTTCAGTATATCTTATTTTATCACACCTGTTGGGCTTTGTATTCCTTGAAGAGATCAGGATGGATGTCTGACAAATGCTTCGCTAAATTTGATGTGTTGCCTCTCTTTATGAGACAACTTTGAAGCACTTTTTACTAGCTGGTGATATAATATCAGCAGGTCTCGCCTCCATAATCTGTTATATTTCATTTAAAGATTCCTGCTTTGCAACAAGTTGGAAACGGGTAGTACTGTGTACCATTGACATTTTATTTCCTGCTTTCTCTTTCTTCTCTGAGCCAGGCAGCCAACTCTCTCACACGTTTAGGCACGCCCACCACGTCACCATTCACTTGAATCCTTAAAGGTATACTCTTTATTTTATGATGGATGGCAGTCATTTTGTTGCAAAAGAAAGAAGTCAAGGTGCATTTTCTGAAAATCTAAAATTTTTCTAAATGCTGGTATAGTACAGTTTTAAAATGTTGGTACTGTGGCACTTTTCTAGCACTAGTAGCAACCCTAGTATATGCGGTATATATGGACTCACACTGCTTATCCTGTGTGGGTGGGATTTGCAAGGGTATGTGCTTGCATGTGCTTTGCCCAGGGCTGCATGAAGGTGTGTGTATGTGCAGCCCTTTCTATTCTATAAATGGTCATACTTTTAAAATATCCAGAATGAATGTTGATTATGAAAGCAAGGGATTCATTTGTTCATTCATTCATATTACTGACCACATCCACTACTAGTTTACTACTAGCCACATTAACTAATAGTTTACTACTCGCTCTACTAGTTCTCTACAACTTTTATTTAAAAGACTACAGGAAAAGTGTCTCAAAAACAATGCTTGGAGAACTCCATTGTTGGGGTTGATGGTAATAGTCTGAATTAGTTGTACTGTGGATCAGGCTGTGCCTGTCCGTCCGTGTGTCAAACACGATATCTCATATGACATCACAGATACCATTGGTCTGATTCAGACAGAACTTTGAGGGATGACTTATCTTTGCACTGTGTTCAGCATTTAACAAATATATACTGATTGGCCCAGTAGATGAATTGGGAAAGTGTAGAGAGGAAGAAACTTGGCTGGAGACTGGATGGAATTGTGTGGTATGGAGGCAAACTCCATCAAGCGTAGCTACATTTAGACACATTTTGTCAGGTTGCAAAATGAGTCTGTTCCAAGGACGATACACCTGGCGACATAACCAAGTGTCCAGCAGCAGCAATTGAGAGCAAGCGGGTAGAAATCGATTCATCAGTTGAGACGAAGGAGGATAGTACAATTGGTTTTGTCTGTGAAGGAGGAAAGAATCTCTAGGCAGGCACGTTGTAGGCCAAAGGGTGGGTAGAGTTTGGAAAATGGCAGTAGATTTGGGGAAAAGGTTGATAATCCCACAGGAAATAGTGAGCACTAACTTAATGCCACACGTGGTCAGACACAGCAGCTAGTGTATTTTGTTGAGTTTACAGTGCCATTGGGAGGACGCAGTAGATGAGGCATATAAAAGGAAAATGCTTAGGAAGGAATCACACTGACTTGGGGCAGGCACAAAACAGATAATGTTGGTACCAAATAGGGGTTTAAACCACTTGCTTGACTGAAGCATGCTGGTACATTGATTTCTCAGCAGCTAGAAATGTTGGCTTGTTAGCTCTTATTTGTGTGTAGCATGCTAGCTGACATTGTTTGCTAATCAAATCACATTTATTTGTATAGCCCTTAATCACGGTTACAGTCTCTAAGGGTTTCACAGTGCCCAACATGTGAAACAATAAACACAAACATCCCCCAGCCTTGGACCCTCACAAAAAAACCCTTTAGGGAAAAATTGGAAGAAGCCTTGGGAGGGGCTACTCCGAGAGGGATCCCCCTATCAGGACGGTTGGGCGTGCAATAGATGCCGAGTTTGGGCAAGCGGTGTATACACAATGCATAAAAGTTTATTTGGGTGAAACATCCAGATCTGATGTGGGGCATCACAGCAGACGGCAGCTCAGTCAGCGCATCAACACCAACACTGCCCAGATAGGAGAACGCAAACGTCCTAGGAGGGGGGGGGACCACGCAGACGCCAACTCTGCCGAGCTGCAGCCTGGAACAGATAGGAGACACACCCACACACACTCTCACTCACACAGACAAACATGGACAGGAACAGGTAGACCAGGAGACTAGGACATGTAGGCAGGATGCTAGTATCCATCGGCAGGAACCTGAGCTAGGATGAGCTAACTGGTCTAGTCTACTCTGAGAAGAGACTGAGCCACTCCCTCAAGGCCGGTCAAATGAGAATAAATGGCTTTTTAGCCTTGACTTAAAGACTTTGATAGAGTCTGCCTCTCTGATTGAGGCAGGCAGACTGTTCCAGAGATAGGGAGCCCGGTAAGAAAAGGCTGTTTTTGTTACGATCGTGTACAGGACCCAAGTGCAAACCACAGAGACGAAGATAGGGACAAAACCAGGTTTTACTAGGGAATTAGTACAGAGGGTGGCAAGGTAGAGATGGCAAGGGGAAGACGGGCTTGTGCAGGGTGAGCAGAGCTGGGAGACAGGCAGACAGGACGACAGGCAGGGTAGACAGGCGGTGGTAGGTCGGCAGGCAGGGAGTCAGGGAAGGAGACTGGATCTGGTAAAGGTGTAGGACGAACTTTGAGAATAATCTGCAAAGCGGCCGAGAACGAGACTGCCGGGGCAGTACAAACAACAATCTGGCGATGAGTGGATGGAAAGCCGGGGTTCTTATACTGGTGGTGATGAGTTGATGGATAGCAGGTGAGCGGGAGGTGGTGATGAGTCAGGGAGGAGCCGGAGTCTGGAGCCACGCCCGCCAACACACACACACACACACACACACACACACACACACACACGTAGGTAGGTAGGTAGAGAGACTGCTAGGAGGCAGAAGTGGAGGGCGTGACAGTTTTACCTGCAGTTTTCTTTTTGACTGCTGGGATAGACAGGTAGCCAGCGTCCAGCGTCCACGCAGCGGTTTATATGGTTAATATAATAATAATAATTAATATTGCTAATAGCAAATAGGCTGTTTGCCAGTGGCATGTTTGCTGTGTACTGATCTGTTCTTATGTCGGCTTGTCTGCCTGTGTTTGTAGCATGCTATTTGACAGAGCATTTGGTGGTAGCATGATTGCTGGTATATTAATTCTTTAAAATGCTAGTTAGCTAGTTGGCTTGTTAGCTTTTGGTTGTGTGTAGCATGCTAGCTGACATTATTTGCAGGTAGGTTGCTCTGGTTGTTTGGTAGTAGCTGTTTGGTAGTGTGGTATGCTGATTCTTTAGAACGTTGATATGTTGGCTTGTTAGCTTTAGTTTGTCTGTAGCATGCTAGCTGACGGTTGCTAGAAGATATCAGCCGGTGTCTAAAATCTTGATTGATTAACACATAGGAAATATGAATATCTAATGGTTAAGACAGGAGTCACGTAACATATGATAGTTTAGCCATGGTAGTTGGACTGAGTTGTGATACACTGTTCTCAGCTCTTGGTATAATTGTTTACTGATACAGTTCGCTTTCTGGTGTGCTGAGCAGGCTGTCTCAAGTCAGCAGAATCAGCCGTCCCAATAGCTTATTGTTGTTGAAATCAATAGTTAGTTGGGAAATTGAGTAATTTGGGGAATTAGGAATAAATGTAACTATAGTTACAGGGTAGTGTAGTGTAGTTTTAGTTGTATGTGGTGGTGTGAGAGCGGGTGTCGAGGGTGATGGTTCTGGCTGCCAGAAATCACTGTTGAGCCTGAGGTTTCGTGGACCTAATTCAATGAAACATCGGTGATGGGAGGTGCCCATTTTATAACCTCAGTGATATACTCACACATTCAACCCACTTAGATTAGGTAGCTAATGAATGGTGCTGCCTGTCTGATGGTCCTGTATTATGACAGCATATGCTATGCAGGCTACGCCGTCATTCTTTTTGACATCTGAATTGGGCTTCTGTACGATTTCTCACCTTGGATTATGGCACGAAGGATTACAAAGGATTATCAAATCCTGTGTACTGGTAAATGTTACTGTTGCCTTGTTTTGATTTTGTTCTCTGTTCATTTTGAATCAGTGTTACCTATTTAGTGCTTGCTAAATTAACATTGTGAAACGTCATGAAAGGTAATACCAAACCAACAAAAAAAAACATTTGTAGCTGCATGAGATTATGACATAGATGCAATCGGAGCCCCTCGCACTTCCCTTACCCAAACAGACTCAAAGCTGTAATTGCTGCCAAAGATGCAAGTATTAACTATAAATTGAATACATTTTTGATTCCATGTTGTAACACAATAAAATGTAGAAAACGTCCAAGGGGGGGTGAATACTTTTTGTAGTCACTGTGTCAGTAGGTGGTGTGGTGGGCCTTTCTTTAGTCATGACCAATCAAACACCTTTTTGCCTTACATTTTAAAAGCAGTGCGCTCTCCACCACGGCACTCTGACAATTTGATGATGGAAGAGAACAGTCTAGTGCGGTTTCGCCTCAAAAGCATCTCCCAAGAGGAAACTCATGTTCTTATGTGGGAGATGCAGAATTGCCACAAGCAAATATACGGCACCTTAAATAAGCCACTGAGGGCAGATGATGTTACATTAGCTTGGGAGATGATAAACACATTTTGGTAACGTGTTGCTCTGGTCCTAGAGAACCATTGCCCAATGTAAGACTGGATGGAATTGTGTGGTATGGAGGCAAACTACATCAAGCGTAGCTACTTTTAGACACATTTTGTCAGGTTGCAAAATGAGTCTGTTCCAAGGACGATACACCTGGCGACGTAACCAAGTGTCCAGCAGCAGCAATTGAGAGCAAGCGGGTAGAAATCTCACAAAAGGAGGATGTGGCTGATGTAACTTTCAAGGGCTGTGTTTTTGATATCGCTTGATCGCAAAACTCAGATTTGTAAACTTTGCTTACTGCTTTGGCGGACAATGGCCGCAAGGTTTCTAACTCGCCACTCTCATGGGGAATGCCACAGAACACCGCAATGTGTCCCTGCAATTATAGAAGCTCCACTGCCCAATGCTGTTAGCGGTATCAGGCAGTTCTTAGGTTTGACAGGTTACTGTCGACAGTGAATCCCAAATTATGCTGTTCTTGCTGCTCCCTTTGAGGCACATCTCACTGGTATCCCACATCTTACTGCTCTGGTAACACTATGTCCTGAGGCTGTACCTTCCTTTGTCGTTCTGAAGCATTCTCCTGCTTTAGGTCTGCCAGATTATAAGACATTTTGACCTGTACTGTTCTGGCCCTGCCAGTTATTCAGTGCTGACAAGCTTTTTACACCTCTCTTTGCCCATCTTTGCCCATTCTTCCCTGCAAAAGCCTCTAGCTCATTGATGTTTGATGGCTTCCGTGCTGCAACTGCCTTCTTTAAATCCCACTGCAAATTTTCAATGGGATTTAAATCTGGGGATTGAGAAGGCCACTCCAGGACATTCCAGGATCTATTTCTCAACCAAGCTTTGGTTGACTTGGAGGTGTGCTTGGGTCATTGTCTTGCTGGAGAGTCCAGCAAGACTCTTCCTATTTAAAATGGACTGGTATTTCTGGGAATCCATGATGCCAGGTACACGGTCAAGATTGCCAGTTCCTGCAGCAGAAAAACATCCCCACATCATCAATGACCCACCTCCAACGTTAACCGTGGGGATGGTATTCTTCTGGTCATAAGCCTGGCCTTTCTCACGCCAGACATACCGCTGGTCCATGTGTCCAAACAGTTCCAGTTTAGTTTCATCAGTCCATAGAACTGTCTCCCAAAACTCTGCAGTCCTATCCAAATTCCTTCTAGTCGATCTTTGTTGTTCCTCGTGGTCAAGAGTGGAGTGCGTCTTGGAGTCCGGCCATGAAGTCCTTGTTTATTTAGTGCCAGTCTTATAGTTGCCACTGAAGCACTTCATCAGGTCATCCTGTAGGTGTTTTGCAGTAACACAGGGTTTTTCTTAGTTAGTCTTACCTGATTAAGTTGCTAAGGGCTCTTGATGAAATTTTGGGCTTTCTCCCATGGCCAGGCAGGTTTGCAGCTGTGCCATAAGTTTTAAACTTCCTTATAATGCTCCCAATGGTGTCTCTTGGAATGTTATATTTTTGGGAAATCTTCTTATACCCAATGCCCTTCAGGTGCAATGAAATAATTTCCTCTCTCAGCTTTTGTGAAAGCTCCTTAGTCTTACCCATGATTGCAACTCACCTTGAACACTTTAGGCCATAAAAACTAGCAGAAGGTTTTAAAAACAGCAATATTATATAGGGGTTGAAGAATTGTGACATGGCTATATTAACAAAATATCCTGTTACTCACGAATACTACATCGCACATTTTCTTTGTTGATTTTATGTATCACTCAACTGATAAAGAAGTCATCCAAAGCAAAATCTATCTCTTTGAAAAAAACTTTCATTGGTAAATCCTTACAATCTTTGGGGGGGTTGAATATTTCCGATTGCAACTGTAGCTGTTTGCCACTCAATTAGTGTGATGAACATGGTTTTATCAGTAGGCTACTTGTCATCGCCCATTAGTAAACAACCAGTTCCAACCTGGCTTGCTAACGGAGCAACTGGTAATAAACTAGCTAGATGATTCGCTGTCATTGGCGATATTATGTAGCTAGGCTACAGCGTTCTTGTAGGGCTAGTATACTTTATAGCCAACTAATTTATTTCCCATTCAGTGAGATTTACACCATTTTGTCAGTGCTGACAATGATCGCAGTTTAAGCCAACTTTTTGCTGGCTAGTTGAAAAAAGTTCAGTTATCGAGAGGGCTCAGCTAGCTACTTCAGTGAGGTGAATTATGTTAGCTAGCTAACTCACAATATAGCCTACCCCATGTTTATCAAGCATTGGCTGGGAAAGGTGGGATAGGGAAGAAGGTAGCGTAGAAGTAGATGACAATGTAGTTACAATGTAATTAGAAGCGTTTGGGTACTTACCAAAATTTCCCTTCGGCAATTCCAGCCCACTGGGAGGAATCGGTCGGGTCAAGGTCAACAAGAGCTTCTGATCAGCTAACCCTCTTTGAAGGAATCATAACGCCCCTTGCAATGGGCGCGAGGAACCCCCAAATGGAATGTAAAAGGTTTTGTTTTCCCGCCGCGCTGTTTACCTTCCACAGAACTAGAACTCTCGGCGTTGTCACGTTTTTCAACAGTGCGTCCTGTGGTGTAGCCTACAGGCAGGCGGTTACATTGTAGCTTTTTTTTAACAGTGCTGCGGCATACAGACAGGGCGCTAACATAGTATCGCTCAGTTACAACAGCATTGTTTTCATCCCCCCGTCCTGTCCCGTGAGTCAGCTCCTTCCGATGCTCTCCACATTTAGTTTAGGTGCTGCGCCTAAGCCTTATAATGGTAGGGAAAACCCTGTTATACATTGATGGCTCTTCCTTCTATGACAAAGGCACCCACACTAAGGCCGAATCCCAATTCACCCCTTCGCCCTACCCCTTAGCCCTTCCCCTCCGTTTTGCGCGTTCACGTGTAGGGGTAGGGCGAAGTGTTAGGGCTACATGGCCCTCCAAACGGAGATTTTTCAGGGGCACACTACAAACCGAGGGTTAGGAGAAATCTCCCAGAACGACCTGCGAATCAACTGGAAGATCTTGGTGAACGCTACACTACCATCCAAAGGAAACCACAAATGTAGTATTTTCTTAATAAAGATTTAAAAAATATTCTAACCGTCGTATTATCTTAGTTTAATGTCGTTTCAATGTATTATAGACCTTTTCTTTATAACAAGCATAACAAAAAATCGCTAGTATGCCGATGTCTCTACCTCGCTAGTTAACGTTACAACATTGTTTTTAGGCTGATTTGTGCATGACAGTGCTGCATTTTGACATATTTCCATGTCGCATTTCCCCCCTTTGATGGCATATGACGCCGCAATATAACTAAAGTCCAGCAGCGAAGTTGCTGCACTTGTTACGGCTCCTCTAATATCAGTGCAGACTGGCAGGGTAACGTTAGGAGCACGGCTTGCTAGCCTACAGAGCACCGCTAACGCTATTCTGTCATGAAGTGGCCCGGTAATGAAGCAGTGGTCTTTTTTATTTGATGACTTGTTTGATCGATTGGTAGCGTGAAACTTATAAGTTGTGAACGATTCGCGAGCGTCCATGCTTTTCTATCTCCATCAGATGAATGGCAAATGTCACTGTGATAATACCATTATTGCCATAGTAATGTCCGATAACAAACTTGTCGCCTCTGTTTACGTAAACGTCATCGATGACGTATCAGGGTCTTGAAGGGTTGTCCCATTTCATAGGGAGAGATTTCAACCACTACCCCTTGTAACTCTGTTCCGAGGGCCAAGCCGAAGGGTGAGGGGCACTCGAAAACGAGTTGTGGGGTGAAAATGAGAAATGGGATTCGGCCTAAATGGTTGTTACCCCTCATGTGGTAACCCTAACCCTTCCCCACAACCTTCCTCATGCTCGGCACTGATCTTAAATCTGTAAATATTTACACTGCCTCAAGATATGCCTCAGTGTGCTGCATGACTTTGGTGTGCTGTAGTGCCAGAGGTGTTTTTTCTCATCTCCTCCAGCAGTGCTATTAAGGCCACTTGATATATTATTTATTGCAAGCTGTTCTCCTGCCCACCCAAGTTTCTGTTATCAAGTGTGATACACATACTCGAAAAGATGACCCTGTTTCCTGTGGTAATGCTTTTGCTGACTCTGCTGCTAAATTGTCTGCCGACCGCCCTCTCTATAGGGACACACACATTACTCACAGCCCTGACGTTGCCCAACAGTTCTCACTCCATTGCCAGTTGATGTGGTTACAAGATTCTGCTGATAAAGATGAAAAAGAGCACTGGATGGGTTCTGGTTGTGAATTGCAAGATGATTGTATTTGGAGATGGCCACCCCAAAATCTTTGTTGCACTATCACATATAAGCAAAGAGGGGATGGCGCAGAAACTGATTAACGGATGTGCCACCTGCGTAAGGCACTATACCCACAGTTCATACACAGGCCTCTGCCCCACCCCTATGGGGACTTTTTGCACATATGCAAAATAATTTTTTAACAATGACAAAATGTAAAGGTTATCAATATTGTTTAGTAGTCTAATTGTAGACAAATTTAGCAGATGGATAGAGGCTGTTCTATGTAGGAACACTACTGCAAATACTGTTGCAACTGTGTTGGCCTGAGACTTTGTGCTTGATTTGGCATATTGGAACAGATAGACTCAGACAAAGGCCCCTCATTTCAGTGCCCACATGTTAAAAGAACTGACTGCTTTACTACGTATCAAGCTCTCACACTGCCTATATCATCCACAATCCTCAGGGGTAGTGGAGATAGGAAATGGAACCTTGAAGAACAAACTGGTGAACAGACAAAACTTCAGGTGACTACCATAGCTTTGATGTTCTTAAGGTCCACTCCAAACAAAAAGACTGGTTTAAGCCCTCATGAAATGATAACAGGCAGGCCCTCACTCCATCGCCTACTTTGGATCTTAGGGGCGACATACATGTAATGTGTTGGATGACAATTCACCACAATTACGTGTGAATATACATAGAATGATAAATATTGGCCAACATATGATCCACAAAAAGCTTTTGAATTAGATCTGTTAATATGCACATTGCTTGGTAAAGCCACAAAAATACCATTTGCTTGTGTATTGTGCCATGTGCTTTTGAGGTGGTCTGAGCAGGTGGGTGACGCAAGTGCCAATCTACATAATCCTTGACAACAAAATTGCACTGCGCTGCTTGATCTTTTCCTCACCATCTGCCAAGCACCGTCACAAAAACAGAACCCCAGGGCTGATAGCTATATATTATTATCATCAAGGCAAATTATTTTGCTATAACAAGCAAGCAAGGCTTTTACCAAAAGACCAGGAGCCTGTTCCACAAAGCAGGTTTAGAAAAGCGGAGATTAATTTCGCAAGCCTGGTTTGAGTTAACCTAACAAGTCAATCGGGGCTAAAGCGGTTCCACGAAGCCAAAGTCAAGCTATCGTGATCTGGCTAATCCAAGCCAGGTTCAAGCAATGCAGATAATTGCGCGCGCACAGTTGTACACAGTTTTTTTTTAAGCAGCCCGATTCATCATGTCGAAAAATGACGCTAAAGACAGAACCGCAATGTTCACTGCCACTGAGCAGTAACTTTTAGTGGACGTCTATGAAGAATTCAGACATAACTAAACATAACTAAAAAGGGAAATACAATTGCCATATATAAAGGGAGAGAGAAAGATTGGCAACAAATTGCTGATCGATTGAATGCGTAAGTAATTGTTGAATTAAAAACTAACAACGTTGATAGATCTAATTAAATATCTTGTGTTCCAACAATATAAAAAAACTGAAAAGCTGTGCTAAATTATTATACATGAAGCCATGCCATATATGAATCCTCAAGACTGTAAATGTACCACTTGAAAAAACGGAGACAGTGCACACAATCTGTGGGATTGTGAAAGCTTTACTGTGGTGTGTGCTGTTTTCTATATGTGGCATTAGTAATCTGCAGATCTAATCAATGATTTCACCTGAGAACCTATACCGCTCAAACACATGTTGGTCTGGGTAAACCAGCGGGTCTGATCTGTCCCTGAAAGTTCTTTCTCTTTGGAAAGCCCTGTGTACAATCCTAACTCTCTCATCTATGAATGGACAGGCCACCGTTGGCCCATGTCGGCTGCTTTTCTGCAGATTGAGCATGAATCGGCGGCGGAGGCCGACAGTGAGAGAGCTCTCTGATTGGCTGTTCAGCTTAAGCGAATCAGAGAAACGGAAGTGAGCAAAGCAAGCAAACAACACTCTCAAGAGGGCACACACAGAAGGCAGCTAACAACGCCAGTGCCAGTTGCAACTTTTTATCAGACATATTCTTGATTAGTATAATGAACCTGTGTAAGTGGCGAGCGAGAGCGGCGAGCAAACGCTACTTTTTTGTATTTCCGTGATCCTGTGTCTTCTAGCTTTCTTTTTTTGAATTACGAATACAGACTACCACCACCTCCTGGTATGGAGAGTTACTTCCCCTCACGCAGGCGCAGAATGTACATGAGGCGATGCAAATCGATCTGACAGTCGGTCTTGGTCGCCGCTAGTTCTTTGACGTCGGCTTGGTGTGTCTGGGCTTTTACATCCCACCCCCAACCAGTTCACACCTTTGCCTGCCAAAACTACGGTGGCCCTGAGAGCTCAACACGCTGCAACTTAAGAAAACACATGCAAGTAGACAAAACACAAGCAAATTAAGAAAACATCTTCATCAATTTGACAACACGCAACAAATTACAGACAACACAACACATTACAGAAACGTGCTGCAATTACGCCAAACGACAACAGAAGTGTTTCCAGAGGACACTTAAAAGTGATGAACACGTCTGGACAATGGAGTTGGAAAATTAGCTAAAATGTAAGTGTTTTTTGGTTTATTTTAACATTGTGATCGCATGATTCAGATATTATTGCAGACATCTGCTAGTGATGTTACACTTGATACCAAAGCCTCGAAGCGCGTGTCGAGAACGTATCGAGGCTTGTATCGTTTTAACATCATTACGTCATCAATGACGTTTGAAGCCTCATCCACGGAGTGCTTCAGGAATGGATTCGGGGTTGGCGGACAGTTTTGAATTACGGTATCAAGTGTAACATCACTAGCAGATATCTGCAATAATATCTGAATCATGCGATCACAATGTTAAAAAAAACCCAAAACACTTACATTTTAGCTCATTTTCCAACACCACTGACTGTCCAGACGTGTTCACTTTTAAGTGTCCTCTGGAAACACTTCCGTTGTCGTTTGGCGTAATTGCAGCGCGTTTCTGTAATGCGTTGTGTTGTCTTAATGTGTTGTGTTGTCTGTAATGTGTTGTGTGTGTTGTCAAATTGATTAAGATGTTTTCTTTAATTTGCATGTTGCAGTGTGTTGAGTTCTCAGGGCCACCGTACAAAACACCCTTTTTCTGCATTCACATAGCATTCACAAATATAAAAAGAACAAACTATCTATCTATCTACAAATCTGCTTCACTTAACAAGCCACATTTATTATGCACCATCAGGACTACTCCTACTTTCCAATTATACTAAATAAGAAATACAACTTTTTAGTAATAATGCATTTAGATACTCACCAATCTAAAACAGCATCCAGGCCATCGATAAACATATCCTCCTCGGTGGAGTTGATGCTAGTTAGATCACTGTCTCCTTCAAACCAGCTCCTCATCACTAACAGGATCAATTCCATTCAATGCCTCACCCACATTAAACCATATCTTTTTAAAAAATGAAAATGAATTAAAACTAAAGTTATCTACCCTGTTTTGAATGTGCCTGAAGCGCCGCTATCCCTTGCGTAAAGATCTAGGATAACACAAGCATCCTGAGATAATAGTGAAGTTGTTTGCCTCTGTTATGCAGGACCTGCAAAGCTAGCCATTTCATGGAACCATAACAAATTATACATTGTTGGAATTGTCAGTTTATTGGCTACAAAGCCTGTCAATCACCAATACACTTGGCTACCACTGTCTGGCTATGTGCCAGGGTAAAGCTACATAGACCATGTTTATTCGTCGTCAGCATCGGTGGCGCAGGTTGGATATACTGAGGGACTGTTTGGCCAATACTGATCGGAGAATCATGGGGCTGGTCTCATTCTCTTCCCAAGATCTTATTCTACATAAAGAGACCGCAATCTCATAAAAGTCTCATAAAGACTACTCACAAGCCACATGCAAGTGAGAAACGCTGGAGCTCTGGAAAAATTATTCCTAAAAAAGTCTTTGACGTGGACGTTCATCGACATTTTTTCCAATGCTGGAATGATTGTAAGACTATAAACTCATACTGGTTAGCTCCATTGGACACCTGCCGTCATTTCGCAACCTATTTTTATCTTGCTTTGTTTTATCTTAAGTCTGCTAGGATAAATAACAGGTAACGAGTCACCATTGTGAGTTCACCTGTTGTGTTAGCACTCCTGTTACAAAAGAGGGGATCGTTTTTGCTGTACGATAGCTAGCACAAAATGCTAGAATCGTGAGATTTCACGCTTTCAGCCTGTGTGTTGCATGGTCAGTTTGATTTAAAATGTCACTCTACAAACATGAACAAAACTTGATGAAGGTGAAAAATTTACTGTGGGCGTGCCAGTACTTTTTAAGTGTTTAACAGGTTAGCTAGCTGGCTGGCTAACGTAAATGTTGGTGCTGCCATATTAAGGGAAGGATAACCGAACAATGATATACCTCATGGAGGAATAAATTACACGTGTGGAGCCATCGGTTTCACTTGACTCGGAAGAGAAAATCTTTATTTCCGTTGGAACATATTAACTAAATAGCACAGTTTCTTTTGAAACCAGAAGAACTCACACTGCTGAGTAAACTTTTCTTGTTGGGGGATAAAGCCTCTCGGCACTCCTGTAATAACCTCAGACATATTGGCAAGTAGAACTGCTGCTGATGCGTGCGCTTAACCAAACACTGCCTCATAACAAAAAAAAAGGACACTGGTGCTTGGAAAAATAATTCAGAGAGCAGTAAAGCAGTCAGACAATAGTGATTTGGTGTTGGCGCTGAGTGCATTGATCGTAATAGCCAGCAGTTACAGGAAAAGAGCCTTGTCAGCAGGAAGCCAGCTGTTCGTGGGCAGGTGGTGGGTCCACTACATTGGATTCCTGACAGATTTCTCCACACCTGACTGAGCTCAAAGGCACAGTAGCAGCTAGAAGAGTGTACAAGAGGACATTTGGTCCATTTCAACCATTAAGACAGCAGTTAGCACATGTTTGTGCATTGTGAATGCGCTAAACAAACTCATACCACTTGAGACATGAGCCTGATTGATCGCATTTAGTTCTATCAGCTAACTTTTTTTCTGGGCATCTGTTGTGGCTGAGGAGTTTCTCTGAGATGCAATAAATATGAGCTTTTTATCTAAGATGAATGAGTGATTTGTTTTTGAAGATTGTTAGTAAAAGTTATTTTTCTGAAGGTAGGAGATATTCTGATTATGATTTTATACCTAATTCAGATTCCACTTGATAGTAAGGATTGTTTTCTCCAGTAGTGGGGTGGATTTAAAAAAAATGGTGTTGATATTCTATCTGATTTTATCTATCAGCAGGATTTTTAATTCTTCAAAATGTTTTGAAAGGTAAAACAAAAAACTTCCTATCATGGGATTCTTTCGATGGTACCTCAGGTTTTTGTTTTGTTTTTTGTTTTCGATTCTATTTACCAAAGCAAATGTCATTTGCAGGAAATAGTTAAGTGACTGATATTAGTCATAAGTAATTTAACTTTAACTTTAACTCAGTAAAAGAGATATGCAGAACCAAATGTGTCAAATGCAGAGCCGAATGTGTCAAATGTGTATTTTTATATTAGGGTGACTGTATACCAGGCAACTGTGGTGAAGTGTCGATGGCATCAAAGTGAGAAACACGGTCAGAAATGTATCAAAGTGGGGCATCATGGTGACTCATACCACATGATCGCGACATCCTGGGTTCGAATCCGGCCCGGGACCTATGTCATTTCCTGTCTTTCTCTACTTCCCCTCGGGGATTAATAAAGTACCTACCTACCTACCTACCCTAAAGCAACACTGTTGAGGCAACTCCTTAGGCCCTGTTACTGCCTTCAGCCTGTTTTCACTGTTTGACTGTTGCCACGACTTACTGGAAAGTTGTCCTAATATATGATTCTAATGTTATATCTTCACAGGTTCACATATACTTAACAGCAGAGAGAGAGAGCGAGAGCGAGAGAGAAGCAATGTGTCATCTGCATAAAGACTAATCTTAAGCTTAGTTAGCTTTCTTTTTGATCTTCATTTGAATCTTTTGGAGTCTAGGCTGTTGGTCAGGACCTTAGAAATTAGTTTAATGTCCACCACAAGTGGACTGCATGGTTGGTAGCTTGAGCAGTGAATAAGGCAGTGTTGGGCACAATCTCAATTTGCATGGCATTGCCTATACTCTCACGTTCTGAGAAATTTTGTTGGGATTACAGATACCTCTGTTAATTGTCTTATTTCTTATCTCACTGATAGACATTTCTCTGTTGGCCTGGGTTTCATTTGCTTATTTCAGTGATGTTTTGTATTCGCTTATAGCTGTTTTATTTTATGTAAAGCACTTGTTTTGAAAGTTTGAAAGTTTATTATTTTTAATATTATGTGTTAGTGGGCCTAGTGCTGAGTCAACCAGCAATTGTACAAAGCTGCTGTAACTATGATCTCACTGAGGCCTGTAGACATTAGCAAGGGGTGTGATAATGAACTGGTAACCTGTTTTCTCCCTACTAGTAACAAATAACTTACTTGACAATTTGGATGTAACATGCTACCCTGGCCTTACAGGGCTTGAAGGTAACCTTTAAAAATGGTTGCCAGGCTTGGCAACCAGGCATCAGCTTTTGGTTGCCGAAATGGACAATATGGTTGCCATGTTTTATACGGCCTATATTTGGCGCAATGAATGTCATATGTAACTATACCACACATTTTAATAATGAAACAATGAGATAAAGAATGTTTAAACCATTTATTACATAAACACTTTTGTCTTTGTTTTAACAGTTACTTTACAGCAATTGAAACTGTAAGAGTTTTAACTTAGGCAGGTGACAGTTGATTGCCGGATGTGTTCCACAATGCATGGAGTCAGCCTGCAGAAATCAGATATGAAACAGTGTAAAAATTAATCCTACACAATAAATTAAAAATGTAAAAGTAAACTAGGTGTGCATATCTCTTTTAGCTACAATACAAGGCTATTACATAGGCTATTGGTACAAAACACTTATTATAAATATCTCTCCCTCACTCGCACACGCACACACACAGAGAGAGAGAGAGCAGGTAGACTCACTAATGAAAAAAACTCAACAACCAAATAAAATGTTGACTTTTAGTTAAAACAAAATTTGATTTTCCAGTTTTGTATGTTTTTATTTATTGTTATATATTAAAAAAAATTAAAAAATACTGCACAGGTGGTTACCAAAGGTGGCAACCAGAGGCCACGAAACGGTTGCCAATTGACTCAATCTGGTTGCCGAGGGCAACCGGGCAACCGTTACTGTCGAGCCCTGCCTTAGTGTTTCTGTAACATAATGCAATAATATCCTTCTTTTTCTTTTTTTTCCCCCAGGGTTTCTTATTCTGTGCATGTCTCCGATGACTATCCAGGTAAGGACTAATACACTGCAATCTTGTTGTATGTCCATTCTTTTACATCAGATTCTATAACATCATGGAAAATTCAGCAACATAACATTTTTGTAAAGCTTTTGGTTTCTTATCCAAGACACTCAACTCCCAGCTGCAGTCACTCTGGCTTCATTTGATTATTGACTCTATTTCCATGTATTGCTTACCTTAGTCCCTTCCTACATTAGGCTTGTTACGTGGCTGGGATGCCAGGCCCGGTATGGTTACTGTCAGAGAGTGCCAGCCAGCCCCCAAAGTCAAAGCACATGTCGTCAAGTTTTATAAAATCATACTCCATTCCAGTGCTGTGCCAACCACATTCATTTATTTAGATCTTAATTCACTCAATGACTTATTACTACAGTGGCAAGAAAGCTACTTTAGGATATGCCATGTATGGAACATAATATCAATTGATGATTACTTCTCTAGTTTAGCTGAATCAGGGGGCATTATGGGTAAGTCTTTAATGGGGAATTCCGGTATTTTTAAACCTGGGCTCTATGTGTACAAATGTGTCATTTATACTGCAAAATAGGTACAAAAAGTTTTGGAATTGCTCCGGTAGATCGCCTCAGTCGGCAGTCGCGAAACGGGTTGCTATGGCTGCAACGTAATCTGCAGGGGCAAGTGCGCCGATCAAAGTGCGTCCACTAAAAGTGCTTGTTTTTGCCACTGACAGGCTCAGATTGTTATTGGAAGTGTCTGACAACATTACGGAAAGGATCGCTACAGAGATAGACCTTTTTTTGACTGCCGGCTGAGGCTAATCTACCGGAGCAATTCCAAAACTTTTTTGCCAACTGGCCCGATATAAACACACCTGACATCACAGCAATATAGCAGCGCACACCGTGAACAGTAAACACAATTCCCTTTGCATCAATTTTTACTTCATATGTCGTTTTTGTCATGAAAACATGTTGAAACAAATTGTAGTTTACATTTGTAACGTCATTTGGTTGATTTTGTGCTCAGCGTTACGAGATAGAAGTCTTTACTAGCATGTGGTACTAGCCTACTAACGTTAACGTTACTAGTTCACTGATATGCGCCGTTTCTCTTCTCACTAATGGCGGTTCTACTTCGGGGTAGAACCCTATTGAGTTTGTGCCGGTTTAGTATTCTTTGTTGTCTTATGTCGTTTTTCAAATTTCTAAAACCATGAAACCTGGCCCAATAACTGGAAATGATGTGCAAATGCTCCCCAAGAAACATGAGCCCAATCGGCCAGATGGTGGGGCTGTAATTAGGCCCAAAAGCGCGATTTTGGAAAGGCCACGCCCCTCACACCGTGACTCCGATTGACTTGAAATTTGACACACAAGTCCAGCTCAAGGTGCTCTACAAAAAGGCCTCAAGAACCACTAAAGTCCACCTGACTAGATTTTCCGCCATTTAGATTTTTTTGAAAAACACATTTTTGACATCTCCTCTCCAAGTCCGATTGCTACCAAATTTTCTGTGGACTTCAAAAGGGGCGTGGCTCAGCACATAAATAGAACAAAGTCAACAACCGTTGGGCCAATCATCACAAAATTTGCAGAATATGTCCACATAAGTACCTGAAACATAACCTGAAAGTTTCATTGAAATCAACCACTAGAGGGCGCTACAAAAATGGGTGTGGCATAACACAAATCAGACTATCAGAAATTGTTTGTCCAATCATTACGAAACTCGCAGGATATGTTTAATAACATATTTTGAAATCGCTCAATAGGGGGCGCCACCAGTTCCAAACATATGCATGGACCTGGTGCAAATTTGGCCTTAAATCAATGACTATCCAAACATCACCAAACTTGGTGGACATTTTTAATTAAGCTGTTGAAACATGTCCGCAAAATGTTTTTGAAATTGACCAATATGGGGTGACGCCGTTGTCGATCAAGGGCATGGGCCTGGCGCAAATTGTGCCATAAATCAATGAGTTTGTCAAATCATCACATAACTTGGTAGATATTTATGTCGAACTAAGTTTGAAAATTATCTTAAAAATGGCTTATAGGGGTGCCGCAAATCTTTTCCATGTGGTCTCACAGTATAGTATTTTTCTGGGGCTTTTATTTTTAAACTGAACTTTGTTGTTTGAGAATGGAAGCCTCTGTCCTAGTGGCCTTGCTTACTTAAACATGCAGTTAACTGCATATATTTGTTTGTGGAATTTATCTTCTGTCACTCTGCATGCAGTTTGCAGTAACAAAACGGTTTGAACCGCAAATCGCCGCTTGCGGCTATATATATTGCATTGATGTCAGGCCAAGTTTGTAGCATAAAATTAGGAGCAGTAAATTAGCTAATGTGTCCCATCTGCTGTGTTGAATACACATCACATACATGAAAGGTAGAACATCACACATCATTTCGTTAAAAGTTGTAATTTAAGTTTTTATGAAATCTTTTGTCCACAGTAAAATGTTAAACTTTTTAAACTAGTGGCAAAACTCCTTCAAACTGTCTCTTACTTGTAGTATAAACATTATGGGCTCTATTTTCATGAATCAGTGGTGCATGGCACAAAACACATTCAAAGGTGTACAATGCGAGTGTACAGGGCGTGGTGACTGGTTTTTAGTAATTTCATGGTGCACTTGGTGCAGGGTTGGAATAGAAGGAATACATTATCAGTAGGTGTGATTGGTCTGGCTTCCATCTTGACCAATCAAATCACCTATTTTCCTCCCCTTTCAAAGCAGGGTGGTTGCTGCCACGGCGCTCTTACAATTTAGTGATGGAAGAGAACAGTCTGAAGCGGTTCTGCCACAAAAGCTTCTCCCAAGTGGAAATAAAAATAAATAGTTAAATGAAATCAAGCGAAGAGCCAAACAAAAGTTTGTGGCAAACCGTAGGGCTAGTTTGGCTACAGGAGGGTGACCATTCACCAGCCAGTCCCTAACATCTATAGAGAATGCGGCCACTTCCACAATCCCCACTGAATGTGTGGAAGGTTTTGGGGGGGATAGAGTTTGGTGTATCGGGCGGGAAATTGTAAATTCCTTATTATCTAATATTTAAAAGGTCAAGTTATTCTGTGTACCATAACATCCAGGTGATAATGTGGGATCGTATTATGAAGGCATCACGCCTAGTTAACCAATCAGTGAGCCTTTTATGAAGAAAAAACCTTTATGGAGATATTAAAATTCCCTTCACTGTTCATGCATCATGGTGCATACTGACAGCTCAGCATTCACACCACAGCCACATGTAGTGAGGATGAAAACTTGTATTTTGTGTTTTCCTGCTTGAGGGATTTATATCTATATTATTTTATATATTATTTATATTATATATATGTGTAAGCTGTCAATTATAGTTCTTCGAAAGAAAATCGGAATCGGCAGGTCAGACTTTTAAAAAAACGGAAATCGGTATCGGCCAAGAACATTGCAATCGGTGCATCTCTAATAAAAATAGATGAACACAATGTGATTTAACAAGTGACACTCAAAAAACTTAACATATTGCTCAAACATTAACAGCCTAAGTTGGAAAAAGTATGTGAACCTCTAGGATAATGACTTCTTTGAAAGGGGGCAATTGAAGTCAGGTGATCCAATCAGTTAGATGACATTCAGGTGTGGGTTAGAGGTGTCCTGTCACCCCACAAGGTTTGGTTACGAGCAGAGTCTGAAAAAAAAAAAAAAAATAGATGTTGAAATATAATATGCCCCTGTCTAAAGAACTTTCCGGACCTCCAGAGAAGAGTTGTTGAGACTCATAAGGGTGGAAAAGGCTACAAAATATTTTTTTGCAAAGGCCTCCGTTAGACTACAGTCAGACAGATTGTATACAAATGGAGAAAAAACAGTTTGGAAGAGAAAACCATACCAACAGCAAAATCTCATTCCAACAATGAAGCATGATGGAGGGAGCATCATGATGTGGGGCTGCTTTGCTGCCTCAGGGCCTGGAAGGCTTGCAATCATTGAATGAACAATGAAGTCTACAGGGGAATATTAGGTTGTTCAGGTCTAATCAGCAACTACAGGAAACGATTGGTTGAGGTTATTCCTGCTAAAGAAGATTCCACCAGTTACTAAATCTCATGGTTCATATACTTTTTCCAATCCAAGCTGTTAACATTTCAACAGTATGTTCAATAAAGATAAATAAAAGTAAAATATGTTATTTGTTAAATCATTATGTTTCTATTTTTTATGATTTATACCTCTTTCACACACAAATCCCGGGATTTACACGGATTATTGAACACGGGTCATTCCCGCGTTGGACCCATTCAGACCAAACTACTGTCCCAGGTTTATCCCGGGTTGTCGACCATTCAGACCAGACTGCACCCAGGAATAACCCGGGTCGTTGCTCCGGTGTTAAAGGGGTATTAGATGATGATCAGACCATATTTAGGACCCATTTATACAGGAATGAAGGTAATTCAAAAGGATTCCCAAACTTTTTCTGATAACTGTAGGTGTAGTCAAGCTCACGGTGCATCAGCAAACTACCAAGCAGGCGCAGGTGAAAAAAACAACAACATGCGTGCGTCTGATGAAAATGCTACTTCACCCACGCAAAAAAACCTTTTATTTTATAAAATGTTTTAATTGTCCAGGAGTTTTGCCATGTTTTCTGTGGGCTACCTGGTCACCAACAACACACAGCTGTGTAAAAGCTTTTTAGTTATTTAAGTATTTATGACGGTGTTTATGTAAATGCCACGGTGCCCTCTTACATGCTCATTTTCTATTCAATTTAAGTCTAATTATTGTCATGCAATGCTTTGTTTATTCACAGTAAGTCAACTTCATGCTTGTTTAAAAGTCCCTTTTTTCATTGCAGACAATACATATGTATCAAACTCTGAAAATGATGACGAAGTTTTAATCACAACAGATCCAATTCCTGTAATTTTCCATCGAATTGCAACAGGTAAGCTTGTACACTCAAATGTGTGTCACCTTTGGAATGCTGCTGTACTCTTGGAATGCTAATGTACTGTGGAGGTTTAGGTGTGTATAGAGTATTTGGGCTGAAAAGTTTTGTTTTCCACTACATGCCTATATATATTGATAGTAGCTATGGCAACGTATCCATTGGGATTGACCCTTTCTTAATTTCAAGGGGGGGATTTAGTGATTTAACCTGTGGCTCACACCAGAAGTGGAATGGATGCGTAGTGGAAGTTTTGTCAACATCATTAGAAGACATTAGAAGTCTATTTCTACGCGTGGCCCAGAAACCTTCATTTTTCAAAGTTGTCTTTGTATAGCTCACTGCATTTTTCCACTTCAAACTTTATATTGTCCATCTACTTTACTTTCTCCACAGACTTTCTCACACATCAAAGCGTCACATGGATTTGTTAAGGATTATTTTTCAGCCTGTGTTGTGACTTCTGATTGGGCAATCTTTGCACAAGCCTATTAGACCTACAGTTCTGGCCAAGATTGTTTTTTTTTTAATGCAGATAATTTCATTTTATGCAGATAATGTACAATATCTTCTGAAATAATTGGCAACTCTTCACACATTCATCCGTTTTATTCAATAGCACATGATCAAACTGTTGCAATGTCACGGGTTGGACCCAAATGCAGAGCCGAACTAATGATTTATTGAGGGGAAAACCCGGGCGGTAGGCTGGAGCGGAGGCAGGGGAAGGAGCAGGAGGCGGAAGCAGGGAGAAGCCGGGGAAACCGATGGTGGATGCGGCTGGCAAGGCAAGCAGGTGGTGAACAGGCAGGTAGACAGACAGGCAGGCTGGCAAACGGAGAGACGAGATGATGGGCTGGGTTGCAGGCAATGATCCTGAGGCAGAGGAGAGTAAAGTTAGCGAGACGTAGAGAAACAAGAGATAACTAGAACACACAATTCTAGGAGCCGGAGACGAGGAATACCACAGTGGCTGAATCAATGATCTGGCGATGAGTGGGAGGAAAGCCGGGGTATTAGTACTGGTGGTGATGAGTAGATGGATGGCAGGTGTGCGGGGTAGAGCAGGTGAGCGGGAGATGGTGATGAGCCGAGGAGGAGCCGGAGTCTGAAGCCACGCCCGCCAACACAAAACACACAGACAGACAGAGACAGACAGGTAGAGACACAAGGGGAACACTAGAGGCACAGCTGAGACCGTGACACAAACAATAAGAATACAAATATAAAAATAATCTTTTATGGATTTTGTGACTATGCCTGTGATAATTGGCACCCATTTCCAATACTTTGCACAGCTGTTGGCAATTATGACTGCTTCCAAACGCTTCTTGTAGCCATAAATAAGCCTCCTACAGCTTTCTGCTGGCAGTTTCTCCCACTCTTCAATTGCAACCCACTTACGTTCTCTTTCTAATGTTTAAAGGATTCTTTTGACCAACTGCGCATTTCAGGTCTTGGCATAAATTCTCAATGGGATTGAGATATGGACTTATCGCTAGCTACTCCAGAACAAATCAACATTTTCCATTGAACCTTCTGTTGAATGCTTTTGGATGTGTTTTTTAGGTCATTGTCCTGCTGGAAGACCCATGACCTTCTATTGACACCCAGTTTTCTGATACTGGTTAACACATTTCACTCTAAAAATGCCTTGGTAATCTTTTGATGTCATGATGCCTTTTAATACGTTCAAGGCTTCTATTACCCGGCAAAATACAGCAAAGCATGTATTTTACTGTAGGGTTCTTTTCTTTAAAAGTTTAATTTCGTCATCTGTAAATAAAGTGCTGATCTGCATTCTGCATCTGTCCACAGAACATTCTCTAATTTTTTGCCTTTATTTCACAGTTAGCAGTAGAGAGAGATAGGAAACATTGGGTCAGAGGAGGCATGACATGCGAAAAAGGTCCCGATTTGAACCCAGGACATCACGGTTACATGACCACTAAGCCACCACGACGCCCCAAATTAAGGCTTATTGTGTTTCTCTTTCAGCAGTGGGGTCTTTGACCGGAAAGCCCTTGTTGGTTCAGTGTCTTGTGTATGGTACGGGCTGAAACCATTTCCCCAGACCTCTCCAGGTCAGCCTTGACATCTTTCGATGTCATGCAGAATTTTTTTTTAAATTGCTTGCAGATCTGAGATCAGTTTTCCTCTTACCACCACGTCCTGTGAGATTCTTAACAATTCCATGAGCAGCAAGCACCAAGGTCTCTAGAGATGGCCTTATAGCCTTGTGAATGCCGATGTTTGGTGAGAATCGTTTTTCTGACATCCTCAGGCAGCTCTTTTCTCTTTTCACCATTTTCAAAGACGATCAGGGAAGCAGAATAGACTGTTTTATCACTTTAAATATAATCACCGGTTCTTTTATACCTGTCACAGGTGAGTTGAATTACATTGCAAAGTAGAATCTATTTCCTCCACCCAAATCCTCCACAAAAATTTAATTGTTCAAAAGGGCGCCAATAATCATGGCCATGACCACATTTCAATTTTGAAACCATAAAACATTTTTTACTACGTGTCCATTCTGCTTCTGGTGTGAACCAAACTTTAATGCATCCTGTTTTGATCCCAGCCTCCTCCTCTTACTTCTAGCAGCAACATGCAGGTGCACAATCAGCTGACTGATTTCCTTGACATGTTAACAAAAGTCTGTTAACAGAGTGACATCTGCTAAGCAGACAAATGCAATAGGTTTGTCAGAGCTTTACAGAGTAACAAAGTACATGAGAAAACAAATTTAATGATGAGTTGTGAGCTTATGTTAATGTGCTTGCGATTTTCATTGATGACCAGTTTACGTGAGCTAGTGGATTATTATTTTTGGGCCATTTTTGCCTTCATTAATAGACAATAGAGAGAGACAGGAAAGATTTGGAAAGAAAAGAGGGATGACATGCGACAAAGGTCCTGGGCCAAACCCAGTTTGTTGCGGTTACATGGTACACGCCTTAGACCACTCAGCCACCAGGACTATGTCCATAATGACTTTGTAGCTAGTTTAGTGGAGTATGTAACTGAATTGAATCTGATTGAATCATTAACCCCATCACACATTAACAAAATGTATGTTGACCATTTTGACTCCCAAAATCTGTTGTGGGTGGCCAAGCTGAGGCTAAAATTGAGTTTCAAACAATAGTACCTTTGCACACTTGGGCCCCGTTCCTCGTATATTGTTTAATTAATTCAGGCTAATATGATGCCAACCATTTGAAATTATTTTGCTAATCCATATCCGGCTAACTCCATTCCTCAAATGCAAGTGGCCGATTGATTTGTTAAATATGCCCCCATTTTGGAATAAAGGGAACATGAGTAGACAGTCGAAACCATTATCAGCACTCATACAATTGGCCGGCATGGTTAAACAGCGAGCAACTTTTGTACTGCAGTTGAGCACAGGGTGGAAAATGAATTTGTTCATCCACTAGCCACAATTTGTACTAGCCACTTTTTTAAATGTTGAAGGCTACATATGATAAAAAAAAAACAAACAAGCAACACGTTATAGGCTGTAGTTAATGTATTAATTTGAGTATGATGGAATGGTTAAAGGAGATAATATTGACAATATGACAAAAAGACCTTGCTAAATCTAAAATGAACACATTCAAGAGAGCACAAAGCCGAACTGAATTGCTTTAAATGTTACTAAAAATCTTGCCTTGCTTGTCATGTTACCGATTCTCATTGAAATATCACTCTTTTTTTTTTTCTTCATGCCCTAATGTCTCCTCTTTTGCTTGCTGCAACACACTACCTCTCTTATTACCTGTGTCTGCTGGCCTCATAACTCTAACAATATATCACCATATTGTGCTTCCATATTGACGGTCTTATCTAGCCTCTGAGCAGACAAGCTTAACTGATGTAGTATGGTGGTGAGGCTGCCTATTTAATGTTTACCTTGATATAACGATTTCATATCAAAACGATTTAATTTTAAACTACATTACTAAGCATGGTGTTTAAGAGTGGTCGTGGAAGAAGAACGGTATATCGAACTGAAACAGCATTACATTAGCATCACTGTGGGAGTGCGATTCATAAAGGGTCTGCTAGCTGGTGATGCTTTTCCCCAGTTTGGGCAAACTGTTCACCTGTGGCTGGTGGACCTAACAAATTTACCAGCCTGCTCAAAATCACCCACATTTGGAGTGTGGGGGATGTTAATGTCCTACCCTGCTTGAGAAACATAACTGAAGGAACAATGAAGAACAAAAACATGTCTTAACTATAAAATGCAACACTGCCAAATCCTCTAAAATGAGAAAGCAATTATGGCAGAAAATTGCAGATAAAGTAAATGCGTAAGTACGCTATTTACAATTGTAGCTATAGCTCATATTGCAGTCTAGTTACCTATATAGGTATTTAGCTCTTTCATTGTGGAAATTATTCAAAATGGCAGGATATGATTTTCTTGCCTGTAATGAGCCCACAGTCTATGATTTCTTTTGACTTCCATCCTCAGAGCCGGTGGCACTAGCCCAAAGAGGACGTGGGAACAAGTCAAAATTAAATATAAAAATATTCGTCAGACTGGTAAACTGTAAATAATCCCTTCTCGACTAAACCTGTGTATTTCAAACACCAACGGATCTTGGCGATCTCTCAATACACGTTCTCTTCTAAAAGCTTGTCGAAGCTAGTGCAGGTTTGAACTTGAGGAGCTGTTGCTTTGGTGACATATTGTCAACAAACTTATCCAGCTAATTCAGTTATCCATATATGAAGAACGGGGCCCTGGATATTTTAGGTACATGTAGAAGACTTAATAGCCTATAAAACGTGAACAAATCTCCACTGTCACTTGAAATTAAAATTTTAAAATTGTATTTTGAAGTTAAATACGCTGTGGTCCTATGGCTATTATCAATTAATATTTCAATTGCAAATATAAGATTCAATGTGCAAAAGTTAGCCTACAGTATATGCACTTCTGTAGGCTGAAGGTGATATTTGCATATGAAGATAATGAACTTTTGTACTTTTGTAACTTTGTACTTATATAACTTTGTACTTTTATATTTGTTCTTAGCACTAGCGTAGGGTGCCAGAGAGGCATAAGAATTTCATTGCCAACTTTTGCTTTTTTGTGAATGTTTGTGCATATGATAATAAAAACCTTGAACCTTGAACCTTGAAGATATCCTAAAGAAAGAACATGCACTAAATAAATATGATATACTTTCATTGTTAATCTAACAAAACTGGTTTATTTTCCCTGTGTGCAAAAATATGTGAGCTCTTTCAATCAATAACTTGTGGTACCTCCTTTAGCAGCAATGACTTGGAATAAACGTCTCCTATAGCTGCTGATCAGTATGAGCATGCGTATCATCTAAGGCTTGGTGCTGAATTCTCTATAAATTGTGTCATTAATATACTGTCATGTCTGCGCCTGTCTCCCAATGTCAGCGTTTGTTCTTGTTGTTCTCTCTTCAAAATTTCCTTATCTAACATCTCATCCTGAAAAGTAGCAAGTGAGGGAATTATAATGTCACAAAACTGTGAGTGTTGCTGTTTTGAATTAACCTGTCTCCTTATTATGGATTTTCAACAGAGATAAGGCTAAGGAATGATGCCACTAGCTGCCTGTCCATCAAGTCCAAATTTCAGCTAGACAAAAGCCAGGTAAGATTGACAGTTGATTGACAGAGGTTGCATTACCATTATGCAGAAACCATGTATGGTGGCTTGTGTCAGTATCTAATGATAAATCCAAGCTTCTAATGTACTCATATTAGTACTCATAGTTGAAACTGACCTTGGTTCAGTTAGATCTGTACTAATTCTTGTTGTATTCAGTGTCATTATGCCATAGAGGAAGATTCAGAGGGGGACAATGACTCTGAGGAGTTCTACTATGGAGGTCAGGTAAGAAAGATCACCTCTACTTCAATAGAGTACTGAGATACTATTCATGGAATCTAATAATAATAAGCCATTTTGTACTTTTCTCATCTACTAATTTGTGTCACTAATCTGTTATATATTTTTCTCTGTGTTTGCTATAAAACTGGCTAATATTTAAAGGACAAATCCATCCTAAAACACTTTAAGAACAGCTTGTTGCAATGCACCTTGTATTTCTGGGTCCATTTTGTTGTTTGCCAGTGCCAGTTGTTTGTCATTGCTCTCTGCAGTTGCACGTAAAAAACGGAGTGAAGTTAGCTTGATATTGGATATTCAGTGGCTATTTGTATTTTCCGCCTTCAATAACCTGTGCAGGAAAAGCACATTGATGAATACACCGATCAGCCACAACATTAAAACCACTGACAGGTGAAGTGAATAACATCGATTATCTCGTTACAATGGCACCTGTCAAGGGGTGCGATATATTGGGAAGCAAGTGAACAGTCATTTCTTGAAGTTGATGTGTTGGAAGCAGGAAAAATGGGCAAGGATCTGAGCGACTTTGACAAGGGCCAAATTGTGATGGCTAGACGACTGGGTCAGAGCATCTCCAAAACAGCAGGTCTTGTGGGGTGTTCCCGGTATGCAGTGGTTAGTACATACCAAAAGTGGTCCAAGGAAGGACAACCGGTGAACCGGCGACAGGGTCATGGGCGCCTAAGGCTCATTGATGCGCGTGGGGAGGGAACGGTAGCCCGTCTGGTCCGATCCCACAGAAGAGCTACTGTAGCAGAAATTGCTGAAAAAGTTAATGCTGGCTATGATAGAAAGGAATCAGAACACACAGTGCATCGCAGCTTGCTGTGTATGGGGCTGCGTAGCCGCAGACCGGTCAGAGTGCGCATGCTGACCCCTGTCCACTGCCAAAAGTGCCTACAATGGGCACGTGAGCGTCAGAACTGCACCATGGAGCAATGGAAGAAGGTGGCCTGGTCTGATGAATCACGTTTTCTTTTACATCATGTGGACAGCCAGGTGCGTGTGCGTCGTTTACCTGGGGAAGAGATGGTACCAGGATGCACTATGGGAAAAAGGCAAGCCTGCGGGGGCAGTGTGATGCTCTGGGAAATGTTCTGCTGGGAAACCTTGGGTCCTGGCATTCATGTGGATGTTACTTTGACACGTACCACCTACCTAAACATTGTTGCAGACCAAGTACACCCCTTCATGGCAATGGTATTCCCTGATGGCAGTGGCCTCTCTAAGCAGGATAATGTGCCCTGCCACACAGCAAAAATTGTTCAGGAATGGTTTGAGGAACATGACAAAGAGTTCAAGGTGTTGACTTGGCCAAATTCCCCGGAAAAACAAGTTCGATCCATGGAGGCCCCACCTTGCAACTTACAGGATTTAAAGGATCTGCTGCTAACGTCTTGGTGCCAGATTCCACAGGACACCTTCAGAGGTCTTGTGGAGTCCATGCCTCGACGGGTCAGAGCCGTTTTGGCGGCACGAGGGGGACATATGTTGTAGGCTAAACATAGATGTATGCCAACATTAGCTAGTAGTACTTCTACAAATGTTTCATGAAGTTGATGTCATTTAAAGTCATTATGACAAATATCACATACAGCTCTGGAAAAAATTAAGAGACCACTCCAAATCTTTCTTAAATCAGCGTCTCTACATGTATGGCAGCCATTCCATTCCAGTGTCTGTTGAATTCCAACACAGGCACAACTCATGTCAGTAGTGTATAGAATAAAACAAAAATGTTCATTTTACTCAAACACATACCTATAAATAGTAAAACCAGAGAAACTGGTAATTTGGAGTGGTCTCTTAATTTTTTCCAGAGCTGTATTTAACAGTGTTCTACATTGCATTTATCAGCACTTTTCTTTAGTGCAGCCACAGTTTCTCTGTCTGCCATTGCGGGTTGGAATGAGATACAGCTGAGGAGATTACATTACGAGAGACAGGACTGATAGACATGTGTAGGGTGACTCCAGAAGAGGGCGGTAATACAATATGAAAATGCATGTCAACTGCCAATAAACTACAAGAAGAAGGTTACGTAGCAGCAATGCATTTTGGGGCATCTTGGTGCATTGAGTAACGTTGTTCGCATTCTCAGTTATTTTTGCCAATGTAGTATACATCCGGGACTATGTACATGAAACACACTATATACTCATTTGATGTCACAAATAGATTTTTTAATCCCCGTCAGGAAATTCTGGGGTTGCAGCAGCATAATAGTATCACAAAAAACAGAATGTACAAAATACAAAGGCCTAAATACTAAATACTAGGATACTAGATGACATAGAGCCAGGATGTACAGCGGCTGGCAGGAAAGACTTCCTGTAGCACTCTCTCCCTATCACACCGTGGTGGGATCAGTCTATGGCTGAATAAGCTCCGCTGCTTCATAACCATGGCATGGAGGGGGTGGGAAACATTATCCATGATGGCCAGCAGTTTGGCCAGCATCCTTCTCTCTGTCACCTTCTCCAGGGTGTCAAGGTTAATCCCCACGACAGAGCCAGCCTTCCTGATCAGTTCCTTCAATCTGTTGGCATCCTTGGCCCTAGTGTCGGTGCCCCAACACCACCGCCAAGATGACACTGGCCACAGCCGACTGGTAGAACATATGCAGCATGCATATGAGAACTGCATATGTTGAAGGACCTGAGCCTCCTCAGGAAGTAGAGTTGGCTCTGGCCTTTCTTGTACAGTGCCTCGGTGTTGCCGGCCCATTCCAGTTTGTTGTTCTGGTGAACTCCCAGAACAACAGGACCCAACAGTCTCCACATCCATCCCCTGGATGGAGCCCGGGTTGGCTGGGCTCTAGTCCTCCTGAAGTCCACCACCATCTCCTTTTGTTTTGGTGACGTTGAGCTGTAGGTGGTTCTGCTCACACCACACCACAAAGTCCTTCACCAGGTCTCTGTACTTCTCCTGTCCTCCCCTGATGCACCCAACTATTGCAGAGTCATCTGAGTACTTCTCCAGATGGCATGTTTCAGAGTTGTACCGAAAGTCTGAGGTGTAGCAGGGGGAACAGGAAGGGGGGGAGGACAGTTCCCTGTGGGGTCCCTGTGTTACTCATTGCCCGATCTGACACACAGCTCCATAGCCGCACAAATTGTGTTCTGCCAGTCAGGTAGTCAGTCACCCAGGAAACCACAGGTGCCTCCATCCTCCTCATCTTCTCACCCAGCAGAAGGGGCTCTATGGTGTTGAAGGCACTCGAGAAGTCAAAGAACATGACCCTCACAATGCTTCCTGCTTTGTCCAGGTGAGAGTAGGCCCTAGCAGCAGGTAGATGATTGCATCATCCACTCCGATATGAGGATGGTAGGCGAACTGCAGGGGGTCCAGTGAAATACTCTCCAGCGGTCTGAGGTGAGCGAGGACTAGCCTTTCCATGGTCTTCATAATGTGGGATGTTAGTGCTACTGATCTGTAGTCGTTGAGTACTGTGGGGTGCCCCTTCTTGGGACCCAGGACCAGGCAGGATGTCTTCCACAGTACAGGGACCTTTTCCAGGCTCAGGCTCAGGTTGAACAGGTGCTGGAGTATTCCACACAGTATTCGGCACAGACCCTGAGCACCCTCGGGCTGATGCCATCGGGGCCTGCCACTTTGCCCTGGTGGAATCTCTTCAGCTCTCTCTTCACCAGCCAGTCCACGTAAGGAGGGGGAAGGGTGTGATACTGGGCTGTCCATAGGGGTGGGGGGAGCAGCAGTTGGGGCTGTGGGGCCGTGTGGCTCAGAGAGTTGGAGGAGGGGGTGGACCGGGCCATTGTCAAACCTGTTCGGCGAAATGTAAACAGTAACAATAATGGCGGCCATGAACTCTCTCGGCAGATAGTAGGGGCACAGGCTAACAGCTAACATTTCAATGTCTGGGCTACAGAAACGTTCCTTGACAGTAATGTGTCCAGGATGACACCATCTGTTGTTAACGAGAACGGCAAGCCCCCCTCCTTTCCGCTTACCGCTCGCTCTGGTATCTCAGTCTGATGTCCTCTATAGTCACTATTTGTGGGTTAGTACATTCTTTTGACATCTGAATTAGGCTTCTGTATGAATGCTAACTCTGAATTATGGTACAAAGGATTGCAACATCAAATCCTGTGTATTGGAAAATTAGCAGTTAGCAGTATTGAAGCATTTTAATATTAAAATTTTTGCTATTTCGCTGACACTTTTATCTTAAGTGCAACAGTGGAATAAGCTTATTCTAATAACTAGGTCACAGCAACCCATGGAGTACAAGATTCACAGTCACAATAGATATGAAAAAATATTCCTGTGTTCCTAGATTAATCTCTGCACAATTTTCTGGGCACATTGACTGGTAACAAGTCATACCGGGGCCAATTCTTTATGGCTCATATTACCATTAGGTCATGTCTTTGCGTGTAAACTTAATGGTAGACTTTCTTCTACTTTCTGAGACATTTTGCCAGTAAGATCCAATGTTGATGTGTTGATCTACTGCAAAGCCGTGAAATGCAAAATGATTACTACATCTGAGTGCGAATGTATTGTACCTTGTTGAATTTTGGTGCAATATGAAAATGCCATATTAGTAAATAGTATGAGTGCAACAGACTTGTCTCAGGACTTGCCCTCAGAGGACTCTGGGAGAACACTGTCCTAGATAATGAGACCACCAACCAATGTAAAAATTCTTGTATGCTACTCAAGAACACAACTCTCTCAAAGCCAGTAATCAGAAAAGAAGAACCACTTGAAACAGTGATGCCATCATGATGGTAAAGGTTAATGTGACATTAACATGGGGAATTTCCTGGCAATAAAGGTACATTTTTGGGTTCAAAACTGATACCGCTGCGGAATAATGCTTCTTTAGAAACAAACTTAAACATTATGTG
The DNA here is from genome assembly GCA_034670405.1 of Hoplostethus atlanticus. Classification (NCBI taxonomy): domain Eukaryota; kingdom Metazoa; phylum Chordata; class Actinopteri; order Trachichthyiformes; family Trachichthyidae; genus Hoplostethus; species Hoplostethus atlanticus. Next base: position 612,481 of record JAXDDX010000048.1, read on the forward strand.
GCTCCACCTTGCTAGAGCTGCTTCGCCCTCTTCAGTTCTCATCCTGTGAGACCTATCTTGTGCCTTTGACACTGTCAACCACCAGAAGCTCATTGGGGATCTCTGGATCTGCACTCTCCTACCTGTTGGACCATACTTATCAGGTATCATGGATAGGAATTCTGTATTAACAGTGCACCCTCTCCACTGGGGTCCCCCATGGCTTAGTCCCAGGCCCCTTCTCTCTCTGCACTAGATCGCTGGGACCTGTCATTACATACCACAACGTCTCCCACCATTGCTGTGCCAATTGACCATGATTTTCTTTCCCATTGTCTCAAAACGATCAAAACCCCCTTACTATTGGTAGCTTGCAATGTTGGTGATCTAGGAATTGAAGCTCATTAGATTCATTGGAAGTTGCTCTGGAATGGAAATATAAAATGCAAAATATTTCAGTCTTACATTCATTGTCTATGGAGCAGCTCCAGGTTTTACATACTGATTTCAAGTTCAAGGTTCAAGTCTCTGCTCTCTGGTTTCTGGCTTTAGGAGAGAGTTGCATATGTTCAGAATTTTTCATTGGAATATAGTTTATAAGAATTCAATTAATGAATTCTCTTATGTTGTTAAATTTGTTTCTTTGGCTGAAAAGGGTCTTATGAAGCAAACAATGTTGTTAGACATTACTCATTAATGTCTTCCTGTATGGGGCATGACATGAGTTATATCAACAGTCATTTAGTCATAGCTTTTTGAAACTTTTTCATCCCATCATAACACAAAATACAGGTCTGTATATTCTTGTGTTGCATGTAATAACATGTAAACAAACCTTTCACAAGATAGTGTTAGTCTGTCTATGAAGAGCTTTGTCAGTCATTTTGATGATAAATAATAGTCTCCAATCCCATGTTTTGCTATTCTGCGTCTATGCTGCCCTTTTGTTTGCATTTGGGTCAACAACTGGACTTTGTATTAATTATGCAAGAAATAGCCCCTGTTTACAAACAGAGGGTTAGTAGTTCATTGACAATATCAGTCTATGCCTACTATCAAAGAACACAGAGAGAAGGTTCATCAGATTTGGCGGCTGTAGGGTGGATTTATTCATTCCTAATCAATGAATAATGTATTATACTATATATTTTTTTCTTCTCTGAAATTGTACTGACCAGTGAAAGAGAATTGCACATGGCATATCTGTGGAACCAGCTAGTTGTGACAGGCTTTTGGTTAAAGCATATGGTTGTGTATGTTCTTTCTGCCATCACATATTCTTTCAACAGATTTTTCCCTCCCTCAATCATATTCTGTTAGAATGTTAGTTTTTGATTGGGTAAATTGTTAATTGATGATGTGGCATAATATTAGGCCTGCCTTAATGTCTGAGTTGGTGTTATTTCTGGGCAGAAAAGGGAAGAAAGAAAGAAAATATCTAAATTTTAGATATTTTAAGATAAAGAATGTACTGTAGCACTGGCTGGATTGAGATAGAATATCAGAATCGGCTATTCAGATATACAGTGTAAATCATAAGTAATGGGACAGTGAGGTGTAATTGGTTATTTGTAACTCATGAAATTTGTATTTCAAATCATCCATGTTGGAACAATATAATTTGTTGTGTTCTGGCCTCCCAATTTCAGGAGAGCATAACTTTTGGGTCAAACAAACTTTAAGCAAATTAAAGTTGTGTAAATTTAGTATTTGGTCACATTCCCCTTATATGCAATATCTACTTCAAGTCTGCCACCCATCAACATCTCCAGACTCTTGTTCCTTTGAGATGCCCTGCCATGGCTTAACTGCAGCCTATTCATGTTTTGATCTGAAATACAAATTTCATGCAGTACGCAGTAAAAATAACCAATTTTACTTGACTGTCCCAATACTGATGCGTTTCATTGTTTGTCCTCCTGGCGCAGGTCAGCATGCCGGCTGACTTGGTTGTCTCTTTGATAGGTGAACTTTGATGGCGAGCTCCACAAGCATCCCCAGTTGGAGGCAGATCTTCAGGCTGTGAGGGATTTGTACGGACCTCATGCAGTATCTCTCAGGTAAGGCCAGCATGACATGCCTCATCCATCTCTTCTCATATAATTACACACATTAAAACCAAGGAGATACCCAGTGCAGGCTTCAGACTTTTCATTATTGAACAGCTCTACTGGAGTGGTTGGGGGTTAAGTGCCTTGCTGAAGGGCACATCATCATCATCAGCAGTTGATGAGTGGTACCCTGTGATACCCATTCACTTGCCCCACACAGGTTTCCCAGCCAGTCTGAGGATTTAAACTAGCACCCTCCCAGTCACCAGCTGGCATTACTAAACTTCAGGCTACCAAGCCATATTCTTACCTTAGATAACAGGTAATTTTACAGGTCTGCTGTAAGGACTCTTAGAGGAAAAAGGTGATAAAGCCCTTGTGTAGCATCCTGGCATGATTCCAGGTTTCACCAGGTGGTTATGCCACTGACAACCTTTTATTAAGGTGTGGATATTGTTATGAACCTTTAGGCTACAATGTAGAAGTTTGAAGTTAAAATTGTTATTTTTAAATCTGTTCCTTTTTCTCACGATATGTTTGGCTGTCAAATATGTCATCCCTCTTGTCCTTGTGACATGCTGGGTATTCTTTTTGTTTGCCACCCCAGTAAAGGTAGCTGCTAGATATCCCACTAATACTAATGTCTCCCATGCTGTGTATCTGCTGTAGTAGATGGATAGGTCCGTTCTGTAAAGGTGCAATAGGCAAGCTATAAGTTTTATTGACCTTGTAATTACAACAACATTGACAGGTCTCTGGCACAACTTACAATGGCCTGTAATTGACGCAAATAATAAATACTCATTTTCACAAAAGGTGGCCTGTCCTGTCCAGGTCAGGGGTGAGCAGCTACCCCAAGTGGAGGAGTTCAGGTATCTTGGGGTCTTATTCACGTGTGAGGGTAAGAAGGATCGTGAGATTGACCACCAGTTAGGTGCAATTGCTGTAGTAATGCAGGCGTTGTATCGGACCATGGTGTGTGAAAGAGTTGAGCCATGAAGCAAAGCTCTTAAGTTACCCGTCAATCTTCGTCCCGACTCTCACCTGTGGAAATGAGGTTTGGGTATTGACTGAAAGAATGAGATTACGAAGTCATCATGTAAATTTTATGTTCTACTGGGCTGGGCTGCTATGCTTTCCCTGTTGCCACCACGACCCTGACCTGGATAAACGGCTGAACAGCTTGATTCTGTCATGGCTTAAACATTTTATTGTAATGCATTCTCTTTCCATTGTGATAATAACAGATATTGGTGTAGCTACTCTTCAAATGAATTAATTTCAACTGCTGGGTTTGGCTTTCTTCCTCCTCAAGGCCTTTTCCTTGTAAAATATTTTTCAATGCTCATCTGAGGGAACACACAGTCAATGCACAGGAGCAAATTCCTTTTTCCCCTTGTTAATGTATGATTATCTGACTTGTTGAATATATAGACTTGGTGATGTCACTTCACAGACGGTAACATCCCAAGTTCAATATTGGAGAAAAAAGTTAACAATTACTTTCTGTTGCCGTGTTGATATCAGGTTTTTGTCAGACAGCTTCATTTTTAGGTTAGACTGCGCCCCAGCAGGTGATGTCTGTCTTACACAAGTGGATGAGGAAAAAAGGCATTTGTGTGCAGTGTGTTTACAAGCAACAGTTGAGTGAGATTAGTCTCTGGTGTGACGGAGAACATAATTTGATGCGCACCTCTTAGGCTCATCATTAGAGATCGATTTACTGAGAAGGAAAATCATCTCCTACTCTTCACATTAGAAAAAGAAAGAACAAAAACTAAATTTCAGCTTGACAATATTATTAATTTAAAAAAACACGTTACAAAGTTATAATTGTTATAATTGATTTGAACATAATGATAGATCTGACAGATACTTAACAAATGAACGCAAACACAATAAAGACAAATCAATGATATCAACAATCACTGAATGGGGAATATCACCCAGTTTCCACAAACTATAAATAATATTTTCAAAACATACTACTGTGAACTACATAGAAATAACAAAGAAAATAACTATACAAAAAAAGATCAGCCTGACATCATGGATCAGTAGATGTTATGACAGGTCCCTGGACTGCAAGGACTATTTTACATTACATTTTACAAGATCAGATGGGTGTCGGCATAGCAGTGGTAGGAGAAGTCATGGGAGTGGATAACATAAGAGATGTTGTGTAGAGGGAAAAAAGAAGAGGACGAGTGACCCACTTTGAACCCAGACTGGTGGGGATCCAAGAGGTTGTTCTGGTGGAGGTACAAGGACAGTTGATTGAAGACAGCACATTCAAGAGTTTTTGATAGGAAGGGTAGAAGGGAAACCGGTCTTTAGTTCTTGACCTCAGAGGGGTCAAGTGTTGGTTTCTTCAGAAGGGGGGGTGACTCTGGCAGTCTTGAGATGTGTTGATGAGGTGGGTCAGCAAGGGAAGGAGTTCAGGTGCAGTAGACTGAAGGAGAGGGGAGGGGACTGGGTCAAGGGAGCATGTGGTAGGGCGGTAAGATGTAACAAGGTCAAGGACCTTGTTTGGGGAGAGGGGAGAAAAATGGGGTAGGACGGGAGGTGCCAGAGCCATCGTCAGGGAAGTGGGAGACTAGTGTGTCAAGCTCCTCCAGGAACTCACCGAGAGGGCCTGGTGGGTGATAAACAACCGCAATGGTGAGCTTGGCTGGATAAGAAACAGTGACAGCATGAAATTCAAAGGAGGAAGGAGAGAATTGTGAAATAGAAAAAAGAGAGTATTTCCATTTGCGGGAATTTAGCAGGCCAATACCACCACCTCGCCTTGCGGGTGTGGTAGTGTTTTCTGGGGTGATCCAAGTCTCAGTTAGAGCAAGAAAGTTGAGGGAGAGCAAGGATGCGTAGCCTGAGATGAACTCAGCTTTTGGCACAGCCGACTGGCAATTCCAAAGCCCCCCTGCCACCACTTGCTCCATGTGAGTTGAGAGAGTAGGATAGATGAGATTAGTGGGCTGGGTGTGACCCAGCGTCTGTGCGGCCACCGAAAAGAGGAATAGACAGGAATAGGAAGCAAGCACATGGTAGTTTACAGTACAATGACAGAATTTAAATCATAATATGAAAAGAACAAGCACCCATTTTTTTGAAGGCCGTCATTTGAAGAAGTCGGACTTGAAAAAGTCTCCTGTTGCCTTTGTTCGCCCTAGCCTTCGCATTCATCATCTGATACACCTAAGGTACGCACAAATCAAGGTTTTACACATGTTTCATAAACAAGTAAGTGCAAGTAAACCATGGGCAAAAGAGTAACTTTGCAGGGTCCGAAATTGAAGTGTTGCGCTCATTCGTGCCTGAGAAAAAAAACACTCTTAAGTATAAGCAGCGGAGTCACAAGAACTGATAAAAGTAAATCATGGCAAGAAATTATTAATGCTGTTTTAGCATAAACACGCACTGTTGCTGAGGTACAAAATACATGAAATTACATTGAAAAAAAGAATAATGAAAAGTAGGCACATATTATTAGCTGCAGGAGGACGGCAGGGCAATGTGGCATTATCCATGGTTGGTTTTACAGATAATGAAATGGTTGATCTTATATTCAGCATTGGAGGAGAATGTTTTTGAAATGCATCAGAGTTTTTAATGTCAAATAGTAGTATGCCACATCAATAAAGGCATTTTAATTTTAAGTGAAGAGTGCCTTAGTCCTTGGGCCAAATGTATAAACCATGCGTACGCATGAAAAGTGTACTTACGTCACTTTCCACGTAGGTTCCGAATGTATAAAAATCCACGGGCAGCGAGAATGTGCGTACCGGTACCCATCTTTCACACCGCCACTTTCCACGCAAGTTTCCGAATGTATAAAAATCCACGGGCGGCGAGAATGTGCGTACCGGTACGCATCCTTCACACCATGCGTACCATATGCATTTTTTGTTGCGAGTTGGCAAAAAAGGATAATAAAAGTGTGAATTTGGGTGACATTTTATTTAGAGCTTTTTTTTTTCACTACATTGTGTTAGGATGTAATCTATAGTTTAAAAAAACCTTCACTATGATTACATAGTGATGCGTGAGTGGTTAACAGCCTTTGTTTTTTACAAGCCTTCACTTCGTTCTATCTTGAGTAAATATGTTTGTCACTATACTTTATAATAATTATAATGATAATGATCTTTATATAAATAAACAAATAAATACATGATCTTTATATAAATAAAGATTATTATTCTGTAGCCTATTATTGGAGAGTAAGAATAACCTACACTATATAAAAGCTGTGCCAAATGATACAATGGCTGCTTTGGCGTTGCTGGAAGATATTGCTATTGCGCAATTTAGGCGAGAATGAGTCTTCAGAGACCATACTGATTTTCTGGCCCATGATGATGACTGGCTAATGCGCCAAGAGCTGTTCTCTTCGAATTGTGTGTTGAACTGGGCTCTGTGTTGGAACGGCACTCTCGGAGAAACCCTGCCATCCCCGTCCATCTACAGGTATTGACAACAATCGGGTTTTTAGCGACGGGGACGTTTCAGCGGGAGCTTGTAGACAGATCAGGGATATCCTGAGCTGCCCTGAGCCGGGTCATGCCCATGGCGTGGGGTGGCATAATTTCTTTGAGTAATAGATACATCAGGTTCCCACACAGCAGCTGAACAGGCCAACAAAATGCAATTTGCAGCAATGTCCGGTTTCCCAAATGTAATATATGTATATAATATTGTTTATGTATATAATATTTGATACCCTCAGGTGACAATGGGTATGTATTGAAGCCATGGTTACTTATGCCATTTACAAACCCCCAGAGCCACAACAGACGCGCTATAATGTGGTGCACAGCAGTGCGCGCTCTGTGGTAGAGCGTTACATTGGGCTTTTAAAAGGGAGATGGTTTCGGTTACTTTCTGTCATTCAACTTGTTTCATTTGGTTGGTAATGCCAGAGCTTAGGCTTCCAAATAATACGCGTTTTCTTCTGTCATTTTGATCAACCATTATTTCGCAGTTCACAGTCGGTAAAATTGCGTTTCTTCTTCTTCTATTGCTTCTTAAATGCTTCCGCCGTTTGTCCTCAAAACTAAACTAAATGCTGGCCCTTTATATGCAAACCAGGCAATTGGGGGTGTGTTGGAAGCCATTTATAGTAAATTGTGGGCATGGTCAGAAGGCTCGTGCACGTGCGCACAATTTCAGGATGATTGAGATGTATGAGGAAAAAACACGTGGGAACAGACGTACGTGGGGTTTTATACATCTGAGCGTATGCATGTTTCCTGTTTTGTGCGTACACAGATTTCTACACCTAAATCTACACAGAGTTTTATACATTTGGCCCCTTGTGTTTTTTAATACCAGTTATTTAATACCTTCTTGTTCTCAGGCTTTGTACCCTTTCAGTAGCAGTGCTATCGTTAGTGGTTGGAAGCTGCCTTGCTCCGTCCACGGAACTCTTAGCTAATGCCAGCTGCAATAACTGTACACTAAGCACACACAGCAAGCTAAGCTAGCCTAAGGTGAACATTAGCTTGTCTGTTTAGTGAGTTTATCATATGGTAGGGCCAGAACACAAATGATAGATGTTGTGATGGCACAAGAATCCAAACAAAAGAAAAAGCCAATGCTTTGACAGCAGGCTGTCTTCACCTGCAATGTCCTGTAAATATATTGATGAGTAATAAGATAGATATGATAAAAAACAATTAACAAGTAGTTGTGTATATAATTTGCCCTCTCATGTGATTTCAAATATCATCAAACAAGCTGTTGTGTGTGTATATAGTTTATTTTTCCTTTGATTAAAACAAAAAGAAAAAGCTGTTCTATATATAGTTTGTTTGTCCTCTTTTTTTATTATTAAAGGAGCTGTTCTATATATAGTTTAATAGGTCATTGTGAAAGCTTTACTACCTCAATAAGGCTAAAAATAATTTCAAAATTGGCAAAAATAATAACCACTCCTAGTTGAAACCACAACACTTTGGTTTTTATACATTGACATTTACATACATTTTGTTGGTTGAACGAATACAAATACAAATAGTGGTGTCTCCGCACACTCCTACTTAGCACTAAACTAAATTACAGTAAGAGGTACCCAGAGATCAATGTGGATTCATACATGTAGGGTCTATAAAGCTGCTTTACATTGTGCAATTTAAATGTAACTTCAGTTCCTTGCAACCTTTATTTGAGTAGAAGAAGAAGTAGAAAATCACGAGTTCTTTGATCTTTGTATCATCATTTGCAATGTTGAGTATGTATTTCAGTCAGACAGCTCACTGGATATTACTTTTTTTTAATAAATGTAAATACAGATTTTATTTTGCCGTCAAGGCTCTGTTTTGGATCACTCCCCGTGAAGCATAGTTTGGGGGGGGTGAGATGCATAGGCAGCAGAGATGGTGGCAACAGGGTGAGCAGCACCAGATAATGAGAAAGTGAGTTTGACAGCTTTTTATAGACTGCCCAATTGACACCTTGATGAAATGCAAAGCCATTGCACTTCTGGATCTGGTCATTCTAGGCTTATGTGAGACCTTCTATGTCTAGGCCAGCTACGAGCCACTGTGTGGCTGTGCCTTAGTTGGCACAAGCTTAGCAGATAAGCCGCCAACAAGGAATATACTATCTACATGAAGAGTGTAAAGTGGAGCACCCACCATTTCCACAAAGGACACCCAAAACTAACATGAAGGCCGATTCAGAATCAGAGCCGGGCATTGTACTTTTATCCTTGTATATACCCAGCAGTCCACCTGATATGCAGCAGTAAGCAGCAAATTGCAAGCATGATATTCAGCACATTAGCAAAGTATATAAGGCACTGGATCTGACTTTGCCATTCTAGCCTTATGTGAGACCTTCTATGTGTATAGGCCAGGCACCAGCTGCAGTTTGGCCGTCCCTTAGTTGGCACAAGCTTAGCAGAATAAACAGGACAACAAGGAATATACTATACTATAATAAAATATTTGTATAGTGTAGTGCCCACAATTTCCAGTGTTGGGACATACACTGGGTTTGAACTCCTGGAATTTAAAGCGAGAAAGAGCATCAGACATACTATTCTCATAACTTGGGATTTATGCAGCGTGTACGAATTGAACAGTCAGAAATAGTGGACTTGAGCTCTGCTTTCAGTGATACCCGAAGGAGCGGCTAAAAGACTGGTGGGGAAGCAGAAGTAACAAAATTGATATAAAAAGAAGAGATGCTATTCCAAAGATCGCATTAACAGGGCCCCATTCTTTGTGCTTTATTTTATTCAGGCAAATATAATGCCAGCCGTATCCAATTGTCTGTAACTGTGTTCCTCAAATACAGATGGCGGATTGATTTGTCAAATGCAGGGAACATGGGGAAAGGGAACATGAAGAGTCAAAACCATGATCAGCAATCATATGATTGGCTGGCGCAGCACCACGACTAAAGAGACAGTCCTTTTTACTGTGGCTTAATAATTGACAGCTATGAGGAGCATAAATATTTTAACTGAAATACAAAACTGCCAAAGCCTTTGAAAAGAGAGCAGTCGTGGCAGAAAATTACAGATAAGTTAAAAGCTTAAGTAGTATTTATAGCAGATTTTTAGCATATATAGCCCATATGCATTGTATTTACCTATATAGGTATTTAACTTTTAATTGTGGAAATTATTTATAATGACAGTATATGATTTTTTTTCTTGACATGGGACGTGGGAACAAATCAGATTGAATGTGAAAATATTCTTCAAACTGCTAAACTGTAAATAATCCATTATCAACTAAACCTGTATCCTTAAAACACCAAAGGATCTTTTGATCTCTCAATACACGTTCTCTTCTCAAAGCTTGTTGAATCGTAATAGTACCTTGATCTGTTGGCAGCTCTCTAAGGAAAAGTGAAGCCATGTCTGAAAATGAGTTCATGAATGGGGTAAGTTTAAAAAGGCATGGTCATAATCCAGCTAACTAACTAAGCCTGTGTTTGCAGGTTTGAGTTTAAGGAGTTGTTCTGGTAACAAGCTAGACTACATTTCTTCAAGGAACAGAAAATCCTGGGTTTGTCTAAAATTGTCAAACCATAAATAATATTTTAAAAACATACTACTGTGAACTACATAGAAATAACAAAGAAAATAACTATACAAAAATACAAAAGAAAAATGTAATGACATTGCATTGCCTATATTAAGCATAGATCAGCCTGACATCTTGGACACTCCACTAACGTCAGTAGATGTTATGAATGAAATGTCAAACAATAAGTCCCTGGACTGCATGCTTCCCTGCTCCGCTGAGTTCTATAAGCGTTTTTGGCAGTTCACCATTATTCACTAGAAGTACTACACTAGAAGTACTACTTAAGTAGTACTACTCAGTATTACTTAAGGTAAATAATGACCCAACCCTCTGCACAAGCTACCGCCCCCTATCTTTAATCAACACAGATGTCAAAATCACTAGTAAAGCATTAGTAATTGGAATCGAACCAATTTCATTTCTCATTCACCCAGATCAAATAGGATTCATTTAAGGTAGACATTACTCAAATAATACACGCAAGTCTCACAAGTCTCTTCAATCTAATGAACATGTCACACCGAAACAATACCAACATAGTTATCTTATCATTAGATGCAGAAAAGGCATTTGATAGAGTAAACTGGACATTCCTCATCAAGACTCTGGAAAAGTTTGGTTTTGGAGAACCGTTCATTCAATGGATTAAAATTCTCTACAGCACACCTATGGCAGCAGTCACTACTAATGGATTAACCTCACAAAACTTCACACGCCGCAGAAGAACCAGACAAAAATGTCCACTCTCACTGTCACTATTTGCCATTAGCCATTGCAATACAGCATCACCAGTTCCACAACCAACAACATAACACCTAAAATCAGTCTCTATGCAGATGGTGTACTATTGTTTCTACAAAATCCAAACAAGATGTAGATGATTTAAACTAGGATCAGTGCCTGCTATGATCAGAAACCTTGCTTTAATATTAGAAAAAAGGGGAAGTGGTCATTAGGATTATCAAGTTCATTATAATATTTCAGGATTAAGCCCACAACACCTTGAGAAGGCTCAACAGTAAATTCTGATATCCTAGAACTAATACCTATACCTGATGTCAGCACTGACCTACACTACACACACACCAAACTGTAACTGCACCAACATTTAGCCTACCACATTTCTCAGTGGTAAACTGCAAGGCCTATTTGAGGTGGAGGTTGAGAATTGCCTTCACTCTGCCCTCAGCTACATCCCATATACTAGGTTATGTCTTGTACTTGTATCAAGCCTCACATAGTCTAGAAGCTGATCACCTTCTCATTGTCATCCAGAAAGACTTCATCTACTTACTCTATTACTCTTGTTAATGTTTGTTAAATACCTGAAGACAGTTGCCTATGAATTACATTACATTACATTACAGTCATTTAGCAGACGCTTTTATCCAAAGCGACTTACAATAAGTGCATTCAACATAGGTAGGCAAGAAAACTACTAGTCACCAGAAATCGTAAGTGCATTTCCTTCCTAAACAAGCAACTAAGAGCATAACTAGTGTTAAGGTAAGAGTGCAATAAGTTAGCTACCTACTTTTTCTTAAACAAATGAGACAAATAAGAAAATCAAATAAACAAGAGCTAAGACAAATAAGTGTATCAAATAAACAAGAGCTCAGACAAATAATTGACGACAAATAGGCAAGGCTAAGAGGAAGGGTCAGGGTAGTGTTTCTTGAAGAGGTGGGTTTTCAGCCTGCGGCGAAAGATGGGCAGCGACTCAGCTGTCCTGACATCAGTGGGGAGTTCATTCCACCACTGTGGGGCCAGAACAGAGAAAAGCCGTGACTGTGTAGATCGGCCGCAGGGGCCTCTGAGCAACGGGGCAACCAGTCGCCTCAAGGCAGCAGAGCGAAGTGGTCAGGTGGGGGTGTAAGGCTTGATCATAGCCTGGAGGTAAGAAGGAGCTGTTCCTTTCACTGCCCTATAGGCTAGCACCAGGGTCTTGAACTGGATGCGAGCTGCTACAGGGAGCCAGTGTAGAGAATGGAGAAGGGTAGTTGTCTGGGAGAACTTGGGGCGGTTGAACACCAGACGAGCTGCAGCTTTCTGAACAAGCTCCAGAGGTCTGACGCCAGGGCACCAGCAAGGAGGGAGTTGCAGTAGTCCAGGCGGGAGATGACAAGAGCCTGGATGAGCACCTGCGCTGCCTTGTCAGTGAGGAAGGGGCGAATCCTCCTGATGTTGTAGAGGAGGAATCTGCAGGAGCGTGTCACTGATGCGATGTTTGCCGAGAACAACAGTTGGTCGTCCAGGGTCACACCCAGATTCCTCGCAGTCCGAGTTGACGTCACCACAGCATTATCAATGGTGATGGCCAGGTCTCGGTGCGGACAGCCCTTCCCCGGGAGGAACACCAGCTCAGTCTTGTCCAGGTTGAGCTTCAGGTGGTGCATCGACATCCACTCTGAGATGTCTGCCAGGCATGCAGCAATGCGTGCCTCCACTTGTGTGTCAGAGGGGTGAAATGACAGGATCAGCTGGGTGTCATCTGCATAGCAGTGGTAGGAAAAGTCGTGGGAGTGGATAACAGAACCAAGAGATGTTGTGTAGAGGGAAAAAAGAAGAGGACCCAGAACCGAGCCTTGCGGAACCCCAGTAGTGAGCCTGCGTGGTTCTGACACAGACCCTCTCAGCGTCACCTGGTAGGAGCGATCCGTCAGGTAGGATGCAAACATGGAGAGTGCAGAGCCTGAGACACCCATCCCCTCAAGGGTGGAGAGGAGGATCTGGTGGTTCACTGTGTCAAACGCTGCAGACAGGTCCAGGAGTATCAGGACAGAGGAGACAGAGTTCGCTCTAGCGGCATGGAGGGACACCGTCACAGCCAGGAGGGCAGTCTCGGTCGAGTGACCCACTTTGAACCCAGACTGGTGGGGATCCAAGAGGTTGTTCTGGTGGAGGTACAAGGACAGTTGATTGAAGACAGCACGTTCAAGAGTTTTTGATAGTAAGGGTAGAAGGGAAACCGGTCTTTAGTTCTTGACCTCAGAGGGGTCAAGTGTTGGTTTCTTCAGAAGGGGGGTGACTGGCAGTCTTGAAAGCAGAGGGAAAGCATCCAGACACCAGAAACGTGTTGATGAGGTGGGTCAGGAAGGGAAGGAGTTCAGGTGCAGTAGACTGAAGCAGAGTGGATGGGACCGGGTCAAGGGAGCATGTGGTGGGGCGGCTAGATGTAACAAGGTGAAGGACCTTGTTTGGGGAGAGGGGAGAAAAATGGGATAGGGAGGGAGGTGGGGAGGGAAATGGTAGAGAGGGATGGGAGGAAGGCAGACAGGTGTGGTTGGTGTGCAGGGCACCAGCCGGGGGGTGAGGGAAGGAGGATCGGATATTGTTAACCTTCTTGTCAAAGAAGTTGGCAAAGTCATCAGGGCGGAGGGAGGAGGTGGGAGGAGGGGGTGGGGGTTGGAGGAGGGAAGAGAAAGTTTCAAAGAGTTTTTTAGGGTTGGAAGCAGAAGTTTGAATTTTAGTGCAGAAGAAAGCAGCTTTAGCAGCAGATAGAGAGGAGGAAAAAGTGGAGAGGAGAGATTGGAAGGTAAGAAGGTCCTCCGGGAAGTTAAATACACACTGGAGTAAAACTCTGCCTGGACTGACTATAAACCTTGAGTTGTGCAGGCCCCTCCCAGACAATTAACAAGGCAATTGGCGTAGCTTGGGTGAAACTACCTTCAATAGGGGCTATGACACAAAGAGAAACTGACCAACTAGCAGCTAACAATAGACTATTGATTAAAGCACTAATACTTAAGCAATCAAAGTACAGCTAATAGCAACCTGGTAAGCAAGAAAAATATACTCAGACTATTCTAGATGAGTCAAGTAGTTCAGAATCCCTCCAGAAGTTAAATACACACTGAATGAATGAATATTGTTCTCTTTATTGAAAGCACAATCAGTGTTATAATAGGTTTTGGGAAAATACTTTTTCTGCTTGCCAAAAGGGCCAACATAGCCATGTGCTAATGTGTCTCTGAGCTGATGAGCCTGTAGTATTAGTCCTTGTTGAACCTCCATGCCAGAAATGCCTGTGGTAGTAACTTTTATAGGCCAGCTGATGGCCGGAGGTTGTTGCTCCTGCTCACGCAGTTGCATTGGAAGATCTTTTTTAATTTCTCTACAATTCTAATTGCTTGTGGAAGTATTTGGCTAGCTAGTAGAAGATTAAATTCAGGCTCTGTTGAGATATGTCACACAAGGTATTATTCGTGATTGTATTTCTTTTTGTTATTGTTATATTTTCATTTGCCAAGATGCTCACAGCTAGGAAGCTGACAAGCTAGTTTTTACTTGCTTGTTTTTCAGCAGATCACCTTCAAAGGTTTGATTAAAAGCCTCAAGGTCTCATAAGAATGTCTCAATTAGCTTTGTTAGGTTTTGAAAAGTACTTTTTTTTGGTTTTTGTATGTGGGTGTCCCTTAATTTTGTAATTAAATAAAAAAAAATTAACCGTAAGCAAACTGCAGCGGATATTGCTTGCTTTTTGTAAGTAGAGTTGATTAGTGTGAATATAACTGCTTATTTTAATTTTTAAATTATTATTTTTTTGAATGCCCTGCATCTACATCGGGAGATTTGCTGCCATTTCTACTGCCTGTGTTGACACACTTCATGATGCCAAGCTAATGGCAGATTTGAGATTGGTCTATAGTTCTGAAGTACTTCGCGGTCAAGGTTTGTTTTTTTCAGTAATGGCTTGATCACGTTTTAAAGGCGGAGGGCACAGTGCCAGTGGAGAGCGACCGATTGATCATATAGAGCCGCGCTACTCAACACGCGGCCCAAGGTTAATATTATTGCGGCCCGCGGGCCACAGGTCAAAAATATAATATTCTCATTTCAATGAACACAAACCATTTCTAAACTAAATTCTTAATGACCACAAGATGGCGATCGTGCATACTGTGCTTATTTAGCAATCGTGGGGTCAACAAAGAAGATAAACCAACACATGATCAGCGACAAAAACGCTCGGCGCTGGCACTGCCATTCATTTCCTATTTGTCGATTCTAGCGTCGCTGCCGCCGTCGGCGTTGTGCACCTGGGCACAGACGCTGGGTGAGCCCGTGGCGCTGCGCTCAAAGTTCAACTATAATCAACTTTGACATTCGCGACGCTGATCTCTGCGACTCGCAACCAATCACAGCACAGTTTGATATCATAACCGCGAAATTAAAAAAAAACAATGGAGGAGAAACTTGTTTTATGTGTGTCGGAGCATCCCGAGTTATACAACATGACGCTTAAATCATACCACGATCTGACTAAAAAGTCTGGCATGGAATGATGTCGGTTTACAGATGGGACTACCAGGTTGGTTGACAGCTTAGTACAGGTTCGTATATGCAGCCAGTCTATATTCACTTCTATGGCTGTGCTAGTATGATCATTGGCGGTGTGGTTAGCTACGGCTGATGCGGGCTGTAGTCCGAAATTGAACTCCACTCTATTCTTTCCTGAATGCTGTCATTTTAAAAACTCGATAGTGTGAAAGTAATGAATGTAATGTAATTCTCCTGGCGCTGCTGATCATGTGAAGGGGTCGCGCTCAACTTGGTGTTGACGCCGACGCTTTGCATGGATCATGTGAAAGCCCCAACTGTGCAGGAAGTCTAGCCTAGCCTACTCTCAAGTCATGGCAAAACGTAACATTTCTGATGAACACAGGGTATTTCAAAAAGCATGGGAGGAAGAATTAGCTTTTGTTGAGGTAAATAACAAACCAATGTGCCTTCTTTGCCAGAGAACAATAGCAGTACCAAAACGGGCAAACGTTCACGTTACCATGATAGCTATCACATTGACTTGGAATTACATATCCATCTGGGGGTAATTTGATATACTCAGACCTGATTTCAATTTAATATGCCTATATTTATTTTATTAAACATTCTTGTGATTTATTGCAACAGCAATCTAACACTTTTACATTTAATGAATAAAGCCTTATTGTCATTTAATCATTTGATATCCATGTGGCTTGAAATAACACTACAAAATAGTTTATATGACCAAAACATTTGCGTTGCGGCCCTTTGACACAGCTGTATCTTGCTGTGTGGCCCTTGAGCTATGTAAAGTTGAGTAGCCCTGATATAGAGAATGGAGGGTCCTAGGATAGGGAAAAGTTCTTTAAGCAGTTTAGCAGGCAGAGGGTCAAGCATGCAGGTTGTGGGTTTAGATGACAGAACTAACTTGGTGAGAGTGTCTAAGGAAACTGAATCAAACTGAGAAAAGACATTCAGGCCGGGAAACACCAAGTGGACTCTTCAGGGGTGAGACGGCACCACCAGTGGAGAGCATACTGGTGATCTCATCTCTAATCAGCGTGATTTTCTGAGTAAAAAATGAAACAGAGAGCTATCAGAGGGGGAGGGATTTTGTGTTAGCTTAGAAACTTTGGGTTGTTTTTATTTGCACTGATTAACCTAGAGAAGTGTGCAGTTTTGGCTGATGACAGTGCGCATTTATAATTTAGCAAGCTATCATTCCAGGCAAGCCGGAAGACTTAGAGTTTGGTCAATCACCATTTGTGCTCTAGTTGTCTACAGACTTGTTTAAGTGCACGAGTGTCGTTAGTAAACCACGGTGCAAATTTCCTAGAGTTGTGTTTTCTAGTGACTAACAGGGCGATTGAATCAAGCACATTGGTAAGACTAGCGTTTAATTCATTGGTGAAATTGTCGAGTGAGCCAACATGACCAGAGAGTGGTGCGAGAAAACTGGGCAATTTTTCAGATAGTAACTAGGCCGTGGTAGCATTAATACAACGGCTGATATATGTATCTTCACACTTTTGGCATGGGCAGATCAATTCGATCTCAAATTTAATTGGATAGTGGTCAGATAGGGCAGGTACATAAGAGGAGACCACCAAAGCAGATACAGGAATGCCTCGGGCCAAAACCAGATCAAGGGTGTTGGTGGGTCATGGTGGGTTGGTTCATTAACGAATTGCGTGAGGCTGCAAGTATCAATAAGATCTGCCTTACTGAGAGGATCAGCGGAATTATTCAGGTGAATGTTAAAATCAGCTCGGGTCACTAAGTCCGAGATGAAATTGGAGAACTCTTCTAAGAAGAGCGAATAAGGCCCAGGTGGGCGGTAAAGTACTGCTAAGTGTAAAGTACTGCTAATGACGGGAGTGTAGTGTGTTGTGCTTCGTTATGAACGATGAGACTATTTGGTCAATTCTGAAAATTGACAATTATTGAAATTATTCTTAGTAATTAATATCTTTTTAATTAACACTCGCGGGGCACCACCAGTTTACACTGGAATAGTCTCTTTATAATGATATCAGTCTAATAATCAGAAGAAGTGAGCTCTAGATTTCAGTGATTTTCTACCTTCATGTCCAGGATATATCAATAACACACAATAGTCAGTTCTTTATAAATACCAAGATTTATTAACTGATTAAACACAAAGAATAATGATAGATAAATGTATGTACAATATGTACAACAAAATTAAATGAAATGAGGGCAGGTAATATTGGCAAATGGTATGGCAAATAACAGTGGCAGAGAATATGGCAAATAGCAATTGCAAGGAAGTTGGCACCGACAAAACGACCTGAGCTGTAATATGTCTAATTGCGGCAATGTGGCAACAGCGAAAGATGACTTGGAGGACAGCTGACAGTTTCCGGGAGACTTGGGACAGAAGGACAGAGAATAGTGGAGAGAGAGAGAGAGAGAGAGAGAGTATCCTAACCTCACTTTCACAGTTCAACACTGCCTTTGCATCACCCGTGCATCAACAAGAAAGTTGGTTACCGTCTGGTTTGCAGGGTGTCAGCGGCGGTCCTCGTCTCCGTGGTAACCGTTGCGCAGTCGCAGTGGACAGGTAAACACACGCACGTGTTGGTCTGGACCAGTCGACGTCAGGAGGGCCGTTGTGGAGTGCGGTCCGGGGGCCGTTGTTTGTTGGAGTCGTCGTGCCAACATTTCACCTCAGTGGATATAGAGGGATAGGGCGATGTGTTGACTCACGTCGTTCAGGAAGCAGAGTAGAGTAGCGGCTGGCTTCTGACGTGGTTTCGTCGTCTTCTGGATCAGGTTGAGTGAACTCAATCGGCCGTCTCGGCAAGATTCACTCTGGAGCTGGTCTGGTACTTGAGCTGAGAGAAGAGCTTTGAGCCAGGTTCAAATTTAGCTACAGGACAGGCTGCGGGACGGGCTTCAGGGTGAGTTGAGTTTCTTGATGTTCCTTGATGTCTTTCTGCCTGACTTTTGCTGCAAAGGGGGTTCCTTGGGTTCCTGGGAGCACAGCAGGGGTCTTGACCTCATAGGAAAGCCCTGGGAGAGGAATGTGTTAGTCTTTGGGTGTTGCTGTGTATTTTGTATGGTCCGAAGAGGGGGGAAGGCCGATGTCTCCTGCATACACTACAGGAGATTCGTAGTTGTAGGGCGCAGAAGAAGGACTTCGAAGGATGTAAATTTGTTGTTAGTATTGGGATTAAGATTAAGGATAGGGTTAAATATCAGGGCAACAACCCCACCTTTTTTCATCTCCCGGGCAACCTGAGAACTAAGAAGGTTTGGAGGAGAGGCATCAATTAGAGGGAGCAAATTGTTTGGCTTTAGTCAGGTTTCACTGAGACCCATCATGTCTAGATTATGTTCAATAATAAGATCATTGATCAGCAGCGCTTTTGTTGACAATGATCTTATATTGATGAAGCCCACAGTGAGGCGTTCAATACTGCCAGAATTTTTGTCAATGTTTATGGCAGTGTGCGTAGGTCTAACTTCAATTAAGTTGCTGTAATCTATTGTGGGTCGGCAGGAAATTTGACGGGGGGCATGGCGGGAGAAAGATACGGTCTTAATTGGAAGGACTGTACTGTAATTTTCAGATTGAGAGATGCTGCTGCCAGAGGATGAAGTAAATGCAGACTGGTAAAACTCGACAGTAGATATGGGGGAAAAATGGCGAGGGGGGGGCACAGTCTCAGTCTGATCTACTGTAAACTCTAACCTGGCAGACTCCACACCCCTTGTACCTATATGCCTGGCAGGTTCTCTAATCGCCTGCAACCCGGCGAGCTCTAGGGACATGTGTCAACTCTCTCTTAGACATCTGTCTATGTTTCTAGATAATAAAGCAGCGCCTAACCCATTAGGGTGGAGGCCGTCAGCTTTCAGCAAGCCGGGTTTGCCCCAGAAGGAGGGCCAGTTATCTAAAAAGAGTAATCCTTTTTCTTCACAAAACAGCCAGTGGTTGAGGGAGACTAATCTGCTCTAACTCTCATGATTGCCCCTCGCGAAAGGTAAGGGGCCAGAGACAATTAATCGATGCTGACACATCTTCCTAGTGAGGTCACAGGTCCTGGCTATGTTGTACTTGGTGACCTCCGATTGTCTCATCCAAATGTCATTGGCGCCGACGTGTACTATGATGTTGCTATACTGAGCGCGGACCGTGTGCCTGTTTCTTACCCTTATTTCTAATCCTATGATTCGCCAGCACCTGTAAGTTAGCCTCTACGTCGGTAGCTCTGGCCGCCCGGGTAAACAGAAAACCTCGGCCGGCGACTCAAGCCTAATATTACGGGTAATAACTAGGGTGTGAGATAGACGGCGGGTCCGGGGAGCAGGGCAGACGGGCCGGCCACAGGGACTACCAAGAACAGTAAAACGATTAGCCACCGCGAGCACCGGGCCGTACAACTGGCGGCTGGCGACCTGGCGAGCTCTGGTGAGCCGGCTAGCTGGCCACGTATCTAGACTGTCTGGGTTGCCCGTCTCGTCTAAGGTAATTGGCCTATCCGCTTCTAACTGACGGACACATCTCTCTAATAGAGACAACTTCTCTAAAACGAGCACACAAGTGGAACAAGGTGAACAAGAAGCCATGCTTACCCTTGCTGGTAACATTTGGGAGACTAGATCGGGTTGTACAGGGAAGCTGGCGGCTGGCTGAGATTAAAAATACGCTGGTGAAAATTGACAGGGTCGGATAAAAGAAAAAGAATAAAGTGAATGTGTAGTTGTCTAGTGGAATGTGGAGTTGTCTAGCAGCTCCTATTTACAGTAAATCCGACATGACATGAATGCGGCATTAGGAACTCATGGTGCCACTAATTTAGAGTAATAGCCAAGACATTGTGAGGTGATAACTGCTCCAAATCTTATTCACAAACACTTGCCAGATATCTTCCCCACCACACTCTACCTTTGCCATCTCTGCAGTACTATGTAAATTTTGAGCTAACTGCATTCAGTCAAACAACTTCCAGTGTTTCTGAGTTGTTCAAGTGCCGAGGTTGAGGGTGAGGGCACCAGTATGCCTATGGAGAATAAGCTCCATTGAATATGTCACTGGGCTTCTCCACAATATTGCATTCACAGAGGCTTGATCATGTTGTGATATTAGTTGGGAAATCAGAATAGGTTCATGGTTTGCAGATGCTTAATCTTCATTTATGCTTTTCAGTACAACTGGACTCAGTTTTGCTCTTACAAGCAATTAAATAGCATGCAAGTAAACATTATATTTAGAAATCATTTTGCAGGATAGTCAATCTAGGTTTGGCTGGCCAAGATCTTTCCTTTTTCTTTTTACTGTAGTGCTTTTGCTGTGCCTGCCTTTGAGAAATAGAGCACCTGAAACCTGTTCTCTAGAGTGCTAACATGCATTTGAGTCCAGTCAGAGAATGCTGATCCAGGAAAAGAGAAATGTTTGTGTTTATCAGATTGCAGCAAATTTTAGAGTTGTAAATCTTACTGGTGACAGACAAAATGCCATGAAACACACACACACACACACACACACACACAGAGCCTCCTCAGTTCTTCTTGTCAGTGATAATTGATAGGAGGTGGGTGAGTCATATCAGAGGACTACTGTGTGACTCATGACTGGAGAGCATCTGGGGGTGGAGGATGTCCACGTGGGCAGATGATGTGTTAAAATATTAAAGGCCAACCTTCCTGACTCATGCTTATTTTGAATAAAACTGTTAGGATGGAAAATAGCTTGTAGGTCACCTAAAGGCTTCGGAACTTCTCTGTGATCACGGGAAAATATAATTTATATATCCTTCTTATCCTTTATATATCCTATCCTTCTTAACGAACGGGTGATTCATTGCAATGTCAAAGGATAGTGTTCATCAATCATGTTTCTGATACAATTGCACAATTTTGTTTACAAATTTGGGCATGAATGGTGATTATTTACCATGCTTTGCATGTTCTTTCAATCATTATCACCCAGCGCTAGTTTAACAAATACAATTATTATGTGATAAGTTTAATGTGTAACATATTTCTGTTATTCCACAGGGAATATGGTGCAATCGATGATGTGGACATTGATCTGCACATTGATGTCAGTTTCCTAGATGTGAGTATGGCACTCTATTGCACGTTATTGGTTTCTATTTTAACACTCTTGGAGCTGGATGTGAGAATTTAATGATCTGATTAGGAACTGGGATTAGGGCAGATATTTTAATACATAACATAATATGCATGCCTTTCAGGTTTTTTGAAGTAGCTTCTGAACTCCACATGAATGATCTTGCTTACATTGTTAAATTATTTGATTTAAAGTTATTATTGGAATATAATTTTCTAATAATGATTAGTGTAATTGATAAAGAAATTGGACATTTGAAATGTTAAAAACCTTTAAACTGACATTTTTAGAACCCTCCCTAAACAACTGCTTAAAATGATATTAAGGTAAAACATTTTCATTTTTAGTATATATACTATATATACATATATTGAGAGGTGGGCAACAAATTTAGCGACTCTCAGGACCTGTAGCACCTCATTAAGTGACAATAGTTAAAAATAATCATACTTCCATCACATCAACCAATGCGGGAAAGTACATCAAGATAATATAATTTAATTCTTTGCCCGATATCAAACTTTTCAAGAAGTTATTTTTCTTGTTTGCAATTATCGATAGTGAGTAAAATGTCTCTAGCAAAATGAAAATACTGCTTACCATTTAGCTAGTGTAATAACAGCGCCATCCTGGATGGAAAAATATCCTGGAAGTTTACTTTCCAACCAAGTATGTATCGGAAACTCCCAACATTCATTGTGAGAATGACCCATCACATCCAAACAGTGCTATAGTTTATAGCCCAGTCTATGGTATAGTAGTAGTAGTACAGATATGGTTGACTCGGCTGGGAAAATGAACATGTGAACAAATGAACATGTGTGTCTTAATTGATGGCGTGAGCTCAAGCACAGTCCAACAAAGACATGTTCTCTGTTCTTCAGTCCATCTCAGCCTGTAAAAATGCTTCTGTGTGCTCGCCTTCTTGAGGAGTTTGCTCCCTTCAAGACTTGGGAAGAATGTTCTCTACAAGGACACAAGTATCAACCTGGCATTCTTGAATGTAATAATCAAATGCCCATTCCCTCTCTCTATCTCTTTTGGGACACACTCTGGCAGTCGGTATGCCTTTTCAGGCTGCCTTTCACTTGGCTTTGTGTCTGTTGTCTTGTCTCAGTTCAGAGGCTCGTCTCTCAGCATCTACTGATACACATATACAAGGGTTAGTTGTCGTGTGTTAACCCAATGGGCTGCTCCAGGTTCTCGCTGCCTCTTGACCTGCGAGTAAACCCCGCTCTGCTTGACACAGTTGGAGACACACCAGGGGTCTGATTCAGTGACTTAAGTGCTGTACAATGTTGTATAAGCCTGTTTTCATGCTCTTCCCCACTCCCCACTTCCAACCCGGGAGATAAGGTGGGGATTTCGCCTCCTGCAAGATGAGACCTTGAGGTTATAGATATGTAATTCAAGGCATGTCCACCTTCATATTATGATGTACACATTGTAATATATATATATTTTTTTTAAAGGTTATTTTTTGGGGTATTTTTGGGGTATGTTTTGCTTAATTTGATAGTTAAGTAGAAAGAGACAGGAAATAACACACTTTAGATTGGGTGAGAGAGGAGGGATGAACCCAGGACGTCGTTATGTGGGTGCCTTAGACCAGGGGTTTTCAACCTTTTGCACCTCAAGGACCACCTTTTTCCCACTGAAATGAGTTGAGGCCCACAAGGCAATTTCTTTCTAAAAATATTTAATATTTTTTCTCTTATTCCAAGTGCTTTCCTTGATATGATGAACATTGATGAACATTCTGTCCAGGCCAAGAGGCTGTCATCGTATTCCTCCATTTATATAGGCCTAATAAAATAAAATAATAAAATTAGAAATAAGGCTGTGCTCTGTGTTGGACAGCGGCACATTGCGCAACATATTACAGAAATGCGGCCAGCAAGACACCTCTGAAGGAGAGAGCCTTGCGCTATTTGTTACAGCATGTTTCACTCTAATTAACTGGGAAATGTCCACATTTACCACTCTCCCACATTTACCGTAACATATATATATAATTGAACATTCTATGAACAATCTGTTACGGACCAATGCGGACCACCGACATTTTTTGATCGTAGGCTTGCAGTCCAAAAGCAGGCGCTCGAGGCCCACTTGTGGGCCACAGCCCAGTGGTTGAGAATGCCCGCCTTAGACCACTGAGCCACCAGGACGGCCTGCACACATTGTAACTTTGACTTGGAACATTTTTACGCACCGAGAACCCTGCAATATATATAAGTCTTGTGCTCCCATCAGTCTAATGAAATCTGTACACTAATAAACACCAAATAAATCAAATGGGATATGATTTGCTGAGTCATAAAAACTTGAAGGAAATGAATTGCTGTGAAATGCTGTTGATTGGCCTTGACAATTTGACAGCTCTCCAGAGCTAAGGAAAAAACAAAAATTCAAGGGAGACGGCACAGAGAGGGTGCCAAGAAACCATTTAAATGTTGATATTTAGTCTATGGAAGAACAAAAAAGACTAGCTTTTGAATAAATCCACTAGCAGGCAAACGCCCACGCACAATCACAATCAGTTTGCACATTGATGCTATGCTATGATGTCTACAAAGAGATGTTCTTTATATAATGTCCACCATTTTTTTAACTCTCAACCTTTCCATTAGGAAGAAATTGCGCTGGCATGGGATGTGATCAGGCGAGAACCTGTTATTGTGCGGCTTCACTGCTCACTAACCCAGTACCTGAATGGAACAGGTGAGGCACAAGCACTACTAAACGTTTCATTTTGGTGCCTAGTTTTGCAAGATTAAATATATGAATGGGTAGTTTTTTCTCTGTATACTTTCATTGGGGATTTCATTGTGAACGACCTTCAACATAACTGTGTGTGTGTGTGTGTGTGTGTGTGTGTGTGTGTTTCAGTCCCAACAGTTGACGTTTTCCAGGTGTCGACAAAAGACAGGTTTGGACTGGGACATCAGCTGAAAAAGTGAGGAGGAACACCATTTAATGGTTTTACCACAAATGTGCACCTTGATCACTTTTCAGTTTAGTCCTTTCGTCCTTTACTCAACATTCTCCACCTCTAAATTTCAAGTAAATTAAAACTACTTGTTGGGGGTGCATTCATTCAGTTCATACATAGGCATCAACTTCACTATTTATATTTGTCTAAGAAACTAATTCCAAGCATTTAAGTATAAGCCTTTAGATCAAAATGTCTTTGAGATCATGAGAAACAATGTTTGACTGGTACTGTATCTATCAAGTCAACAATTTGTATGTTCTTAGATGTTGTTCTGCCTATCTCCTATGGCATCTCTCTTATCAGTGAGCTGTTTTCAGCTGTATAACTACTACTTAGTCTCTGTTTTGTTTTGTTGCCTCATTCTAGTACTGATTGACACAGCAGGCTATGTAGCCACGTTCATGACGAGCAGTGGTCAAAGCATGCGCAGTGCCTCCATACACTTGACTTTCATCCTGTCAGTAAACTGTAATGTCAGCCAGATATGGTTAAAAAAAAGTCCCTTGGTGCCCCTTTCAAATGACATCATATCACGGCGAATACTCAGCATGGCATTCTTTTTTTAATTTTAATAGTTAATTTTACAAATGTGTAATGTTTTTTTCATATTGTTTATTTTACAGGAGTGTATTTAAATACATGGTTGTTGATGGTGGTACGCGGAGACCCTAATATTTGTGGTACGCAGTGTAAAAATTTGGAGAACCACAGCTTTAGTGAATTTAGTGAACTCTCTTTTTCCATCAGGATCATGCAAACATTTGTCACCCAGCAGTGGAAGCACCAGAGTAAAGAGAAGCTCAACTGCCCACACAGCAAAAAGCAGAATGATAAGAGAGTCAAATCGCCGCTGCACATCTTCTCAACTCTCCGCAGGTTAGAGGCTAATGGCTGCACTGGTACAAATGTTGTTTTTTGGCAGAGAGGTGCAAAATACAAAGTGTTCACTTATATTCAGGCTAGGTGACTGTGGTTATCTCACTGCACTTTTTCAATTTACAATTATCTTGTTATTTAAGACCATTAGACATTATACTATATAATTTCAATAAAAGTTAGCTTATTTTTAGAAAATTAATTTAAATTCAACATAACAATGACATGGTGAGGATGACACTTTGGAAATATATGCCTAATATGAAGATGTACATGAACTGTCAATGCTATGGAACTTCTTTGTAATACGTATTTTAGCTTTACACCCCTTAAATGTTTCCCAGTATGAGCCATTAGGGTCTGGGTTAACATGGTGATGTCAAGATTACATATAGAAGAAATATGACAGCTTTTATTCTTGCGCTCTGCCCCAGATCTCCCAGCTATCCTCCTCCTGGCTGTGTTAAGAATAAAAAGAAGCTCAAGCCTGAGCAGGATGGCATGTCCAAATCCCATCGCCTGCTACGTAGGACCTGCCCCAGTACTGTCAAACAAACAGAGATGGATTGCTGCAACCCTGGCTCTAGCAAGCCGGCCCACAAGCTCCTTGGCCACTCCCTGTCTGGTGAACCCCGCATGGAGCCAGCGGCCCCAATGCCTCTTAAAACCCACCGCCTCCTGGGTCGCCCCTGTTCCACGGTGGTCAAACCTGAAGACTGCCCCTCGGCACTCAGGGCTCCCCATAAACTCCTCCCCCGCTCATGCTCAAGTGACCCCCACTGTGATCAGCCTGGGGGGGGTGTAAGCGTGGGCGGGATAAGTGGGGGCATTAGCACGAGTCTTGGGGTTGGAGGAGGTGGGTTGAAGACCCATAGACTACTGAGCAGGTCGTGCTCCGGTTCTGTTAGAACTGAGGAGATGGATGGACTGAAGCACCACCACCGGCTGCTCAGCAGGTCTTACTCCAGCAGCACCAAGATGGTTAAAGCAGACATCTTCAAGGACCCGACGCCTGAAGTTAGGCGGCTCTCTCTTACCTCAGGGCTTATCGGCATCTTGGCCCCATCGCTCGCCACGCCACCAACGGTAAGGAACCACTACAGGAGGGGAATTAAAATGTGCATGTTTGTAAAATTTGTGTGTATATGTCTTCTTTGGTTACTGATTGATGAACTGAGTAATGGACAACAGCAATTCCAGGTATTCAAGAATTGACAGACACATATTTACCAATACAAAGGATTTGATGCCATAATACTGGGTGAGCATTCATAAATCTACAGGACTATCAGACAGGCAGCACCATTCCACCTCATCTAAATGTTACAGAGTTGAGTGTGTGAGTGCGGGTATGTCACTGGGGTTATCAGGTAGGCACCTCCCAGTACAGATGTTTAGCTGAATTAGGCCCATGACACCTCCATCAACACCTCCATCACCACCAAATACAACTAAAACTACCATCCCTAATTCAACATTACTCAATTTCTGAAGGTGATTTCAACAACAATAAGCTAATGGGATGGCTGATGAAAAGAGGCACATTTCAGTTGGTTGGAATGGGTAGCAGAGTTTTGGACTGGTTAAAAGTCATATGACTCCAAAGCAGGAGGAGACAGGAGGTTTTACATGCCTTGGGTGTCTTAGTAAAGAACATGGGCTCAGGTTGAGGCTTGTACTACCAACCCCTTCTGGATTTCTGTTAAAGATTACCGCTGCCTGCCTGTACGTGTTTTTTTGTTTTGTTTTGATTGCCATACTTTTCTTTTCTTTGATGATTCAACTTACAATACAAAAAAATTCTGAAGAGAGGATTGTTCTTCAGAAGTACAGAAGGAGCTGGTCACTCATGTTGGAGAATGCTTATGCATTTTGGAGCGGTTGAATCAAACTCTGTAGCGTTTACCCCCTTGGTACGGTTTGTTTGGGTACATGAGAACACCCTATTAGAACTCTGGGGTGGATCGCTTTAAGCGAGAACATTCAGACTAAACGCTGTGCATTGTGGGTTGATTGTGTAGTGATAAATTGGTAAACTAAAAACAATGTACTTGTCAAGAATATTTTTTACCATCCAAAATAATTAAGATATTTAATTATTAAACCTGTTCACTCACTTAAACAATTAATAAAGTTGGAATTCTTCATTAAGTGCAACAGAATTCAGTATAACCAAGGCATTCAAATGTTATCACCAGCCAGTGTGTCAGGTGACCCTTATTGCTTTAACCACCAAAGACAAATTTTACGAGCACTTGACAGGTGTTAATTCAGGCTCTGATCATTTGCCATCAGTGTGATCACAGTGCTAGGCTCCATTTTTCATTTTTCACCCTCAATTCATTACCAGTGAACAAAAGACATTTGGAAGAATATGGCTTTTGTGTACAATTGTTTTTTGTTTGGTTTGGAGCAGTGTGAAAGCAAATTGCACCAATTAATAAAAGAAAATAATGTGTCAACATCAGGCTGTTTTTTAAGCAAACAGGTTGTCATTTGGCTTTTCTGTCATGAACTTTTGCTGATTGCCTAATGTCCCTTTGATCTTCCTTTCTTTTGTAGCCAAACAATGGTGCCAAAACCAGTCCAATCAGAGATAAAGGCTTTCTTGTCCAGGTAAATATTTAGCTTAATCTCTACCTACACCGTTTCTGATGTCTGTGCTAACTACAATGGACTGTAACGCCCCAGTCACACTGGACGCGGAAGGAAAAGTAAGCGGCGTGATCGGCCAACGCCATCATCAATCAGGGTGTTTTATTTTGAAATTTGTTATATTTTGGAAATTGACCGGATGCTCTATGCCGTTCCTGTGTCTGACTTCCTGCCCAGCTTGACACATTCGCTCACAAATCGAGAAAATCTTAGACCTGACGCCGAAACGATCGCTGCAGGCCGTGGCCATTCGGCCACATTGGTCAACATGGGCGCCGAAAGAATTTGCGCCGAAAGAATTTTCGGTGCCGTTCCGCGTCCGGTGTGAACCTGGCATAACACTGTAAGAAAGTGAGTGCAGTGCAAAGACTGGCATATTACTCCTATTCGCCATTGGAATCGACAAGCCGTGAAATATTGATGTGTGTTGCGCAACACGCATGACATTAAAGAATCGGTATATGAACATATTCATCTGCCGATCTGAGTATAAGTACCTAGGAGCCGGATCGGTGCCGATCTGATACTTTCAGATACTATTGGTGCACCTCTAGCTTTTACTTAGCTATAATGTTAAGTTAGTCTCTTGCATTGAATTTGACCAGTTTTCAGCCTCTGTCAAAAGCTAGACAAAATTGCAAAAGTTG
The DNA here is from genome assembly GCA_034670405.1 of Hoplostethus atlanticus. Taxonomy (NCBI): domain Eukaryota; kingdom Metazoa; phylum Chordata; class Actinopteri; order Trachichthyiformes; family Trachichthyidae; genus Hoplostethus; species Hoplostethus atlanticus. The sequence continues at coordinate 641,094 of JAXDDX010000048.1, forward strand.
TATCATTAACCTCACAGCATTAAAATGTGTATTTACCTTTTCATACGTAACATAGACGTCATCCAGGGTGATACCACACAAGCTGTCCATTCAAAATATTGTCCACTGGACTGACCCCAAGCTGCAGGGTCATTATTCCAAGCTTCCTCTCCTCTTCTACTTGGTCCTCCATGAGTGCTACGTGGGGACACACGATCATAACAATTGGGCTGTCTCTACACGTCTTCATGCACTAGTAGGGCTAGTTGATAGATTAAGCTTTTACCAAAGCCCTTTGGCAAGACACCAAAAGTGTCCTGTCCCTGAAATAAAGATTTTAAAAGCGTATACTCTGCTTTTAGAGCAGGTTTATTCTGCTTTTTAATGGTGGCTTCTGACGCAATATTGATGTTTACATCTTCATCCACCATTGCTTCTGAAGTTTCTTCTGTCACGCTAAAATTCAATTTGGTGGCAAAACTTTGGTGATGGTGTAAAAATTTCAAATAAAATAGGTGTGCTTAACAAGTAAAAAATGCTGTCACTTCGGAGCTGTAGGTATTTTATTTTAGTGTTCAGGAAATTCTCAGATTCGGATACCCAATTTTATTGGTATCAGTTTTGGTAAATTCTAATGAGAAATACCATATAGAGTTGTAAGTTGTAACCCCCCTGACCTGGTGGTTAAAAACTCCTTGATGACTTCCCTGGGCATTTGATATGAATGTGTGTTACAGTGTACGTTGAATTAAACATGTACATTATTACATTATTATTATTACATTATTACATTATTTCATTACAGATAATCGAGTATGCAGAGCAAAGGATTCCTGTTCTCAACGAGTTTTGTGTTGTGTGTGACGAACCTCATGTGTTCCAGAATGGGCCTATGCTCAGGGTGAGTAACAGAATTGAACATTTTCCAGGATCAGTCTACTGGTTTTGCTTGTGATGGATGATACAGGTTATGAATGAAATGGGGAAAACCTGACCATTGTACATCTTTAATTGCATAAACCGACAATTTTTTTTATCCATGGTGGACCTTTGTCAGGCCAATTTAAAAACACCTGTTCAATCACCCATATATAGAGATTTTTTTTCAAAGTCACATGTGTGCAGTGTCAGTGTCAGGACAGGTGGTCAGTCTGGTGGCACGAAGGTCCACCATGGATGATGAAATTTATCGTCCCCAGCACTGTGGGCGTATACTTATATAGGTGTGCCACATGCCGCCATGTGCATAGTGGTGAACATAATTTATTTTGTACCTGCAAAAGCTGGTGCCCTCATACACTTTCTAATTTAAATGTACTAAAAGTAAAGAAACTTTGCACAAGACTGTGGATCTATGATTGACCTCAAATTGGCGTAGTGAAACCTAAGCCTGCATGGCCATATATCACAATTTGCTACTGTGTGTGGGCATGTGTGCGTGGTAGCATTCTTTTCTATGAACATGTAGAGTGAGTTAGAGACATGTGGTCCGGCAATAAGATCATGGTCATCTTGTGCTATTTCTTAACTTCTGCCCTATTTTAAACCAATGTGACATTGACCTGTTTTAAACCAATGTGACACTGGTATAAAACAGTTAACAGCAAAAGGAAACTATTCAAAAATGAATACCCCTAAGAACAAACCTGAAGTCAGTGAACAGGACAGTTGCCTGACTCAGCTTTTTTTTAACCTTTTAATCTTGTGGTTTATAACCACATACTCAGAAAAAATTAGGGTCAGAATCAGAATTGCTTTTATCCGCAGGTATAAAAGGTGCAACAGGTGCAAAAGGAATTTCACTTGCTTAATTGGTGCTGACCCAAGACCATTAGATAGCACTGGATTGACACACTAGGTGCAGGACAAAATGGAAGAGGACCTCACATTTACTGCAGACATACTGTATGATAGTAGACCAAACAGATGTGTAGCAGCATTATGCATGAATTACCAGTCCCACCAGGATTTCGCAGAGTTTTTTTCTGATTATTGCGGCCCAAAATTATTGAATTTGCAGCGGCTTTTATCAAAAATTGCGATGCAATTTGCGATATTTTTCGTGTTATCTTGTGGTAAAACAGCAGGAATTGATGAAAAATTCGAGCCCCCCATCCTCCCCAAAACATTGTAAACTGCCCACTCTGTTTTTTAAGTTGTTTTTTTAAAGTAGTAGAGTAATCGTCACACATTAATACTTCCTGGGGCCGCCGGCTGAAAACTAGTTTTACTACACATGATCTCTGTCTAGTGCCTTTCTTTGTGTTTCATTCCTTTTTAATCCTAGTTTTCTTTACATTATTTTTGTTTGTTTGTTTTCCCTTTAGGCTGCAATGCAGCATATCTACAGTTTGCCATTGTAGCACCTGTAAAAAGATATTTTTTTTAATACCTGCCCAATCCCTTCAATGTTTTGTTTAATAATATACTGTGGCATGTAGTTATTTGGTCAGTTACAGGTTTATTGCACCTGCCAGTAGGTGGCGGAGTGAGCGGTTTGTAGTTAATTTTACTGGAAGACATAGAAGAAGGCGAGTGGGAGTGGTTGGTCTGTGCCAATAGTGGGGGAATGGTGTGTGTCCGGTGCTACCTTATAGCCAACTTGCATGCTTTACAAAATATTGCCACAAAGTAATAAAATTAACGTTTTCTACACCACTAATGCAGTCGCTGTGTAAATGGTGTAACACCATCACATCATTAGTTGACCTCTAATCTGTCAGGTCTGTCAGTGCTGCCAGTTTGACACAGAGAAAAGGAGAGAGAGGTCCGGAGCGGAGAACGCACATCTAACTAGTCACCGGCCTGTTAGCAGCAAATCAACTTGAACAGTTTATAAAATGATTAGACTACACCGCGATAGACTACACCGCGATTAGACGAATCCCTACCGGGATTCGTCCCGGTTGTCTGTAACCATATCAAAGGCTCAGGATAACAAGAAAACAAATGGTGCAAATTGCATATTTAAAAAAAAAAACAACCTCCCGAACATGTAGGAGTGTTAATGTAACATGTAGGAGTGTTAATGTGGAAGCATTGTGCCAATTTGACCGTTTTATGCCGGAATATTGCGGGGTTTTGGCAAAATTGCAAGCTCTTGCAAGTATTGCGGCAGTTAGTTGAACTTGCGTTAATTCTTGCGATCGCAAGATCGCAACATCCTGGAGGGACTGAATTACAGATGTGAACATCAGTGTCAGTGTCCATGTACATGCAATTTAGCAGGGTTTCAGTCTGTCAGTCCAGGTTGGAGTGAATGAGGGGGGGGTGATTGTTGTTTGGTAGAAAACTGTGTTGGTGAATGATTAAGCACTGATGCAGCAGAATGTCTTTCAGAGGGTCGGAGGTCAAACAGGAGGTTGTCTGGGTGGGTGGTGTCAGGCCATGTCCTTTGCCCTTTTCGTGCTCTGGCATCATGCAGGTCTTTGATAGAGGATGGCCATCAGTCAACTACCCTCTAAGCTGTTGGAATGACTCTCCTCAGACGATTTCACTGATTAGATCTGATCTGGAATGAGCTAAAACCAATAACTTATTGGCCCAATAAGTGGAAATGATGTTGCATCCAATAATATATTGGCTAACTAGCTCAACAAAATTGTCAATCCTAGCTTGTCTGCAAGTTGTATTCAATAAGCTTGAGCCATAAACAGACCGGCTACAGCAGAGAGCGTCGCTCACAAAAGTGACAAAAACAAGCACTTTTAGTGGACGTACTTTGATCGCGCGCACTTGCCCCTACAGATTACGTTGTAGCCATTGAGCCCGTTTCGCGACTGCCGACTGAGCCGATCTACCAGAGCAATTCCGAAACTTTTTGGACCTATTTTGCGGTATAAATGGCGATTTTGTAGATATAGAGCCCAGGTTTAAAAATACCGGAATTCTCCTTTAAGGCCCAAAAACGTGATTTTGCTTACTTAAACATAAAGTTAAGTGCATATATTTGTTTGTGGAATTTATCTTCTTCTGCCACTCTGCATGCAGTTTGCAGTAACAAAAGGGTTTGAACCCACAAATCGCCGCTTGCGGCTATATTTTTATATTTTTTTCTATATTTTTCCAGGGGATCAAACATCCAGTGTTGGAACTCCAGCACCCATCAACAATTTGCATGATTTTGGCTAGCTCAGCAAACTGCTAGCAGGCATCATTCACTATGCAACACATCAGAGCATTGAGGTATTGGTGACCATAGCTCAACTGGGAAGTAGACTGGATTTCTAAAATGGTTTGATTCTGTTGACCACAAGAGGCAGAGTTTCTCAAAAGGGCATAAGTACAATTTTCACAGTATTGACAGTTATATTTTCTGTAACTTTTGTTAAACAATACCATGGGAAATGTGATTGTCCTTTTTATACTGTCCAGTTATAGTTTCAGAACATTCTATTGAATAGGCTGGTTTTGCCAGCTTTGTTTGGTCTTAAATTCAATTTCAGGTAGCATTAAAAAGGTCTTGAAGGAAAAACCCACCTTTGGATACTCTTCCACTATTAGATATCATCAATCTGTGATGTTCATTGCATTCCAGGAGTTATTTTGTGAGTGTTGTAATTTACTTTTTTGGTGTACTCATTTTTCCCTCAACCTGCCTCGTGTACTTCTTCAGTTAGTGATTTCCTACGTTTCTCAGAACGCCTTTTGTCAAACCCCAGAGAAGGGCGTTCCCTGTGCTGTATATGTGTAGGTGAAGAAAGCGGGAGTGTAGACAGTTTTACCAGTCAAGAAATATACATAAAACATTTTTTTCTTAATAATCCTGTAATAAATTGTCTGTGTGAGAGAGAGGAAAGGAGGGAGAGTCATAGAGAGATGTGTGTACAAGTTAATTAACACTGCAGTCGTTAAGTATTTGGACAGTGACACATTTTTTTGTTGTTTTGGCTCTGTACTCCAGCACATTGGATTTGAAATAAAACAATGATTATGAGTGCAGACTGTCAGCTTTAATTTGAGGGTATTTACATCCATATCAAGTGAACAGTGTAGGAATTAAAGCCCTTTTTTTTTTTACATAGATCCCCCATTTTAGGGGACCAAAAGTAATTGGACGATTGGCTGCTCAGCTGTTTCTTGGGCAGGTTTGTTTTGTTTTATCAATACTTCATGCACAAGAGATCTAAGAAAAGGTCTAGAGTTGATTCTAGGTGTGACATTTGTATTTGGAACAAATCAATCAGAGGCATAGCCAAAACATTAGGTGTGTCTAAATCAACTGTTTGGTACATTGTTAAGAAGCAAGAACACACTGGTGAGCTCAGCAATTACAAACAACCTGGTAGACCACAGAAGGCTAGTGTAGCAGATGACAGAAGAATACTTGGAATGGTGAAGAAAAACCCCTTTTCAACTGTTCAACAGATCAAGAACACTGTCTGCGATGTAGGCGTAGATGTGTCAAAGACTACTACAGCATAAACTCAGAGGGTTCATCACAAGAAACAAACCCTGGTAAGCCTCAAGAATAGAACGGCCAGGTTACAGTTGAGTGATGGAAAGAGGAAAGTGAGAAAAAATGGAACAGCTCATGATCCAAAGCATACCACCTCATCTGTCAAACACGATGGAGGTGGTGTTTATGGCTGCCACTGGAACTGTCTCTCTTGTCTACTCAGATCCAAGTGAATGCATCAAAACTCAATTTTACAGCGCTTCACCATGCAGCAGGACAATGATCCCAAACATACAGCCAAAGCAACAAAGGAGTTTTTTAGGGCCAAAAAGTGGAATGTTCTTGACTGGCCAAGTCAATCACTCGACCTCAATACAATTGAGCATGCATTACACTTGTTGAAGACCAGATTGAAGTCAAAAAGCCCCCAAAACAAGCAAGAACTGAAGATGGCTGCAGTACAAGCCTGGCAGTGCATCAATAGGGAAGATACCAAGCATCTTGTGATGTCTATGAGTCGCAGACTTTAGGCAGACGATTGCAAAGGATTTTCAACTTTATTCAAGTTTATGTTCATTTGTCCAATTACTTTTGATCCCCTAAAATGGTGGGATTATATATATAAAGGGCTTTAATTCCTACACGGTTCAGCCGATATGGATGTAAGTACCCTCAAATTAAAGCTGACAGCACTTTAACCTCATAGTCATTGTTTCATTTCAAATCCAATGTGCTGGAGTACAGAAACAAAAAAAACAAAAAAATGTGTCAGTGTCCAAATACTTACAGACTGCACTGTATATCCATTGTGAATGTTTGAATTTGAGTCATTGTTTTAGGCAGACAGGTAGAAATAATCACTACGTAAACCAATAACCCTCAGGATATGATCTCAGGATATGATCTCACCACACCTCATTCCTCCTACCTCTCCTACCCTGCTGTACTCTCATTCTCCTCTTCTCTGTCAATCTCTTCACAGCCTACAGTATGTGAGCGGGAGCTGTGTGTGTTTGCCTTCCAGACACTGGGAGTGATGAATGAAGCAGCCGACGAGATTGCCACTGGAGCTCAGGTACAACACTTATGAAATACACCAACAACAACACATTCCCTTGATGCAGTAGAACTAGGAGGAATAGGAGTATAGCAGAATGTATTTTTACGACTTGTTTCACACATTCATTGCATTAGACTGTGGTTTTAAGCTCTGTTCACCCCTTTAGAAAAACAACATTAACAATCCAGGAAGGAACAATATTTTAGGTCATCAAAGCGCCCCTACTTAGTTATGGAAAGTCATGGAAAAGTTATGGAATTTCATGTCAGTGTCAGGCTGAGAAATTGTCATCAGGTTCCTATAAGCATTTGTTAGCAATGTCAGAAACACTCTTGTCAAGAACCATTTACTACACAAATGCTTATATGGTTGTATTTGGCAGTACAGGCTCTGCTCTCTAGGGGGCTCTCAGTATGGATCCAAGCAGCGTGCTAAGATTCGTCAGGGAGCTAATCATCCCTCTAACAGTATACACAACAGAACCCAGCAGACACATCATGAGATATGGAATATACTTAAATTCAACAGACAACCATTCTTATTCTTATTTTCATTATTTCTCTTAAATCATATCCCATGTTTCCCCCAGTTTATATAGTATAGAGCTACAGGGACATCATTATGCCCATATATGACCAAGACAAATTCCTCCAATGCGTAGGTGGTAGATCTGTTAGTGTCCATGTGTCGGTCTGCACTGGAGTCACCCAGGAAAGTCGTCATTTTTGAGCCATATCCCTCTGTGGTGGACCCTAATGATCCCCAGACCCTGGCCTTCAACCCAAGGGTATGTACTGCTTATCTGACTTGATTAAACCAAGATAACAAAGATTGTGTCTTGCTTAAAGGGATAGTTTGGGTTTTTAAAAAGCTTACTCGATTTATCATCAACTGGGTGTCATTTCAGTCACACTTAAAAATAAGTGGCTCACTGTTGTGGTACTGGAGATTATTGGGGACAAGCTAGTTAAGTTAGCAAAAACCTTGCCTATCCCTTTAAGCTAACATGATGAAACTTGGTGAGATAAGGATATTCCTCATGCTTATTTTATGTGGATATATTACACATTTTCAAAAACATTTTGTGTGTCTTTAGCTGTACTAAATAACAAAATGTATATGCAGGTCATTTCACAAATCATTCTACATAAATACAGCTGTGAGAAAAGGTTTGTGAACCCTTTTGAATTACCTGCATTCCTGTATAAATGTCTCCTAAATTATAGTCTGATCTTCATTGAAGTCAAAAATAAATAAATAAACACAATGTGATTTAACAAATAACACAAAAAAAACCTTTTACTTTTACAGCTTGGATTGGAAAAAGTATATGAACCATGAGATTTAGTAACTGGTGGACCCTCCTTTACCAGCAATAGCCTCAACCAAACAATCCTGTAATTGCTGATCAGACTAGTTAGGAGGTATGTTTGACCAGAACGTCAGAACAGAAAGTTTCAATTCATTGATATTTTTGGGATGTCTTGCATGAATGGCCTGCTTCAGGTCATGCCACAACATTTCAATAGGTTTATGGTCAGGGCTCTGACTTAGCCATTCCAAAATGCAGTTTCCTCTGTTTAAACCATTCTGTCATAGATTTGTCGCTTTTGTGTTTGGGGTCATTGTCATGCTGCAACCTCTGTTAAGCTTCACATCAGAGAGCATTACTCTGATATTACTCTGATATCAAACTTTGAAGCTCCCTCCACCAAGGCTAGAGGACAGGGAAAAAACATGGAAGAAACCTCAGAGAGGGATCCCCTACCAGGATGGTAGCAATAGCAAGGCATGCAATAGGTGCTGAGGATGCCTAAGCAAATGGAACATAAACAAAGTATACAGAGTAAACACAATAAGGACGCTTGGGTAGAACATCCAGATCTGGTGCTACCAGAAGGAAGTAGTAGTAGTAGTAGGAAGTATCTGGTAATTGATTGAAATTGAGCAGACGTGTGAGGAAAATGGCAAAACAAATGGCAAGGGATGTATGCAGTCTCCGTCTGATAGACCATGAACTCTAACCCAGCAGACTCCACACCCCCTGCATATGTATGTCTGGCAGGCTCTCTAATAGACTGCAACCCGGCATGCCCTGGGGGCATGTGTCATGCCTGACTTAAACATTTATCTATATTTCTAGACAGTAGTGCCTAACCCAGTAGGTTGGAGGCCGTCAACTTTGAGGCACCAAATGTAACCTCCTGAATTTCCTCCACGAAATCCATTTTGTGCCAAAAACACCTTGTTTGTTTTCGTCCACAAAATCCATTCTGTGATAGATGGCGTGCATTTCATCCGGCACCAAATCCATTTCGTAGATTTTGTCCTGTACCAAATCAATTTCGCTGATTTCGTCCGCATTTCGTCTATTTTCTGTGCCATGAAATTCATTTTGTGGAGGAAAATGCATTCTGTGGAATTAAAAGGTTCCCATATGCATATGCTTTCACTGACCTATTTTCACCCACTAGATGGCGCATAGGTGCTGCAGAAAGCTCGGCACACTCTTCAGAATCAGAATCAGGTTTATTGCCAAGTATGTTTTCGCATACAAGCAAATTGACTTGGTGTTTTGGTGCATAACAATGAACATAGAATAAAAAACAAGAATAAAAGCAATTACTGTAAAAGGCAAAGGTCAAGAATACAATATAAAATAGAACAATTCAGACTAAATATATGAAAAGATATAAGAAATAAGAAAAATAATTACAATAAAATAAAAGAATGTGTGCCATATACACCGATCAGCCATAACATTAAACCCACCTGCCTAATATTGTGCCGCCAAAACCGCTCTGACCCGTCGAGGCATGAGACTCCACAAGACCTCTGAAGGTGTCCTGTGGTATCTGGCACCAAGACGTTAGCAGCAGATCCTTTAAGTCCTGTAAATTGCGAGGTGGGGCCTCCATAGATCGGACTTGTTTTTCCATCGGACTTCCCATAGTGCATCCTGGTGCCATCTCTTCCCCAGGTGCACGACGCACCCGGCCATCCACATGATGTAAAAGAAAACGTGATTCATCAGACCAGGGGCCTCATTTATAAAGGTTGCTACGCACAAAAACGTTAACGGGGGTGAAATGTGCGTACGCATATTTTACCGGGATTTATAGAAAAATTCTATGCGGTAAAAGGTGCCCACTTCTACGCATCCTTTCACCCATGCGTAGAGCTCACCGCAAAGTTTTTCAGACGCCCGATGGGGAGATCACAAAATAAAGCTCAGTCCTCTTACAAAAAATAGTTTTATAAGTGTGCTTTCACAGGGTTTGTGGTCTATTGCATCTGTTAAGTTACTACTTAAAACCTATTTTTATACAAAGGCATTCTCTTAACTCTTATTTTATTGATTATTTTACCGGGCCGGCGCCAGGGTGAAGTGACTGAGGGGGAAATTTTTCATGAAATAAAACTCATTGATTTAACCATGCAACAGCCTCAGAAAGGCTAAATAACAACAACATGAGGCTACTGTTCAAAATCAAAGAATACGTTTATTAATCAGAGACTCACATAAGAACGGAGCACTGCAGAGAATTTATGAACGATAACGATTCTCTGTCAAAATCAGCAGGGGGAGGCGCGTAGAAACAGCAGTTTGCGCTTGCATCTCTCTCTCTCTCTCTCTCTACAATGGGGGGAATGGAATTAGGGCCGAAATTTGTATTTACCACCACGAAAAGCAAGCAGGCTGAGAAACCGAACTAAGTGACGTGTCTGTCTGTCTATCGATCTCCTCCTCTGTTTCAGTGGGCTACTATGGACGCCCTAGCATACACCTATGGAAATATTTTTCTATAGATACATAAAGTTTAAACAGAGGGGGCAAAAATACAACTGAGGGGCTAAGCATATTTTACTCAGCTACTTATGCTCAATGTTGTATAACTTTTAAACTGTTTTTAAATTGTTTTTATCATTTTGTTCATCAGTTTGTCTACCATTTTTATTTTGTCTTCTAAAGCACTTTGTAACTTTGTTTTGAAAAGTGCTATATAACTAAATGTGGCAAGGTGCCACATTACCGGGGTCCGTGACAGACAGAGACACAAGGCATGAGGAGGGTTAGTTGGCCAGCAGGGCCGTTTATTCACCAACAATCATAAATAAACCTAGCCCGGTGTTGACGGCAGTTGGTAGCGCCGTCTCCCTCCGCCGACGCACCTCAGTCCCCGGCGGGTCAGCCGCGGAACCCCAAAGCCGGCCAGCCTGCCAGGCTTCCAGGGGCATCCCGCCCCAACCCCGACTGTCACCAGCTTTTGCAGGCGGCTCCCGACTGCAACCCCGGGGACCTCCGTCGGTTGTCGCCGCGGAGGGAGACGCACTCTCTCCCACTCCGTCCTCCAGCTCGCGCCCTCGCCTCCGTCCCAGCACTCCAGCCGCGGACCCCGCTCAGACGCGGCTGCTGCTGGCTCACTGTCCGCTCCTCCAGTCCGCCGGCCCTCGATCCTCCCGATCGCCGCCGGCTCCCGCATCCACGCCGCCAGCCTCTCACACTGGCGCGTCCCTCTCGCTCACACATCCACCCACAGGTTAAAAAGGCCCGGCTGCAATCAGCTTTAATTGGCCCCAGCCGCTGAGTCCAGCCGAACCTACCACCCTCCCTCCCCCCAGTCCGCCACACTAAAGTTTATTTTTATTATTATTAAGGTGTGCCGGATTATTAGGGCTTGTGCGGTTCTCCACAATGTGGCACAGATGCCTCTACTGAGCCCCCAAACAGTACACCTTTACGGCGCTCAACCTCGTTGCCGTCTCCGTCTTTCCCTCATTGATAGTCCAACAAAGGCTCCTTAACGTCGGCATATTCATGACCTATTTAGCATTGACCATTTATGGATGATTGTGGGACGACACTGGGAGGAGTAGTGGGAGGACACTGGGAAGAGTACACAAGCGCACAATTCACCGCAGGTGGGTATTTATAAAGAGAAGACTGTGTACAGGTGTGCACCGCACGGTTTTATAGATCTGAATATTTTCTTGCGTTAGTAGATTCTGAGGTTTGTGCGTACGCAATGTTTTAGGATGGAATCTATGCAAAGTTTTATAAATGAGGCCCCAGGCCACCTTCTTCCATTGCTCCATGGTCCAGTTCTGACGCTCACCTGCCCATTGTAGGTGATTTTGGTGGTGGACAGGGGTCAGCATGGGCACTTTGACCGGTCTGCGGCTATGCAGCCCCATATGCAGCAAGCTGCGATGCACTGTGTGTTCTGACAACTTTCTATCATAGCCAGCATTAACTTTTTCAGCAATTTGTGCTACAGTAGCTCTTCTGTGGGATTGGACCAGACGGGCTAGCCTTCGCTCCCCACGCGCATCAATAAGCCCATGACCCTGTCGCCGGTTCACCGGTTGTCCTTCCTTGGACCACTTTTGGTAGGTACTAACCACTGCATACCGGGAACACCCCACAAGACCTGCCGTTTTGGAGATGCTCTGACCCAGTCGTCTAGCCATCACAATTTGGCCCTTGTCAAAGTCGCTCAGATCCTTACGCTTGCCCATTTTTCCTGCTTCCAACACATCAACTTCAAGAACTGACTGTTTACTTGCTTCCCAATATATCCCTTGACAGGTGCCATTGTAACAAGATATTTGATGTTATTCACTTCACCTGTCAGTGGTTTTAATGTTGTGGCTGATCGGGGTATATGTTAAGAGCTGTACATTTTTGTGCCGAATGTGCAGAAATATTAAACAAGGATATGTGCAAAAGTTCACAATGTGCGGTTCAAAGAACATGTGCAGTGTATGAAGTACAGTCCAAAATATGTGCGTTAATGTAACACAGTGAGACAGATGTGGAGGCTTTACGTTACGGGGGGGGGACCCAGGCCTTGTTGATTAGGCCAGTTGCAGAAGGAAAGAAACTGTTCTTGTGGCGTGAGGATTTGGTCTTGATGGAGCCTCCTGCCAGAGGGGAGTGACTCAAAGAGTTTATGACCAGGGTGGGAGGGGTCGGCTACAATCTTACCTGCACGCCTCAGGGTCCGGGAGGCGTACAGGTCCTGTTGAGATGGCAGATTGCAGCCAATCACCTTCTCAGCAGAGCGAATGATACGCTGCAGTCTGCCCTTATCTGTACCAGATGCGTACCATAATTGACTATGGCAGGTTGAACTTCTTCAGCTGCTGCAGGAAGTACATCCTCTGCTGTGCTTTTTTGGTGATGGAGTTGATGTTCAGCTTCCAACCGCGACAAGAGACTTGTCACAGTTGGGACCGGATGGATGGAACGGAGACAGAGGGTTTGGGAGAGACAGGCGGTTTTATTGTACATCCAACAAATGGCCCACTGGCCAGTGTACACACAGAAATTACTCCAACAATAAACAGAAAACAGCCTTTTCAGGCAGCGTGTGCCGCTGTCTCTCTTGTGTCAGGGGTCCGGACCCAGCTTCACTGTGAGGGATTTAAGCACAGGTTAATTGCGAGACAATCAGCCTAACCTCTCACAGGTGCATCTACCTCTCCACTGAGCCCCTGCCCCTTCTCTCCGCCCACAGCTGCTGGCAGAACCACACCCCCCTGCCACATACCCTCCGCCGTGGACCTCGCTCGGACGCGGCGGTTGGCTCGTCTCTCCCACACACACTCCGACCTTACTCCGTCTCCTGCTGAACTCCATTCTGTCTGCCAGCCTCTCACACTGGCACTCTCACCCAGTCACACATCCACACGGAGGTTAAAAAGGGCCCGGCAGCCTTAATTGGCCACAGCCGGTACCGGATCCAGGGTAGAGTCAGTCCACCGACTCAACTCTCCCATGGATCCAAGCTAAGCCTCACCCTACCCTCCTCCCAGCTGCCACAAAGCCCAAAATAGGTCTGAGTGAGACTGAGTGCTAAGGTAGAGCGCTAACAGATTAGGCTATGTGGGGAAGCCAGCGGCTAGGCTAAATTAGCAAGAGAGTAATGTTAACTGAGGTCTCTGGTAGCACCCAAGCAATCAAAACAACCAGGGGCCAGACAGTGAGCCCAAGCTAGACCTAGGTCCCAACCTAATACTCACAATGTAGGAAGCCTAAAGAAGCTAGGCCTTTTGTTGATACACCAGGCGGTGGTACAGGAAGCGGAAGCAGTAAGGTATTACCTGTATCTAACTGCACCCAAAGACATGGTATTTTTTTGTTATTTGTTAAATCACATTGTGGTTATCTATTGTTATGACTTAGATGACTTATTTAAGTAGCCGTTTATGCAGGAATGCAGGTTATTCAAAAGGGCTCACAAACCTTTACTCGCAACTGTATGCAGTGATGCAAACTGCAAGATATTTGCCGTTTTGAAGCTGCAATGGGTCACAGAATTACAACCTTTACCAATTGGATGTCGGCTGATAGACTGGTTTCCTACTGCCAGGCAATAGACAGGCTGGAGGTGTTCAGTTTTTTCTCTCTCTTTTCCTCCATGGTAATTGCCTTGTGTAGTGGCAAAACAACATACCTAGGCCAAAACAAGGACACCCCACCAGGGAAACACATTTGTTCAGGGATACAAATTTTGGTACAACACCTGGCCAGCTGGACATGATACGGCTGTACAGATTCAAACATACAGGGCTGGGAGACAGCAGGGGAGGTTTACAAATTTCAAATTTACGGTCTGTGTTATGACCCGATTTGACAGTCAAAATCGTGAATATCAAATTGGGTACTAGTGTTTCTTTCTTTTGCATCTTTCTTCCTCACTCCATGTCACACTCTACTACAACTACCCCACACCCTTTGTGAATGTGGCTGCCCTCACGTGATGTGGGAATACTTGTCAGAGTGACTTGGTGGCTCACCTTTTTACCACCTGATGTGTTTGTGTCTCTGAATATGGAAGAAAGCAAAATTAAACATTGTACCTATTTACTCTGTATGTTGTGGTGCATTTATTAAAATTAAAGCTATATATTTCCCTTTAACATTGCCATGAAGGCTGTTGTGAAAATACATTCCAAAGCTTAAGTGAAAAGAAAGTGACTGTCATTGTTGCAACCGGCAGTCCCAATAAACAGTTAAGTGCTCATATTTGGTTTAATATGAGGGTTCTCAGGGTCATCTGTTTGTAACTTGCCTCATAGCATTGACTACAAACTACAATGAAAAGCAGTTAGCTTTTGCAGGGGCTATAGCATATAATGCTGATGGTCATGGTCATGGTCAAAATTCAATCAAACAGGCTCCCGCACACACACCCATTGTTGCAAACTCTGCTTTATTCAGTCCTTTGATCTTTGTCAAGACTTTTAAACTAATAAGTGTCCTGGGTCTCTTTTAAACCCTTCACCACTGATGGGTTAATCAGCCCTTTGTGTACATTAAAATTTAGTGAGACCTCCCCACAGGTTAAATGATCAGCAACTCCTATAGGAGACAAGACTAGGAGGAGGAGGAGGAGGTGGTGTATGACTTTCATTTACTTGTTCATTCTCAGGTTCTACATTAGCAGATGTTGCACTAGTCTCATTTGATGCATTAAAGGGGACATATTATGGAAAACAGCTTATTCCTGGCCCTTATACATGTTCCACATGTTACCATTGACCTAAGTAGCCGAGAAAATGTGAAATCTGGAAGTCAACCCCTTTTTCTGTATTTTCCTTTTTCCAAAAAACGGTGCCAATTCGGGCTAAAAACAGGCCGTTTCGGAAAGTAGCCCGAATACGTCATAACGGGCGCTTTTTAGCATAATCCAACCCCTCTCAGAGCATGCCTACGCCCAGGTGAATAACCACTCCCATTTATCTCGTCTCAAAATGCAGCTCTCGGCGGCGCCGCAAGCCGTTGCTTATGGTGCATTCCATTGTATTCGGAAATTGATAATTCCGAGTCGGTATTCCTAACATCCAATCTAAATGAGTTCCAGTACATCTGCTCGGGAAAACATAATCGCCCGCAGCGAACTCATGTTTGTATGGCAAGTCTCAGAATGTTACAAGCATCTAAAGAGGACCTACATCAACTACTACAGCGCCATTAGTGAAGAGAATCGGCGCATGTCACTGTCGGACTCCGTTTTTTCCGAGTACAATGGAATGCACCATTGCTTTGCAAACAGTGGAGCTACAACGACAACATGTCTACGGCCAGATCCCAACTCTCCAGGGGCCTGTTCCAAGAAGCAGGTTCAGCAAACTCTGAGTCTAACCCTGCACTCTGAGTTGATTCATTCCGAGATGGCCAATTCTGAGTTTTCGGTTCCAGAACGGCTAATTTGAGTTAGTTCAATCAATTTTGAGTATGTTCACCTTGAGTTAAGCGCGTGCGCGTCAACAATAAAAAGCCATCATCAATGGAGGTCCGATACTACGATTCACCATGGCAACCAGCAAGCAGAAGGGTCGTAAAGGAGAGGGAATTGGCGTGGGAGAGAATCGCTGCCCGAGTCAATGCGTACGTTTGAATGCAGTAGTGTATTCATTTAACATTTAACCACACTTTCTTATAATATTACCTACATGTGAGAAAGTGGTGGAATGGTATTGGAAAAAAAAAAATTCATTTAGGTGCAATCCCACGGGCGCAAAGCGCACTTGGCAGCAGCTGAAAATGAAATATAAAAACATTACATTCATTTAGCAGAGGCTTTTATCCAAAGCGACTTACAAAGGTGATAGTTAACACTATGTGAGGATCGAACCCACAACCCTGAGACTGAGAGTCTAATGCTCTACTAACTGAGCTGTCTGGGCCAGACATACTTCAAATGGTGTACTTGGGGTGGCAAATTAGAAAGGCAGATCTAGATATTTAATTACTCAAACATAAGTTAGAGGTGGGTGCATGGTCACAGGTGAAATGTGTTGTTGGAACAATATATAAATACTAACTGTTGCTTTTGTATTTGTAGGAAATAAAGAAGACCAAATGAAAGGTGTCTTTATTTGACTGTAAACGGCATATTATATCTCGGACAGCTCTTCCATCCTGGACATAGAACATCTAATCGGGGTCTCAAAATCCTCTCCCGATGTAAGGCTATGCGAATTACTTCCGCTTGAATATCGATCGGGTTACCGAGGAAAGGACACGCCATGTCCGACAGCTGCTTAAGGTTCAGCAGAGGGAGGAGACAGGGAGAAAGTCAGGGTTTGTTCAAGAAAACCTGCCAGCGAGCAGGTTAGGTTCACAGAGTCAGTTACCATGGTAATTGACTCAGAGTTTGAGTTACCTCTCTTTCTGGAACGGAAAACCCAGAGTTTCCCTCATCTCAGGGTTAACAAACTCAGAGTTTTCACTAAACCCGCTTCTTGGAACAGGCCCCAGTTGTTCTGTTGTAGGATGCAGGCAGCAACATAGATCCCTGCACAGTCTCCCAACACGCGAAAATGCCAGGACAGAGTGGATTAATTTTATTTTTAACGGCAAAGTCCCGGCTACAGTTAGCTCATTTTTTCTGTGTGTGATGATCACTCCTCAGACTGCTTGAGCAACGGCAGGATTAGCATCTAAATTGAAGCTTAAAGATGGAGCAATTCATAAGGTACGTTACCCATCTGCAAAATTGGAATCTGTAAGTGTCACCATGTTTTGATTTAATTTACAAGTTGTCTGGTTAGTATATTCGACTGCTGGTTAGCTAACGAGCTAGCGGGGCTAGCCACGGGCTTGGCTAGCCAAGCCCTGCGCTGTTTGGATGCAAATAGGTTGCATGCAATAATATATTGGCTAAGTAGCTCAACAAAATTGTCAATCCTAGCTTGTCTGCAAGTTGTATTCAATAAGCTTATGGACATGAGCCATAAACAGACCGGCTACAGCAGAGAGCGTTATGGCAGCATATGAGTGACAAAATCCGCAAGCGCAATTGAGATCAACGCGTGCGGTTGCAGAGGAGCCGGTTGGTTACAGTCCTCGTCTTTTATGATTGGCCTTTTTGTATCGGCGCAAGTAAACAACAAAGGAAGGAGAAACAATAAAGTGTTATGCTCTATAAAGTGGTTGATGAAAAAAGAAAAGTTATGTCCACTTGAATACCTTGTTAAGTTATGTACAGATAATGTAAATCCCTTGTGCTGTGACATTAAATCAGATGAATCATTGAAAGAATTCATTTTTGCTCTGACTGAAGCACCAACACACGTTACTTGATGGGAAAGAGCTGATTGGCTGGCTTGAAATCCATGTTACCCACAATGCCAACGGGTAGCAGGCGCGGGTAGATCTGTAATTTCTTAAAAAGTAAAGCAATTTGAAAAGTGAAAACATTCTTTTGTATGTTATTACTATTGTTAATAACCATTGTAATACAGACCCGTGTTGTGAGCAGATGACACATGAGCACCATAGACGTTACTGTCGTATTGAAAATGCTATTTAAATTAAGGCTAGTCACCTTCATATAATTGAGAAAGTACACTGTGCTTGTGCGAAGCTGATGCATATGATTATATTCTATTGCTCTTTATTTACCACTCCATTAGTTTTGTTTTATTATACAGGCCAGAGGATAATCCACCAAAAATATATTTTTTATTTATTTATATATTTATTTTAATTTATGTAGCCTAGTTAAGAGAGAGAACAGTAAATACATTTGAAAGATTTTTTACATCCGATAGCTTAGTGGCGTTATTGTCATGACAACAGAAGTAAAGCCACTTTCAGTTGTGGGAAAGTGGCAGAAATATTACTGTATAACAGTTATGAATTATGTTCATTCTTTAGGCTATTTGTTTATTTATTTAGTTTAGCTCTCCTTAAATTGACCGCTGCTTCAACCAACACGCTTCAAAACACGCAACTTTTACTTTGAAGGCGAGCTGGTTCCGAGAAGACTGAAGACGAGGACTGTAACCAATTAGATTTAGGGATACAATTGTGACTGGGTCCGCCCACTTACTGCCAAAAAGAAAAAACACTCGTGAGCGAGCAGGTGAAAGTTTTGCGAGCAGGAGAGCAATGATAGTTGTGCGCACTGCTTTGGATTCTGCGCGCGCGCTCAAAGCATGGATTTCTCCTCGCAGGCTACAATATTGCTCGCGCAAGCAGCTATATTCTGCAGAATATAGCTGCTCGCGCGAGTGTGCAGCTGTTTGAGTTACGCGCGCGGTGATCTCAATTGCGCTCATGGATTTTGTCACTCATATGCCGCCATAGAGCGTCGCTCACACACCCACATACACAAAACAAATATTACACGGAATTGTTATCATTGAGAAACTAAGTGGAACCGCCTCAGCTGCCTCTTCCCATTCTGGGTCAGACTCCAGCTCAAACATGTACGGTCTCAGTGTTGGTTCTGGAGCGGCCACCATGGTTATGGTAAATTTCTGTGTCAAGCTTTTTTGTTTACCTTGAGCAGCATGGGCGCTCTGCTCTCCACCTCCGCCAGGCTATTGGCTGCCTCACGCCGTGAGTGGGGTGTGAGGCGGCCAATCAGAGCAGTGCTCATACAACCTCCACGCCCTCAAAACAGCCTGTTCTTTACAATGGAGAAAATGAGAGACTGAAACACACACTACAGAAGCTGGATTTTTTTTTATATAGACTTCACAAACGTCTCGTAAAGACCACCATGAACAGTTTTAAATAGCCCAAAATGAGTAGAATACCCCCCCTTTAAAGAATTATTTCAATCTCAATTTATAAAAGTCATCTTTTGCATCAAAGATGCTGTCTGTGTTTTTTGGGACAAAAGATACACCTTTTGTTCAAGAGAGAAAGTTCATGAGGGGTCAGACTCTTACTGGACAGGTTGATCACATTCGCCTCATCAGTGGCTTGGCTTGTGATCTCGTCAAGGGTGCCTCCTTTCGATGGGGTTTCTTTTTGTTTCTTTTGCCCCCGTCTGGTCTTCTTATGTGGCGCCCTCGTCCATGTCCCCGGTGTCTGTTGTGATGCTGGACTCTGTTTAAAAAAACATTGGAGCTGAGGGATCCATCACATGTGTAGTCACTCTCTGGTGTGGCTGGTTGCCTCCAGTTCGTCCTTCTTGAAAATCATGTATTGCCTTGGGGTTTGATCTCTCTCTGTCTCTCTCGCTCTTTCTCTGCTCCAGCCCCCCCACCACCCCTTGTTATCCCACTGGCTCTTCCTCCTCATCTTGTCTCCTATAGATGTTGTTGATCAGTTAACCTGTGGGGAGGTCTCACTAAGTTTGAATGTGCACCAAGGTGGGGCTGATTAACCCATCAGTGGTGAAGTGTTTAAAAGAGAACTTGGGACACTTATTAATTTGAAAGTCTTGACAAAGGTCAGAGGAACATGGACCGACTAAAGCAGAGTTTGCAACAATGTGTTCATGTTTTTCTTGATAAGCTAACCAAGGGACCTTTTTACCCCCAGCACTACATCATAAAGAACAAGTGGAGTGTGCATGCTGTTTGTTCTTTCAAAATTAAATTAAAACAATATAGAGAAAAACATGTAACACAGTAATGCTCATATCTATCCTCATGATATGTGCATGTATTACACTTTAAAATTAGACCTTGAGTTTTTGTTATGCATGGGTGTCTTAAGAGGCGTTATTCAGATGTTCAGAAAATTCCAAACACCATCACAAAAACATATTCTGCACTCCCCAGGGTAACTAATTAAACATAAATCCCATTGCATTGTTTTACTTTGCAACACTTCAAAGACTTTATTGCTGCAACACTTTGGCAAACTTTCGCCTTGTCCCATCTGGATGAGGAAAGTGAATCTTTTTGCACTCCATAAGTCAGTTTTTCTGATTCATTATAGAAAAAGGACTACGACCGAGTGATGAGAGCCCTCGACAGCCTTACATCTATCCGGGAGATGACCCAGGTATGGGAGATCTTTGTAGTAATTAAAGTGTTCTATTGCAAAATGCTATCTTGATGTATATTATCTAAAGTTTAGCATTTAATATACACTGCCCGTCAAAAGTTTGGGGATCTTGGGGACACGTAATGTTTGATTTTCCCTTTTACTTTTCAATTAAGTAAGAAGAAATGCCTGCAAAGGTACTTTGGGTATATTTATGCAACACATTATTGGTTTTCCTCAATTTGACAGTTTTCTTTTTCCAAACTATTGTTAAAAGCACATATTGAAAATCTTTTGCCCCAAAGGTGGTTTGAATACCTGAAAGGTAGCCACTGATAAGTGCTGACATCACAACAAGGGTATAAAAATGGGTGGGGGTATATCATTATTCCCATGGTACTTTTGTCAGTGGTCACAAATATTTACAGGTGTGATATTGTTTTAATTAAAATGAAAACCTAGTTAGTCTTTAATGTGTTAAGTTATTGCACACAGACAAAGACAACATGCTTATTTATTAATTAAAACATTTTCAAAAGCTAGGTGTCGCCAAACTTTTGACGGCAGCGTATGTCAAGCAAATACTTAATATCCTTCTAGCTTGTACCTTGTGCTATCAAATATTTTGCATGACCCACTGGCTCACCCGTTACTGCAATGGTAAGAAGCTTCAGATGCAGATTCACTAAGATTGCATTGCGTTTTCTTGCACCTCATTTGCCTGAGCTAAAAGCGCAGAGATTTCATCATATTCACAAAGAAATATATGCATCTTGCAGTAATGATAGCTACCATTTGAAATGGCCAAACTCTTTACAAAGAGTACGTGCCACTTGGTGAATGTTATTTTGATGGTGATGGTTGATGGTTACCAGTGACTATCTCTCCAGATAATCTTTTTATCTCAGCAACTACTTCATTGCCTGCTGGAAGACTGTTATGGCCAGTGTTACCTTATAGCATTATTAAGGCATTCACAAAAAATACAAAAATATTTTGTTTTTTAGGCTAGGCTAGGCTCCTATTTTTTCCTAGCCATGCATGGTCATATTAAGGATAAGCATACTGTGTGATGCACAATGTCAGAATGTATACATCATCAGGAATGGAACTCGTTCACAACAGTGGCTTTGTTTACATGCCAGAGTTATCTGGCTACTGGCCATACTTTGGTTAAGGTCTTATTCAGCTGTTTGCATGAACCTTTGATACACTGAGATTGAGTTTCCCTGTTTCTATGAATAAACCAGTTATGAATAAACCACTTAACAGAATATGCTTGTGCACCTATGGTGTTGAGTTTCTCAGGTTATTCTAACCCAGTTATGATGTATGCGACAACCCAAAACCAGCTCACTTGAGAAACCTGGTTAAGGGAAATTCTTGTATGGAGGGCCAGATGTGCCAGTTTCAAAAATAAATAAATAAGTGCCTCAGTAAATAAATACATTACATAATGTTCAAGTAAATTTTAAAAATAAATAAATTATTCTAAACATAAATAAATAAATGCATAAATAACATCTGACATAAATTAATAAAAAACAAATTATTAGTATATTTTAATTTCCTTATTTATTCATTTAATTTAATTTAATTAATTAAATTAATTAATGTAATTATTAATTCCTATGTTTATTTATATGTATTTATTTCCCTATTTATTCATTTCTCTATTTCGTTGGTGTCACCTAACTCCCATTGGTTGATTGACATCTGAGTGCATAGACTTGCCTTGCACCCCCACTGGTTGCTAGACTGTTAGTACACTAATGGAATATACTTTTCCAGCTATTCTAGTCAAGAGGTCTGCTATTAGAATTAATAGTTCATTAGTTTTCAGCATTTCTGCACGTTCACCTTGCAGATTATTATTATAATTATGTAATTAATAATTAGCCTAGAGTCTATAATTTCTGGCCATCGCTTGCCAGTATGCAAGAGCAAGGCAGAGCAAGGCAAGTACAATACAGAATTCAATAAATACAGAAATGATTAAATAGGATGTGTAGGGTAGACTCTCCAGCAGAATACTAAAACACAGTATGGGATATATGGTTAATTTATCAATGACATTAAAGTCCAGTTCTTGAAGTTTAAAAGAAAATATAAATAATATAATAAAAATAAATAAAATATGTTAGATTGTTGAGATTTCTTCTCCTATTAAACTCCTTTGTATCTGTACTGGAAGTCGTCTTTGTTTGTGTATAATCCTGGAAATATGAAAAATACACCTCCAAACAACAAAATAGACCCAGAAATACAAGGTACATCGCCAATAAAAACCAGGTGGAATCTTCCATGCACAGAAAGGTAGCCACTGGCAACACCTTTGTGGCCGCTTTCTTTAATACTGTATACCTACACTGTCCAGCTGGATGTTGGATGGAGTTTTTGTCTGTTTTCAAATTAAGCCATTGGCCGTTTATGGTTTCTACATTCAACATCTCCCTTTACAGGCGCCTTACTTAGAGATAAAGAAGCAGATGGACAAGCATGACCCACTGGCTCACCCGTTACTGCAATGGTAAGAAGCTTCAGATGCAGATTCACTAAGATTGCATTGCGTTTTCTTGCACCTCATTTGCCTGAGCTAAAAGCGCAGAGTTTTCATCATATTCACAAAGAAATATATGCATCTTGCAGCAATGATAGCTACCATTTGAAATGGCCAAACTCTTTACAAAGTCCTTATCTCAATCGTGCCTCAGTCTTATTAGTAATAAATTAGAGGATCCTCTAAAAAAAGGTTGTTTTATTTAAAAGCAGTCACAGTCAAGGATTTTAAAGTTCTGTAGTCACTATTTTCAGTTGTTCTTATCTGCTCATGATGTAACCTTTTGAATATTGACTTCGATACCAACACTATACAAAGTTTGATATCCAAATATTCAATACTACTACCGATACCACAGCAAACAAGAAAAAACATCAAGCAATGTCACAGAACAGTGGTCACTGAAATAAGTTGTGTTACCACATTGACTTAGATAGCTTTGTAGCAACTTTTTGGGTAGGGTGTCTGTCTTTGCTGGCACTATAAGCTAAATGGTTCCATATGTTTTGTTAACCACTTAACTAGACTGGGATCCAGTTCAAGAGTTGGTGGACTTTTTAACAGTGTTGAATGTTTTCAGCTGACTCATTGCTTGAATTAACATTTCAATTTTGTTAACCACAAAGTGGGGCATGACTTTAAAAATGAAATGTCAAATGGCTTTTTCATTAACATTTTAATATTGTCAGCGAATGTGCATACAGTACATGAAAATTCAAATGTAAATCAGGTTATTGCATTTAATTTATATTATATTGACTCAAATAATGCATGGAACAGTGGAAAATGATAATGCTATTGTGAGATTGCATTTTCATTTTCCAATTTGCATTAACATTTGAATTAAGTTATACGCTTCCATAGATAGCGTCATTTGTTTCAGACTGCCTGCTTACTTGCCTCAGTTTTTTGTCTCACATTTCAAACAAGGGGAAAGTATATTCAGCTGCACGAAGGGACAAAATATGAAAGTATGAAGCTGCTCAAAGGAAAATTTGGTTTTAAGTAAAGTCATTCTGACTCCGAGTTGAATGCTTGAGTTTTCCACTTTGAATGATGGAGGGTCGCCAGTATTAGGACAGCTTGCCAAAGATTTTACTGAAATGGGAAATAGACAATGAATAACAGCAGGTACTGCAGTGTTTTCCACAAGCATCTGCCTTCTAGATAGCTGAATCCAGTAATTTGTGTTCTTAATGCAGGATATTCTCCTTAATCTGAGCACTGTATTGGTGTTAGGAGTATATCATCCAGTCCTTAGCATCCGCTTAACAGTTATGCAGAGAAACCTATTTTAATTCACTCGGCTTGATTGAGCGGTACAATTAGCAAGAAATTGAAAGAAAATGCACCTACGGCCCCATTAAGTGCACCTATATCACAATACTTCTGTTATAATCCCTTAATTTCTATGCAAAACTGACCATGAAATTGATTTCAAGTTGCAAGCTAAAAATGATTAGAATAGAAACCACTAAAGAAACAATTGGTTCTGTTGAAGACCAAGTGTGGATTTATTCCAACCCCTTGTTATTAGGATAGTATTGATCTGAGTTCAATAAGTGATGCATGAAGTTTCTTTGAATCATCAGGAACTGGATTTAAATGCCATTAATGTTATCCATATATTCAAATGCAAAATCTATTTCAACGGTCATTTTTCAACAATCTTGGGATAATTAACAGGGTCCAACAGTTTGACTAGAAAATTGTTATGGTTACACACCGTAGTGGGTTATCTCAATCAGTGGTTAATAGATACAATTGTAACATTAGAGTCTATGTGTTCTTTAATTTAGAACTGTGATTAGTCTACTACCTCAAAGCCATGCGGTTATCTGAAATTAGTCAACACTACAACAGACAATCAGAGTATCCTCCCAGGCATTACATAAGCATGGAATCATGGTTTAAAAAGTCATATCCAGTTTTGCCAGTGTGGTATTTTGACCAGATAGAAATAATTTTTTTATTTAAACACACATTTTGAAAAAAATCACTAGAGCATTAGATAGAATAGAGCATTTTGCATTGAACACAAAAACACATCCGAAATCAATTCATTTTGAAATACCTTTGTAGAACAAAAAATGTACTTTTGCGTGACTGCATCAGGGTACACAAAAATGTTTGCAGTTCATTGACCTCTGATTTCTTAAACTGTATTTTAAGTTAGCTATTCAAGTATATCAACGTAACAGAAATCTTGCTAATCACGGTTGTTGAAATTTGGTTCAGGGTAGTCATGGTAATGTTAATGCAAATGTGTATACAAATTGAGTATGGAAGCATCGGAAAAGGAAACCAAATAGTACCATACTAATTTAAAATACAAATGTAAGGCATCAAAAAGTATTGCAATAGTTTAAATATGTTGGATATTTATGATGGGATCTAAGGTTTTCTACTGGTTGATGGCTATTTTATTCATCTAACAAAGACGGGTGTCGTAAAAATGTCACTGCAGAAGCAGTTATGAATTTCAAATACCAGGGGTAAAAGCATCAAAAGCATTGCTTTTGTGAGGTGGAACACGGTCTAGGTTTGGTATCAGTACAGTTCTGGCCAATATTATTGGCACCCTTGTAGCGTGTTGTGCTTCGTTATGAACGATGAGACTATTTGGTCAATTCTGAAAATTGACAATTATTAAAATTATTCTTAGTAATTAATATCTTATTAATTAAGACTCGCGGGGTACCACCGGTTTACACTGGAATAGTCTCTTTATAATGATATCAGTCTAATAATCAGAAGAAGTGAGCTCTAGATTTCAGTGATTTTCTACCTTCATGTCCAGGATATATCAATAACACACAATAGTCAGTTCTTTATAAATACAAAGATTTATTAACTGATTAAACACAAAAAAATAATGATAGATCAATGTATGTACAATATGTACAACAAGGCAGGTAATATTGGCAAATGGTATGGCAAATAACAGTGGCAGAGAATATGGCAAATAGCAATTGCAGGGAAGTTGGCACAGACAAAACGACCTGAGCTGTAATACGTCTAATTGCGGCAATGTGGCAACAGCGAAAGATGGCTTGGAGGACAGCTGACAGTTTCCGGGAGACTTGGGACAGAAGGACAGAGAATAGTGGAGAGAGAGAGTATTCTAACCTCACTTTCACAGTTCAACACTGCCTTTGCATCACCCGTGCATCAACAAGAAAGTTGGTTACCGTCTGGTTTAGAGAGTAGAGTAGAGTAGCGGCTGGCTTCTGATGTGGTTTCGTAGTCTTCTGGATCAGGTTGAGTGAACTCAATCGGCCGTCTCGGCAAGATTCACTCTAGAGCTGGTCTGGTACTTGAGCTGAGAGAAGAGCTTTGAGCCAGGTTCAAACTTAGTTACAGGACGGGCTGCGGGACGGGCTGCAGGACGGTTGAGTTGAGTTTCTTGATGTTCCTTGATGTTTCTTGATGTTTTTCCGCCTGAATTTTTGCCCGTCCGCCCGTTGCAGGAGTTGTCCTCCTTTGTTCGTTCGAGTTTGTGAGATTTCGTGTGTGCGCTGAGCCGAGCCCAAGGGTCAAGGGCTGACAGGCTTTTATGGTATATCAGGAGTGGTAGGTGTTTCCCTCATTTGCATGCATCAGATTTACAACTTGATGACCGGTGATCACCATCCCCTAAAACTGCATTTCCAGCTCAGGTTTGGAAAACATCATTTTTCTTGATCCTTTGGGGATACAAGTGACATATTTAATCACCTAACAACAAATGGGTTTGTGTGACACCAAAGATCACTGTCTTACCACAAAATACTGGCGAGTAAACCAAAAGTCCTGATAACACATTCTGCGTGCCTTGAATAACCAAGATACTACATTGGGGAGTAGGGTACATCATCTGCCACAGGGTGTGAAGTTTAAATCTAATAAACATATACAGAAAGCACATTTTTGCAATACATTCCAGAGTTTCTTTGTTCACTTATTCTGTGTCTCCCTTGGAAGGCAGATTAGGTACATTTCCCCGGCCCATATCATCGGTCCCATATCATCGGTCCCATCTCCTAATGGCACCAGAGCGGGCTAGTCGAACCTGCAAAGTGTTACTTTTTGGCAGCTTCATGGGGGAAATCCACCTTTTGCTGCAAAGGGGGTTCCTTGGGTTTCTGGGAGCACAGCAGGGGTCTTGACCTCATAGGAAGACCCTGGGAGAGGAATGTGTTAGTCTTTGGGTGTTGCTGTGTATTTTGTATGGTCCGAAGAGGGAAGGGGGGCCGATGTCTCCTGCATACACTACACCCTTGTATTTTATGCATATAATGCACAATATCTTCTGAAATAATTTGAAACTTTCTGTCTTCAAACATTCATCAATGGATTTACAACAGCACACGATCAAACAATAAAATCCTTTATTGTTTCAAAATTGCAAAGAAGCCATGGCCATGATTATTGGCACCCTTTAGAACGATTCAAATCAATTTTGTTAGAGGAAGTACATTCTCATTTGCAGTGTAATTCAGGTGACAACAAATGGTGAAGAGAAAAGTCTGAGGATGTCAGAAAAACTATTATCACCAAATATAAGTGTTCACAAGGCTATAAGGCCATCTCTGGAGATCTGGGTATTCCAGTTTCTACAGTTTACAATGTTATTAAGAAGTTTGCTGCTCATGAAATTGTCTTTGCAAGATCTTAAGGCTGACCTGGAGAGGTCTGGGGGCCCTTCTTGGTTCAGTGTCTGGTATACGGTACGGGGGTTTCCCATTAAGAACCAATGGTGAGACCTGAAATGTGCAGTTGGTCAAAGAAATCCTTTAAACATTGGAGCAGGTTGCAGTTAAAGACTGGGATAATCTACCAGCTGAAAGGTGCAGGAAGTTTATTGATGGTTACAAGAAACATCTGGAAGCAGTCATCATTGCCAAAGGCTGTGCATCTGTGTATTAAAAAAGGGTGGCAATAATCATGGCCATAGACACTTTTTTGAAGCCATAAAATATTTTTTATATTTGTATTCTATTGTTTGATCATGTGCTGTTAAATAAAACAGATGAACATGTGAAGACCGAAGGTTTATGAAGTTAATGCCATTATTGCTACCTCATATTTCAGAGAGGTTGCAGCTGGAGTGCAGTTGCAGAAATTTAACCTCCTGAAGCGCTGTGTGATACATTTTCTCCCTAAATGTTTTCAACTATTGTGTCTTGGATATTATGGATGGTAATGAGACATTGCCCTTTTTATAACAGGGAGTACTCATTCTCTTTGAGGATGCATTATCTCACTTCTATTTCCTCCATCTCAGATGCTGTAAGAGCCAGAACAATTATGATCCCTGTGGTTGTCGGCAATGATAAAGGGGTTGCAAAAGATAAGCGACGAAAAATGAAGGGCCATGATGATTTGATAAGCTAGAACAATCATTTAGAGATGTAGAATAACCTGCTTTGGTGCATAGACCAATGTTGGGTGTATTTTCAGTTGCTTGCAATTGAATGTGTTACTAAAAAGTTTACTCTATGTAATACAGTTTGAAAAATAGCATGGTGGATTCTGATTTTGGCATTATTGTTATGCATAGCCTAGCCTCTAGGCTGGTGTGTGCATTTAATTTTTCACCATTGTAAAAATGTGATCACTTGTACAAAA
Source organism: Hoplostethus atlanticus (assembly GCA_034670405.1). Taxonomy (NCBI): domain Eukaryota; kingdom Metazoa; phylum Chordata; class Actinopteri; order Trachichthyiformes; family Trachichthyidae; genus Hoplostethus; species Hoplostethus atlanticus. The sequence continues at coordinate 669,442 of JAXDDX010000048.1, forward strand.
CTGCCTCAGCAACAGCTTGTCTAAGTCACATGGAATATGATTGCACCTTTCCTAATGCAAGCTGAAAGTAACTACTTCTTCTTGTCTTCCTAGGGTGATATCCAGTAACAGGTCACACATTGTCAAACTCCCAGTAACCAGAGTAAGTGATATTCTATACGGTTTACAGTAAGAAATATGATCAGAATGATTCAAAGACTTGAAACTGGTCCAACCGCATTGCTTTCCCTAGCTGTAGTAAATGGTTTGCATATGTGATTCATAGTCATAAAAGTAAAAAAGTAGACGCTAGCATAATTAATGCACCTTTGCTAAGTAATATGTGCTCTTCTGTGCAATATAATACTTAGGAAATCAGTTTGCAATGTAAAAGAATGAATACTTAAGTAGAATTGCTGCTAAATGCTACAGCACTCCCTTTGTATTAAAAATGGCTTAACCCAAATCTCCCCTACGCTTTTCTCTTATGGTATTCACCTTCAGCCTTGGAGGATGCCCTTAAATGTACCTGTCTTGTCATACAAAAGTCTGACTTTGTTGACTGTGTTTCTTCTTCGAATTCTTTACTAAATCAAAGCTTTCTTTATTTAAATTGCTCTCTCAGTGACAGTAAGTGTACAATGAAATTAAATGAAATCAGCTCCCTGTCATCTTCCCCGGGTTAACAGCAACTGAAGTTCATGCACACACCACACCAGTTCCTCCTGCTTAGCAGTCCGCCTGCCAAAGAGTCCAACTTCCGAGCTGCCAAAAACCTCTTTGGGAGCACCTTTGCTTTCCAGTAAGTGTAGTTTGAACAACTGAAGATTGTCATTGTTGAATGATTGTGTATCTTAAGAAATATCTATGAAAATAGAGTTGCAAGCATCTGCATTATGACAGCTATGTTCAAGCAAGGCTGCTAAATGAGAAAACATTTTGCCTTGCCTGATTTGGTTTTGACAACACACCTGTGTGTTCACACTGCTAGCAACTTGGTTGAAGGGTCACTATTCTGACCGATTGTGCACGGCGAGACTCAGATTGCATCTATGTAGTGGTCTGCAGCTACAAAGTTTTGAACAGGCAAATGTATTTTTCCACCATTGTCTTTCATAACGTCAGCTACCTAGCAAGCACTAATCGGGTAGCATTCATCGAAAATAAATAGAAAAAACTGTAGACAAGAAAGCGGATAATGCCAAAATTGAAGGCTGTAGTGGCCTTACAGGAATGCCTCAGGTCATGTTTCAGGACTTTCTCATCCATTTACGCACTCACTCAGACAAAAGGGAGACAATCAGTTGTACTGATGTGGCCAGGTTTAGGAGGTTACCCTAGGCTGGTATCTATCGGCCAATACCTAGACTTCAGAGCTTATCATCGATTCATGTTTCTTCCTATAGTCTTTCAAACAAAAGCTGTAGAGAACTGGGGAGCTTTAAATGGCTGTGATCCATTTCTTATCCATTTTGCACTTACCAGGTGGAACTATTGCTCATAGAATGAAATCATAATGGTAAGAACGGAAAGAAGGAAACGTACAAATCCGATTGCCTGTTGACGGCCAATGGCTGTGAAAAGTTCAGCCGGGGCCGAACTTCTGGCCGAGTTTCCACCGTCGCTCAGGTCTAGGAAAAGGCTTCCGGTAACTTGTTTAGCATGTTGCTTGCAGTGTTAACACACAGTAGGTCTGTATTTGAGGCAACTTTGTTTAAGTGTGAATTAGTGGAAATATGTTAAATAATAACAAGTCTGATTAGCAGTAATCAAGTTTCAGTGTATCTCCTCAGTGGCTCCCACATAGAGAACTGGCACTCCATTTTGAGGAATGGACTGATTGTGGCCTCCAACACCAGACTTCAGGTAATAATCTCTCCAATGTTGCCACACCAATGATGTGATGTAACCAATGTTATTAAATGAGACCGAAATGATTTTAATGATCATTACTCATGCACAGAACAAAGACAGTTCAAAAAGTGTGTAATATGATTAGAGTTGTTCTAGGGATTGTCTAGGACGTACATGATGGATTACTAATGTGAGTTTTTGGAAATTAAATTCACCAAAGATTAATTAATAGTTCCTTAAAATGCATGCTCTTTTGAAAGAACAAACCACATGACTGGGTTAGCTGAACCCAACCAGAAATCTAATCTAAATTTAAATTTGGCATCTGGAAAGGCCTTCACTGTGAAACACACTGCACAATAATCTGTTACATCAGAAGTAATCTAAAAATGTAATCAGTAATCAGTCCAGATTAGATGATCAGAAAAATTCTCAAGAGTATTAGCACAGTTTATTTTTGCATTAAATGTTCACCACTGAAAAAGAAGAGGAAAAATGGCTGTAGATGATGCTATTGATGAAAATGTGCTTATATATAAATTGGTTGTAGTCAACACCTTGAAATATCAGAAGTCACATATTTGCCCAAATCGCAGCCTGCGTTGGTGCATTAGATTGTGTCATCTTTCTTGAGCACCACCCTGGATTCAAGTTATGGATTCATTAGGCCAGCTGAGCAGGGGGTGGTTTAGAAATGCAGCCACTAGGGGTCTGTCAAACAAAGCAAGTTCATCATAGTCAGGGTGTCTTTGTGATAGCTGGCTTCACAAAACGCAACAGTGGCAATACTGGCTAACTGGTCTCACGAAGGTGGTTATCAACTCACTCTGTCAACCCAAGATTTTCCAATCCAACGATAAGCACGTTCACATAAAAGGGACGGGGTTTGTTTCAAATAGCCAATCACATGCAACATAGATAGATCCAGAGTAGAGGATTTAAGAGAAGATGGGGAAATTAGGTTGTTGCATCAACAAAAGTGAAATGATCCAGGAGGGAAAATGAAATACAATACAAGCACACCTATAGAATATAAAAATAAGCAATAAAAATAGTAGAACAAAAAGAACAATAACAGCAATAAACTAGACTATGAACAAATATGAGCAATACAAAAAAATCACAGTGACAAGTAACACACTTGTTGCTGCCATGGCTAGAGAGGATTGCTGAAAGTGTAAATGTGTGTAAGTAAATAGGCTTATCACTGCCCCGTCAAGTTTTTAGTTTTTAATACAGTGATTGACTTCATAATTGTCGCAGTGAAGCAAAGATTCTTCACACATTGACATATGTGTTGGGAATACTAGAGCTATGTAGAATGTACCACTGATTTATTGCAGAATCTTTTTGGTTGTATTGATTTCCATAACACCATCATAAGGACAGTTCATACTGTAGTGGCTATTGCTTGGCATAACCTGTGTGCAAAGATCAACAAATCAAACTCATCAAGAATATTCTCTACTGTGTTGTAGCATGTGCTTCGTTATGAAATATGAGACTATTTGATCAATTATAAAAATTGATAATTATTTTAGTTATTTTTATTAATCAATAGCTAATTAATTAACACTCGCATATGGAAGCCCATATTTATTCAAATGATAATGTCAACTTGAAAATGAAAATGTAATTCCACAATAGCATTATAATTTTCCACATATGTATGTGTTATTTGAGTAAAAATAAAAATAAAAATGCAATAGTCCAATTTGCATTTTCATTTTCACATACTCGTATGGGTGTTCTATGACCATATTAAATTGAAAATGGAAAAGCTGTTTGACATTTAATTTTCAAAGTCGTACCCCGCTGTACAGTGGACAGTATTCAAATGTTAATTTAAATTTGAAAATTAAAATGAAAACGGCATTTGACATTTGATTTTCAAAGACTTAACCTGCTGTACAGTGGACAATATTCAAATGCAATAAGTGAAACAGCGCCCCCAGTCTATTACATTTACATTTAAAATGTAAAATGAAATGAAAATGAAATGAAAATACAATCTGTCAGTCCTCTCATCAAGGAGGGTCTTCAGTTAGGACGTCACTTCCTCGTTCACTTCTCTTCTGTTGCTGGACCAGCTTTACGCGCCAACCGGAAGAAGCAGTGTTTGTCTGTCACTGTTACTGTATATGTTGTAGGAAAAGAAACACAAAACAACATTTGGTTAGGTTCATATTTATGAGCGACAGATTGTCATCCAAGGACAAAAGCGAGATGTTGTTGTTGGCGAGATGAGGTTGCTGTCAAGCTGATCAGCCAAAGTGGTTATTTCCCGCACCAGCCAAGCCGCTGCCATTGCCCCAGTGACAGACAAACACCTCATAACAAATGGATTCATATGACATCAAGCACTACTACTTTACAATTTACTGCTGGCGAGTAAATTAAAAGTCTGAACACTCTGTGTGCATTGAATAACAGAGAGAGTACAGGAGATTATAAAGTACATCATCTGCCACAAAATGTGAAGTTTAAACATTAGAACATATATACTGAAAGTACATTTTTATATTACATTCCAGAGATTGTTCCCTTGCTTTCTGTTGCTCTTGGCATGCAAAGGGTCTGTAAATTTCCCTGGCCCTTGTCATTGGTTCCATCTCCTAATGGCACCGAAGCGGGTTGGTCGAACCTGCAAAGTATTACTTTTGACGGTTTTATGGGGGAAAACCCCTCTTTGCTAGAGGGAGGAGGCCTTTGGTTCCTGGGAGACCCAGTGGGGGTCTTGACGTAACATAAACGCCCTGGAAAGGAAGGTGATAGCCTTTAGATGTTGATATGTATTCTGTGTGGTCCGGAGGAGGGGGGAGGTTGATGTCTCCTGCATACACTACAGTGTCTTCAAATCTGCAACAGAATTTCTAAATGCAGATTATTTAGTGTTGTTATGCTTTCTGTTGTACAGCTCCATGGCGCCATCTATGGGAATGGGATCTATCTCAGCCCCTTGTCAAGCATATCCTTTGGCTACTCAGGTAATCACTGAGCATGAGATTTAACATAAATCTATAACCAAGGCCCTTAAGTACTTAGGCGACTGAATAAACTGCTTACATTAATAATTGCATAACTAACTCCTTCAGTACATTTCATATGATTACGTAAAATGATTAGATTGCACAATATATGGATAAAACAATTGTTGTCATCTGATTTTTGTCTGAACAGGGATGAACAAAAAGCAACAGAAAGTTCCTTCAAAGGATGATACGGCAGCAAGCAGCAAGACCAACGTACATTTGCAGGTGACCAGTACAACACTTCAAATAGAGAAGGCTTGGAATATGGAAAAACTACAGAAATGGTGAAGGACAAGGAATGAGATGCTTTCGTTTGTTTACCCTTTACAGTCACAAAAGAAAGGCCAACAGCCTCAGTTCTTGCAAAGTCGGAATCTGAAGTGCATAGCCTTATGTGAAGGTAAGAGCTGCTCGACATCCACACCACATGGCCTAGTGAATAGGCAGGCGGGTAGGTAGGTTTTTCTTTAACCATAACAACTACTTTCAACCCCCCCATCCTGCTGAAATGTCCTTGAGCAAGACATTGAGGTCCAGATTCACTAAGATTGCGATTGAGTTTTCGTCTTATTCACTAAGACCTTGTTGTGGCACAAACAGGCCCTCTAAAAGAGCACTTCACAAGCAAATGACCCCCTTTTCTCAGCAATTGCGAACACAAATTGTGTATATCAGCTGCAATACGATTCTGCCAGTCTTTTATGCCCTACAATAAAAAGTTATATATACTATATATAGTTATATAGTGTTAGTGTTAGTGAATTGTGATTCACTAACACAGGGCCCGAATCAGGGCCCGAATCTCCAGCTCCTGGGGTGCTGTTCTGTAGTTGACCTTGACCTTTGACCTTTATGTGGAGGGGGGGCAAGGGAAAATACTATTCCCCTACACGGAGCAACAGAGCACAGTATTATTATCATAATTATTATTACTAGTAGTAGTAGTAACATTAGTATTTCTTTAACAGTTAATATTAACAGTAGTAGTAGTAGTAGCAGCATTAAATACTAAATGCCATATCTGTGCTTCACATTATTGATGGGAAGCAGGAAATAATAAAAGGATACAGCAAAGAAAAATTGGATAGAAATGAGACTAGAGCAAATGAGCCTTACATAAACATTCCAGCACTCAGACTTGGATATATAAGAGATACTAATGAGTTTTCTTTTTTTTTTCCAGTGATCACTTCCCCTGACCTGCACAAACATGGAGATATCTGGGTTGTTCCCAACACAGACCATGTCTGCACAAGATTTTTCTTTGTGTAAGTAAATCATGTAGCATCATTTTTTAACACATCTTGACAATTGATAATGGGGCACAAAGGGGTTCTTACATCATTCAAGATTCAAGATTCAAGATTCAAGAAGTTTAATTGTCACATACACACACGAGGTGTGTATCCTGTGTATTCAGAAAAGTCTACTCTTAAATGACCATTCAAATCTGGTTCCAAATAAAATAATTAAAAGAGCAGATAAATCTTTGACTTTTAGTGACCTCTACCTTAATAAAAAGGTAAAAGACATTGCCATCCACCTGTTTTTTTATGATATTTTAGTTCAAACTGACATTTAAAGACTTTTCAATGATATCTTCAAATATTCAGTCATTTTGGCACATCCCTGGTTCTCATCTGAGCTCACAGAGGGCAGTTCTTCCCTTCCCCGGTCACTCTTCAGATTAAGGGTTAACATGGGTTGGTCTCCTGCTAACAAAATAAAATGAGGGCAAACCGCAGTCTGGACTGATGCTCATATTCGGATATTCCTTCATATGTTCTTAACTGGCATGAACACCAGAGTAAGTACTTACTTACTTAGTAATTACTTTTTTTACTTACTCTGGTGTTCATTGTTAGCAGTTTGCCCTCGCTTTATTTTGCATGCTTTCCAAGCATGTCTATCAGATGCCAACATCCCTCTCCTTATACCCTTATATAGTTGGTTTGGATAATGTTCTCACTCCTAATAAACAGCAGTTTGTTTGGAAGAGGGCCGAGACCTGCATTTTCAGGCATCACAGTGCAGTTATTTGATGCTACTCGAGTTTGAATGGCATTGTTCTCACCTGGCCAAACAAACTAAATCCAACAGTCTCAATGCTTACATCTTTCTCATCCCAAAGATCAAACGCTGACTAGATAATAAAGTGGGTCAACCATTGTCTTTTGTCACTGTAAATTATCTGTATTTTTCCCAATCTTTCTTCAGACCAAGAACTTGTCATCTTATGGTGTTGCCCTTGGAAGCTTCACAAGCACTAGGTGTAGTCAGTTTAGAGAGGGCTGGCTGGTGATTTGAGATCTTGTGCAAAAGACATTTAAGAGTTTAACTAGTTGTATACTAATGGAGGTCATAGGCATATATACCACCTTACCGTCTTTGGTTTCACAGGACATTTTGGCAAAAGGAGTTAAATCTATGGGCGTAAATGACTTGCATGAAGCTCCTTTGTACAGGTGTAAGTTTAACAATCTCCCGTTTCCCACCCTGCATAGGCTGACAAGATTCAAGATTCAAGAACTTTATTTGTCACATACACACAGGGTGTGCAGTGAAATGAAAAAGTGGCAATGCTCAGCAGGAATGTGAAATAACTGTCCCATTTCTTCCACACCGCGCAGGATTTGATCTCAGCCTTCGTCGCCATTGGCAGATCACAATTTTCCATGAGTTTTTTTTTCAAAGTACATTTTTAAAAGGTTTAAAATTAGGTGGCACCTAATTATTGGTTGAACAAAGGATTTCTTGGTAGCAGATATCCCTAAAACACAAATTTACCACACAGGTGTTTTGATGGATTTAAGGATTTAATGCTGAAAATTGAGTGTATTCTAAGCATTATTAACATGTTAAATGCTTTGTAGTGTTTACAGTGTACAGTGTCTGATTTGAAGGGCTGTTTCCTTGCATTTTTCTCAGCGGGGAAGTCCGAATTTCCAACTTTTTGACATCTCGGGAGTGCAGCATAACAGTACCAGTGCGAGTGAAACTTCTTTCTCGCTTTTCCTTGATTTAGCTATGAAGATGGTCAGGTGGGAGACACGAGCATCAACACACAAGACGCTGGCATCCATCGAGAAATCCTGCGAGTCATCGGCAACCAGACGGCCACGGGATGAGCAGGTTGCCATACAATACTGCTGCCTCTTCCGCTTCACCATCGACCTCCGCAGAAAGCCGGATCCCTGAGCCAAGGTGTGCTCAGATCCATGTGGAATTAAAAGGTTCTTTAGCAAAGCGTCAAAATCCTTAAAAGAATAGCTACGGTGTTTAAATACCTTGTGTGAAACCAGATCTGAAAATTTGGAAGAAAAAAAAAGCAAACTGTAGAAAGAAACATTTTTTCTAGGTTTATAACACGGGAAAATCTGCTTTTCTGAAGATTGACACGCCGCGGTGTAACTGACGGCCAACTTTGCTTTTTTTAGAGAAGATTTAAAGTGGTAGAACTCTGGTAAATATTTTGAGACTTTTGCTGGTAGTTAAAGAGCCTTTTCAGGAAATAAAAGATGTTTGCGTTTTGAAAAGGTCTTGTTTCCTAAGAGTTGTACCTTTTTAAAGTACAATGTACTTTCTGTATACTGGAAGTCTTGATATGCACTTTATTTTTTTGAATGTAATATATTTGTTCCAACTGGTCATAATCTGAACAAAAAAAAAGCTTTTTCCACTCTGACAAAAAAAATAGTTTTATGTATTTTCAACAACAGTAAATAATATTGAGGGACACAGAAATACTGAGTGGGGTTGTAAATTTGATTTAAGACATCTAACTTGCAAATATCAAGTAAAATAGAAAAGATAATCAGTACATTTTATAACCTTGATTCCAAGAAATGTTGGGACGCTGTGTAAAATGTAATTAAAAACAGAATGCAATGATTTGCAAATCCTTTTCGACCTATATTCAGTTGAATATCGTACAAAGACAAGATATTTAATGTTCAAACTGATAAACTTTATTGTTTTTTGTAAATACACACTCATTCTGAATTAGATGCCTGCAACACGTTCCAAAAAAATTGGGACAGGGGCATGTTTACCACTGTGTTACATCACCGTTTCTTTTAACAACACTCAGTAAGCGTTTGGGAACTGAGGACACTAATTGTTGAAGTTTTGAAAGCGAAATTCTTTCCCATTCTTGCCTGATATATGACTTCAGTTGCTCAACAGTCCGGAGTCTTCGTTGTCGTATTTTGCGCTTCATAATGCGCCACACATTTTCAATGGGAGACAGTCTAGTACCCGCACTCTTACTACTAAGCCACGCTGTTGTAACACGTGCAGAATGTGGCTTGGCATTGTCTTGCTGAAATAAGCAGGGACAACACTGAAAAAGGTGACGTCTGGATGGCAGCATATGTTGCTCCAAAACCTGTATGTACTTTTCAGCATTAATGGTGCCTTCACAGATGTGCAAGTTACCCATGCCATGGGCACTAACACACAGCTACGGCACTAACACACCCCCATACCATCACAGATGCTGGCTTTTGAACTTTGCGCTGGTAACAATCTGGATAGTCCTTTTCCTCTTTAGCCCGGAGGACACAACGTCCATGATTTCCTAAAACAATTTGAAATGTGGACTCGTCAGACCACACTTTTCCACTTTGCGTCAGTCCATCTCAGATGAGCTTGGGCCCAGAGAAGTTGGCAGTGCTTATGGATGTTGTTGATATATGGCTTTCGCTTTGCATGGTAGAGTCTTAACTTGCATTTGTAGATGCAGCGACGAACTGTGTTTACTGACAACGGTTGTGTGAAGTGTTCCCGAGCCCATGTAGTAATATCCTTTACACAATCATGTCGGTTTTTAATGCAGTGCCGCCTGAGGGATCGAAAGTCACAGGCATTCAATGTTGGTTTTCGGCCTTGCCCCTTAAGTGCAGAGATTTCTCCGGATTCTCTGAATCTTTTAATGATATTATGGACTGTAGATGGTGAAATCTCTAAATCCCTTGCAATTGTGCATTGAGAAACATTGTTCTTAAAGTGTTGGACTATTTACCCATACAGTTTTTCAGTGCGTGAACCTTGCCCCATCCTTGCTTGTGAAAGACTGAGCCTTTCGAGGATGCCCCTTTCATACCCAATCATGATACTATCACCTGTTACCAATTAACCTGTTTACCTGTGGAATGTTCCAAACAGGTGTTTTTGGAGCATTCCACAACTTTCCCAGTCTTTTTGCCCCTGTCCTAACCTTTTTGAAACGTGTTGCTGGCATCAAATTCAGAATAAGCTTACAAAAATCAATGAAGTTGATATGGTAGAACATTAAATATATTGTCATTGTACTGTTTTCAATTGAATATATGTCAATATGTTTATTTACGTTTTACACAACGTCCCAACTTTTTTTGAATCGGGGTTGTACATGGTGTAAGTCATATTACATGCTGTGGGAGGCATCTGCAGGATTTACAAAGATTCCTGTTCAAAACTGGTTCTTCTACAGTCTAGCTGCCTGTTCAGCAACATAACAAAGCTGTGTTGAAATAAAGACCTGCAGTCGATGAAAAGGCAGTGTTGTATACAGCCTTACGTTTCACATCGAACTTTGTACTTTGAATATTTGGGTGGCTGTACGGTTTGCTCTCTCGTTACCAAAATGAGCTTTGAAATGATTTTAAAATGGTCCTTTTGATTATGGGTATGGTTTTTTCTATATTAATTGGTGTTTGCTGCTTGTTGTTTATATCTTTGCTGTGTTTTTAAAACCAGTCAGAAAAGTGAGTATGCCCCTTGTGCTCATCGTGTTATATATGTATTTCTTGGGAAATATACTGTCGTCACGCTATTATCGGGCCAATTTGAGAAATAAGTCACCCCAAAAGCCAAAACTTTTGTAATTTTTCAAGGAAATCTGTAATATATCCGGTAATGGTAAAAGAAGGGACAAATGAGACCCTTTCCCACAATATAATCTAGTTATTGATACACCGAACCATACACCTCAAACTGGCTTGATCGCCTGCTGATCACTTGAGATTGGTTCCCATTTCCAGATCTAACTTTTATTAATTATGACTTCGTTTTGCAGTCATTTTCCCCTTGCAATTCACATATCTTACTAGCAAAACAAAGATGTGTTTTCTAAATCATGTTACATTACTCACAAGCAATGGTCATTTATAGTTTGAAGCCTCTTTCTTTCTCCTTCTATGTTTGAGAATCCATAACATCCTTTGTTATAAGCAGTAAGGAAAAGTTTGCTAATATGATCGAGAACGGAAGATGATTTTGCACCGAGATGTTCCAGTGCATTTGCGGACTGATGCCCAAGCGCTTAAGCATTTATTTGTACACGCAACTATGGTGATTTTCCGACGAAGATATGGATGAAGTTGTATCCTCAATATCCATGTTTTAGACCAGATAGTATTCAAGCAAACAAAGAATTTCACCATCACAAATGTAGCTTGTTTTAATTCTGAGTCATCTTTAAGAGAGTATAACATCCTGCAATACTGCTGTGTATTATGGGGACACTATAAATAACAAACAGGAGGGGTACTGGCAACTGACTGGAGATCAAGACTCAATGTGGTCAGCAGTATGTTTTAATTGATTCACTTGTGTGATTAAGTGTTGCTTTAATCTGGATGTCTTTGTATTCTGCACAATCTAGTGAAAAGTATTATGCTATTTAGCATTTGGTGCCTTATACAAATTGGAAAATGGTAAATATGACAATATGACGATACATATTGTACATAATGTAAATATTGCCACAACAAGGAGGCCAAATATTTTCCGTATTAAGTTTTTACAGCTGTTTCCTTATTTTGCAAATTATTTTTTTTTGTGCTTTTTACAACTTACAAAAACAGTAGCTTATGTACTTGTTTATGTTCATTAAATTCAAACTTGCTGAGAAACCGCTGCTTCTTTATTTAAGTTTCTTTGTGTGTGACCTCTTTCTACACATGGTGATTGGTCCAATTGGCATTTTAGTCACGCTTCATGAAAAACAGCATTAGTTGCTAAGAAAACAAGTAGCAAACAAAATGTGTTCATCATGTTTATTCTGTGGGTAGTTCCAGCAAAATACATCATTCATCAGCGAAAAACAACTGATAACTGCTATAAAGCAGTTAGTGCTTTATCAGAAATGGAATTGGTTGCTCTGCACTCTTGGGGTAACTAAAAAGCTAAGCTGGTGCACTGTCTTGCTTTCTCCTGTCTTATGTATGTAACACCACTTTGAAGAAGACAAATCAAACAGTATATGTGTTGGTAACTTTTACATAAGAGCAGAATTTCCCTAGAAGGCCTTCCTTATTGTGATTATGATACTTGCTAACTTCTCCTGTTTTTCTACTTCCTATGCAGATGCACACTTGATGAAAACTATTTAGACAGTGGAAAGTATTCTTTACAGAAGTGATTACTACTTCTATAATACTAGCTGATTCTTATTCATCTCAGTAAACACCCTCTCATTTCCACACAAAAGCATGTGTCAAATCAAATCACCATGTTCTCCATTTTCACGCCTCTGTAGAACACTGGGCCATAATTACTGACCTCTAATTTCATATGTGCGTCTTAAATCTAAGTTAGATGACGTCCATGAGTAACTTGATAGTTGTTATTTCTCTTAGATTTCAATTTAGCTTGACATTGATGCATAGTTGACAGTCTTTCAGATGAGTTACTCAATTCCTTTGACTTTCAATTCATCTTGAACGCGGTTAAGATAGTCAGGATCTGGGTACCCGTAGCTGCAAAACAACAAATAATGCTAAATTTCATGACCACAATGGAAATCCATACAATTCTACAGTTTAAACATATAGTGCATCAAAGTATTGAACATCTATGCATTGGAATGGCACCAAATCAACAAACCGCAAGTACTTACCAAGTTGGGCCTCCGTGTGTTGAGGTTTTGTGGTGAATGTCATTCCACGTGACCAAGTTGTTCCTGCCACTTGTGGAGGATCGGCCAACAGTGAAGATGAGTCGCTGGTTAAAGGCTCGCCTCAGCAACTCCAGGACCTTCCTGCCCTCCGAGGAGTCCGGGAGATAAGCTGTACGTGACGCACCTTCATACCACTGACCTGGATTAGGGTGTTCCTCCTGCAGTTTGAGCGTACACAAGTTTGTAATGAATACCGACTCTGCTTGGTGATGTAATTTCCTGAACTGGAAAATATAAGAGGGCTTTTGATATATAACACACCATGTGGCAGCCATATTGGAGGTTCAAAGCTCTTGGCAAATAAAGGCTGCATTTCCAAAGATATAATTTGGCCTCTGAACTGAATAAACATGGGTAGGTTCTGTGCTGTTTTTGACTGGGAACTGATCATTTCATCACTGACACATTAGCTTGTTAGCTAGCTAACCATAGTATCTGGTCAGCTAACCATCACTGTCTTGTTAAAACATCTGATTTACACACTAGCTAACGTATCTAGTAGAAGCTAGCGTTAGTAGTGGTTAGTAGTCGCACTACAACAATGTTGTTCAGGTATCTCTCCTTTACTCGGCTGAATTTTACATAATTAGACGTGATTTGCACTGTCCAATAGATCTCCATGATGGAGCCAGACGTGGTTGATAGGGAATTTGTGACACTACCAAACCTCTATAACAAGAAATTAAATGAACAGTTGGCAGTTTCCAAAACCATATTACCGTTGGCACGATTGGCTTTGGTTGTCTGTGGAGGAGGTTCCCTCTACCTGTATCTATGACCACCTCTAAGATGTTAGTTTAATCTGGTCAACTAGTGTACACTTTCCACTATGGCCTGTGGTGGTTGTTTGCATGTCCTTACCTTTTGAATGCCACTTGGAATGTAGTACCTAATGATTATTGTTCCATACTTGTTGTATCCAGGCAAAGACGAACTGTCTTTGTTAACGTCCATTCTCCCTCCTTCGGGTTGTGTTCCTGTCAAAGTGCCATATAGCACTCCACATGTAGGGCAAACAGGTTTGTAGTCAAAAGCCTTTCTCAAGCAGTCCCTGCAAAATGAGTGCTTGCATCGCAAAGTCTCTTTCTCTGCTGTTGTGATGGCATCCATACAAATTGCGCATGACTCATCTTCTGGGTGTTCGCTGTGTGTAGGGGAAGCACCAGAGATTCTGCTGCTTGGAGTGTGTGTTCGACTTCCACGCCTTGGACTCCTTGCGGTATTGTCCCTAAGGACCTCTTCCAATGCGGCAACTTGTACAAAAGGTCCGGTCACTGCTACATGTTTACTGTGGCTGGGTTCGATATGGAGCTCCGTAAATCTTTCCTGCAAGTCTTGCCAGTCGTGCAGATCTATAGCAAGAGACTTAACATGCAGGTCTGAGGCAATCCTCTGGTAGAACGTGATGAATCTTTCTCTGACAAGACGAGTATGAACTGGGTTTACGTTGCGATGCTGCGGGGTGAATGTCACTGTCGTTTTGCCAGTCTGATTGTCGGGTACTGCTCTCGGGCTAGGCTGTGTCTCGATTAAGAAACTGTTTCCTTGAATCCTGTGAAATTCATCTGAGCATTTTTGCTCAATGTAGGCCATAACAACTCCGGCTACCTCAGCTGAATTGACATGAGTTGCAGCATTCTCATCCTGGTGTCTTGTGATTTCACACTTGGCACTCGCAGAACCATAACGTGGAGTTGACAGTTTCGTAACAAACGATTCTATTTCCACATACGATCCATTTACTTGGTAGCAGGACCCTTTTTTCTTGTGACTGTAGTCTTTGAGGATGCCCATAAATTTAGTGTCTTTGTAATCTGCTTCATCTACAGTGACAGTGACGTCTGTGATGAACTGCAACATAACAAGAGAAAAGATGAGTTAGGTACATAGTATAACTACATGTAAATGCAGTATGTATCTCTTACCTTACTAAACCTATATATTTACCAATTTGGATTATCATTTTCCTCTATCATCCTGCTTAATAATGGGGATGCACTGGTAATGAGCCAATATTGACTAAATCAGGGATTGGAAAATGAGGATTAAAATCACATTATGCTAGGAATGTGAGGTAAACTATTCAGATATTGCACTAAAACTTAATTTGTGAAAGAGATAATTTCCTGATATGCAAGTGCAGTCTTTGTGCACATGCTCAAACATGGTGCTTTCCTGTTGTAGATGAGAGGGACGATTCCAAGAAGAGCGTATTCACTCAGATGGTGTATTAACAGCTGTGTAATCATTAGAGTCTTCATTAGATTGGTGCTGTGACAGCAGTTATGAAATTGGAATCATTATTGGCAATTAAAATGTTGCATCAGTGCATCCCTGGTTAATGATGGTGTACCAAACGATGTTTTCAGATTGTAACCATGGAGAGATGCATGGCTTATTGACTTAAAACACTTTACCATGGTACCACATTACCATGAATATCATAATAGATCTCTATCTCAAAGTGACTATCATGGCCAAGTGTTGTTTAAAGGGGATAAATTAAATTTAACTTAATTCACATAAGTGATTCATAAGAGGCATGGCCAGCTCTCTGCCAGCTCTCAAAGCCATAAATTTAGTATGATTACTGTAAACAAACGAGACCATAGCTGAGAAGACTGGCAGCCTCTACACTGTAGAACATTGTGTGGCAGACAATGGCTTTGGAGGGAAATCTGCTGGATTGCTTTACGGCACAAAACAGAAAGAGGGCGCTGTTCTTCCACAAACAGCTGAAGCTTTCAGAGTTTCTGGTGATGGTGGAAGGAGGGAACAACAATTGATACCAATCGTCTCTACCATGGTCTCAATTGTTTACGGTATCATAATTAATTTGACAATGACATATTAATGGTTAAAAATGCTACACATCAGCGTCCTGGTGGTCTAGGGCACACGTCATGTAGCTAAGATGTTCTGGGTTCGGATCTGGCCTGGGACCTTTGTTGCATGTCATCCCTCCTCCCCAACTGTCTAATAAGGGGAAAATGCCCCCCCAAAATAATAATTAATAAGAAAAGAAAATAAGAAAACACTAGAACCTTACCAGAGAAGAAAGCCTCTGATCAGTCAGGACATACTTTCTTAATTAATGAATTTCTTAAGTACTACCCAAGACAAAATATAAATTTGTTAAAGGCTTGAAGCCTAACATCCATTACATTACAGTCATTTAGCAGACACTTTTATCCAAAGCGACTTACAAGGGTGATAGTTGACAACCCTGAGACTGAGAGTCTCATGCTTTTCCAACTGAGCTGAGCTGTCTGGGCCAAACCATCCTAATTTGGATGGTACTAAATGTCATTAAATGATAATTAAAAGTAAATTTACTTTTAATTATCATTTAATGACATTTACTATCGTTTCCCATTTATTGACTATGGAGCTGTTCTTTAACGTGATATCACAGATTTGGGTCGATGTAAGGACAACCACACCTAATGGTATGAAGACAATGACCAAATCTTCCATACTAACCACTAAGCCACCGTTGGTAGTATCAAGCCACCAGCAGAATCTTTTAACTTCCGGTTTTTCAAAGTGAAAGTTGTAATGGTAAACAAGTACAAGTAAAGCTGACTAATGCGGGAAATTGTGTTAAATAATATTCATACATAAATACAATACACTTACTGAACAACAAGTTTGTTGCTCTTTTGAGGTGAATTTTTGAAATTTTAACTATTTTACGACTTTCTACACTGAGGACAGCTACTGTCAACTATAACCTGTGTAAAATATTGAAATCTCCGAAAATCGACACAAAAGAAAAGAAACTTGAATTTTCAATATCTATACCTGTGGGGTACAGGTTAATCTGTTTTTTGTGCTGATGGCTTTGGATTGAAATTTAGTGAACTGAAATATTAGTATGTAATTTAATGGTGTATAGTCTATTTTGCAGCTGTAAAACGGCTCCCCTTTCGGTGCAGCTTCAAACTAGAGCTTTATGTTGAAGGCAAAGTCACTAAACCGGAAGTAATCTTCCTGCCAACTGCGAAGTGTTAGACGGCAGTCCCACTTTGCAGGGGCACAGGAACCGTTTAAATCGTCAAATTCGGAGGTATCCACCGCTAACATTACCATTTCCCCTTTAGTGGTCTAAATAAAAAAAAGTTCAAGGCCCAGACTGTTGAAAAGACAGTAAGCCAAAGAGGATATGTGACCACCAGTAAAGTCACTGAACGCATTAAGCCTGGCTGAGCTATTCTAAACTCCCAGATATCAAACTTACCTCCATCCTGAACAGCTTCTTTTTTTCTTAAACAATGGGATCAAATTAAAGTATTTCTTTGAATGCAGGGCCAAGCTGTAGCTCTGGTCACACTGTTGGTTTCACTTTCCAAGCGCCACATGCTGCCTTTAAGTGTTGTCGGAAATCTGCCGCTTAACGGACGTAAAGTCATTTATTTCTTTTATCGCCCTCTGTAGGTGACCAAGGAATGGCAACAACATCGACAGGTCACCGCTAAAATAAAGTCATAGTTTCACAATAGAGAGCTGAAGCCTGACATAATTTTGTGGACATAAAGTTGTGTAGTCCAAAATATGAATATGAATGGGATTTGCAATAAACATCAAGAAAGTCTGTGCTACACAGAGGTGTATTAACTATACTACGTTTTGTTCCATGAGATAAAATGCATAAACTATAATCACCTTTGTGAATATTAATCTTTCATACTTTCAATTGTTGCTAGTAAAATGCTAATTGTTTGGGAAATGATACTACAACAGTCGTTAGCTGTTGTGGGTTTGACGCGATTAGCTAACAATAGCAACTATTCAGTGAAATGCTATGAAAATCTTAATAATTTCGATGTGCAACACAGTCAGGAGATTGGGCTCTAGCAAAGAAAACGCACCTAGACGAGAGGTAAAGCAATCAATGCAGCAGCGCTATTGTAGTCCACTTCCCCCGATGATTAGCGTTTTGTTAATAAAAATCCATATTAAAAGTAACTAAAAGGTGAAAAATTCTCAAAGGTGATGCTAGTATTGGATGTATTTTAACCACTGGAACAAAACTATGTATCATGAGTATCTGTTCAACACAGCCCTTATTTGTTGACATCTTTCGAAAAGTGACGAGGTAATGTATCACCATACAAAATACTGTAATAATAATGCTGCTTTGTCATGTGCTTTTTGGCTTTTTGGTGTGTATGGGAAGGGGGAGGGCGCATTTTGTGCTGTTCGACAGGAAAAATGTTACTTATTGTACCTTTTAGAGGAAAGTTGAGTGTTGATGAATGGCCAAACAAAGTGATAAAAAGGTCTGTGAAAGCATGAATTTTCTATGGTACCCGAGTTGCCAAGAAATGACATTTACAAAGCAGAAAACATGGAACTGTGTCAACAACTGATGGTAAAAGTGTTTTATTATATCATGTTATTGTTTGGCATTCCATGCAAATCATTAGAAGTGAACAAAAATTCAAAGACCTTTTACTAATAAATTCATTAAAACTTAAAACTCTCATGCTTGAGAGTTTGTGAATCCCTTGTGAAATTATATCACTTTTATACCTTTTCTTAACTGAAATAAAGGATCTATATTGACCGTTTTTATGTTTTTTAGATGAAATTGTGCATGTAGTAAATTCAATATGGTTTAAAGGGAATTGGTGCAGCTGCAAAAATAAGCAAACCCACTCTTGCATTAGTTAAACCAAGTAGATAAGTAGAATCAGGTGGGTAAGTAATTGAGTATGAAGTTAACCAGTAGAAAGGTCAGATCTTTGGTGAGGAGTTTGTGTGGCACTCCCATAAATGCAGGTGGGAAACCTGGTCAGTTTGGTATTACCGTGCAGGTGAAAGGTGAAAGAAAAACACTGCTGTGATCTAAGGAGACCTCAGAGGATCTTAAAAAAGATTAATGTCAGCCTAAAAAGGTGGCAAACTCTATTCTGCAGATAAAATGATGGGTTCAGCGAGTTCAGGTGGGTTTGCCTTGCACTAGGAGTTTACGAGGAGCACTTAAAGGCAGCATCAGTCCTCAGTGTGTAGTAGCCTACCAGTCGTCGGCCAGCAGAGGTCACTAGAGCACTGCACACTGATTGGACTCAACTCATTGTCCGTGGGGTGAGGCTGCAGTCCACCACACGGCCTGAATCAGTAATAGCTTTTACAACAACTCCAATCCATTTATTTAACATAATGCCTGATCTGTATGGTGACACAGCGACACGGCGGTAATGGCGCTTCATAATAACCGCGATCCTTCGTTGACAGAGTAACAGTCGGTTTGCTGCATGGGGTCTGTTCAGTCTGACCGGCGGGCTGAGGCTGCACGGAAATCCGCCCGCGGTTCCCGGAGTCCCGCCGCATCGCTCCACGCTAGCCGCAGGGCAGGCAGCTTCATATTAACGATCCGGTGCGAAGTTCCTCCGGTGCAGCTGACAGTCGGGAAGGAAGCCTGATCCGCATAGCAGTACGTACGGGAGAGAGAGGACAGGAATCACCGTCTCAGTCTCACCTTGAATGGGATCAAGAAGAGGCGCGTTTGGATTTTATTTTATTTTATTTTTTATTTTTTTTGTGCCGAGGTTGAACGGCCTCTCTCCTACTGTTGAGTTGTCTTTATTATAAAGAGCATTTGCATTTTGTTCTGTGTCGTGGATGTTTATGTGAACATTCGGTTGAGGTGTTTTTTAAATTTTGTTTTAACATACATGATTGTTTGGATTGGCATGTGCGAAATCTCTTCTTAATAACACAGTAAATAAAAAGGGCAACGTGTTACCTCTATATCGGAAATATTTTTCATTGCAGGGCTAATATTTTATAGTATTATGGTTTGTCATGTAAAGCAGTGTACAAGTTTACAGGGTACAAAAAAAGATATAATGAAATTTGTATTTTGCAGTCAGGGAATGGATTTGGTTTTTGTTAGAAATAGCCGAGGTTATAGTCGTTTTTATTCTATAGTAATACACAAAAGGCTTTAAGGGCGAAATATATTACTCCGCTATTTGTTAACAATAACAATCCACTAATCCTGTTATAAAATAGGAATAAATGAAGAGAATGTGCATTTATAGAAGTGATCTGCTGACATTCGCCTTTCTGTACGCCTGTTGAATATTTATAAACTCTACATGTTTTTCCTTCTTGGCCAGTTTCAATCCTCAAATTCATTTCTAGATTCCTAATACAATAAACTGCATTTATCATCTTTATGTATGAAAACCTTTCCGTCGCCAGGCTTTAAACGAAAACCCCCCGTGTGGATTTAACAGCAGTGAAAGTATTACGCGGATAGGTTTGAGGGAGATTTAGACATCTGTCAAATGCAGCCAATAGAAATGTACATTAGTAATATTGAACAACGCAAGAGCAGGCACGGGATTAAGTCCAATGTCCTATAATCTGTCCGAGGAGTCATCTGGGAGCAGAGACAACGTTCACCTCTGAACTGATAACGGTGAAAAAAAAACATATTTTATGTTGCAGACGTCTAATTTGAGGATGAAAATAGCAAATAAATCAAACCTAACAATTTAATCGATTTAACCGATTTTTAATTGAATTTTAACCACTTAATTGAATTCATTTGTTGATCAGAGCTCGTCCGGTGTTTCTGATCAGAGAATGGCTGCTGGTTGTGGACTAATCTGATCTAGGTGGCATGCTGCACATCTAGTTGTTGCATTAAAATAACAGAATCGCAGCGGTTGGCAGCCCCTCTCGTGCAGCGAACAGGCTGTGCTGTATTTTAATCCTGCAGCTCCTACACTCTGGACTCTCATCGAATCCTGTTAATTCACACCGGGAGTTTAAAGCTTGCATTGGGATTCTTTTCAGTGAGCAAAGTCGCTGCATCTAATATAATTTACCACCAAATCCACTACAGTTCCGGAGTAAAGATATTATTGTTTGGCCAATATGGTTAGACACACAACTTCCAAATACATTTCTGGTGATTTTTGCTTGATCATTGCTCTCCCTTATAATGAAAAGCAAACGAGATCAGAGTTGGACCGACTAAGCCCCGCTAAGGCATGGGGATGAAGATGAAGATGCTCACCTGGTCTGCTTCCTGCAACTCTAACTGTGGCCCGTTCACTCACACCAGGCTTTTTATGTTGCACTGAGATTTCTTTGTCATATGACATATATATGAGATATATATATATGTGTGTGTGTCATAGTTTTATAGGTATTTTCACTCATTATATCAAGAGTGGAGAGAGAAACAACACACTCCCAGGATTCAAACACACAGACACATCACCAAGGGTTCATTCCATATATATACACTTATATACATTTTGAAGGAAAAAATGAGATGAGCTAATATCTATATTACATATCTAATTCACTCCTATGTGAGTCTACCCTCAAAAATGGTCCTATTTTGTAAGTAAAGCTCCTAGTTAGTAACCAGTGGTGTACATCAATATCCCATAATGTGATCTTTACTTCCATGCCAGCAGTCAATTTTACAATTTCTTTTCCCTTTGCCAATAACAACACAGACAATCTGAATAACAGGAACGATGTGTGCTGCTGCAGAAAGCAGCCATTATGCTGTGCTCTTTCACTGATAGCTGCTAATTAACAAATCTTCATAGTGCACTAATTGATGTTGCGCGGATGTTTGTTTTGCAGCGGCTGGGCACACGAGCGCTTGTTCAAACTCGATTGTCTCCCGCTGAACCGGACGGCAATGTTAGAATCATACATTTAAAAAGGTGCGTCCCATTTGTGGAGAGGCTGCTTCTGTTATGTGCTCCATTATGTGGACTTCATCGTCTCCCCAATTCTCAAGTGCTGGAAGTCTGTATCTGCCGGAACAAATGGGACATCTGTTCTTGTGGAGGGATTTCGTCTTATAGCTTGTTAGGCCTCTTTCGCGCAGGGGTATCGCGTTGGCTCAGAACAATATGTGTTGGTTTTAACTCGAGAAAGGCCACCGGGTTTTGGGGGGATAAGACAAAGGCAAACAAGATAGATAGATAGATAGATAGATTGATAGATTGATAGATAGATAGATAGATAGATAGATAGATAGATACTGTATTGATCTATTGAAGGATATTTCAGTTCTAAAATTCAAAACAGCCTTCAACTGACTGCAGCTCAGCCTTTCTTAATGCACAGTACCCACATAATAGCACAACTAGCCAACCAGGAGGCTCTGTTGACTGTGAGAGATTAGTGGAGGAGACACTAATCTTCATCTGTAATATTTGGATCAAAGCTCCAAAAAAATAAGAGATGTGCTGCTGCGCGATAACATGCTAGAATCGCACATCCCTTTCGGGTTAAAAGCTGGGAAATAAATACTAATCTTGTGGGTTAAAGCCTGAAAGCATGAAATGCTGAAATGATTCACTTTTTAAATTCAACTCCTAATGGTCTTGAAACAACTCTGGGCTGTTTTTTTTTTAGCACATATACACACTTTTTCCAAACTGATACTAAATGTGATGTTACATAGGTGTGAGTTTACAGCTGTATTTATATTGTTATATGATGCTAATGTAAGATGCTGCATTGTGCAGTCTTGTATTGTATGGGACTATGGACAGGATTAACCTTGTCAAATGATGGATGGCTGGATGGCTGGATGGATGGATGGATGGATGGTAGATAGATAGATAGATAGATGGATGGATGGATGGATGGATGGATGGATGGATGGATGGATGGATGATAGATAGATAGATAGATAGATAGATAGATAGATAGATAGATAGAATATGCGTATAACAAATAAAATCAATGAATACATAATGAATTGATAAATAGATAAATAAAAGGGGAGAAAACGGATTTTCGGAAAACAATAAATACTTCTCTAAAAGTGGGTTGTTGAATTAACTTGTTTCTTCATTTCCTGCAATCTAGTTCATATCCAAGAGAATACTGCTGCTGGTGTCAGGGGCTGAACTAAATGAGCGACAATGGAAGTGGGTAGGCTGGGGGGTTGGGGTGGGGGGGTTGAACTCATGTTATTGATTATAGCTGCACTGGAAGTTGGGAGCTTAGAGACTGCCTCACGTCCCTGTTAATGAGTCAACACGATCGTAATTAATGCCGGTTAAACGCTGTCAAGCATAAACAAACAAGCCTCCGTCTTCGTCCCCCCACCAACACTGGCCGGCTGGGTTTGTCGTTCTTATTATTCTAATAGGCTAATGATCAGCCATTACTCCATCAACGCAAACAAATCACAAAGATGACATCCCCCAACAGGGATAAAAAGCATTTCTACTCCAACCTGAAATGAGTGATTTGTTGCACAGGTCAACATTTTCACCACAATGAAATGCAAAACCTGCTCAAGATTCATCTTCTCCATCTTCTCCATATAAGTGAATCCAACTGTGTGTCAGAATTTACTCCGTTCATGCAAGTGATATAAGATCAGATGAAACTTTAATGATCCAGCTGCAAATAGCATGTGAACGTAAAAATAGAATCAAAACAAAACAAAACAAAATAAATGGATTGCAGTGTCATTAGGGTGTGCAAAACAGTAGAATTTATTGTGCATGGACTATGATTTTGCATTAAGTGTAGGAATCAAAACACTAACAAAACAAAGCAAAAAAATGATAACGACACTGTCAATATCAGTTTATGAGGTATTCAACATTGCAAACAGGCTGGCGGTCGGTGGTGTGCTGCCTCATAGGGGCGTGGCTTGACCTTCCAACTTGATTATTGGTTCACATAATATTTGTAGGCGAGGCCATGCAAATTCAGATAGCGTCCAACACTTGGCAACACCAACTCTCCTCAAAATGATTGTAGCGTATATAACATGCTTTGAAAGGATCTTACAGCTGAGACAATTTGCGTTTGCACTTGGTGATGAAGGGGCTGTTTGTTTTGCACAGTGGTTTGTTTGTGCCACGACTCGATTTGGATAGATTTCTTAGCTTGTGCTCGTAGCTCAAGCAGCCGCGGTGCAAAATTGCCCATACCCGAGTGTGCATGGTTGTGGTGCAATGCTATGGATAAAAAGCCGCTATGGAATTGGGAGTGACACTATCTTGACGAGGCATACATTCCCTGTATTTCAAAATAACAGTCGAATTGACTTCCCTTATATATTGACTTATACATTCAAAAAGTTTTTTAGGACAAGACAAACAAAACTATTGTTACCTCACTTTACAACCAAGATGAGCTAGAAAAAAGTTGGAAAGGAAGAACACATTCAGCTACTCTTGGATGTTCTAAAATCTTCATTTGTACATAAAAACATGTATACCCATGTACCAAAAAAGCATCCATCCATCCATTGGCCTCCAGAAGTAGCTGGATTTGTTTCAGCTACTTTTCCTTTCTAAAGCTTTTTTCCCCATTTAAATTTCATTTCTTTATCAGGTATCAGGTATTTATTTTTCATATCCTACCCTGGGGATATTGACCCCGGGCAATTAAAAATGGTTGCGGTCCATCCCGAAATGCACTACAGTCTTTGCAAAAGCTCTCATCTTGAAAAGACAAGTTCATTTTTTGATCCAGAGCTACAATACCCTCAAAAACCCAAGTGCGTTGCGTAGTGTGATTTCGATTTTTGCATTTTCAGAACTATTTCAGAAGAATATTAACAGAATGTCCACCATCATCAACAAAACCTGTTTTAAAGTCTTTGCCGAAAGCGTGCAGCTGATTATTCTAAAAGCTCTATTTTGTTTAAGCCATCTATCTGCTGTGTGATACAACTTCTCTCCCACTGAGCGCGGATTCAGCCGTCGGATGTTACATTACACGTGTTGCCTCGCTTTCAGGCTAATGCCAGTCGTGACACTAAACAGACTCCTCATCACTCACTACACCATTTCCCCCCGGGCTAAAGAGAAGCTATTTTTCAATAGCACTAAGCTCCAGCCCAAGGAAACTTGAAGCCATCACTTAAAGGTGGCAAAATGACAAGCTGACAGATGCTGTGTTTAGACTACCAGTTAAGACCAGCCCTGCACTAACAGATACGCATGCATTTCCTTAACAAGCAGAAGATACAGTTATTAATGGACCTCTGTCAGTGACTGCTTCAGCATAGACCAAGGAGATAGTTGCCATGGAAACCGGCATAAATTAAATCCTTTAAACGAGCAAAGGGGGGAAAGCCTGCACCCTTTTTGCTCTACTTGTTTCCCCTCTAAAAGGTACAAAATTAATGATGGTCCAACAAGGGAAGTAACTTTTCAGGCAACTTTTGACATTTTGGCCTTGGATGGTGTATAAAGATGCCAAGAGTGACAAATTGAGACAACAGCGAGCGAGAGACCTTGGGGGAAGGCCTAAAACCTGGCACACCGCTCCTTTGCTATTTTTCATCTCAACAAACACTACCAGAGCTCAAGAGCTCTTCAGAACGGCGACAGATAAAATAGGAAGTTTTGAGAACACTGTAAACGCTTCTCATTATCGGGAACCCACGCTCCTTTTTTGCGAAAAAGGGCAAATATTGTTTTGTGCGAGAGAAGTGAACATCGTTTATAAACCCCTGTCATCCACTAGTGTTAATCATCCCTCTGCGTGCGATGGGAATGCAGCAGGACGGGCATGTTTGAAAGTGTGCATTTGCCGAAGTTGTTTTTGCAATGTCAACATAGAGTCTTTGGGGGAAACCTCTCAGAATCCATCCATATGTGGGGAAAAAAATAACCCATCCCGTTAAACTCTATTATATTTGCCACTCAACAGACTTTATCAAAAGGCAGAAATAGTTTCATGTATAGTTTCATTATTTCATGTATGAGTTGTAAAGAAAATGCAGAAATGTGCCACCATGACTACTGGTACGCATTAGGGCATGGGTGAGGGTATACAGGTTTTCATTCCAACCAATCACTGCAGCAGCTTCTTTGTCTGACCAGTTCCTCCTCTCTGGTTGAAGGTGTGTTAATCAAGTGCAAGTGCCTGACACACATCTCTATTTTGACGTACGGGGTGTGGTACCAGGCCAATATGTGTGTGTGTGTTAGTGCATCTGTGACTGTCTTTCCACACCCAGAAGATGCTGTCTATTGTATACTGGATTCTTCCCACATTTGCACATATAAATATTACACCCAGTCCAGTGGTATCCCATGAATCCAGTATGAAAATCTGGTAGTATTTTCATGGAGAGCTTGTTATAGCAGCTGCACAGTTTATACACTAGTATAACACATAACTCATTAGAGGTGAATGTCTTAAAAGTTATTGGAAACTGGATATAATTGCAATGAATTAACATAATTTTGTTTGGTTTGGTGTTTCAGACATGACACAGAAGTGTTAGAATTGTATTACATTCCTTGGTATTGCTTCTTTGAGAAAATTAATCCCACAATTAACTTTAAATTATTAATTTGTTTTAAAAAATATATATATTTTGAATTCGTCATATAAATGTAAGAGAATACCCTGATAACGTGATACTGATAAATATGAAAATGTTACTGCTTCGTTAAAAAATTATTTCACAGTTAAAATGAATTACTCTAGAATGTCTTCCACAAAACATTAGCGCCTTGTTGGCACTTCAGCTTTATTCAGTAAGTTTGATGTCCCAGGTGATGAATAAGCTCGCCCTCTATGCAGATCAACACAACAGTACAATCTTCACCTTGGGAGGAGAAGGCAGCCTTGGACAGCTGCCTTCGGCCTTTCAAATGGACATGTTGGCATATGATCCCTAACCGGAGATAGTGGTGCAAGACAACGCGGTCTATTCAGCGAGGAGCCGGGCTTTTTTGTTTTTGTATTTGGTTCACGGGGATCACTTCTAACTGCAGACAAGCATTAAAACAGAGTGGGTCGTCATTTTTGACTTATTCAGCCAATGATAGGGGAGCGGTGGTGCTCCGGGTTTTAAATGAGCTGAAGTAAAAAGGGTCTATGTGCCACCAGTGCCTAGCTGAATCAAAATGTTGTCTTTTATTCCAAACCCATTAGCAACCTCCCGACACATGGCATAATAAAAATACACATTTATTTTGGTCAAAATGGGATGAAAACAGCACTTCAAAGCTCTTGGAGATTGAAGTAGCAATTTGTAGGTTTCGTTTTTTTTTCTCTTTTATTGCATTGGTGTGGTTTTGGTCATGAGGAGACCTATTCACAAAGGTAATGTCCATTCAGAAAGATGATTCTTTAATGAAGAGATATGATTTCTTTTGATAATGCACAGAGGTGTGTGTGTGTGAGAGAGTTTGTGTGTGTGTAGGCTCCAGCTAGATGCCAGTCAAAGGAGCATGTGAAAGTAGGCTAATGGAAGGGTAGAATGCTTAGACTCAGCTGTCGCATTCTCATTATGAGCTCGTTTTCACAATGACTCACAAACAACAAAAAAACCATTTTTTTTTCCCCTTCAGAAGAAACGCAGCGCTCTGAAACTTTTAGAAGTAATTTAAATAAAACAAGGATTTTTCCAGCCATAAAATCAATATTAAAACAGAGCTAGTGATAGATTTGAGTTTGGATTAATTTGATCCACATTCACAGAGAGTTAAAGCACAGTATTTATCTCATTAATGCTTTTATAGTGATGTTTAATGTAAAATTCCTATTCCTTCTGTGAAAAAAAGTATACGTCACTGATAGGTCTATACTGTCATATACAGTATATCGTATATCGTCCATTCACGCACCGCGTTATAATCAAGGGCAAGTGCATTTTATTTTGAAAACACATAAAACCCCAAAGTATATAAATCCAAATTACAGATGATTCCTTGCTAAAATATTTGACAAAATTCCATATGTGTTTCATTTTTATGCCCCAAATTTTTCAAATATCTTGTTGTGGAGCTTTTAATTTAAAAGCCTACACGTAGATCCATCTCGTTATATGTGAAATGTTGGCCTGATCTGCCCCAGCGCTCTTGGTATGTGTGCATGTGGCATGTGTGCATCTCTACAGGAGGGTAATTTTATTGCTAGATGGTGATAGTGCATACCTTTGGGTCCCAGTGTACAGTGATCATTTTAACAGCACTGGGGCGATGTTAACGTATGTAGCTTTGAGTCCCCATGGCTCTAATTCAACACTTGTTTGTGGCGTGGTGGCACCTGGAGACCGGCGGTCCAATGTCTGACATGCTGTTGCCCATGGCTGCCTTCCAGCTTCTGCTCCAGCCGGGGGAGAAGCAGCAGTGGTTGTAAAACAGGAGCCATCGGCCCCAGGCCCACGGCACCTGAAACTTTAATGCCGACATGCGGGGGGAACGAGGCATGGCTACCCCTTATCCCCCATCCAGATGTGCTTGGGGAATGCCTCC
The DNA here is from genome assembly GCA_034670405.1 of Hoplostethus atlanticus. Lineage (NCBI taxonomy): Eukaryota > Metazoa > Chordata > Actinopteri > Trachichthyiformes > Trachichthyidae > Hoplostethus > Hoplostethus atlanticus. The sequence continues at coordinate 697,485 of JAXDDX010000048.1, forward strand.
AACACCGTGATAGTAATTGGCAAACCCCTGAGTAGAACCAGGATGGAGGGATGTAAGTACGCTTCTGAGGAGTCTCGCCCCCGAACATCCGCTCTACCTTTCACCGGAGATACATGGTAATCAGCACCGGGGACTAATTTTCAGATGTCGCAAAAACTAGGCCATATGACAAGGCTGGTGTATTAAATGTTGCCACCCCCCTCCCCCCCTCCCCCTCCCCACCCCACCCCCACACACACATATACACACCACTCATGCAATATACACACCCTACTCCTAGCTTCTGCCTGACTTCCTCTACCATACCACTGGCACTCTGTGACCAGCGTGCACTCAATTATTCAGCATCTGAAGACCAGCGTCAGCTCTCAGCCTGCTGGTGTCTGAGTGTTTAAAATAGCTCCCCAAAGCACACACACTAACACACACATACATTGGCACAAAATCACACATGATGCTGCCTTTTCACCATATGCCACCATATTTCACCATATTCTGTGTCATCTGGAGTAGAAGCAGCAGTTCGCCAGTCACTCTCAAAAATCCCCCAAAAAACAGCTTTCACAACAAGGAGTCTATTCAACCGGTGTCACCTTAATAACAGTAATTATTAAAATCATAATTTAATTCGTTACTTTTTGATTTTTGGGGTGAGACGCAGGCTATGAATTCAGATGAAATATGAGATCACAAATCCCTTTCCACCCTTTTCACTTTGTATCCCAAACAAGGTGGAGCATAATGAAAGACCCGTGGCAGGTGCACAGAATTTCATGAGGATTCACGGTGACTAGTGAGGATTTGTAATGATCTGCTGTGGAGCAGCGGGATTGCTCATCGTTGCGGCGGAGTTGACTTCATAGCTGGAGAGCAGTTTGACAGCTGAAAGTTTGGAAATTATTGAGCATCCTGTTGGCTAAGGGGGCTGAGGTGTAGCCCATGTGCTCGCAATGCCATAGTTCAAATTGATTTAACTGAAGCCGTCAATATTGTGTGCCAGTATTCAATATCTTTAAATTTGACCATTCTTATGCCCAAAAAATGACAAGGAGTCAGTGTTTTGCATGACTCTTTGTCGCCAGACTAATGCAATTCTAGGGTTAGCATCTCTGGGATATATTACTGCCTTTAATTAATTTGAAAATGAATTTGCAAAAAGCATTATTGTACCATTAGATGAAAAGAAAATGAAGCGTGCAAAGAAAATCAAAAGGCATTACGTTTTCCAGACTGTTTTCATGTAGCTGTGGTTAGGGAGGAACCTCCATTGTATCAGAGGTGGACGACGTGAATGGCTGATATGCGATAGTAAATCTAACCCGAGTTCGAATCTGACACCTCGTCATGTATGTTGCATCCACTCTCCTCTATCTTTGCAGTCTCTCTCCACTGTGCACTATCTAGTTTATTTGCACAGTAATAAAACAGAAGAATGAAATGATGAAAACACTGATAGAATACAATAAGAAAAACAGAAAAAGGAGAAAAATGACAAAAACTGTGCAGAACAGCAAAATATAAAACATGAAAAATAAATGAATAGACAAAAAGGAAATAGACAAAAATTCAAGATGAAGGAGAAGAAGTCACAAAAAGTGTTTGAAGAGAGAAAGGAGGGCGAGAGAATTTATCTGTTGAATTGATGAGCTAAAACAGGATGTATGCAGCAGTAGGAACTGATGAGTATGACTGTATGGCAAGGGGAGGGATTCTGGTTGATGTATAAAGGGTTGATGTTATGAATCAAAATGCTATCTAATAAAAGAGTGATGTCATCCCAATCACCTTTGAAAAAAAAAATATTGATTTTGATTTTAGAGATTTTGGTTTGGAATAGTTCTCAAACATACTGAAATACCATGTTGACATCATTGTTGTTTGATATGTTTGCAACCACATTTGCTTGTCCTCTTGGACATTTTAATGATATTTCCAAGGAAATGTCAAGAGGTTGGTGTGCTGTTCCAAAAGAACAGGCTGCCCCAGTCCGCCAGGCTTCCAGGGGCATCCCGCCCCAACCCCGACTGGTCAGCCCTTGCAGGCTGCTCCCAACTGCAACCTCCGGAGCTCGGCCGGTCGCCGCCGGCTTTGGACGCCCGCTCTCCCACTCCGTTGGTCCGCCGCTCGCGCCCTCGCCGCTGTCCCGGCAACCCCGCCGGGGACCTCGCTCGGACTCGGCTTCTGCTGGCTCGTTCCCTCTCCCACACACAGTCCGACTTGACTCTGTCTCCTGCTGAACTTCACTTGCTCTGCCAGCCTCTCACACTGGCGCGCTCTCACCCAGTCCCACATTCACACGGCGGTTAAAAAGGGCCCGGCTGCAATCAGGCTTAATTGGCCGCAGCCGGTCCCGGATCCAGGGTAGAGTTAGTCCACCGACTCAACTCTCCCCTGGATCCAAGTTAAGCCTCACCCCACCCTCCTCCCAGCTGCCACATACCCCCACCGCCAAACTGAGGCCGTCTGGCCGAAGCCTACTCCCCCCCCTCCCCCTTGGAGAGCGAGGATGAAGGTGCAGAAGGGTCTCGTCCGGAACGGCTCGGAGTCGGTGGGGCCAGGTGATGCTGGGTGGGGTGGTGAGGGAGGCTCCTTGCCATCGCCGGCCGTCTCCCAGGAGCTGCTGGTGCCGTCCGCGGTGTGCGATGACGATGTTCCTGTCCCTGTCTGCCCATCCCCCGGTCAGGGAACCAATGTGGCGGGCTCGCCACAGTACCGGGGTCCGTGACAGACAGAGACATAGGCAGGAGGAGAGTTAACTGGCCAGTGGGCTGTTTTATTTGCTAACCCGCAATATAAACCCAGCCCAGCACTGACGGCAGTGAAGAGCGCCATCTTCCCCGGCGCGCGCCTCCTCCCTCCCGGCAGGTCAGCTGTGGAGCACCAAGGCTGGTCCAGTCCGCCAGGCTTCCAGGGGCGTCCCGCCCCAACCCCGACTGGCCAGCCCTTCCAGGCTGCGCCCGACTGCAACCTCCGGAGCTTGGCAGGTCGTCGTCGCCGCCTTTGACGGCCGCTCTCCCACTCCGTCTCACGCCCTTGCCTCCATCCCGGCAACCCCGCCGTGGACCTCGCTTGGGCGCGGCTTCTGCTGCCTCGTCTCTCCCTGTACAGTCCGGCTTTTCCCGACCCCGTCTCCTGCCAACTTTCATGCGCTCGGCCAGCCTCTCACACTGGCGCTCTCACCCAGTCCCACATTCACACGGAGGTTAAAAAGGGCCCGGCTGCAATCAGGCTTAATTGGCCGTAGTTGGTCCCGGATCCAGGGTAGAGTCAGTCCACCGACTCAACTCTCCCCTGGATCCAAGTTAAGCCTCGCCCCACCCTCCTCCCAGCTGCCACAGCTACTTACTCAGTTTAATTTCATGTGAACAAAAAAATGTCTTGTAAGATAGGACCTGAATTCAGTGCAGAGTGCAGATGTAACTCGGTCCACAAGCACTGAATCTTTTCATTGCATACAGCAGCATCACTGCCTCATAAGCCTCCAGTCTGTTTGTTTTAAAACGCAATGTTGGTTGCCCCTGCACGACTTTGTGTTTCTGTCATTTAAAATGCATAAGGCAAAGTGCATTGTAACACGACAGACCCCACGTATTAATTAAATTAGCCTGACACATCAAAGGCCTCCGCATTTTCCTGCCCTGTTTTTAGATTACATTTTGTGATGGAGGACTTGGCAACAGCAGTCGATATTTTCTTGCCAATTCTATGTATTACCAAGCAATTGTAGAGGGGGAAAAATGAATGACAACAATGAGGGAGCACTCTTTGTGGCCCACGGGACATTTATTTGTTAACTAGAAATGGAATTAACATGATTACTTGTGTGTTCACATGAAAATAAAGCCTGTGCTACAATAACCTTGTAGCACAGGCTTTATTTTTTGAGTTATTTGAGCAAAGACATTTTCAAAGGCTTCATTCAACGCCAGTGTGTGAAAGTTAAAGGACTGAACAGAATTATTTTCAAAACCTTGGAAAACTGTTTCATCCTATTGAAATATGGTCTTTTTTTTGGACAATTTTATTATCAACAGTAACCTGTCAAGTAATTTAATCCTTTCTTGGTAATTTAACATTATATATTATATTATATTATAGGATTAGATTAGATTAGATGTTATTATTGATTATTGTATAGTATAATGTAGTATAGTCAATGTCTGAGGGTGCATTCACAATATTCCACTATTTTTGTGGAAAAAGTGCTTCCTGAAAAGTTTTGTGCTGATAATATGTGTTTCCATGACAACAGATACCCTATTCATCTGGTGATGAGGTGCAAGTGTTTTGTTTACGATGGAAGATAGATGTAAGCTAAATAAATTAACAATAGATATAGGCATGTTTGGTTATATGTATGTAGCATATACTGCTAATTTGGTTTCATTTATGTAGCATGTACCGTTAGTTTGGTTTTATATATGTAGCATGTACCACTAGATTGGTTTCATGTATGTAGCATGTACCAGTAGTTTGGTCTTATATATGTAGCATGTACTGCTAGTTTGGTTTCATGTATGTAGCATATACCGCTAGTTTGGTTTCATTTATGTAGCATGTACCGCTAGTTTGGTCTTATGTATGTAGCATGTACCGCTAATTTGGTTTCATCTATGTAACATATACCGCTAGTTTGGTTTCATGTATGTAGCATGTACCACTAGTTTGGTTTAGTGTATGTAGCATGTACCAGTAGTTTGGTTTCATGTTTGCAGCGTGTACCACTAGTTTGGTTTCATGTATGTAGCATGTACGCTAATTTGGTTTCATGTATGTAGCATGTACTGCTGGTTTGATTTATGGTATCTATGACTGGTTTGGGTTTCTGTGTATTCTGTTTGACCAATGAAAGAGTGGCTTTGGTGATGATGGCAGAGCAACCAAACAGCTGCCTACGTAGTGTGAAACATAGCGTATGTAGCCCTGCCCTCTTTTTGTTGTGATTGGTCAATCCATGTCATATCTTTGGAGAAGAAAGGTTCTCCACTTTGCCCGAAAAAGATGTCAAGCACACCGGTTTGTTCTAAGCTTTGCAGCTGTGAAAAAGGCAGTGGCAGTTTGAAGAAAGTGAAATACTGTGAACACTAAGAGAACCTTCTATGGTGATGGAAGCTAATGGGGTTGGTTTCTTCTGTCCTGGTTTTGGTTGGCTCTAATTAACAATCTCTGTGGTAATCATTGCTATGATAACGATTTCATGTGATCATTTTTCAGCAGTATTTCTGATTTTCATATAAATGTTCAATTGGAAAAATAGTGCTGCTATCATGGGGAAAAAACACATAACTGCAATTTTTGTACTTGAAATTGAAAGGTTACATGGTCAGTTACTGGTTGTTGAGTGAGTTTCGTGACCCCTGGGCCCTTTAAACCCGGTGAAACCGCTGTATGATTACTGATTACAAAAATACATGGGCATTGATGAGAAAATAAGCATTTTATTCATTCTAGAAAAACAGGCTTTCTGTGCATGCATGTTTTTTTCTAGGCAAGTTCAAACCACAGTGCAAACTTGTCGAAAGAGGCACTTTTAGCCTCAGATATCATTTCCATAATCACCCGCATCACCCGAACCTTTCACTGTTGTGGGACTTTTTGTTGGTATGTACATAGTTTTGACCATACATACTCTATGGTTAAAAATGGTAATTAGCTGGTTTCTTTCAGTGAATTATGGCTCATCCAACACAGCACTCCTACCTTTCTAAAAGGGTGAGAGGGGTCAGCGCTGGAGACAAGCAGCCATGTTCCCCTAATCAATAACATTTCTCCACTTGATATTCTCCCAACGGTGCCTCTCATACATTATAGAGAGAACCATAACACATGTCAAATGGAGTCCAGTGTGTCACTTATGACCACAATATGTCTATGACCTCCACGGCTGATGCTGAACTACGACACATAAACAAAGATCAGAGACCAGTCGAGATGGGCGCTTTTCAATCTTTCGTTAACATAAACTTTTTTTTGCCATGCGCACACGTTTCCCTCATCGTTTCGATAGGAATAGAAGAGATAAAAGAGTGCAGAATGATGTTTGTTTAGAAAAGTAACAACCCTCAGCACCACTGTTTAAACATTTGCACAGACATCAGTAACGACACTATTGGTAATGACACCACTGCCAGTTTCTGTTACCATGACCATTGTGATTAGCAACGTTGTATTACAACCCAACGATGAGTATACAGTGTTCGATGTAAAAATGCAGGGTTAAATCACCAAAATCACATCCACTTTAAATGTGTATCTCAATTATTCTTTGAAAGTTTTGAGGTTCTCGCAAGATTGTCCACACTCAAAAAGCTTGCAGACTGAGGAAGGAAAGGAGGAATTTTGGAGGAACACTTTGAATAGCTTTCCTTTCTGAACATTGCTTATTTTTCACTCCAGCATTCACTAACACCAGTAAAATAACATCAATAAAATAAAAGGTAAACTGTTTATTCGTCACTTTATTCACTGAACTTTTTGTTTTATTCTGTGACCTGCCTGTTTAACTGATTTTTACTGAATTTTCCTTCTCCATGCTTGTCAACAGCTAGTCAACCAGCAATGGACCTTCTGGTATTGTCTCTGCTTCTTACTCTAGTAATACCAGAAGCAAGGAGATGGTACTTCAACAAGCCACTCCACCAAAATCTTCAAGGTACTACTGAGCACTAAAATAGCACGATTTTATGAGCAATGGTATGACACAATAAATTAAATTAAGATTTATTTCAAAGTTTTGAAAAAGTGAGTCTGAACATTTTATTGTTATTTGAGTTTGGATATATATATATTTTTTTCCGCCTTGTTAATTGACAATTGACTAATCCTACACAACTTGGAAAAGTAATATATATGCTTTAGCTAGACAAACAAACTGCCATTTGTGTTGTTGTTGCAACCTCAGATACTTTATGTAACAAAATGTTGCACAAAAAGACAAACATCATCCAGTTACCACTCCAAGTTGGCTGAATTTAGATGCTAACTTCCTCGCTACCTGGCACAATGTTTAATAAACAATGGCTTCAGAGACGCATTGAAAATGTAAAAAAAAACAAAAAAACAGAACCTATGCCAAATGTGTCTGTAAATGTCTTACATTTTGGAATATCCATAACAAATAAAATGGGATATTACTGCTATTGTTGCTCCTATTGCTAGCTAGCTGCATGTCTGGCACTGGTTGAAGTGTTGCAAGGTTGGGCTTGCCTAAATTAGTATATTCACCAACAATAGATTTGTGTGTTCAATAGCAGTGGGTCTAACTCTTTCTGTCCATTGTATTTTATATTTCATATCTTTACAATTTGACACTGAAATTAAGTACAGTCTGGTGTTTCAAAGTAAACAAGCTTATCATGCCACCATACTTATGATAGCCATGCTTACTATCTGCTAGCATGGCTAACACTAATATACTAGCAGTAGCTAATAAGATAGCTTTACTCCCCTGTTCAGATTGGAAGAAATACATGAATAAAAGCACATTATAGGCAGAAATCCAGTAAGCTGAAGGCATGTTCTACAATTCTGTTGGGTTCTAGCGGGTTAATTAAGTGAATTTTTGTAATGCACAACAGTGAAATAATTTTGCTGTGTTTTAGGACTAATGAACAGGTGATGTAGGTCTATGTGTAAAAGCCAGACTGGCAAAACAGTAAATCAGAGAGAAGCAGCAGAGCTGAGGAAAGCCATCAGTCCAACTCCCACCCAGACTGCTATTCTCTGTACAGTGGCATCCAAACATCCGGTACCACTCTTTTGTTTCATAATTTATCAAAAACTGATAAAATAAATTTGTCAAATGATATTTCTCAAACAAGATTACATTATGTTCAAAAATAATTAAATTAATAATTTCAAATATTTCTCAACGGAAGTGCTTTTTCAAAGTTGAAGCAGCAACAGCAGCGACAATAATGCATAGAGGACCGTATTAATTTCTGGTTTTAGTTGTTAAAAGACCAAAACAATTCACATTGTGTATTAGAAGCATACAGGTGTTAATATTTGAATGGAATATATGGCGTGACAACAATTTGACAAAACCTTACCAAATGGTGTGAACAAGATATTCAGTTATGTTTCAATTTCATATGAGCATTTCTCAAAGAGCTAAAAATTGTATCAGTTCTAAATAACGTATTCTTGAATAAGAGCTATCAACTGAGTAAAAACATTTGTGAAAACAAACAGTTCTTGGTAGTGGTTCTTGTTCTTGTATGCGTGTGTTTACATGTTTGTGCAAGTGTGTATGTCTTTTTGTCTTTGTGTGCTGTGTGCTGTGTATTTGTGTTTGCCTATTGTGTGCTTGCATTTTGTTGTTTGTTTCCAGGATTATGTGTGTGTGTGTGTTGTGTGTGCGCGTGCCTCTGAGGGCAGTGCTGTCTGTCTCAGGTTTTAACTGGATATGACACTCAGTCTATTCCAATCAATGTTTTCAGGAGCTGGTCTGCTGAGGTCTGAGCAGATGCCTGCAACGAAACATCCACTGTGTGTTTGTTTGGAGGTGTGTGTGTCCGTGTGTGTGCGTCTGTAGTAAAATGTAAAATCTGGAAAAAAAATGTTAAAAAAATAAATCAAGAAAAATAGCGTCATCCATGCAGCCTCCAGAAAAGTAAGGGATTTTTAATGTTGCATTTAGGGTAAATCAGGCAGGCAGAGAAAGAGGCAGCCGCTCCCTAGTGACCTGAATGGGAAGTCACAGGAGAATACCCAGCCAAGCTGCTCTCCGCTAAATGCACTCTCATATTAATATTTTAAAACCACCCATAATGCTGCTGGAGAGAAAAAAAAACTCAGAGGAGAGATACATCAATTTGCCCAAGGTCCTCACTCCAGGAACTTGAAATAGGGGGATAATTTGCCATTAGAAGAAATAGTTCATTGCACTTGCTTCTCGGGAGCATATAAACCAAGCATATAAAGCATATAACCCCCCCCCCCCCACACACACACACACACACACACGCATGCATCCATCTACCCCAGGCTTCACTTAAGAAGCAAAGCCACACTTTTGATGTAAGCAGGGAAACATTTGGCCTAGATCTTTGCCGTTCCGCTGGTTATTAGCCCAGAGAGGTTTTTTCCGCCGGTATTAAAGCTGCAGGGCATTGTGGTGATCTACTAACGTGAAGAGATTCTTCCCACACAAATAAATCGATTCATTACCAAAAGTCGGGATATGTCTATTTGGTTGAACTTCAGAAATTAATCCACCCCCCTTGGCTGAAACGTGACGAATTCCCTGTTTTTCAAAATAAATGTCAGGTTAGTTGTTTCATCAGGCTGTATTATGTAGTCGAGTGCATTGATTTTTCTTTTCTTTTAAAATCATATTTGATAATAATGGTAGTTTATTAATACCTGTAATTACAGCAGCTTGCTAATGATAATAGATTATGGAAATGACTGGTAAGATGCAGGCCGGCTAATGCCACTGAACAGCATTGTCAGAGTGTCTGGTCCGGCCCTCCATCCGTCACCTCGGTGGCGAGTTACTTTTACACATGTTTCATGTGAAATTCATTAGCATATCGTTGACGGTGACCGTAATCGTTTAATGAGTCGTTAATAACTCACATGGTAATTAGCATCAGTGGCATAATTATGTGTAGTGGGTGAAGCATTTTGTTTGGAATAATTATTGTCATTGACAGCCTTTTTCCACAAACAAGCAAAACCCTGAGTGGCAATGGAGGGGTATACATAAAATGCTGCTGGAAACAGAAACAACATGCTGCACTGAGGAACAATTTGAGTTTAGCTGTCAGATAACAAAAAAGAAAAAGATTTCCACAGTTTAGCAGTGTTGGTCACACAACACAGCAGGGGCACACAATGCAGCTAATAATGCAATAAAATGTCAGTTATATATTTCCAAACACATATAAAGCAAAATAATAAGAAAGAAATAGCATTATTTTCTATACATAACTTGCTTTTAATTGTCTTTCACCACATCATCCCTCGTTAGGGAATTAGGTAAATGATAATGAGATTAAGGTGAGACAACTAAAAAAACAGCGATATTGCAACATTTTATATTTACAACCAATTTGATACAAGGAAGAAACCTTGATTACGCACGAGCGACAAATGGGTTTTACTCCGTCCAGGAAACACATTTCTCGGGGAAAAAAAAAAATCCATTTATTGAAGGGAGGCCCTACTGTAAACCGGTGAATACAAACACCAGGCTGTTGGCTCGGTCATTTAGAGAGAGCAGACAAAGACATTGGAAACATTCTATAAAAACCCGCAGCACTTCAGTCTGTCTGCTATCTGCCAGTTTTCCTCTGAAACACAATTATGTGACCATTGGCAAACACTGGCGCCAAACACAACCATTTTTCCCCCTCCTTGTCACCAGATGGTTCCATTGAGGATGGAAGGGACAGCCGCTGTTTGCCTTCAACTTAGAGCCGGGGTCGTAATGGAGTCGCTAATGATTATAAAACACCTGCTCTGAAAATAAAACAAACAGAAACGCTGGCGAGGGCCGAGAGCTAAATACCTATGTGATCGGGTTGAAAAGGCCCGCCGGCTCATGGCCCCCGGGGCACTTATCCAGCGGGCAGAAAAACCCCTCGGCAGATGTCCCGCCTATAGAGGTAAGAGGGCTGCGACCTCGTCCCCACAAAAACAGAGGTATACAGATAGTCGTAGTCGGCGTAATACATAATTGGCTGTTTATTCAATGGAGAGAAAGGGTTGTTTTTTTTTTTGACAAAAGGGTCATGTCCGCGACTGGTCTGTGGTCGGTTTCAGATGCCCGGCTAGGGTTTCATGTGGTTTGGAGGCTATCGGAGCCCCAAAGCCGCCTCTCACAATGGGGATGTTTGTACAGCGGTATGACAAGCATGAGGCGAGGAACACGACGCGTGACAGCCTGAGGGACGGCACGGCAGGGAGGTCAGCCCATGAGCTCGGATATCCACCTGAAACGAGGATTTCACTCTTTGGCTTGATTCTAAAGGATGCTGCACGCCCCCACCCCCCCAACCCCGCACTCCCCCACACCCCTGCCGAGCTGATTCTCTGATCTAGACTAGTTCTGTTTCTGCCACACTCAACAGCATACCTGCATTTTAAATAGTTTGCGCGTGACATTTCCTCAAAAAAAAACATTTAAAAAAAGGAAATGGAACAAAATGTGCCCTCTTTAAATATCTTTTGTGACTGAAAACAAAAGCCGCTGTAACCATGAAACGCATAGATTAACAGGCTGGAAATCTACATGCGTGGGGTGGTAGGTGGTGGTGTGGTAGTGGCCGGGGGGAGGGGGGGGTTGAATGTTCCCCCTCCTCTCCAGTCTTCTACATCTCAATCACGTCACTGGACCCGCCCCTTTGTATTAGCCCCCAGAAAGTGATGGACATCCTTTCACTGGCTGCCTGACCTCTAGTAATCCTGTTTCACAGACCAGCTCCCCGCTGAAGCCAACACAATGGCAGGCGCTCAGCCTCCTCCCAGTCGATATTCCAACAGACTTGATCGAGCAAATTAGTATCCTTTGGTAAGGGCATGACCAAAGACCTTTTCAACACCCCACCCAAATCAATAAAGACCAATGGTTTCTTCTTTTTTTTCCTTTTAATCTCTCCCCCCCCCCCCCCCCCCCCCTCCTCGTGACTTCTATCCGGGGGTTCGAGCGCCGTTTGGCGCGCCCCGCAAACTTGAGTTTTTAGATGAAAGATTAAAATGGCTGATGGCAAGCGTGCAATCAGGATTTCACACCCCTCGTCGTAGTAAAAGAGTTGCGATATATGACTTGTAAATGCCAAAAAAGGGGAAATGGTGAGATTAAAGGGGTCCTCTCGGATATCTATTACTGTAGTAGAAATGTGTTATGTATACACTGATATATATACTGTACTATAGAAGGTTTAAAAACTATGCTACAGTTACATTTGTAAGTGATTCCTGGTCTAGTGTGTTAGTGTGGAATGTCTGAAAACCCATAAAGCATGCATCCAATAAAGCATCATGCTACTGCCTGCACATTAATTGCTGGCCTCACTCTCCTCTCCTGTGTGCAAATGCTTTTTTCACCTAACTTCTTTTTTTTTATGGACAAATCTAACCCCTACTGAATTAAAACGGTGCCTGATCTAAATGATTTTTTTGTTACATTTTTTAAATTTCGCTTATTGGTACCATTTTCCTTGGCAGTGATGTATCTCTGCCGTTTTTTAAGTAACATTAATTACATTGAGCATATGTAACCGGCACAACCTTACATTAGCATTACCACCAAGCTATAATTGTATATTTTTAAGTGTAGTGCATGCATAATTTTGCTTGGCGAGGCAAATAGCATTATCAAGTGAAGCCACAGCTGTCGCCCCCCCCAACCCCCCCTGCTAATTAACCCTCTTTTTAAAGTGGCCTATATTGCCATCACAAAGACAACAGGGAAGTTTGTTTCAACTAGCCCAGATGCATCACCTATCATGTGGACACAAAAGGCCTATTGCGTATTGAATTAGGTGCTGAGGTGATACAATGATGCAAAGAGCAAAACAATTTTCTGTTGATGTATCGCACACAATGATTTTAATTGTAGTAATGCTAAAAAAAAAAATATTTGGAAAAGCCAGACTGCAGGCAAAGTGCCACGAAGTCAACAGGTATTTGTAGTCGTGGATGAAAATATGAATCGGTAGTCCAAATACAAATACGCAAACTCTAAGAATGGTAGTGACAAACAATTCCTAACACAATCATAATTTAATTTGGACACAAAATTAATACGTATCCTTCTTCCTTTCCCCTTGACACTTTCAGTGTGGATGCATATTATACTTTCCCCATTTAAATGAGTGGGATGAAGCAGCTGCAGTATAACTGACAAACGTGCGAGGAACAAGTTGGTCCCTGGCGGAGAAAACTGACGATGGTTTCACGGGGGCCCAATTACATATACTTTGAGCTCACTGACACATTTATGACACCCAGCTCCTCCCCTCCTTTTGTTCGACCCCGTTCACCCTGGAAGAACAACCAAAATTGCCTATATTCAATAATCACCAGCAGGACCCCACAGAGGGCTGTCTGTTCAGGCAAACGTTAGGACGCCCCACGACAGGTCACTAGCCCATTCTGTCAGCCTGTCAGCGGGAAGTGGAGGATTTCTGTCTGTGCCGTTGCCGTTGAGCAATGTGGTAACCCCCCGCGGGTCTTTACCAGGCCACCACATCCTTCAAACAAGCAGGACAATTCAGCTACTGGAAAAGATCATGAAATAATCAATAATAAAAAAAAGAAAGAGATCATTGCTTGGTATGAAAACAACAGAACAGTTTAATTTAATTATTTTTCATTATTATCTTGCTAATTGATTGATGCTGCTTACAATTTGGCTGTATGAGGCTTAAAAGCGAACTCTTTAATTCCAATTTAATCAGACAGGAAGTCCCTGTCACATAAAGCTGGGGCACAATAGGAGAACAACATTTTTTTCAACAAATCTTCCTGATTGATTGGCAGAGACTTTTGATTGAAAGATTGACACTTAAATGTGATGATTGAATCAGATTGAATCATCTACTTATTTAATCATAAGTAGACTTTTGTCTGTTTTTCCTTACCATATTTGTCTGAGAAATAGACTTTTCATCTGTTTTATGTTCAAATTGGAGGAGAAAATTGCAAATCGCTTATTTTCATTTCTTCAAGACCATGTCTGTGGTTGTTTTATTCAAAAACAATCCTGGATTGGAATTTCTAAGAATGCAGACTTTTTTTTTAATAATCTAAGAAACATTTTCTACCTCCTGAGAGGTGTGTGGCTAGGATTTGAATTTGAGTGGGGGGTGGAGTGTATGTGTGTGGGTGGGGGGGGTGTTAGACATTAGCTTGTGTGCATTGTAGCATTTAGCCAAGAGTCATGAGGGTATAGTGAATGTCACAGGGTTATGTTATGTTCGTGGAGGGAGCAGCAGGGCATCTACACTGTTCAATGGCTGCACTTTGTCACAACAGATAAATGGTACCTTTCTCTCAGGGCCTCCCGCCTCTGTGAACTCCTCTGCCTTAATAAAGAATCAATAGGACTGCTGCTTCACAGAGGGGATGCTATCATTCTCTACCACTGGTCTCGGAAGTAGTGATGTGTTGTACACGAACGAGTTGGCTCTTTGAGCCGGCTCTTTTAAGTGAACGATGGGAGCTGACACATGTCTGAGAGCGTTTTTTTATTTTATTTTTTTATTTTTTAGTAAATGAATACAAAACAGAATGATAGGATAATCCTTTAATTTATGAGTTGAAATTAATAATAAATAACGTCTTATTTGGTAATAGTACTTTAGAGCCAAATCCAGCAAGAATAGTGAGATTTTTACACCGGAACTTAGAAGCGAGCACTTTTTCCCAGAAAACGTCAAAATAAAAACCCACAAATAACCAAACATACTTCATACAAAATAAGAGTCTTAGATTACAAATGCCCAACACATCGCCTCTTGTGATGTACGCAATTTTGAATAGATTGAATAAATTGCAGTGAAGTCTTATTATATGACATGTTATGTGTTCTCTTGTGAGGATTGTATGCAAACATTGCTAATTTTCTGACGGATTAATAAATGAATCAACCAGTGGGCACATTTAAATCCTGAAAAAATAAATGCATGACTAGTCAGCAGCAGTAGCAGCAATAATTTTAGTTTTATATTATGTCATACAAAATAAATTGAAATATATTTCTGTATAGTGTTGTGGAATTATTTATTATCCATACTATTTCATTAATAGTGTGTTATTATTGTTATACAGCCAAGATATTTATTCTTGCCATATCCCGCTTTTTAACCAGCAATATGACAACAACATAGTTCGATGTATTGCAGATGAAGAATCTTGCTTATTTATTTCTTGCACCAAATGGGAAAGTAACTATGGTATTACTGTGTAGCGGAAGTGACCGCAAGGATGTAACTTGCTGTTACTTACTACTGGGCAGACTGATTTGGATTTGGAATGAAGAGCCGTTTGGGAGCCGAAAGAGCCAGCTCTTATTGCTGAGCTGAGCCAAATGATCTGACTCACTGAAAAGAGTCAGAATTCCCATCACTACTCCGAAGCCCGTCTGTATACAGCCGTAGTGTTAGCATTAGTGTTAGCATAAGTGTCCGCCGCGAACATCTTTGTTGTTAAGCCGCAGACTACTGGAAACCAACTGGTTAACAACTGGAGGGAAGTTAGTCGGCAGGTCAAGAGGACGTTGGGTTTTCTTAGTTTTTTGTTCTTAAGAAATGCAGTAAGCGAAAAGTCAGATCCAGGAGACATGCGCAGATCGCAGAATTCTATTCCTACACAGAAAAATCACAGATACATCACACTTCTTAAACTGGAATCACAATTAAAAGTAAAAAAGTAACGCCGGTACGCCCATATAAGGGCAGCAGAATTTGAATTCAGGATGCCTCCTCAGGGCAGCAAAAAAAGAAAAAAAAACTTTGTTCATCAGATTTCTTCACCCTATCATCTGAAGATCAGCAAAAATGTGTCATTTTCAAGTGTGAGCAGTGGTGTTACAGCTCAGGATAAGCACAGAAAGAAATAACAGTTAATGCTGCATCGGCTGCAAACTGCACATTTAATGACATTAAAAAAGATTTTAAATTGGATGCAAAATATATCAGGTGTAGGATTGCATCCAATGGGGGACAGGACAAGGTCCAAACAAGACATGGGCTGCATTGCAGCCATAATTGGAGAGGTTGCATTGACTGGCATGCACTCTGGCTGTCTACTGTCCCCTGGACGGACAAACAACAAGCTCCAGACAACATGCTGCTGGATTAATTAATTATAAGGAACACAATGATAAGAAGCAATCCAAATTATAGATCCTTAGAGCAGAATTTAGGCTTGCCTATGCCAAGGTATTGTTGATAAAGTATGGATGAAGAAAACTAAAACAAATTTATAAACAACATTTTTATTTCATTCTGCAAATGTCTTTGGTTCCAGTGTGCCATCCACATTACAGACTTATGTGTTTATGTGTAAATAGCTTCATAACATATATATTTGCCTGCTTAAACCCTGGCACAAAGCCTGGCGCATGGTTGCGGGCAAATGGAAAATGAGCACATGGAAAATAAGGGAATATTGATGAATGCCATAAAGCTGCTTAACTTGTATGTAAGAACATTTTAAGATCTAATCAGTGTGTACACAAGATTCTTGCATGAGGCCCATTGTGCTTCTGACTTGGAGAAACATGGCAGCTGACCATTGACTTCGGGTAGCCCACAGTTAATGCGGCATTCCATTGGAAGTCAGAAATTCCAAGCGGGCAGGTCGTTATGCCAACCTCCTTTGTTCCCGTGATCCAGCATGTATGGCCCCCGAGATTTCATTTGCCCAATATAAAATCTGTTCTCCATGCAACAGTTAATGTTATGTCAGTGATGTTTGGTTAGCGGGCTAGTTACCATAGCACATTAGTGCAACGTTACATTTCAAATGTATATGTTTGACCATTTACCACACGTGTTTTGATGGATTTAAGGTGTAGTGTTTACAGTGCATGCTGTTTTGATAACTACAGAAAACTACTTGGAATTCCGACTTAAAGGGCAATTTGTGCATTGCCCTTTGCGGAAATTTCCGTTTTTCTGACTCTCTGGAAGGCAGCACCAGCATAGCCAATCATAGTGCAGCTTACCTCGTCAAATACCAACATGCATACTTGTGCCAACTTAAGTTAATTGAACGATATTAAGATTTCCTGTCAGACAAGAAATATCTGTTTAAAAAGTTTTATAGTTTACTGCAACCAGAATTGTATTACATGGGTAGTTAGGGTTTAGGAAAACATCTCAAAGGAGGTTATCTATGGAGGTTACCTTATGTTATGTCTAGTGTTAGTGTTAAAATTCCTAACTTGTAGCAAATCTAACTAATTTCCACTGCAGTTGAAGATTATGCAATCCTTGTGTGAATGGAGCCAATGACTATGTCTGGCAAATCTGTGAACATGACAAAATGTAACCATTTAGTTTTCAGACAGGTCACACATTTTCCCTCCAGGAGAGATTTTAGTAATTATCGTGGCCAAAATGTTTGATTATGAAATATATGATTTAATTGTAAGGCAATTTGTATAATTTTCTGTGTTATTTTGCAATGCAAATACAAGAACTGCCAAAAACTACAAGTCAAACAAGTAACTTTATTTTTTGTTTTTATCTTATTTACATCAATAGAGATGTAAATTGCATGTTTTATTTATTTTTTGGGTTAGTATTTCATAATATCACATTAAGGTTAATTCAGTAAATTAAACTATATGCTCTAAATCTGTGTTTCAAACTTTAAACAAATAAACATGACTTTACAACCCGAAAAAAATATATACTGTATATCAGGATGTGAGTGGATGTGAATACAAAATGGATTGAAACCACCTTCAAAAATGCACACATCTGACTGATTTTTTTTGCATGGGTTGAAAAACCCCTTGCAGTTTAGCGTGCGATGACATTACCAAAGCCTGTAGAGCATTTGAGAAAATAGGCGTGTTACTTTTGTCCCGTGCTACTTTCAACGCTGCCTCTCCCCTAGTGATAATCTACTGGAAGTTAGGAAGTGGTATAATTACAGTGCTCATTGCAGCACCATTGCAATGATATTGTCACAATGTTCATCTCAAATGTTAAAAGTGCAGGAATAAGTGAAAATTACCAGCCCTTATACTATTTTCACAGAGTGGGTAATTTTGAATAAAGAAAATTGATGCAAGCAGAAAATAGCAAATTCCTTAAAAGGCCTGATTTCTGTGACATAAAAATTCCTATTATGTGTGGGCTTAAACACTGTTATATTCTTCCTAATCCCTTCCTATTTGGAAATCATTCACGAGGCGATTCTGACCACTATGCCGCACCGGCTGTGATATCCTGAACATATTTGTGCATCCACAAATAGATATCTTTGAATAAATCCTTGGATAAGAGCAACAGTGCATCAATATTACCTTGGCCCCGCTATGCTATTTAGATGAATCCTATTCCCTTGTGTACCATAGTTAGAGGCCCTCGGCTGCTTTATCTTTGTTCATCTTTGGTTCCATGAATAAAGCTGAAAAGCTCAAGCCTGCTGATGAGTGCCCAGGGAGTTTCTATATGTGTCAATGGCAAAGGTCAAGCACCTATTGTTTCCTGAATACGCTGTTATTCACAAACTGGGCTTGAGTGAACAGCACTCTGCCTGGCATTCAAAACTATGGAAACTATGGACCGAAACCCAATGCAGACAAATCCAACGTGATTGATTAAGACCAACAACCAACATTGTATTTGATTAAAAATATATTATATGTGAGGTTTATTGGGCTTCTGGACACATTTCTGAATATAACAACCCATTTGCTAGTAGCAAAACTAAATGTGTGTACACATTGATCAATGGAAGGAGAAGGCATTTAAGGGTGATCATGATGCTCTGTGCTTTCCATTTTAAAAGTCAATATTTAGAGCTATGCTGAAGAAGAGAACCCGTGCCCCAGTCAGATTAAATGGGCCTAAATGGGCCTTTAGATTAAAGTCAGATAAAATCAATTTCCTGTTGGGTCCATGAGCAGCAGCTCCTGAAGTAAAAAAAACAAATAAAGATCACAGAAGACCCCCAAGGAGTTTTACCCCTTTTCCCAACTCATCCTCTACCCTTAAGAGGGTCAAGAGTAGCGAGCAGACACTTTCCATTCTGAATGAGCTTGGCCAAAACAAACTCAGTTTACAGAGTCTGAACTCTCTGGGGAGTTTAGAGGAAAACTGTGGATGGTTTTAGCAAAAGATGATCCCACAAGAATAGGATGCAATTTATGACTGAGGGGAACGGATTTTATTGGTGCACCTCAGTATTCAGTGGCGGGTGGTGGTGGGCGTAGTGCTGGGCTTGTATTTGTTTAAAACCGTGTAAAGTGGGGGTATAAAAAAAATCAGATGGTGACCTTGGGTCCATTTAATGTGGAACGGCGTGCAGTGCCAGTGAATGGCCGGACGCAGCGGGGCTTACAAGCACCTGGCCGGACGGCCCGGGCCCTTGCACAATGCCATCTGGGGGGTAATTACCACAAGGTATTCTTTAAAAAGACCAGATGGGGACGAGGTCCCACCCCACCCCATCATTTACCACAGAATCCCATTCAACGACATACTTAATCCACCCACCGGTTAGCTCTTTCAGACTGCCGTTCTTGTGCTTGTTCCTTTATGCTAATTCGGCCTCTCCCCACACCTCCCTCGGAAAAAAAAAGAGAGAGAGAAAAAGGGAAAGTGAGAAAGACACGAGTGCCTCAAGGGACTCAAAAGGCATTATTCATTCTCAAATTGTTTCCGCCACAGCAAGTACAGTAACATTCCCCCCCCCCCTTCTTTCTTTTCCCTCTCTGCTGCCGCGAAGACCTGCTTGGCTGGTTTTAAGTAGAAGTGGGGAGGCCGAGCAAGGGCAAGAGGGAAAGACAGGGGGAGGGGCGAGAGACATAGACAGACAGGGAAGAAGAGAGAGAGAGGCCTCTTTTAGACAAGGTCAAGTCAGGGTTCAGGGTTCACGGTGGCACCAGCTGAGGGTGGGGGGAGGCATGGGGGGGATGGTACCTGTTATTTGGGGGGCAGGAGGGCACATATCTTTTTCTTTTCCAGCTGGACTCCCTACCTCCAGCACCACCAGCGCTACCCAATCTAGTTAACCAGGACCCCCCCCCCCCACTATCCCCAGAGAATACATAATCAGATCCTCCTTCTTTTTATAGCCATGTTCTCTTCTGTTCATTGCAGGACTAATGTCTTAGCAGACACTGCAGACTGGCACTAATGGGATGGAGTCTTATTGCTGATATGCTGTGCAATACTCCCATAATGGTGCCGTGTTGAATTGGCTTGCCAGTATTTGAATAAGTAATTAAACAGATCAACAGTTAAAATTATGACAAAACTGGCATACAATATATACAATTGAGGTAATGTATTTTAAATGCAGAGAAAAAAGATCAAAGCTAGTGCAAATATATGAATTAGGGATTAAACAACAAGGAGAAAAAAGCCTGTTTTCAGAAAAAGATTTTCAAAATCAGAAGAAATAAAGCTGGGCAAAAAACTCAAATTCATTATTATTTATTTATTTATTTATTATTATTATTATTATTATTATTATTATTATTATTACATCCTGTTATTTTGCATCACTGTGTGTATCTATAGTAGATAGTAGACAATGTGCTAGAAAACTACATTAGCGTTTAATACTGTATTAACCTCAATATATCCAGATACAGAATGCCTTTTAAGGGGGACCTGTCCAAAGTTTCAAATAATCTCAAAAGTGAGTGAGAAGAAGAAAAGGACAAGGACAAAGGATGAGGACAAAGGAGTGAGACAGAGAGTTTTTTCACCTTAATAAAAGAACTGACTGATTTCCAATATAAACTGACCTTCCCCGGTCATAACAACTGTTTTAAACTCACCCAGAATGAACAATTCCTTGAGTTTAGAGTCTTTTTCCAGGCTGCCCCATGCAACAGGAGAAGAGGTCATGATGGCTTTCTAATCCTATTATGAGCCGGCTTCAGGGATGTCGCTGGGGACCTCAGAGTACTGCACCATCCTTCACATTTCTGTACAGTATAAATACATCAATAGTAGGGGTGCTTTCCCAGCATGGTCATGGTCCTTTGAATACAATGGAAAATGGTGACCGAAGGCCTTACAGTTTGTGTCAAATCTTAATGCACTGGTAAACATTTGAGTGTAGTTTTTATTTCAAGGATAGCCCAATTTGTTTTGAAAGTAAAAGTTGAAGCTTCAGTGTCAACTTTTTTTTCAAGCATTAACAAAAGTCAACATAACTCATAACAACATTAATTCATTCAGCACAACCTTCAAATGGTATAACTGAAACTGTACAATGTCAAAAGCAGATTGTAATTGTAAGTAATTTTTCTCAGTAGGCATAGCTGAGTGGCTGTATCATCTGCATGTAAAAATTAAACTTTACATTTGGTGCATTTTAACCCAAACTATGTATATATACTGAACAAAAGTAGATCCAGGACTGAACCCTGGGGAACGCCATTGCAGACATTTAAACAAAGTGATAACAGCCCATCAAATTGCGACTTACCAGAAAAATAATGATTATTATTAAGGTAGGTGGATATGGTTTTTGAGTCTGCAGTAAAATCCTGAGACATTGTGCGATTCCCTGACAATGGCAGGAAGCTTGTTCCGAGGAAGGGGGTGCTATAGGCTGTTTTTTTTCAAATGCCTGGAATTACTAGGAGTCTTATAGGGAGGAAGTGACAGGCTTAAAGGGGAATTCCGGTATTTTTAAACCTGGGCTCTATTTGTACATATTAGTCATTTATACCCCAAAATAGGTACAAAAAGTTTTGGAATTTCTCCAGTCGATCGCCTCAGCCGGCAGTCGCGAAACGGGCAGCAATGGCTGCAACGTAATCCGCAGGGGCAAGTGCGTGCGATCAAAGTACGTCCACGGATCCCTACAGAGATAGACCTTTGTTTAACCAGAAACCTTTGTTTAACCTCTTCCTGCAACAACTCACTTCATCTTTCAGATTTCAGAGCTCTGTAGGGATCTTTTCTGTAATGTTGTCAGACACAGAATCTAAGAAATCTAAGAAACGTTGCAGCCATTGCAGCCCGTTTCGCGACTGGAGCTACTGGAGCAATTCCAAAACTTTTTGTACCTATTTTGGGGTATAAATTACTAATATGTACAAATAGAGCCCAGGTTTAAAAATACCGGAATTACCCTTTAGGTTAGACATAGGACTATATATATAGGACTAAACTAAGAACTGGGTAATGTTTGTCTTTTCTGGTTTGCATAAATACTTGGGCTGCTGTGGCTCAGGGGGTAGAGCGGGTCGTCCGCTAATCAGAAGATCGGCGGCTCAATCCCAGGCTCCTCCAGTCCGCATGTCGAAGTGTCCTTGGGCAAGACACTGAACCCCAAATTGCTCCCGAAGCTGCGCCTTCGGTGTGTGAATGTGTATGAATGGTTAGATTCCCCTGATGTGCAGGTTGGCACCTTACATGGTAGCGCCCTGCCATCAGTGTATGAATGTGTGTGAATGTGTGTGAATGGGGTGAATGTGAATGTAGTGTAAAGCGCTTTGAGTGGTCGGAAAAGACTAGAAAAGCGCTATATAAGTACAGTCCATTTACCATTTTGATTATGTTGGATATCCAGATACATTGCAGTAGTAAATTCCGGAGAAAACAAAAGCATGGATCAGTTTTTTCTTGGTCAGTAAGGGAGATTTATAGATTACATTTCGAAATAGTGTTAGAGCATCTGCAAGCGTGATTGATTGACTGGGATAAACTGATGTGTACATGAAACCTCTTACAGTTGATTACTTATTAGGGTTTCAAGGACCTTTGCCAGAACTGACAGTTTAGGCCAATGGGTTGGCAGAATAGAGTCAGCCCAATTTTACCAGAGGGAGAACATAGGCTGTCTTCCAGGTCTTGGGAATCTTGTTTGTGATGATGTGTTAGGTTAAAAAAGAAACATTGTTAATGGCTGTGCAATAAAACCAGCAGCTAACTTTAAAAAAAAAACATGATCTGGAATTGCAAATATTCTAGGATCTAATTGCTTAAGGGTTTTAGCTATGCCAGCGAAAGAAAAAGGTGGGAGATAAAAATAATAATAATAATGAGGCTATAAGGAAATCTCATCTATAAGGAAACCTCTCAATGACTCCGCACTTCATTCAAAGTCATTTCGCCCTGCGTTTATGTGAAGATCGTAAAGCACTTTAATGGAAGCTGGATGCTGTCTGTGTGTGTGTGTGTGTGTGTGTGTGTGTGTGTGAAATAAAGAGAGACCATTTTACAGACTTTAAATTAAGAAGATAAGAGAGCCAACGTGGACCCTTATAGCAGCCGGCAGGCCTGTGCATCCTCCATACATCCTAATTCAGCAGCCAGGCTATTTTGTATTCTGATGATGAATATTTCATTGTTTTCCAAATGCCGTTCTAAAACCAAGCCATAAATGAATATCCACAATCAGTGTGTTGCTCTTGACCAGCATTGTATTGTCTGCCAACTCGCTGAGTGCCTTCAAAAAAGACTTTTATATGAAAATCAAGAGCTTGGGATGAAAGGCAGAAACCCAACAATATCCTGCAAATTTTGTCCTTTTGTCTGAGAGGGATAGCTGCATTAGGCAAATTTATGGAAATGCGCCCGATTTTACTTTGTTGAACTTTCATTTATGTAGCAATATCATTTTAAAATCTGAACAAAAAGTATGCGATTTATTTGGAATTAAGATAAGCAGCATTCGGCTGGGTAATTTTGTGTTCGTACAAGTAGCGCACCTTTTGGCAGTAACTACCTGCCCAGAGATGAGGGTCACCCTAAAATTATCTGCTGCTCCATCATCTACCACAGCTCAGAGAAGGGATAAATGAGCATTTCTATTGACTCGCCATCAACTTTCTGAAATGCAGTACTGCATTTACCGGCTATAATAAGTACCTAAAACACAGTAATAACAGAAGGCTAAACGCCACGGCCTGTAAGTGTGACCGGACACAATTACTGTGCAGATAATTAACCATAAATCCTGCGCGGTTGGTCTTGGAGGACCTGGATTCGTCGGTAATGGCCTCATCGTCTTCTGCAGGGGTGAACAGGACAAGCCCACAGTTAGCCTCGGCCATGGGGGCGGGGCGGGGGTGGGTGGTGGTGGTGGTGGTGGTGGTGGGGGGGGATAGTAGCCAGATGGACACGGTTAGAGCCAGAGGTCGCTGAGATCACCAGGGTAGATACAGATACGCAGATAAAGATAAACACCTTTACTTGTATTTCAATAAAGCAGGAACCCGGCATCAACATTTCTAGCTCAATTCACATTTTAGTAGCTTGCTGGTAGCACAAATAAATGCATATTTGGATTTTGTTTTCAGCATTTTTCATCATCTATTTTATTTTATTTTATTTTATTAATACGCTCCCTGCCTTTTTCACAAATTAGTTTGGACTACTTTTTCTACATAACTTTTTCTAAGTAACTATGAATCCAGAGTTTCAAAGTAACTGCTGCTCAAGAAGTTGGGTCATGGGGCCGCTGTCCTGCCTGAGGCTGCAGTCCAGAGGACGTCCCAGAATGGTGGGCGGAGAGAGCATGGAAGGGCAGAGGGCAAATATCTAAGACCCCTCCATTCTCCCCAGTCCAACTGCCCCCTCGCATCCAACTTACACCCTACAGCCTGTCAGTAAATAAATAATGGCGACAACAAGTGCTGTGCGGAGCAGGAGCTGAGATTGGATAACAGTTGGGAAGGTGTGGCAGACTCTGAAATATTAATGATCTTGATTACTTTATGCAGTGGGTTCCTCAATTTTTTCATGGCAGGGGGATGGGGGCTTTGTTGCGGAAGAATCACAGTGTGAGGAAATAGACTGAAGAGGTGAGAGGACACACACAGTCAAAAATATCAGCAAACAAAAACAATTTCTAAGACTAAGGGAATGAAAAATATACCCTAATTGGCTGTCAACGTTCTTTTTCTTTTTTTCACAGTTGGTTGTCAATTTTTCAGGCCCAGCCAAAGACTGTTTCAGGCAAGATATCACATTTGACCATTTTGACTGCTATTCGTTCATTTAATTCGCCCCTCAAAAAATGATGAATAAATACGCCTCCTAATTTTAAGCTTGCTAAGAAAAAATGACTTATAGACCACATCATCCGTTTTTCTCTGGCCGACGAGGTTCTCTTTTTTTGTCCTCTGCCGTTCAGATGCTGTGAGGTCAGGAGTCCCAGACAAACATCCTTTGTATGAATATCACTTTAACTGAGGGTGTTAATGTGGAGGAGGTCCCTACCTTTCATTATGTACTGTGTCAGGAGTAGTTCTATCCTCAGTGGGCCTTGTTCGCGGCCCCCGGTGGAACCACCAGATGCCTGCTGAAAGAAGGAACACAATGTGGACAAGCCCCCTGACAGAACAGGGCCCCTCTGAATTATCGCCCCACTCCTCCTGGCTAATTAAAATTTTGCTTGTAACTTATGTCAGCCATTTGAAGGTTGACGATACACCCCCTCACCACCGCTGCCACCCCCTTTTCATTTGTGGCGCGTGTGCATAAATTGTTGGGGAGGGGAGTGGTAGCTATGCCCAACGCAAATTGAATAGTGTTTTTTTTTAGCCTTTCTAAAGGCTTCGCCTCTCCCTAGGTAGATGGAGGTCCTCCCCTCCGCTCAGGACAACTTGATTGATAAATGCCAGGGAGGATTTGTCAAAGCAACTAGACTGCCCCCAGTGGGACATCAATATGGTTCATTTAGACTCCCACCAGGCTCAGACTGCCCATAGAGAGGTGAGATGCTGCCGAGACCAGAAGGGAACTATGAGTGGAAACCAGGCTGCCGCTTCTGCTGCAGCTCTGTGTATAGCCTAGTAGGCTAAAGTAAAGGAACTATCTAACTGCTGTATAGGTGGTGGAGGCAGCAGGGACAGCTGGGGGGGGTGTGTGTTTGAGAGAGAGAGAGAGAATAAGAAGAAAAATGGTGAGGAAGACAGTAAAAAAAGATAAAGTGGGAGAGGGAGACAAGTGTGTGTGAGAGTGAAAGACAGATAGTGAGAAAGTGTGTGTGTGGTGTGTGTGTGTGTCAGGCTAGAGTGGTTAGGAGGAGGAGTGGGGTGACCCAGGGTTCAGCGTGTGATTGGCTCAGCTCAGCTGGAGGAGCTTTTAGTCCATTTCCCAGCAGCCTCTAGGACAGATGCACTGCCCTGAGCCATAATCTGTGTCTCGCTTTAAATGACAAATGGCACAGTGCAGAATATTGCATTATATATTAAGTACCAGCAGTCAGTAAGTTATAGGATGCTGCTGCTGCCTGCAGCACTTGTCGCTCAGTGAGCAGACTCTGTTTTACAACAGTCAATTAGATCCAGGCCATAACCTGCAACTAAATCTTGGTCTACTTAGGCCACTGATTTGTGCTTTTACATTTACGTACCCATGTGGCAACAGAGGATTTACCTTTATGTAGACATCTAAGTATGTTCTGCTTTGAAAAACAAAAAAACTAAAATGAAAATATGACACTTTTAAGAGTCAGCCTAGTTGATTTATTTTTAATTCTGGTCTAATTAGTTGTTATTAGACTGGTATAAAATATACTACTAACATGGTGATACACTGTGGTTGACACTATGTGGGGATCGAACCCACAACGCTGAGAGTCTCACGCGCTACCGACTGAGCTGTCTGGGCCATAAACAAATATTCCATACAACAAAAACCAAAAAGAGATTTAAAAACAACAACGCAGTATCATTTAAGTTCATGCTTTAATTGTACATTTAATTGTACTGTTTCCACGCAATAAGCTACAAGTAACCATTGCAATGATAATGTAAACCCACCTAAACTCAGTTCACCACCTTTTTAGGCTTACATGAATCTTAATGATGCAAAATCATAGTATACATCATAGTACAGTAAGTAGTATCAAACTGATGGTGTGTTTAAAAAAAACATAAATTAATTTAAAACATAATTGTTTTTTATTATTATTATTTTTGTTTTTTCATTTGCCTCACTGACTGGAGGTCATAGTCAACTCACCTTTTTAATTACTACTGCATTATATTACAGAAACTATTCACCATGATGCAGAAACAACCAAGAAAGAAAAAGAATACTGTTATCCAAAAGTTGTGAGTATATCTAGTCTGTGAGTATATGTACAAAAGTGATAGCTGTAATCTGGTGTGACCCAGTTTACCCTTGGTTAACCATGCATTTATTATAAAACACATAACTGCAAGTCTGATTCTCTAAGTCACACTGGAAGTTGTTGTAAAATAATATTAGTGCTCTAATTGCATTACAGTGTGTCACTTAGCAACCACGTTGTTTAGCTGCTGTTGAAGGACTAATTAGCTTGTTGGAAAAATAATGTTTAATTTTTATCAATAAAAAAAGATTACATTTACGTTCTTGTTTCTGTACTATAAAGGTGTGTTATAAAAACCAAATACTATCATATTAATTCTAGCTCATAGTCTGCAGGATAACAAAGATGCCTTGCCGTCCAGGTTTACTAGTTAGGCGGCTTTGTTTAAAACAGTACTGTAATTAGAATCCACTACAACTTCCCTGTATTATCATTTGTGACAATAAAGCAATTAGTCAAATACAATGATTGTGACTTAAAAAAATATTTTGATTATATATATATATGTATAATTGTAATAATTAATGGGTTTAATAACCAGAAATCAAACTAAATGGTAAACTAAATGGAGAAATTAGTTCCAACTAACACATGCAATTTCAATATGATCCTTTTGCTAATTAGAATTTCCTAATTATTTGCTTGTGAGGAGCAGTAAATAATACATCAATAAATACACAGTGTAGGGGGTATAATCTAATGACTTAGGCTTCTTAGGAGGGAGTTGAAAAAGTTACAAGTCAAAGCAAAAGCACATGGATGTACAACTGCTGCTTGTTGATTTGCAAAGCAATGCTAATGCAGACAATAATCCATGTTTAAACTGTAAAAAAGAAGCAGCACTTTAGGGATGAAAGGTATTATTGCCGTAGCAATGCTGATTAGTATAATGTGGCCAATGCGGGTCACTGATACAGGAATTCATGATTTGCGCCTGAATGTAATGAACTTGCGGAAGCAGCCAAGTGAACTGCCTGACAGAATGGTACAGAAAAAGAGAAACAAAAGATGGGGGGACCAAGCCTAACTCTTCTGATGCAAACATTGGATAGATTTGCTTAATCAGTATGAGATAAAGACATCAAACTGAGCTGGCATGTTCATGGCATTCAATAAAGCATTATCATTATGTTAGATTCTGCAGAAACAATTTACTGTAGTATTACTGTGTTACCGGACAGCTCAGTTGGTAGAGCATGAGACGCTCAGTCTTAGGGTTGTGGGTTTGATCCCCACATAGTGTCAACTATCACCTTTGTAGGTCGCTTTGAATAAAAGTGTCTACTAAATGTAATTGTACTGTAATGTACACTCCTGCTGTGTTTTAGAGTGACAGAAACTTGAGACTCAGTAAACAACATCCCAAAATGCTTTACCAAACGCTAAAAAAAAACATTTATTCACCCCTTGTACAATCACCTGACCTCTTGACATGATCACACTAAACCCCAATACCCCTATACCCACCCCACTGCTATATGAACAGAGGACATTTGTGTGTGTGTGTGTGTGTGTGTGTGTGTGGGGGGGGGGGGGGGGGGGGGGGAGAGAGTAACTGCTCCTCCTCTTCCCATCTGGACAGAAAAGGCAGCCTAAGGCGTTGCAATATCATCTGATTAGCAAACAGCCATATGGAGAAATGTAGCTGAGGCCACTGACTGGTGGCCAATGTCTAGATGATGGCAAGTGACAAACATGTGGCTGAGCTGAGATTACCGGGATACTGGGATTTTGACAAAAAGAACACTTGAACGTTACAATTACACTTTTTTTTAACAATTGCTCCTTGATTATGATTTGAAACACAATTAGATGAATGTATTTCATATCACTGATGAAATGTCTTTTATGCAGTATGTTTAGTATTGTTTTATTATTCATAAACTGAACTACACTGTATCTTCCCACTACACTTGTATGGGATGGAAATCAGTCTGACTAATACATGTGTTTGGTCAGTCATAAAAAAAAGACCTACAATCCAAATTGTGTAGTGGCTGCGTTGAACAATAAAAAGGCTTCCAAATCTGTAATGCAGAATCAAGTAAGATGGGTAAACTCATTCAACCGGCATTTTTTTTGGTCTGTATTCAGTAGTGACATTTGAAGATGAAGGACCTGTGGAGGATGAAAACCAGAGACTGCCAGCTACCAACTAGGCGCTGACATTGTAACTAGGTGAACACCGGAGCTGTAAGGATGACATCCCTCCAACACATACAAAAATGAGAAAAACACATATGGAATGGAGCTGGAGAGGACAAGTGTGAGTTCAGGTGTGAAAACCATAGCAAAGGCAAACTACAACCAGGAACACCATAGAAAAGAGTAGAGGACTGTTTGAGTTCAGTTTGCTGTGGACCACTGGGCTTGTTTTTGCATCACACTGGTGCATTTCATCGGGGAGTCCGGACCCCAGGACCCTGCCGTGACCCCACCACGTTAGGGCCGA
This sequence comes from Hoplostethus atlanticus, assembly GCA_034670405.1. NCBI lineage: Eukaryota > Metazoa > Chordata > Actinopteri > Trachichthyiformes > Trachichthyidae > Hoplostethus > Hoplostethus atlanticus. The sequence continues at coordinate 726,679 of JAXDDX010000048.1, forward strand.
CCTGCATTACAACACCACAACTCCCTTCCAAACAATTAGACACAGTTGCTGCCACCTGAGCCTAAAAGGTCACTGCAGGTCTTGGGGTTGACAAACAAGTGCAGACTTTCTCACCGAGTGTCCCAAAAGATTGGTAAAGTGGGCAGAGAAGCCAGGAAAACACCTGAACTACACGGGGGTCTTCACCACTCACATGCATTAGAGAGCTCTCAGTAGACCTGCTCAGACCTCTAGAGACAGGAGCTGTAGCTTGAATTCCTCTAGAGTAAACAAAAATCTGCTGAAGAAATGCAATGCTTCGAACACAGGATGATGACGGCAGAAAGGTCAGTTGTAAGTGCTCATAATCTACATTTTTTTGTCCTGTTTACATGGAGTGATTTTAAGCTGCTTTGATGCAGCCAAACAAAGATAACTTCATTTCTCAAAAGCAAAATGAGACATTGTACCCTCGCAACCAGACATAAAAGTTGCAAAATGAGACATTGTTAATGAGACCTGTTTTGAAACAGGTCTCATTAATTGTCTCCTTGGCTGAATTGAACAATTTTCTTTTTTCTTCTTACTTCACTACATCTTTGACCAACATTTCTTGGAGAAAATGTGTGGGCTTGCTGAAAGCAGCTGGAAGTATTGCTTTAGCCATACATTTTTTATTGAAAAAAAATCACTTGATTGTCAATAAATGGAAGAATATCTAACATTTAAAAAAAGGAGCATAAAATTTTGAATTGAAGCAGAAAAGTAAAAATAGTAGGATTTTGTCATTAGAATGAACCTTGAATACCTTCAAGTCAAGTCAAGTAAAGTTTATTTGTATTGCCCTTAATCACAGTTACAGTCTCAAAGGGCTTCATGTACATATTAGGAAAACAATAAATGACGACATACAACCTTAAACATTAAACCTTCGCAGAGGACAAGGAAAAACAAAATCCTTTAGGATAAAACCTGGAAGAAGAAGAAGGCTACTCAGAGAGGGATCCCCCTATCATTCAGTTTGCTAGGTAGTTTCTAGATGATTGGTAGTGGTGTGGGTGTTAGTAGGTGGTCACTGAGAGATTACCATTGGTTGCTAGGTGACTACTAGTGGTTGATAGGGTGTTACTAGGTGATTGCTAGGTAATTAGCAGTGGTAGTTGTAGTTGCAGTACTATTGGTAATAGTAGTAATAGTAGGAAGAATAATAGCTAGTAGTAGTAGCAGCAGTAGGAGTAGTACTACTAGTAGTAGGGCTATTATTATTATTAGTATTAGTAATAATACTAATAATAATAATACACTTTATTTATGTAGCACTTTTCAAAAACATAGTTACAAAGTGCTTAACAGGAAATAATAAAACTAAACACTTAAAGGTATAGCAATACAATCTTAGGAAAAGAGTAGAAATATACAAATTAAAATATAATAAATGCAATAACAACAAAAAGGTTAAGATTACATTAAAGTTAAGAAAATAAAATCTGAGGTAAAAGTTGCATATGACAACAATACAACAAGAAAATGAGAATAAAATGAAGACACATATTCCAAAAAAGCCTTTTCATAAAAGTAAGAGATTTAAAAGAAGTGATTTAAAGGATGATACTGATTTTGCTGACTTCCAAAGAGTGGGGTTTCCTGATGGCAAAAGCCTGATCACCTTTGGTCTTTAGTCTGGAGTTAGGGACAGTCAAAAGTGCCCTGCCTAACGATCTCAGGTTATGCTCATGCTCATCGGAGGTTAGAGGGTTGGTGATCTAGCTAGGGGCCAGACCATGTAGAGTCTTAAAAGTAGCACCTTAAAATCGATTCTAAAACTAATCAGAAGCCAATGAAGGGAGGCTAGGACAGGAGTAATATGGTCAGGTAAATTGATCTTGGATTAATTTCTTTGAATTAGGAGGGCCAAAAAAAACAATCTCAGATTTGTTATCGTTAAACTGCAGAAACTTCTGGGACATCCAGCACTAGAGAGCAGGCCTTGAAGTGTGTTAAGTTGCTTTACTTAGGAGATTTTAGGGGTACATACAATTGACTATCACCTGCGTTGCAATGGCAGAGGACATTGTGTTTGCGAATTATGTGACCTAGTGGGAGCATATAGATAGAATAAAGTAAAGGTCCGAAAATTGACCCTTGTGGAACACCACATGTAAATGGTGCCAAGGGGACGAGGCATTCCCTACAACTACAGAGAAAGTTCTATTTGCCAGGTAGGATTGGAACCAGTTCATGGCAGTGCCCTCCATATATCTAGGCGCTTAAGTAGAATCGTATGATCGATTGTGTCAAAGGCTGCAATGAGATCTAAAAGGACTACGACTAAGCAGTCATCGGCATCAGCTGCAAAGAAGGAGGTATTTATTAACTTTAACAAGAACCACGCTCTCCAGGGCTCTTAAACCTGATTGAAATTTCTCAAAAATGTTATTATTATTCATGAAAGAAACTAGCTGAGAGGAAACAACATCAGGTCTTTAAGTTACTCTACTTTCCATTTTTTATGAGCTCTTCTGCACTCAAATATTATAGAGATGTGGTCATTTGCCCATGGCTGGGCATTTGTTTTCAACATTCTAGATTTAACAGGTGCTATAGAATCAAGAATGGTGCTGGAGATTCTGCTGAAATTATTTACCAGGTCATCAGTGCTACTTTGAGACTGTTTGTTAGAACAGTGATTGTTGATGGCACAGAATCTTCCTGCTGACTTTGGGTTAAGAATGCAAGATCACATAGGGTGAAATAGGGGAAGGTAACCAAGATTTAAAAATAAAAGCTTTGTGATCTGTCACACATACATCTACCGTCTCCACTTCCCCTATGGTAAAACCAAATGAAGCACAAGGTCGACGATGTGACTGGAATGACTGACTCCTTTAACAGATTGAACAAGACTATAAGATTCAACAAGATTCATAAAATCAACTGTGAGAGGATGGGACTGACAACAGAATGGATAATATTAAAATTACCAAGTATAAATATTCTGTCATTCAAGACAAGATTACAGTCAGGAGTTCAGAGAATTCTAGTAGAAATCCACTTTTTCATTTTGGGTGTCTGTAAATTAAAACAGACAGTGAAGCCAGCTTACCATTAATTAAAAAACGAAACTGCTCATATGTTGAAAAGATGCCGAAAAAAAGAATTGGGAGCATTTGTAGCCATTACTGCTAAACCTCCACCCCTGCCAGACAGTCTAGGCTGGTGGAAATAGAAGTAATCTGGAGGAGAGGCTTCAATAAGTAGGAGACAACTTGATATAATAAAATCTTGGCAGATGAATGACATATTTGACAGTGATCTAACAGTCAACATGCCAATCCTGAGAGAGTAGTTATTGGAGCCAGGTGGGAGAGACACTGAGTTGGCACATTATTATTAGCAGCAGTTGGTAGAGAATAAGTCTAAGTAGGAGGGGTAAAAAGTAAGTCTATGAAGCAGTTTGATCATCATGCAGAAAAACACAACAATTCAGATAACAGTAACATATATTTTTAACATATATTTTATTCTTACTATATATATGTGTGTATATATTTCTAAGTATACTGAATGAATATGACCATCTATGAATTGCTGTGACCATCTATAAAATACAAGTTATAACTTTGATTTGACTTCTTTCATGTTTATAACATGCTTCTTATTTGATTGTCATTTACTTGTTTGTTATCACATATATACATTATTTTATATAAATGCTATAAATGCAACAATTGCAATTCTATTTTACTGCCAAGAAAGCTTTGAATTTGAATTTGAATTTGAGAAAGTTAAAAGTTAAATAACTAAGTCTTTCAGAGTATGCTCAAAGTAAGCTCAAAGGGGGTCAGCCCTATGTTCCCTCAGCATGTCACGGTCTCAGCCGTGCCCCCTGTGTTCCCTGTGTGTCTCTACGTGTCTAGATGGCGCGGCCGTGTCTAGACGCCGTCGTGGTAGCTCCGCGGAGATTGTGCGTTTTTTTAGTTTTTGTGTTTGTTTTTAATATCTTTTTTTGCTCAAACACATCGGCACTAACATCCTACGAACGCAGCACACTTTTGGACATAAACTTTTGCGCAAAACAAAGGTTTTTGTCCACTTTTCCCATCGACCCAGCGTGGCCGGCAGAGATAGTACGAGCGAGCCACAACAACAACAGTGGAGACGCATCTACGGGGAGATGAAGGAGGAAACATCGGGGAAAACGGAGCGGAATTCGGAACAGACTGAGAGTTCAAGCCCACCGTCCACCTCTGCCCAGCATCCTTCTTGCTAACGTCCAGTCTCTGGATAATAAATTGGATGATGTTAGGGCGAGGATTAGATTCCAACGGGACATGAGGGATTGTAACGTCTTTTGTCTGACGGAAACATGGCTGACCCCGCTGGTGCCGGATCGAGTCATATGCCCAACCGAGTCCTTCTCTGTTTTCCGTGCGGATAGAACGGAAGAGTCTGGCAAATCTAAGGGTGGAGGGGTTTGCTTCATGACCAACAACAAGTGGTGCAACCCCAAGGACATTAAGACTCTTTCTCGTTCCTGCTCGTCGAACCTGGAACATCTGACTATCTCATGCCGTCCATTCTACCTTCCCCGGGAGTTCAGCTAGGTCATCACCACAGCCGTCTACATACCACCACAAGCGGACACCGACGTAGCACTATCGGACCTACATGATGTGTTATGTCGGCATCAGAACAAGCATCCCGACGCGGCTATGGTGGTGGCTGGGGACTTTAATAGGGCGAACCTAAAAAAAGTCATGCCGAACTTTCACCAGCACATTATGTGTGCTACCAGAGGGGAAAGAACGTTGGACCACTGCTATACGCCGTTCAAGAGAGGCTACAAGGCTGTCTCTCTCCCTCCGTTCGGCAAATCAGACCATGCTGCCATTTTCCTGCTACCGGAGTATAAACAAAGGATAGCACGGGAAGCGGTAGTGACGAGGGACGTAAAGCGGTGGTCTGACCAATCAGAGGCTGAGCTACAGGACGCTCTGCGTGACGTCGACTGGGACATGTTCCAATCCAGTTCCAGGGACGTCAGCGAGTTTACGGAAGTAGTAACGAGCTTCATAGCAACGCTAGTGGATACCATCGTCCCCACGGTGAAAGTTAGGTCCTTTCCTAACGATAAACCGTGGGTTGATAAATCCATCCGCGACGCTTTGAACGCCCGTACTGCTGCCTATAACTCCGGTCTTGTATCCGGCAACATGGACGAGCACAAGGCAGCGTCCTATGGACTGAGAAGGGCGGTGAAGGAGGCCAAGAGGAGGTATAGGGACAGAGTGGAGTCGCAGATGGAGCAGCGCGACACCAGACGCCTATGGCAGGGGCTACGGACTATAACGGACTACCAGGGCAGACCCCCCGCAATTGTGAGTGCCGACGCATCCCTAGCGGAGGACCTGAACTCATTCTATGCACGGTTTGAGGCTAGCAACAACAGCGCTAGCTCGCCGGCTAACAACATCACCGTTAGCGCAGCCGGAGTGAGTTCTACCGCTGGGGATGAACACACACTCTCTGTGACCGAGCACAGTCTGAGGAGGGCTCTGACGAGGGTGAACACCAGGAAAGCTGCTGGTCCGGATGGCATATCTGGGCGAGTACTGAAGACCTGTGCTAATCAGCTAGCTCCAGTGTTCACCACTATATTCAACATCTCCCTGGCTGAGTCTGTGGTCCCCGCCTGCTTCAAGAGATCCACTATTGTCCCTGTGCCCAAGAATGCTTCTCCAGCATGCTTGAATGACTACCGACCGGTGGCCCTCACCTCGGTGGTCATGAAATGCTTCGAGAGGCTGATAAAGGACTACATCTGCGCCTTCCTCCCTTGCTCCATGGACCCGCTGCAGTTTGCTTATCGTCCCAACAGATCCACGGATGATGCTGTCTCCCAGGTACTGCACACCACACTCTCTCATCTGGACAGCCGGAAGGGGGGCTATGTGAGACTGCTGTTCATTGACTATAGTTCAGCTTTCAATACCATAGTCCCCACCAGACTGGCTGGCAAGTTGATTGAGCTGGGACTGAACACCCCCCTGTGTGCCTGGATCCTGGACTTCCTGACCGCCAGGCCCCAGGTGGTCAGGGTGGGTAGACACACCTCCAACCCCCTCACCCTGAACACAGGATCCCCCCAGGGTTGCGTCCTCAGCCCCCTACTGTACTCCCTGTACACACATGACTGTGTGGCCAGGTTCAGCTCCAACACCATCATTAAGTTTGCGGATGACACAGTGGTGGTGGGCCTGATCTCCAACAACGACGAGAAGGCCTACCTGGAGGAAGTTGCTGATCTGTCACTCTGGTGCCAGGACAACAGCCTCCTCCTGAATGTCACCAAAACTAAGGAGCTGATTGTGGACTTTAGGAGGACACAACAACAGAGGACGTACTCACCACTGGGGATTAATGGGAATACTGTGGAGAGGGTGAGCAGGTATAAATACCTGGGAGTCCACATCACCGAAGATCTCACATGGTCCACACACACTGACACTCTGGTGAGGAAGGCGAGGCAGCGCCTTTACCACCTCAGGCAACTGAGGAAATTTAAAGTCTCCCGGAGGATCCTTCAGTCCTTCTACTCTGGAGCTGTGGAGAGCATCCTGACAGGAAGCATCACTGCCTGGTTTGGCAGCAGCTCCGCTCAGGACAGGAAGGCTCTGCAGAGAGTAGTGCGTTCGGCTGAGCGCACTATTGGAACTACACTCCCCACCCTGCAGGACTTGTACACCAGGAGGTGCAGAACCAGAGCCTGCAGGATCATGAAGGATCCTCACCACCCCAACAACGGACTGTTTCAGCTGCTGCGGTCAGGCAAGCGCCTCCGTAGTCACTCTGCCAAAACAGAGAGACTGAGACGGAGTTTCTTTCCTCAGGCCATCAGGACTGTGAACTCTGACCTCACCAGGGCCCCCACCAAGACACACACACTGCCCCTCTTATGCACACACACACACTTAGGTAAAGACTACACATAATTTATAATTTATATTATATTATACATACAATTTTCCCTTTTTTTACTATATTTTTTTATAAAGTGCTCTTATTGTAAATATTGTGTTGTTTTTTATATAGAGCTCTTAAAAACTGTGACATTGTAAATATTGTGTTGGTTATTGTAAATAGTGTGAACCTGTTATTTTGCACATTTCTGCTAAGCATTGCCACTTTGCATTTCACTATACACCTCGTGTGTGTATGTGACAATTAAACTCTTAAATCTTGAATCTTGAATCTGTCTCTGTCTGTCTGTGTGTGTGTGTATTGGCGGGCGTGGCTTCAGACTCCGGCTCCTCCCCAGCTCATCACCGTCTCCCGTTCACCTGTTCCACCCCGCACACCTGCCATCCATCTAATCATCACCACCAGTACTTAAACCCCGGATTTCCTCCCACTCATCGCCAGATCGTTGATTCAGCCAGTGTGGTATAGCTCGTTCCCGGCCTCTTTGAATTGTGGATTCAAGCCTGTCTCTTGTGTTTTCTCGCCTTGTTAACCCTGCTCTCCCTCTGCCCAGGATCTCTACTCATTACCAGCCATTCTGCGCATCTCCCCATCTACCAGCCTGCCAGCCTGTCAACCTGCTCGTCCACCACCTGCCTGCCCTGCCTGCCACTTCCTCTGTCTGTCCCCCGGCTTCGTCCTGCTCCTACCCTACGCCCCGGTTTTCCTCAAATAAACCCTCATTGTTTATTCTACCTCCGAGTCTGAGTTTGCGTTTGGGTCCGACCAGTTAAACCGTTACACAGCACCTATGTTCCCTCAGCCCCATGTTCCCTCAGCATCAGAGCCGGCCCTTCCATAACTCGCATAACACTCTGTTGGGGTCCCCTGAAGGGCGGCCCCCCCCAAAGGGCAGGGCCCCCCAAAGGGCAGCAGGCTAATTTAGCAAAGCAACTGATGGTAATGGTAAAACGCTTCTACTAGATATGTTAGCTAGTGTGTAAATCAGATGTGTTAACAACAAGACAGTGATGGTTAGCTCACCATACACATAGATACTATGGTTAGCTAGCTAACAAGATGACATTATCTAAACACAAAATCAATCAATCAATCAAACAGTGAAGAAATTAATCATTTATATTCCATTCTGTTGAGAGGGTTGAGTTGACCATGTGGAAACAGAATCAACTGCTCTCTGCCACTGTTACATTGTTACAGCTGAGGACCTCTGATATGGCTGCCAGAGGATGTGTTAAAGGGGGTACCTGAAAGCCCTCTATATACATGCTAAATTGGTCAGAATAAATCTGTACAAACTAGCCACTAAGAAAAAAGCTTTTGTGCCAGCAGTTCTGCATTTAGAGTTGTGTCATCCAATAACACCAACAATGTGGCATTTTCTATCTTTTAAATGTTGCCATCAAATTTAAAAAGCGTCCAAATGCTGCCTCAAGGCATATCAACAACCAGCAATTGGAACACATTTAAATCATGACATAATAGCAAGCTGTCCTACACTCAAATGTATGTTTGTTCTCTCCCCAGGCAACTTGTACATGGTAATGTGCACAACGCTAACATGTGTTGGGGTGGGGAGAAAATCCCTAGGGTTAATATACTGGAGCTCCGAGACAGGCTGATGCTGGTGATAACTGATGAGGTGGTTAATTGGGAGTTTGAGGAGAGAGGCCTAAACGAGGCATCCAGATAGAGGCCAAGGATGTTGCAGTATTCTGCAGCACTTCTGCTTGGCGTTCTGCCAGCCTTACAGCCATTACCAACCAAACACAACAGATTAAGCTATGTAGCCCTATTATTACGCAAAACCACATGAAACTATGTGATCTTAATAATACACACTTTCATATTTTTAAAGCTTTCATTAAAGTTGTTCCTGAACTGAATCATAACAAAAATAATGACAACAACAACAAAACTACTACTACTACTACTACTACTACTACTAATAATAATAATAATATGGGCAGTAGGAGTACGAAGACCTACAACCAGAGGACCCAGGGTCAAACATCCACCCTACTCTGGTGTCTTTGACCAAGACACTGCTCCAGCTCCAGGGGTGCTGATCTGTAGCTGACTCTGACCCCTATGGAGTCAGTTAACTCTCAATAGTCACAAATGAATACAACACGATTCACAAATATATTTTGCCATTTATATATAAATGTCTCTGTTCACAAATTTATTTTTCAATGCACACACAAATGTGTATCGTTTCATATAAATGTAAAAAATATATATATATAAATGACAGAAGGTTCACAAATAAATTAGTGTTCACAAATGTCTGTTTCCGATGCACACACAAATACGTCTCGTTTTATATAAATGTAAAACAAATCCACAAATATACTTAATTAAAAACAGCTGCAGTGTTCATCTAAAACATATTTAAATGTTGTTACATTTATATACAGATTGTCAAATCTGCGTTTAGAAACCTCCAGACGAGTTGTGAACCTCGTTACATTTGTGTGTGGATTTTTGAGAGTTACCTGACGTGGTTAGATTCACAAATGCATTTTTTCTAAAGGGCCTTTCTCTGTAGCCTATCAGACGTCTCTTTCAAGTTCAGCCAATCACACCAGCGTGTGATTTCAATGCTGCGTCCAACGTCCCTAATCCCGATGAGTTTGGCGTCCGGTAGCAGTACTCCAAGTGTAAATTAAACATAACACGTTTAGCCAATAATTCCCTTATCGTTCGTGATTGAATACATTTGAATTATGATCGTCTGATTTTGCTAACCATGTGTTATTTACACAGCTAGAAAAGTTAGCTAGGTAATATTTGAACCATGGTTAGGCCATTTCGCACTAGCACCCCAAGACAATCTCAATCCGAAACACAGAGCAGTAGTCTATTTGAGTTGCGTCAGGATTGTCCACTATTGCCTGCTATTGGAGGAGCAAGAGGATGAGGAGAGAAAAGATGAAGAGATCAAACCGAAAACTAACGCCGAATCCCTATTCACCCCTTCGCCCTTCCCCTCCGTTTTGCGTGTTCACGTGTAGGGGTAGGGTGTCCCGATTCTTTTTGGGATCGAGGGGTAGGGTGAAGTGCTAGGGCTACATGGCCCCCCAAACGGAGATTTTTCAGGGGCACACTACAAACCGAGGGTTATGACAAATCTCCGACAATCATCGGCAAGATGGGGGCGGACGCTGCACAAGCAACAAAAGGAAACCACAAATGTAGTATTTTCTTCGTTAATAAAGATTTAAAAAATATTATAACCATCGTATTATCTTAGTTTAATGTCGTTTCAATGTATTATAGACTTTTTCTTTATAACAAGCATAACAAAAAATTGCTAGTATGCCGATGTCTCTACTTCGCTAGTTAACGTTACAACATTGTTTTTAGGCTGATTTGTGCATTACAGTCCCGCATTTTGACATATTTCCATGTCGCATTTCCCCCCTTTGATGGCATATGACGCCGAAATATAACTAAAGTTCAGCAGCGAAGTTGCTGCACTTGTTACAGCTCCTCTAATACCAGTGCAGACTGGCAGGGTAACGTTAGGTGCACGGCTTGCTAGCCTACAGAGCACCGCTAACACTATTCTGCCAAGAAGTGGTCTGGTAATGAAGCAGTGGTCTTTTTTATTTGATGACTTGTTTGATCGATTAGTAGCGTGAAACATATAAGTTGTGGGTGAAGGGGAATCTGTTGGTGGACGTTGCAGTACGTGTTTCCCAGTGGGACCTTTGAGGGAGTAACACAGGGGGCGGAGTCCAGTCGAAGACTGTCGCAGAAGTCATAGAGCTGTACTGCCCGAGATATGTTTGATATCAGTCAGGTGTTTGAAGATACGTCGTTGTTTGTACTTATTGCTATAATCAAACACTTATTAAAACAGTGGAGAAGTGTCAGACTTGAGCGATGTGGACTGGAGCGAGGAGGAGTGTTCGTCTGATTCTGGCTATGAGCCAGAGGGACTGTAGTCCCCGTTCTACCGGGTAGACATAGGTTATTATTTTTTCACGTAGGCCTAATTTATGTTATTTCGGGTTTAGGGCTAGGTTGAATTAGTTCGCCGTCAAACGGATCGCGCCTCTGTGTAGATTAGATTAGATTGCCCTTTATTGTAGTATAGGTCCTATACATTCATGGAAGCACAGCTGCTTCAAAGTGCAACGTTGTGCAAAGTTTAAAAAATAAGTTGTAAAAAGCAGAACAATGTAATCTAATGTAATGTAATCTATACAGAGGCGCGATCTGATTGACGGCGAACTAATTCAACCTATCCCTAAACCCGAAATAACATAAATTAGGCCTACGTAAAAAAATAATAACCTATGCCTACCCGGTATAACGGGGACTACGGTCCCTCTGGCTCATAGCCGGAATCAGACGAACACTCCTCCTCGCTCCAGTCCACATCGCTCAAGTCTGAGACGTCTCCACTGTTTCAATAAGTGTTTAATTATAGCAATAAGTACAAACCACGACGTATCTTCAAACACCTGACTGATATCAAACATATCTCGGGCAGTACAACTGTATCACTCACGCGACAGTCTTTGACTGGACTCCGCCCCCTGTGTTACTCCCTCAAAGGTCCCACTGGGAAACATGTACTGCAACGTCCACCAACAGATTCCCCTTCACCCAGTTCATGAAACAATGCCAAAGTCTCTTCTACATTTAGTCTTCGGTTTGATCTCTTCATCTTCTCTCTCCTCATCCTCTTGCTCCTCAAATAGCAGGCAATAGTGGACAATCCTGACGCAACTCAAATAGACTACTGCTCTGTGTTTCGGATTGTTTTGGGTGCTAGTGCGAAATGGCCTAACATGGTTCAAATATTACCTAGCTAACTTTTCTAGCTGTGTAAATAACACATGGTTATCAAAATCAGACGATCATAATTCAAATGTATTCAATCACGAATGACAAGGGAATTATTGGCTAAACGTGTTATGTTTAATTTACACTTGGAGTACTGCTACCGGAAACTCGTCGGGATTAGGGACATTGAACGCAGCATTGAAATCACACGCTGGTGTGATTGGCTGAACTTGAAAGAGACGTCTGATAGGCTACAGAGAAAGGCCCTTTAGAAAAAATGCATTTGTGAATCTAACCACGTCAGGTAACTCTCAAAAATCCACACACGTATGTAACAATGTAACGAGGTTCACAACTCGTCTGGAGGTTTCTAAACGCAGATTCGACAATCTGTATATAAATGTAACAACATTTAAATATGTTTTAGATGAGCTGTTTTTAACTAAGTATATTTGTGGATTTGTTTTACATTTATATAAAACGAGACGTATTTGTGTGTGCATCGGAAACAGACATTTGTGAACACTATTTATTTGTGAACCTTCTATCATTTATATATATATATTTTTTTACATTTATATGAAACGATACACATTTGTGTATGCATTGAAAAATATATTTGTGAACAGAGACATTTATATATAAATCGCAAAATATATTTGTGAATCGTGTTGTATTCATTTGTGACTATTGAGAGTTAACTGACTCCATAGCCCTCTGACCTCCCTGTGGAGGGGGACAATAAATAGATAAATAAGTAGATACGTTGCAAGAAAGAAACCAACGACTTCAGTATAAAAATATCATTATCGGCCTTGAAAAACCCATATCAGTCAAACCCTAGTTGCTATGCCTCTGACTAAACCTGTGTTTTCCATCATAGTCATGCAGTTGAATACATCAGTGATAGCTAAAGAGTGAAATGGAGAGCACTGCTTCCCATTAAACTTTGCTTTCCCATACCCAGCAGTGAGATCTAATCACGAGTCTCCCTCTAAAAGGTTTTAACACAAAGATAATGTTTATTCCAACCGCCACCTCACTCCAAAAACGATCCAAATGTTTACACGTTCATTAATCCAGAATTTCCCCTAATGCATCACTGACAATAACAGAGCGCACATCTCCCAGGAAGTGCTAGGGTGTAAAATGTGTGGCTGAAGGGATGAGTATGGTCCTATTTGGAAGTTTGGTGTCAAAGTTTGGTGTCGCCGCTCCGGTCCGACACACACACACACACACAGAGCAACGCGATGATTGCACAAATTCGACATCCCAAGTTTGGGAATAAAAAAAAAAATCGACGCTATGTTCCAAATTAAAAAAATATCAGATGCTTCAGAAAAATAAAGCAGACCAGTGAAGTGCACCTGCCCGGGCTTCTTAAATGGGCATAATTTAGGGCATAACATTTTTTTGAAACATAACATTAGATATGACTCACACCTACTCTTCATGCAAAGACAAACTCTCTCTAAAGAAGCACAATCATTCCCCCTGCCCATGTTGCCTGGTAGAAATGACTGCCTTTTTTAAAGACAGATGCCTGTTCGCTACAACTCTCTCTTGGAACGAGATGGATGGACGGAATGAAAATTGAAAATGTTTATTTTTCACAATTTTAATCATCATAATCGATCAAATTATATCCTCAAGGACAATGTTTGGAAACCAGAAAGGCTCAGTTAGATGCTGGAGAAGCTGAAATGTTCACTGGCTCCTACATGTGAAGGTGATTCAACATAATGGGATGGCATAACCAAAAGAAGAGGAACTATTTACCTGATCTCTGCTGTATACTGCTTTATGTGATAAGCAGTGGTAGTTTCTGGTGTACAACTGCAGTCTATGCAGTAGTCAAGAATTCAAAATAATAGTATAGGGGTATAATCATACAAAATATGACTTGCTAATGTTGAATATTATTTTTGCAATTTCCACATTTTATTGAGATTTGTTTCAATACAGCTCTAAAATGATGCAGTTACTGGTGCCAAAATTGTAGCAGATAAAAAACAACCATATACGTACCTTCTTTTTTTCCCCCCAGATCTGTATTAATTGCAAATAAGACAGCGGTGAATCTGCATGTGCAATATTAAACTGTCCCCCTGCTTTCCCCTAATAGCAGTATTACATCTTTTCAGCGACAGCAAAAAGCGTTACAGTGAAAACTGTAATTAAAATGTCTAATTGGCATATTTTAATAGAATGAAGTAAATTACTGGAGCCTCATGAAATAATTGAAAAACAAAGCAATTATGGTCTACAGGCACCATTCAGTCAGATAATTGCAGAGCGGCTGAGTCTGACAGCAAACAGAATTAGACTGGGTGGAGTTGGAGGCTTAACTTCCTGTCTCCTCAGACAACACCTCCACACACAACTTCTCTCAGCCTGTCTCTGTTCTATCTGACAACTGCCAGGAAAAAGAAATCCATCTTTTTTCCCCCAAAAAAAAGAAGAAATTGCACACTGCGATTGAGTTACTTCTAAAACACAGCATTATGTTGACATGAAAATATCCACATTCACATTTTACAGAGATGACAGAGGCGTTCAAAAATGAGTATTTCCTCTGTAGTCTATACTGTAATAAGCTATTGTAATATTTGACACTTGTTAAAAACAAAACCCAAGGATCTTTGTGTGCATATCTAATCGGGTGAACATCAATATTAGCAAGAATAATCAAAACTTAACAACTTACATTACTATTAGTATCTGTAGTCTTCAGGTTACAATAAATGTGAATATATGCACATTAATCTAGTTATTTCCCTTACTCTGATTTTGAGAATAGTTTGACTAAGTAAAAGGAGGCTTTGTTAATGATCCATGCAAACCTGTATTATTAATTAATAATAATGATTAATTCATTATTGATTGAATGTCCTCCCCGATTGGTCACAAAATATGCCAATCAATTCACTCCTGTCAATAACTGTTCATATTGCTCCTGTGAAACTATATCACAGTTTATTCAGTGTTGAGACTTCATAGCCCTGAAACTAAACAGCTCAAGTTGTTGGGCAAGTGTTGCAAATCAAACCACCCTCCATCATGCCACTAAGTAAGTATTTCAGTATTAATATATGGAATATGATCTGAATCACCAAACACCAAACAACATAATTAGAGTTCGAGAATTCGAGAATTATAAATTTACTTTGCAAAATGGAAATTAATAATGAATTTAACTTGGAAAATGGAGATCTTAGACGTAGGCATTACTTAAATGTGTTAGATTAAGCCATAGAAATAGCCACAGATATTAAATAAATAAATAAAGCAGCAGTAGCAGCAGAGTAAGCAGTAGTGGGAAAGTGGTAGAAGGAAAATACACGACCGAAATGCCAGACAGCAGTCGGCCAGTTAGAAAAATTCAGCAAGTTGCCTTGGTGACCAAAAGGAGTGCATCGCTTAAAGGAAAACTCCCCCACAGATCTGTTACCCTTGCATTGCATTCTGTTCTATCTTGGCTACTGTCGGTGGAGAAATTGGTATCTCTTCCTGTTCTCTGATGGATTTCTCTCTGTATGATTGCTGAACATTGGTCTAGAAAGAAGCCCTTGCTCTTTGATTCTGAGGAGCTGACGCCAAAACCTGACGTTTACCGTTGATGCTTTAGATCAATGAAACATTTTCTGCCATCAAACTTATCCAGTAATAAGGAACAAACACCACTGAAAAACAAAATGGTACCATGAATGAAAGGTACAGAGCCAACAGCTGTTTATTAACAGTTTTAAAAGTGATTTAGGGTGGATTTGTCCTTTAATCACAATATTTGTATAATATGAAGCAAAAGTGTGCAGAACATCAACATGCAAGCTGACATTTGATCGCCTGTTGATCAAAGTACTGGGGCTCTGGCCACTGCAGTCATCTATGAAAAACACTACAGCACTATAGTCTAAAAGGCCCTAGTGGGCAGCAGCTACACAAAATGTGATGTGATAGATGTGACAGATAATGCAGCCAATTACAACCTATACCCAGTTCATGAAGCTTTTACATGTGTCATTCTAAACACATTAAGCGTATGAGTGGAAGCATGGAGAAAATAAGGCAACGCAACCAGAACTCCAGCTCAGGCTTTGAGAAGCGATGGTCGCTGCGATATCCTCCACTTTCAGCTTTTCAACACTCCTGGTTGATCCCTTGCCTCTTCTCTCCTAAAAGTAAAATGTAAACACCATTCTTGAAATGACAAGCTTCCTCTGGACACCACAAGCTTTTTTTTCCCCCACCCAAACCAGACGGAAACAGATACCTCCTTTGTGGCGCGCTATGAGTGGACTCCCCCTTTTTAATGCTACTGTAGCATGAAGGTGGTTATGGTCAGGGCACCAGGGAGGCTCCTGGTTTGTCAGAAGTAATTGGGCATTGCGGGGCCGTATTCACATTTGAATTGCCTGCCAAGGGGGGGTATTCTCATTCATTACAATGCCTCCATGTCTTGGTGGGCCGGCACCAATCCACTTAGTCAGTGTGGAGGCATGGCTGGAATCCCATGCATGTGTGCTTTGTGAAGTGGTACAGGCCGTCTGACGCCGGGGGCTTCAACACACAGGTACAGATTGAGTTACATGGTGTCTTAGCTCTTATTTGGAGTGTAATCCAAGACGCTACAAAACTGTCCCCCAGTCAGGCTGCAAGAGAGGGCCGGCCAGCTCCAAATGAAGGGGTTTGTTCCAAAATGAGATCATCGGCAAACAAAAAAGTGACACCTAACCCTTGTAGAGGTTTTTGATTCAGGTGATCAGGCGATGGTTTACCTTTAAAGAAGAATCTCTATTGAGTGAAGTGTGGAAGCTATTGATTTAAGAGGTTTACTTTTACCAAATAGTTCACTCAGATTTCTATACAGCCGAAATCCTACCAAATCATTTCACTTTTGACCAGCAAAAGAAAACATTAAAAAGGTCACCTGCTTGCATTTGTTCAAACCAGTTCTCTAGTTTACCTGACACTTAACTCAGTGCTTCAGGGTGTGAGGCTGACAAATCCCTCTTGCTTTTCCACTGTTAAACCTCCTGTAGCTTAGCTTTCCTATTACGGCTGAAGGGCTGGCTTCCAGGTAGGAGCTGTGTGGTAGGTGGAAACAAGGAGAAAAAGGTAAAGGGAAGAGATTGTATAATTCGCCGCTGATCTTGTTGAGAACCTCTTACAGGTAGCAGAGCTCTGAAAAACAAGAGTGCAACGGGGGGGAAAAGTACAGTACTCTTAACCACTAGCACCACTTGGGATTTGATTTATCAAGTGACTGAACTGTTATTTCACTCTAATGCGCCGTTTGGAAGTGTTGTGTAAGTTTGGACGTATTGCGTAAGCTGAATTGTTCGCTTCAGTTCATCAATCGGACATTGGAATAGCTTGCAACTTGGTTCATAATCGTGAAACAGCTGTTTTAGATAGTAAGGGATTGGATCCACAATGGTTGTCTTTTTTTGGGCAAATAAGGTTCTGATAACATATTATGAAACTCAATGAGATACGTTGCTGAATTGATGGTTCAAAATTGAAGTAATCACCAAACCAACTGGATTTCAGTTAGAATGACATTAGTATTTTGACTTTGGCTTTTCAGTTTTAATTACAAGCCAGTGGATACAAAGCCAAGTGGAAGGCTTCGTGGTCTGGATTCTCAGCAGCAGCCCGATCACCTTTCCAGGATGAGGTCCCAGACAAACAGTCCGACCAGAGAAAGCCTTTGAGAGGCTGTGGCACCAAAAGACAAACAGAGCCTCACCTCCTTCCAACCCCTACCCCCATCCATGCTAAGCTTTCCCTAGAGCCCCCCCCTCCCATTAGAGAGAAGACTATCCACCCAACACCAACACACTCTCTACATCCATCTATCCCTATTTACTGGCTGAGCAAATCTCCTTTAATCTGATGAGCAAAGCAGATTTACTCTCCATTTGATGCCACCCATCAGACTAAGAAGTGAGCGTCTTTGTAAACAACAGGGCTGCTTACTGCTGCCTCTCCTCCGTCACGGTATGTTTACTGTACAGTTTAGCTGCTGTGTATAATCATCAGACCTGCCAAGCTTACGATTATTTGGTCATTACAGCGATGAAATATTGATTTGGAAAGATCTAGGCAATGTCTAGACATGTAAACAACACAATGACTTTCCAGGATGAGGTCATTGTTCATGTTGTTTATGCATTATTGAATGTCCTTTTAGATCCGGGGGTAAAAGACTACCTACAGCACACACAAATGTAAACATGTAAATATAAATCTGATGAGTTAAATCATGCTTTATGTATCATGCGTCTTAATACAAAATGTTGTGTTCCTAGAGTAGTACAACCTTTTAACATGTACTGTATGTACTGGGGTTCGACCGATATGGGTTTTTCAAGGCTGATACTGATATTATGTGCTGATATTTAATATCTTTGAATTTGACCATTTTAATGCCCAGAAATTCCAAGTATTCAGTGTTCCCCTCAGATTTTGATTGTGGTCAAGGTGGAAAATCCTCCTGAAACAGCATTTAGACCGTGACGGGACACTGAAACTCCAGCCAACTCTTCAAGCCAGGGTGACCCATGCCACGTATTTAATGGTAGGGAAACTCTGGGATACATTAATCTTTTAAGAATGAATTTGCAAAAAAAAACACTGTTAGACAATTAAATTAATAAATTAAATGTACAAAGAAAGTCATTGGAGGGTTTTATGTAGCTGTGGTCAGGGAGGAACCTCCATCATATCAGAAGTAGATGACACAGACTGGACCATATTGATATTTAATAAAAACCTATGGTCTCTTCTTCTACAACCTTGTTAAGCTTACATGTACTGGCATTGCTCTTCAGACTTTTTCTACACCCATATTGTCACATCTTATGTCACATACATGGCATGGTAGCGCCTTTCTCTCCCCCCCCCCCCCGCATTCCCTCTTCCACCAAACACTGCATGGCGCAAAGTTTCCTTTGTGTTTGTGTTTGTCTTCAATCAACGCCTCAGAGAGCCGCGGCAGATCAGCCAGGCCACTGCGGACTCTTCTCATGCTTAGGAACTAAAGTCTATTCTTGGCAACCGGCACTCTGCATCATTCACTCAATCAGCCAGAGTCCTGGTTTCAACATGAATGCCTTGGCAATTTAGTCAAGTGCTCACCAAGACTAAAACAATAACTGTCTTTTTGACACGTGCAAGAACTGTCATTATTTTCTGCCCCCTTTTGACAGTAGAACAAAGACTTAGCGTTTCTGATTATGCATTGTTCTACAGTCAAGTATCATATAGAAGCAAACCAGGATTTTGGTCTTAATCAGACATTCTGATATTTGGTGTGAAATATATTAGCCCAAGGGTGTACATTGTTACTGGATTGGTTGGTGGTTAATATTGTCTATTTAAATAGATTTAAGTAGTGCCACTCTGTAGACTTCTTTCTGTTTGTTCTTATGTTGTTGGCCACAGCAGCACATGACCATGTTATGTATGAACCAATTTCCTAGTAGTTGAAATTCAGTTCCTCAATTTCCTTATACAACTATACGCTCTTGGCAGTTCTGGTCGACTGGTCAAGACAGTGCAAATTCGTTAGAATACTTTTTTTTTATACCCCACAATTTTCAACGCACTTTCATTGCAGGTTTAGCTGAAGTAGTTGATTATATGTGTTTGATATTGCAGAGACAAGATTTGAGGGCAACCAAAGCCCTCTTCTTGGGAATCAACAGCCTAGCCGGCGGCAGCCATTTTCATCCAAATGGGCAATTTTCATACATTTTGATGGCGGGATTGAAGAATCAACGTCGTTTGACTCCAATTGAAGGATGACTACCAGCGTGGGGCAGGCAAAATGGTTTGTTTGGGAAATGGCAGCAGCTCAGTCGACTTTGCATGTACGTTTTTGATGGCGATGGCGACGACGACGGCAGAACTGGCAACACGGGTGAACTGGTTGTTTAGAGAAAGTCAGATGTTGTAGCTGGATTGGAAGCAGCAGTGTTGTGTTTTTTTGTTGTTTTGTCTCTGCTCCTTATATGTGTTGAAATTTGCCTGCAGTCATGGCCCCGGGCTATGGCGGCCCTAGAGACAAAGCAAGACTGGGCTGCCACCATCATGTTTAACCACCCCTGACACATCACCACCCTTATTGTGCCTCTCAATCTGAACACACACACACACACACACACACACACACACACACACACACACACATAGCAGCAGCAGCAGTCTAGGGCAGCAGTGCTGGATCACCATCTGTCAGGCTGGTGTCAAGTGGCCCTTGTCTCCAATGATTAGGAGAGCTACTGCTGCCTCAGGTGGTCCGTGGACCAGCTCACCCAACTAGAGGGGCCAGGCCAGGCCATATGGTCTGTGCGGCACAGGGGTGGGGGTGGGGTCACCCATGGGAGACGGCTCCCCTCCCCGGCCGTGGGACAGGAGGGACGGCATCGACAACCTATGCCTCTGACCGCCACTATCTGCTGAAATGTCCCCAGTCAAGCCTGAGTGGATGGTGAAGGGCTTGACAGACATCACTCAAGAGTTTCTTAGAGGAGCTATAGAAGCCAAGGGAGGGAGGGGCAGAGAGGTGGGAGGTCGCTCAGGTCAAGGCCGAGCCTTTTCAACGTTCACCTTGATTTTGTACTCCAGCACATAACAGAATTATGAATTATAACAGAATTACATTTGGGGTCGGCATGCAAACCGATGGCACTTTGCTTATGTGTACATTTATGAATGGGAAGACAATGAATAGAAGCATGTATGTACCAGGGTGCCTGCAAGTCCTAGAAAAGTCTTAAATGGTCTTGAATACAGTTAAATAGAGCATTTTGGAGTTCTTCAAATTTTCAAACCATATTCTGATATATTCTGGTCTACAGTTATATTCAGTTTAATAAAAGTTTAATACCTATTTAAATTTAAGTTGAGTTGAAACTTGACCCTGATGTACACAACAGGGTCGGGGATATTTGACTGCAGTAAAACAATTTCTAATTATTACCTACTGTTGTTGAAAAAATGTTTTAAATTAAATCTTTTAACAATATTATGTTGCATTCACATCACATCGGAAGAAGTGGAAGACCAGAATGACATCACGGAATCATGTATTTACACCCACATCCAAAATCATTTTCATTTATGACTTCAATCAACCATACACAAACTGCTGCAGTTGAGTTGAGTTGATGGTATTAGTGTGGATCTACCTGATAATTTGGATTTTTGTTAACTTTTTGCCTCTTGTGTTGACACACTTCACCAATTTGTGACGCCAAGTGTGAGATATCGGAGCCTACAAGAAATTCTTCCATGTCCTGCTTGTAATTACCGCTAGGAGGAACAGTTTTATTTCCCAGTCGGCAGCTCATATTTATAGTAAATCCAATGTGATGTGAGGTTATCATGCAGTTTCATAGCATGTCATTTCTCCCTCTGATTTAGAGCTGGACGGTGGGAAGCCTGACTGGTGACCAACAGTGTCTGGAATCTCCTGTTCCATTGAGGTGTGAAAGTAAACAGCAGAAGTGAAGCAGTCTGCATCATGTTGCAACATAACATATCCAGCCATGCTTCGACATGCAGCAGACCAATAGGAGGAGGTTTGTTTTTTGTTAATTTGTGTTATCGCTCTCTTTTAGCTGTGCTCACCTATAAATAAGATACAATACACACAAATCATAGCTAGAATTGCCAAGGAATGCAATACGTTCATTATATATTTTGTTCTATATAATTTTTCAGCAATTTTTTGTCAATAAACAACAAGCTACTTTTTTTATAAAAAATATATAAAAACACAAAATCATAATATGTATTTACGAGTTGCACTTGAGCAAAAATAGCTACAAATAGATTTATTTTCCAAGTATGGGAACTATCGACATGCGACCAAACCAGTACGAAATTCTTTGTGGAATTATTTCTGTCATAATTTCTCTCTCTCTGGTGTTTGAACTCATGAGTTATTGAACGGCATTGATGAGGAAAACAAGGTTTCACTGGGTGACAAATTACAAGGCTTGTCAACATCCTCTTCAACACTCAAAAGTCTTCTTTTGTAAGCACCGTTTTTCACTACATGCCAAACAGTAATCAGAACAGGCTTTCCAAAGGAATCAATGGGCTCCAGCTTGACAACACACACACACACATACACACACAGAGGGACAGATGATGTGCCAGATGATGTGCCAAATGATGTGCCAGGATGCCATCCCTTTCCATAACAGACATATACACACAGGAACGCTGTCAGGTAATGACTCCATTCACCTAAATGGGGCATCTTTTTAAACCAAAAACAGTAAATTTAAAGGTGCAATTAGGAAGGTTTTTACTGCCCCGTAACACAAAAAAACATAATCTATCTGCAGGGGACTCAACTTTCAAGACTCCCTTTTAGCTGTACTCCCCACTAATTGGAGTTTCTATTGTTTACCAGTAGAGGTCGATGAAAGACGTAGATTACTTAATGCCCCTTTAACACTACAACTAGACATAGATACAGTTTCATACAGGGTGTGAAATTGCAAAGTGCGTCTAATTCACTGACCTCGAGCTCAGAATATATTGATAGGAGTTATTACTCTGGGAGGAAGAATGGGACTCTGTTAAATTGCGTTAATAAGGTGTATTATAAAACAGTCTCAATTTAGGTTTATATACATTCTATGGCAGAGGTAAAGAGCTGCCTAACTGTCCCTAGTACATATTAGAATATGAAAGGTGCAACGGTGCTGCAAGAATATTTGCTGCAACGGTGACATGAGAACTAAAAAAATTATTTCATCAATTTGATGGGAAACATATACGCTCACATTTTTATTAATCTTGTAAAGCATTTTGTAATTCTTTTTTGATATCCTTAAAGAAAGGTTATTATTATTATTATTATTATTATTATATTAGGTAACCATTGGAAAATGCATATCCATGGAATAAAATGTCATTCCCAGTGTTGTTAATGGTCAAATCCTAAAATGCTTGGTGTAGTAATGTACAGTGGTAAATGGGTCAAATGGGTTGCCCACAGGCCTAAGATTAATAATCGTAATTGAAAATCCAAAAGTGAGAAAACAGAGCATGACTGAACTATAACGCTTATGTAGACATGATGAAAACTTTATTTACTGGAATCTTCAGGGGTATTTTGAGACGTTCTACTCAAGTCGTTTCCTGATACTGACATTTTTGCTAATATGCATCATATTATCGAAAGATAAATCCCAGTCAATAAAATTTAAAATGAATGGATCCGATATCACATGTTGGAACTAATGTTCAGTCACCTCCATGTGATGGATGTGTCCAAATAAGCCGTTATAATATTTCCACATATGTTGAGGGGCTCATATGTTGTCTAGATCTTGAAAAACATTCCCAGAGGGTTGAGGTCAGCCTATCCCCACATGCTGAATTATTGATAGTATCAAAGTATTGGAGCAGAAACACATCGCTAACTGTTGACATAATATTTGACAGGTCGCCACACTATGAAACTCAGCAGTGCAGTTTTACACATTTTCATTTGACCTGGCTACTGGACAATACGAACCATTTAATGCATAAGGCCATCGTCGTCCATTGACTAAGTCTACTGTGTTCCTCTGATCTTCTCGATCCCCCAATGGTTTAAAATAAAAATGACCTCACCCCTCGCCCAATAGGATTTCCTGAAGAGATCAGTCATAAGATAGGCATGTTTTCAACGGGGACAGCTTGTACTTTCTTTTAAACTCATTATAAACACAACACAATGAATTAAACATGACCACCCCCATGCATTATTTGTTAGAAACACAAATTAAAGTCATAAGAGACATTTTTATGTACTATATCTGCTGCTGTTGGTATAGCGGTTGCCTAGTGCCATAGCTATCTAAGGAAAGTATCTTTATATATATACCTTTAAATTTCCCTACCCTCATCTATCTCTTGTTCTATCTCTACATTATGGAACCAGAATTATCTCATGGACAGATACATCACAAATATCCTATCAACCACACCATTGTGGAGGTCCAATGGAGAATTGGCTGTTCACAAATAATGTCTAAATATATAGCAACCACAATAGAAAAAGAAAGTTAGAAAGATCCATTCAGTAACGTTCTCAGTAAAAGTGAATAGTGTGATCAGGTAGATTTGTTTCCAAATGTAGGTTACTGTGACTCCTAGTCTCTACTTCAAATCACATGGAGCTTGAGAAGAGTCAGCTCAGTTAACCTGAACAAACTGTTAGCTAGCTAACTAGCCAGCAGGCTAATTTAGTTCATGTGACTACCAGCCACTGCTAACGCTAGCTTCCACTAGATACGTTAGCTAGTGCGCTAATCAGATGCGTTAACGAGATAGTGATGGTTAACTGACCAGATACTATGGTTAGCTAGCTAACAAGCTAAAAAGTAAATCAATCAGAAGTGTGATGATGAGATCAGTGATGAAATGATCAGTTCCCAGCCAAAAACAGCCCAGACATTAACTATGTCTATTTAATTCTGTTGAGACGGCCAAGTTGTATGTTTAGAAACACAATCAGCTGTTGGCCTATAGCTGAGGACCTCCAATATGGTTGCCAGAGGGTGTGTTATGTCACCTGAAAGCCCTCTATTTGGCTGTTTTCTGTATAGTCACAGGGATTAAAGCTAAACTATTTGTTTAATCACATAATGTTAAATCTTGTATATGCAGATATGTCAATCAGACTGAGAGGAAAAATACAATGAATCACAACACAACAAAGCCAGTTTCAACAGAGGGTGCTTAGAGACTGCATTTGAAACTTCACTCTGCTGTCTTTTCTTATTGCCCGTCCTTGCCTTTCCTCTCCTCTACCGTATTATATTCTACTCTACTCTGTTCTACTCTACTCTACCTATTGTATTCTGCTCTACTGTACTGTACTCTATTGTATTCTCCTCTTCACTACTGAACTATACTCTACTCAATTGTATTCTACTCTACTCTACCCACTACACTACTCTGCTGTATTCTACTCTACTCTACTCTACTCTACTCTACTCTACTCTACTCTACTATACTACTCAGACCTGTCTCCTCTCTCCTCTAATTTTTTCAGCAAAGGGTGACAGACATTAGATGCCTCATTGAGTCCAGTAATGTCAGGCCATTTTCCCTCAGCCTCCAACAACAGCCTCCTCCTCCTTCTGCTGTGTGTGTGTGTGCGTGTGTGTGTGTGTGTGTGCGTGTGCGTGTGCGTGTGCGTGTGTGTGTGTGTGTGTGATGATCTAGTGTGGTAGTGATCCATCAGTTAATCCATAGCTAGTCCTGACTGCTCTGTGCAGTTTGCATCAGTCATTTTTAAATATTTTAAAATAATATTCATTCAATATTTTATGGCTCTAGATTGTGTGCAAAAATGCTTTATCACTGCAATAAATTGTTTAATTTCTAGATATTTTCCTTTAGTTTTGCCACTGTGGTTTGAAATGGCTCCATTAACTCACGCTACACGTGTGCACGTATTGCAAAAGAACTAAGATAGTAGCCAGGGAAGGTATCTGTCCTGGGAGCCCATGACCTTAGTTCTGCTTGATTACTGAACCCTGGACACCGCCAACCACTAGATGGCAACAGTGAGTCCCTCTATCAGAGTGAAACCAGTAGCAGCTGGCATGGGGCACACTAGCTGCAGGTGAACACCAAAGGATGCTACAGAGGTGAGCTGTACTACTAGCATACTACATGGTGTTGTGGTGGTGCTGTATTGTCCAGTAGTTAAGTGAGCTAGACTAATTAGCAGGCCTACTACATAACAATCTGAATCTAGTAGCCACTATGCTGGAGGGAGAGATGTTCCTGCAGCACACGTGACTGGACACCATGGAGGCTTACCCACTATTAAACAAGAATAAGCTGAAAACTGAACTTGCTCTAATTCATAGTAAAGATGAGTTCACGAAATGGCAAAGGTGCAGTCGCGTCTTCATGGAGAACTTCTTGATAACACCTTCTGGACTCTAAAGCTTTGAGAATTTTCCCTGCAAAAGTAAAACTTGACTAAAGCCAAGTAATTTTTATACATTTTTCATTTTGCACCCGAATCAAATGTTTGCACAGAAATGAAGGCTGTGTATTCAATACATTTATTTTATTACTTTGTGCATATTGGTATTTGCTAATTGGCACTGCCCAGCCTGTTCTGACATCACATTTGTAGTTACAGTTATGAAACCGAATGCACTGTGATGCATTGATATTGATATGATATTGTACTAATTTGTGTTCTATTTTTGACATAGAAATAACGTGACCTGACGTGAGTTCAATTCCCGGCTCAGATGTTTAAGTTTTGTATTGTAAAAAGTTTTTATTTCAAGCAAAAGTTTTTTCTCATTTAACCATGATTGTTTTAGTTACCTAAACCTATACCTTAACCAAAAATGTTGTACTAAACTACTACATGTATTCAAATAAAACCCTCAAAACTGACTGAAGCATGACACTGGTGCTTTGGAGCTTTTGTTTTGTTTTAAAGCTGCCCTACGGGCAAGATTTTTATGGAAAAATCCAGCTATCTTATCAGTCTAAATCGCAAAGCAAGGCTGTAACAGAGAGCTGTGTCCCATCCCAACTAATTGAGATGCCCTAGATTCACCCTATTTGTCCAAATGGAATTCCGGTGTCAAGTATGGACATTTGTAGGAACTCTTCTCCACACATGAAGTGAAGAATCGAAATGTAAGAGTGAAATCCAAAATTGTCTGCTCAAACAGCAGCGTTCGCGCCATCCTGAGAAAGCTGGCCGCACCAATGTTAGATATGCCTCTCTCATCCCTTTGGTACCTTTTGGTAGAAAGCATCAGAGACCGGCCAAGGTTGTGGCAGTTTACTTACTTACTTACAGGATTTCTGGGTATTGAAGTCCTGAAAATTAAAACAGTTACCACCCACTGCCATTTGGAGCCGCCAACATGTGAAGTTGCTTATAGTGCAGCTTAGAAGTCACAAGGAGACAGCCTTTTGATGGTGTCTTGCTTCAGTAATTGGACGTATTTATGGTTGAAATACGAAGTTGGAGTGGGGACAAATCCAAGGAGGACCTTTTCAAAAGTGGGAAGGTTGGACCGTAACAAATATCAGGATGCAACCATGGTTGCATCGAGGAAATGTTTTTTTTTTAGGGTGAATAGCCAAAAATGCACCACTGTACCATGTTGTCATTTTGTGTCATTTTGAATGTTGTGAAGTTGCAGGTTTTATTTAAAGAGTGTGATGTTATTATTAGTTGGAATTTTTTATGTATAAATAAATAATAACATTTCATTTTATTGTGACTTAACATCATGGCCATTACTGTCATAAAAAAGGCACTGAATATTCCAAGCATTGCTGGGTAGCTATAGATACTGCTTAGTGTAGCTCAGGGAGGAGGAGGGGGAGTAAAACTAGTATGAGTTATGGTGGCCACAGTCTGTGGCTACAATAACCATATGAATCAATAAATCACCAATAAAGCTCTCTCCACAGTCCAGGCTGCTCCTGCTGCTGTGATTACAATAGGACTGCCATATGTCATCTACTTACGTACACATGCCCATACGTACACACATGCATGTACACACACACATACACACATAATGTAGTCACACAATCCCCTACTGTTGGAGTATATTTATAGCAAATATGCTGTCATCACCATTAATCTTAATTATTATTATTACTACTATTACTAATTATTACTATCAATTAGACCCTATTTTATTAATTATAACTACAATGCGAATGTATAATAATAATAAGCAACAAAATATATAGAAATATTCTCATTAAATGGGTAGGAGTCCTTTTGTTCATGTTGTTGATGTTAGGCTACTGTTATTATTGTTGTTGTTAATATTGTTATTGCTGTTATTATTGTTGTTGTTATAGCTGTGTTATGATTAACATTTATTTAGGGAATTATTTAGGAAATAATATAAAATACTTTTGGGGCTATGATTCCAAACTAAACTCTCTAACCTTCCCTTCACTCTACTTGACGGTCGGACAAGGCGCTAGTGTGTTTTCCAGGAAGGTCTTAAATAGCGCCGTTGCATTTTTTTTTTACAGATAATCTACAATCTACAAACAAGTGAATTTGTTGGAAGTGCTGAAGTGCAGGCCTATTCTTAGTCCCAGCAGTGTTGTGTGTTTACGGGGTTAGTAGGTTACTAACACAAGAGGGCGTTTTGGTGTGTGTGTATCTGTGTGTGTGTGCGTGTGTGTCTGTGTGTGTGTGTGTTAGGATGGCTCCTTTAGGTCCAGGCCTGTTACCACACTGATTTCGCACTCCAGCTACTGCACAAATATACTAGGTATTTAATGTTAAAGACAAGACCCGTCAGTATTTGGCTTTCAGTAAAAGCGTCTTTTAAACATGTCGTTTCCCAGATCATTTTGACTATTCAAGCTTGATGCCCCGCAGTTGTAGTTGTTTTCATTTACCGTCACTGTCAGTAGTTGCATGCTCAGGACTCCTTCCATACTCTATATCCGTTTGAAGGCATTATACCTATGGGAAACACATATTGCAGTTAGCTATGGCAGCCTGCTGTGATATCTGCTATAGGACCCCCAGCAGCCCACCGTCTCTCCTATAGGCGTGACAGCAACCCACAACAGAGTCGCACCAGAGCAGAAAGAGACAAATGAGTGATTTGCAGCCTATCTGTGCCAGTGTATGACCGAGTGTGAGTGTGTGTGTGCGCGCAGTGCCGGTCAGGACTTCCACAGAGGACCCCGTAGCCACAGAGCCAATCAGCTGCACATCCAGATGACGTGCTGCTGCCCTACGTCAGCCCGCCGCTGCTAGTCAGGACCAGAGCTCCACACACAATCGGCGACGCGCACACACTCTCTGCAGCCGGACACCGCAGCCCTGCCTGGCAGCAGCAGCCCCCCGGCCCACCTAGAGTAGGACGGACGGAGCGGACGGCATCCAGGCTTCCCCCGGCGCCCGCAGCCCGCTGTTACCGTGGACCTAACACCGCCTTACTTTGTGGACATGGGAGACATGGGGGATCCGCCGAAAAGTAAGACAACTTTGTCTTGGGATTGCTTTTCTGGAGCAAACGCACAGCTGCACTTAGTTGGGGTTTGATACCCGCAGAGACAAAAACGAATTTACCAGGCCTAATAGAGTGATTATGTATTCTGTAGTAAAATGATCGAATTTTACAGCAGCTTCACTGACGGTAAAACTCAGGCATATAATGGTAGTGGACAGCAGTTCTTTAAACGGCGGATACCAACATTATATTTCCTTCTGGTCGATTGGATTGTTCTAACAACAACAACAATAATAATAATAATTAATACTAATAATAATAACAATAATAATATAATTCTTGTCTTGGGTCAGTAGCCTTCCTAAAAGAGTAAAAGGGTGATTTTAGAAAAGTCACCACCATCCTGACATTTAAGTTTTGTGTCAGGGGCTGGTGTCTGCGCTCCAGAAGCCGCAGCTATATCTGAATTATCTTATCTGTCCGGTTGTGTTCCAGAGAAGCGGCTAGTCTCTCTGTGCGTGGGCTGCGGGAACCAGATCCACGACCAGTACATCCTGCGGGTCTCCCCGGACCTGGAGTGGCACGCCGCCTGCCTCAAATGCGCCGAGTGCAGCCAGTACCTGGACGAATCCTGCACATGCTTCGTCCGAGACGGAAAGACCTACTGCAAACGAGACTATATCAGGTAGGACGGGATGGGGATTCCCACGCGGCGAGAGCTGGACTACACTCGGACATCAGCACGGAGCGTGCACCTATATTCCTTAGATTATGAATATATATCGGTGTCTGCTCGTGATTATTTTGTCACACAGTCCTCGTGCATTTGCAGTGGGCTAGACTGATTTTTTTCAACAAAATGGCAATTTTCTTCATTATTGGATAAACAATGATGTAAAATTAGACCTCATAAAATGTTAGTATTTGATGTTTTCTTAGGCCAACATCAGAGTGTATTCCCGTAGGCCAACAAACGATCAAGTGCAAGCGTATTATTAACTTTACTGTATTATTATTCAGTTATTCAAAGCAGAATTTAACACCCTAAACCCTGGTTGGTGTCAGATTAACCTATAAACCACCAAAAAAAGAACCTGACTGAACTACTTAATCAGAGCCTATGAAGGAGCTGGTTTGGGGTTGGACTATCGTTATTACACCGCTAGAATAATTGTTAAATTGCAGCTTCAGCTGCCCTTCTTGTAGGAACCATAGCTACTGTCCAATGACAAGGTTCATAATTAATTTAGCATCGAAAATACAGTTTTTATAATAATACTACTACTACTACTAATAATAATGATGTCGATAATTATGTAGATAATAATGATTAGAATAATGATATCGTTGGGGTGCATCATAATACCAACAAAAACGCCAATAACAATAACAATAAAAACAACAATGAAAATAATAGTAATAATAATAATATTTATTTATAGATCAATTTTCAAAACAGAATTACAAAGTGATTTTAATAATAATAAACAAACATTTTCATACTGAATGGGCCGGATATTTTTTGTTGTTGTTCTTATTATTATTATTATTACGGTTATTATTATTGTTATTATTATTATTGTTGTAAATATTATTATTATTATTATTATTATTATTATTATCCCGACATTATCATTTGGACTGTCCACTTGCCTACAGCAAACTGAACGGAGTGTGTGTCTGCAGGTTATACGGGATTAAATGCGCTAAATGCAACATCGGTTTCAGCAAGAACGACTTCGTGATGCGAGCCCGCTCCAAGGTCTACCACATCGAGTGTTTTCGGTGTGTGGCCTGCAGTCGGCAGCTCATCCCGGGGGACGAGTTCGCCCTGCGGGAGGACGGACTGTTCTGCAGGGCCGACCACGACGTTGTGGAGCGGGCCAGCCTGGGCCCCGGCGATCCGCTCAGTCCGCTGCACCCCGCCAGACCGCTGCAGATGGCAGGTAAAGTCCCTGGGAGCACCGGTGTACACGTGGGGGAAAAGGAAACAAGGGGAACACGTCCATTTATTAAAAAAAAGGATGACCTGTTAGCACCAATTATTTCTGTGTTTTCACCCGATATGTGTTAGTTTTTGCTGGAGCATGTTTTGTAATTGGCTTTGGCCTTTCTCCCTGTTGTTTGAAACTCCTTTAAATGCCTTTAAGGTCACTTTGACAACACATTAGACTGCCATAGTTCGTATTTCAATTCAGATTCAGCGATGTTCTTATTGTATTTCAAAATGACAAGTAATGCTCCTCACACTCTGATGCCAGCATAATTTCCCCATGTAAATATGCATCTTTTGTTGCAATCTTGTTGATGAAGTGAGGGAAAACACAGCTGCAGTTAGGCTCCTACAATGTTCATAGTATGTCAGTGTGATTTGCTGCCCAGTTTGATTTTTTTTTTTTTACCTTTATTTTTTCCGCCTGCATTCTATTGATCGGGCTATGGTCGGCAGATTAGATACAGCGAGCTGTGATGTCAGAAATACACCAAGTTATCACTACTGGAGGAATGCGGAGATAAGGCTGTTTGTCCGGGATACATTTGGTCAAGTCAGAAAAAAAGAATTCTTGATATTAAAAATCACACGCCTGTTGTGGATGGCTTGGATGTAGCCTTTCCTCATCCAGGGATGTTGGGCTTTTATTTTTGTAATATTTCAACCTCTCATCAAATGAGGTCGATCAAAACTGCGCTATTCTTCTAAGGATAACAACCTCCTATTCTTCATTGATGAAAAGCTTCATCATACCTGCATAAGGGCCCGGAGCCTCAACCCGAAACCCTGAAACATGCTCTTCTGAAGGACTGTTAGTGGACTATAATATTGGCTCATCAATAGCTGGGTTATTAATAGACAAAGACGTGTTCGCTGTGGTAAGATTAAATATGTTATGCGGTGATGCGTTCATGGTCGAATTTGATGTGTTTTAGAATGCATGCATTAATGCCAGAGTTGCATTACCACAGCCAGCACTGAACACAAGACGGGTTTCTACGCCTTTGACTGTAGATAATTTTTTTTACCAAGTTGTGCGTCATGTGTTCAGGGCTGTTCGTGTGGACTGGGGGTGGTATGGCTGGTCTGCATCATGTAGGACCATAGCTGCTGAAGATATCCCTCCGGTCATAGGACAGACCTGTAGTTGGGCAAAAGGCTCTAAATGACCCTATTTCATAAACTTCACACAACCTACATCCGGACTTATGGTTTATGGTTTGGTAATCCTGCTGATAGATAAAGTGGTTTTCCTCTTCCCCCCCGGTTCTCCTGACCTTTCTCAACAGCAGAACCAATCTCGGCCCGGCAGCCAGCGCTGCGGCCTCACGTCCACAAGCAGCCGGAGAAGACGACCCGGGTCCGGACGGTGCTGAACGAAAAGCAGCTGCACACCCTGCGGACCTGCTACAACGCCAACCCGAGACCCGACGCCCTGATGAAGGAGCAGCTGGTGGAGATGACCAGCCTCAGCCCCCGGGTCATCCGGGTCTGGTTCCAGAACAAGCGCTGCAAGGACAAGAAAAGGAGCATCCTGATGAAGCAGCTGCAGCAGCAGCAGCCCAACGACAAAACGGTAAGTTGGGACCGGATCGGCTCTAGGACTGGACAGACCGGACTGGCGTGGACCGAGTTTGACTGAGTCGAACTGGACTGGACTTCACTGAAGCAGACTAGACTTGACTGGGCTGAACTGGATTGTTTACCGATCATATCAGCAGATCAAGACCACACACACACGCACACATTCACGCGCGCGCATAGCGTATTGGTCTATTCCTATAATATGTCATACCGATTTTATGAATCTCTCTATCTCGATCTATCTATCTGGTTGATTGATTTCTGCACGTGAAGTTAAAGCATCACCCATTTACTTACTGTATTTAGCCGTAGCATTCTGCGTTTATTTCTACAAACAAAAAATAACTATATGGAAATAATTGCTATGATGGTAGATACTGACAGCGGTTCTGTCGTTGCAGAACATCCAGGGAATGACGGGCACCCCGATGGTGGCGGCCAGTCCGGAGCGGCACGACGGCGGCCTGCAGGTCAACCCGGTCGAGGTTCAGAGCTACCAGCCGCCGTGGAAGGTCCTCAGCGACTTCGCCCTGCAGAGCGACATCGACCAGCCCGCTTTCCAGCAACTGGTGAGCCGACAGCACAGCCCCGGACTATACAAGCTGGGGTTGCACCGATATGACTTTCCGAAGGGCCGATAGCTGTAGTTTTGGACCGAAGGTGCATTGACCATTTTCATGCCCCAAGAAAATTTAAAGTATTCAGTTTCCCCACCAGAATTGTATCCCTGTCAGGTTGGAAAAGCCCCGGAAACTGACACCCAGACTAATGAAATTATTTTAGGGTTAGCAGCTCTTTAAGGCAGGGTGACCACCCCCTCCCACCACCACCACCATCTATTTAATGGTAGGGAAACTTGAAAAAATAAATCATTAAATAAAATGTGCAAAGAAAATATCAATTGAATGCCAAGTTTATTATTAGGTTCTTATACTCAATAACAAAACGTCAATAATAATCAATAATAATAATAATAAACAACGCGTTTGTGTGTTTAATAGTAAAGCTTTGTCAATCGTTTCCCTACTAGCTGGATTTTTTCATTCCTTTGATTCTTTGCGATCCATTCATTCATAATGTGAGACTGAATCGAACAGAAACAGCATACAATATATACAATATATGTATAAAGAACAATAAATACAAATAGGAGCAATATTTAGTTTCGCGGTCTGATACACTGGTTTAGGATGGGAGACTCATCCCATCATAACCAGGGCACACTTACTGAATATTTGGCTCAATTGGCTCAATTATTTCCCTTTTACTGTATTGATGCATTTCAAAAAACGTGAATAACAGCAGTTTTTTTAAACATCAAATCTGCATTATTTCTCAGAACTGCAAGATTATTATTATTTTTTAAATTATTTTTTTCAAGGCAATGCTGACTCCCTCCTGCTGTGTTTTTTTTCGTTCCAGGTGAGTTTCTCAGAGGGCGGACCGGGCTCGAACTCGACGGGCAGCGAGGTAGCGTCGATGTCCTCCCAGCTTCCAGACACGCCGAACAGCATGGTCTCCAGCCCCATAGAGGCGTAGGGGGGGGGGGGGGACCGAGCACACCGCCCTGTTCAACCCCCCCCCCCCCCCCTCCTCTCCTCCCCATCACTCCGACCGCACCAAAAACAACCCCAACTGGTTGTATTTTTACACTGTGAAGACAATCATGGGATTTTACTACAGCCACCCCATAATATGTCCATCCAGAAGAAGAAAAAAGAAAACTACGGCGCTTTTTTTTTTGCAGAAATAGCCCGCAGAGGAAAACGGACGGGGAAATCCTACATCATGACTGGTGCTGCCCACTTGACATTGCCTGGTTACAGTTTTGCCAAAAGAGAAGACAGACATCATCCCTACTTCGATACAAAAACAAAACAAAACAAAAAACGGACCTCTGTGAATAGGAGAATCCAATATTCGCGAAATGCTTGAGTAGGCTATAAAACAATGACTGGCCATTCTGTTTTTATTTTTTTTAAATTTTATTTTATTATTCAATAGCTTGACCAGAGATGCACCTCGTCCAATGATAGACCATCCGGAGGTGGGACAGCATTGCTTTTTTTTATTACATGATTTCCTTAATGGCCCAAGTACTAAAGCATTGCAACAAGGTATACCTCTATTTTGCCACAAGCTTCGTGGGACGTTTGTGTGTGTGAGTTAGTGTCCGTCCAAGAAAGTTTTTTTTCTTTCCCAAAGATGTGTATAATTCTAAGTTAAAAAAAAAAAAAGGACCTTTAGCTCTGGAAGAAAAAAAAATGTTTCGTTTTGTTCCTGTGCAACAAAAAAATTATTTATTATTTATTGTCGACAGATTTGCCACTTTTTTGTGTAACTTTCTTAACTGAAGTAAAAAAAAAAAAAAAAAAAAAGATTGTACGGTGGTCTCTGAATTATCTATCAAAATTTCTCTTTACGTGTCCTGTCTTTTCTTATAAAGCAACGGCCAGGAGGATAAATATTTCTCCACCCATAAAGATAGGCTTAATTTAGGCCAATAATCTGCCCCTATCTTGTTCCCAGCTGTAGATTATTAGGCGAGTATTATGGGATAGCAAGAATAGTATATTATCTTGAGTGGATTTTCTCTGGATTCTGACTGTGAAGTGAACAGCAGGTCTGCTAAACGGCTGGTAATAGATGAATGTGGATATTCTCTCAGTTAGGCTTAGAACATACTAGATCTGGGTTTGGGTTGGGATTTTTTTCACCAAGAGAAGTCTACAATATGAAAAAGATTAGCAATAAACACAATATTTAGTGTTTCATGGGCTGATACACTGGTTTAGGATGGGAGACTTCTCCCTATCCTATCATAACCAGGGCTAACACTCGATCTGGCTCGATTGTTTCCTTTTGACTGTACAGCTGATGTAAAAACAGACAACAGTAACGCCTTGGATTTTAATGTCAAAGCCAGTTGTTCTCCAGGACTGCACTGTTTTGCTTGGTTTTGATTTGTGCACCTTGGGGGGAGCTGCCTATGATATAAAGAAATATGAAATTGGAGGGATATTTAGAATTATTTCCTTATGACTTTATTTGGAAAGATGTGTGACAATGTGTCTGTATGGGGATTTCCGTGTTATGACTGAACAATATACAGGGGTTGAAAATGTGACAAAGTCAAGGTTTTACAATGTGAATGAGTGTGTGTGTGTGTGTGTGTGTGTGTGTGGTGATGGGGAACAACATCCTCATATAGATAGGGTAAAAGAGACAGTGAACCGAGTCTCCATTCAGGACTCGTCTTATTGCCTGAAAATCTCAGTTAACACTCTTCAGTTTTGCTTTCCCCAGAATTAAAGCCTATAATTCCTCAACTGGAAGACAAAAAAAAAAGAAATATGAGAGAGAGTGGCGTGGAGTTGACTACTTGTCATTGCAGGGTTTTACGATGTAGATTTACGCTACACCCACACTCACCCCTACCTACCAGCCTGACATCCTAGCCAGGTCTCTCTGGAAGAGCTCACCTGGGATTATTACATGAGGGAAAGTTGCTTCTTCACCTGGATGAGACTGTGCATCTGTTTTGATAGGATGTGATATTCTGATTGAGCCTGGGGAGTTTCCATCAGTCTGCCTGGGTGCATGTAATAGGTATACTCCTATCCAGTGATGCAGTGGCAAATAAAAAGGAGGGTAAACTATGACCTCCAGTCTGTGGTCATCATAAGGCAAACAAGCACCAATTGAAAAAAAAATAAATTCAGAAATACTAGCTTTTTTCCTTGAAAGACCATAGCCTATATAGTTTTATACTACTTACTTTGATGTATAGTGTGGATTTCAGCCTAAAAAGGATGTTTAAAGCTCTATTCTGCAAATAAAAGGTGGTAAAGTGGGTTTAGCTGGGTTGAAAAACAACATTCAATAAAATTGCTGACATTCATCAACGCATAAGACAAATTTTATATACCAGATGTGGCCGGCGTGGCGCATCAGGCTAGTTTGAGCATTTGGAGTAATCACTGAATTATCATTTCAATTTCCTAGTAAACAGTGAGATGGAAAAAAAATGTGAGAGGATTTGTCACAGGATTTAGAGGTCCAACAGCATTTTGTCAACAATGGCAGATGATTTAACTTCAACCCACTTGTGTGGTGCAAATGAAGGTGTGAAAAATTGCTGGCACATCGCAGGACTAAGGCTATCTCAACAAACATTGCTCTCGTTTTTCTGTTGAGGTACAATATTAGAGCGCAGTTATGATTTATGCGACGACCAGTGAAGGTGTCTGCAGTCCCTCAAGGGTCCATATCTGCTTCAAATATCTTCTTAAAGCATTAAACATTTCTATTTCTTGTGTATAATTAAGTACAAAAACCAATCTAAAGTATAGTCCTAAAGTACATCATTTATTGGCCTACTTTGAATTAATTGGCACATTGTCTCATAATGATATCTTCTGAGTTTCATGGCCTTTCCAAACCCTATTAATTAGAACCTACTGAGCAGCAATAAATTAATTTCCATGTTTGAATGAGCAAGCACCAATACATTAATATCTACATAATTTAAAAAAAAAAAAATGCTATGAAAAAAGTGACTGATGGTGAAATGAACCAATCAGGGAACATAGAAACAAATGTGATCCCAGATGCCTGGATCAAATTTAGCATGTTGATTATTGTTATGTTTTGCATGTCAGTGTACTAAAATCATGTAGTGGGCATTGCTGCATTCAGAACCACTAATTTTGTCAGTATAAATGATGGCCTTTTCCATCATCCTTATACAGAGTCTTTACATTGAGCTTATCTTTTATCATACAGCAAGATAAAATTAACTGTGACAACACATTCATAACACATGTTCAAAGGAATAATCAATAATAAAAGAATAATAACAGATTCAGTAGCTTTCTGTAACTTTGTTACTATAGACAGGGCAGACTATAAGCGGTAAAAATGCATTATGACAAATATATCCACGCAATTTTGTTTATTTCAGTTCAAGGTCAAAAGAGGAACTCAAATGTATCAGTTTTCTCTCTTATAGATAAGAGTAATATTGGTAATTCAGTAGTTTTTAGCCCATTCATTTATCTTGAGCAGTATTTTATTATATTACTATGTTGCAACCCCTAACCCTCCCTCTACTGCTCCTCCCCCCATGCATACAACCATCAATATAATTGTGATTGACTAGGTTATTTGGAGGGAGGAGCTAAGCTGCATTTCCATATGGTGGGCCTTTGCCAGTTATTGATACTCAAACATCTAATGATTTACTGCCCACTTCTTATGATCAACAACAAATTTGCCAAAATTAAACAAAATATTGAGTGTTACCTTCTAATAGTCTGTATGGTATAATATATGTTAAGGCATTTACATATGCAAATAGTTAATAAGCTATGTATGTGTTATGCAGGAGTAATAAAATGTGCTATGAATGTGTTATATAAAGCCCACTGGGGATATTTTCTTGATTTTAGATCACAGGATTTGATTATTACACCACTTATATTGCAGTGCCTTTGTAGGGTGGTGACACACAGTTATATAATTGAAGCATACTGCTAAAATACACACACACACACACACACACGCACACGCACAGAATTGCTGTGGTTCTTGATTTAATTGCATCAGTGTGAATGACTAGAAGATGCAGAGTGCTGGCATCAGGTTTTCAGTGCTGGTGCTTTTCAGTGTTTAATTTACTCTGCAAGTTAGATCATTAGGCTGGGACATGTGATGGTTCACAAGGACACTTGTTAGCTTTTAGCAACAAAGCCTCAGCAGGTTACACCTGATAAGTCTGCTCTGTTCCCATGCTGATAGGGTTAACTTGACTCAATGCAACGCTGTATGGAGAATTGTTATTAAGTATTCTTTTATACCCCCTAGTTCATGTGGCTGTTTGATGCTCTGCTCCTGTTTCAGCAGGACTTGACTAAGCTTGACTTGACTCAGTAGGCCTTTGATTGTTACAAGGCTCCTTTAAAGGAGGTAACTTAGCTAATGTTTCCACTAGTTAGCAACACAGCGTTGTTAAGTCACATTGTATCGGCTTCATACCAGCCTAGCTGTCCAATTTTTATCGCCTCTATATTAAGTATTTCCCGGCATAAACGCTATTTGTAATGTTGTGTCCTTGTCCTCACGGCTTGGTGGGTTGCAGCAACACAACAAATGTAAGAGTGTAATCTATTTACGGTTGGTTTAAAAGTTCTCTGTACTTGCTACAATGTAATTTATCTGGGATGTTAGACTTACTATTGGTTTGGAGAAGCTTAAATGGCTTATGTTAGCAAAACATGCTAACCATTTTGCCCTTTGCCAGTCTGTAACTTTGTGGGCAACATTATGAGTTAGGTAGCTTTTAAGCTAGGTGGCTTGGTAGCTGATAAGCAAATAAATACAATAAGAAAGAGAAATGTGTTAATTTCACATGTGGCCCCTCTGTCTTCCCTGTTTGGATAATAGTTCAGTTTTTCCCTTTGGTCGCCATTCTGTGCTGAATTTCATTAGGCTTCGACTGTTCCTGAAAATGTACCTCAAACAATTTAAACGGCCACAACAATCACTGCATTTAATTGAAGGTCTAACCAATAAAGTGTCGCCAATAAGTTACAGTAATGTTAGCATAAGATCTAACAAGCTACAACATAATGTGGGCACCCAACATTATAATAAAGACACTCAACGTAGACGGCAGATAATAAACAAAAGCCAAACCTATCAGTCTAAACACTTCCTCTGGGCAATTTATCTGTTTCTTCTTCCTTGGATTTTCTATTGCTGTTTTCTTTGTTCAGCCATGGTTGCTGCTCATGCTATAGTTCTCCTTTAATTTATTCAAAACGACTCGGAACTGGAGACATAAAACGCATTGCTTCCTGCGCACCAGTGGGATTGTTCCCAGGAAAGACACCGGGTGGTTAGCATAGGTGGGTACCCACGGACAAATCGTATTGTGGTTATAGTTTGGGTGATTACTATGGTCAAGTGAGCCACGCTTTAAATTTTGTTGCGTGTCTACTGGTATACAGTACGGTATTTTGCATTTGACTTGCATTGACGTCACTCCACCGTCTTTGGTCCAAAACTGAGTCTTCACCGTAATTACACAAGTAGACGCACAACAAAAGTTAAAGCGTGGCTCACTTGACCACAGTGGGTGATTTAACTTGATTGGATGCTACACATGAAGTATGTGAAATAAATGTTTTTTTTCTCGTTTAGTAACGCTATTAGTAGTCAATGTTTGGATCAATTGGATAAATAAACCCGGCACCTATGGTTGTTAGAGCAGCAAAAAAGCTTTCACAAACTGGCTATTGTGTTATATTAACTGGCGATAGAGAATAGCAAAACTGACATTTATACAAAAATGTTTATTGTATATTGATTTTTACTCTTTGTACAACTATTCAAATGTTGATGTCAGCGTGTGAATAGGGATTGCAGATGACAACTTGTAGTTTCAACATCCAGCAACATCCTTGTAAATGGTGAAGTTTGTTATATCAATTCATCACCTTCACTTTCTGCCTGTATCATAGTCAGATACTATGAAACAGAAAAGACAAAAGGGTCTCACAAAATGCATTCACAGGGATTCAAATGGTAATCAAGTTAGCTTAATTTGTTTAGCCACATACAGAGTGACTCTATGGAAATACAGAAACAGATTCACTGCCTACAGGGCTGCTGCTATTCTGCTCTGTTGATGGGGATCTGTGCAAGGGAAGCTCAGAAGCAGGACAAAGGGTCCTGATAAAATACCCTTCAGGTTTGTCTGGCTCTGGGACTGTATTCAGGGCTGATGGAGAGATGGAACAAAAGCAGCACTGTACCTTGGGGCTGGCTGGGGGAAACAATTGCTGGCCTCTGGATGAGACCACATTGAATTGGGATGGAAAATGAGCAAGGGGACCGACCCTCCCAGCAATGTGGCGCCTGACTCCCAAAAGCCCAACACTGGTTAGGGGTGGAAAGCCTGAGACAGTGCCCAGTCAAACCTTATCAGGAGCTGAATAGACCTGATACCGCAAGTGAGTATGTGTAACATATTGATAAACACAGTTGCCCACCTTAGTTGTAGCACAGGAAGGCACAAGGTGCAATAAGGAAGATTTTCACTGCCCCGTATCACAAAATGACCATAATATCAACAACTACTAGATTTCTGGCTTTCAAAACTCACTTTCCAACCTGTACTCTGTTTGGGAACAAAAACTCCACCACGAATTGTTCAAAAGAATTGTTCATATGAAATGCTGAATCTATATTGTTGAGTGGACCTGTGACATCACAGACAAGAAGTTGGTAGCTGGCTAAAATCAAGTTCTATTGGCTAATGTCGTGGCTTTGGGCCAGCAAAGTGACATCTTCATCTGCCGTGCACAGGTTGTTTTCTCATCTGCCCACCTGGATGCTCAGAGCCGCCTCTCAGACTCTCCTCTTCAATAAATCAGAAAAATGAAGTCCATTTTGCTTCCAACGCATCATGTTAAACTCCTACAGGTTCTTTAAACTGCATCGCGAGGCATCTCTTCAGAGCACAACGCTCTGGGGATTTGAGCCGTCTGTCAAAGGCCACAGTAAAAAAGAGGAGGAAGATGGAGGAAAGTGGATGTCGCAAGACTTTGTGTGTCGATGAGGAGAGACACTCAAGTGTTACTTGTCGGCGGAGTGTCTGTGAAAAACAATGCTAAGAGCTGTGGTCAGACCCCCGGGAGTCCGACCTGGCTGGTCCACGGGGACCAGGGCTGCTCCTGAAAGAGCACACTTCAACTTTTCATTGTGCACACTGGGAGAAGCTAAAGAGCCGACATCCATCTCCCAAGGTACTGAACACTTGGCTAACTCTTCACTCTGCTGCCAAGGTGGCACCAAAGCTCCAGAACTGACGGGGCCAAATTTGTTTGAGCTTTTCAAGCTATCGGGCACAAGGATTGTGTTAACCCCGAGGAAAAATCCGACCTTTGCTACACATGCCATGAAATGTTTTGGAGAACTGAACCAATACCATAATCAAACGTTACTTTACCATAAACATTTGTAGAATAAGTCTCTTATTGCAATGATGGTCAAATGAAAAGCTGCAATAAGGTCAAGTTTATTTATATAGCCATTTATCACAAAAAAGCCTCAAAGGACTTTACAGGATTAACTAGACCTAAGACTACATTTTGTTTTGATAATACAAGTGACTGTTAAGGAGAACAACCTAAAACTTTCAACCAGTAACAGAAAACAAGCTGGATTATGAAATGAAGTACATCTAAATGGAGAGATACACAACCTGGTTTTAGAGTTGTTGAAAGCTGAAGCAGTGGATGCAGAGACGACCGATGACTAATTCAGCAAGAGATGTATCCAAACAGTAGAACCCAGAGAGACCAAGTGTGCACTCTCACAAAGCATGTTCAGGACAGTTTATTTGAACTCCGGAGCATTTAGTCCTTTTCATTTTGGTTAATTTGGCCAGGTGAGAACAAACTCGGTGTGGCACCAAATAAACCACACTGAGACGTTGGAAAAATGCAGGTTTGTTAGGAGAAGGTAATCTGAACCAACTACGGGAAATGAACCCAAAAGGCAAGGGTTTATGGGTATAAGGAGACAGATGTTGACATCTGATAGCCAGCACTTTAAGTGTGAACCTAAACAAGCCAAATAAAAAAATGCAACAAGGTAAACCTTTCCACTATTTCAGACCACAGAAAACCAACTGTACCTCTTATCGCCGTAATAACATGCTACTTATTTAGACTTTTTAAAAAACATTTTTCTTTGATAATTCACTCTCATCTGTTCAAAACGTGGCTTGCCTTCTCTTCTCTGAGAGCCTGGGCTGCAAATAATACAGGGGACTTAATCATATTCACTAGCAACAACCGGGAGCTGTTCATCTGAAAGTAACTGGAAGGTATTAGAGAGCCTCCAGTCATCACGCAGATAACATCTGAGGAACCAAGGCAACGCAAATCCAACGTCGTCATGTGAGATGCCAATATTACCTTAAAAGACAGCTGACTGGTCTTTCTGTGTTGCGATGGGTTGTTTTACCATAGAAAGATTAGGAGGGATATTTTTTGATTTGGGTAAAGACTTAATAGATGGACCCCAATGCAAACCCCATTGATGTTATATAAATAGACTGTTTGCTATAATAATGCAGTATTCACAGTTCATCCAAGGGTTTGAAGTGAAGATGATGCAAGTCCATTTCTTGTCACTCTAAAATACACAGGGAATAAACTGTAGGTATTTACTTAAGTAAAACACTGAAGGAAATGTACACATATGCTTTTTTTCCTTCATTTTACAACAGTTTTTTTGTTTTCATTATCACTTTTATTAATCATGGGTCTTTCTATGTGTAAAAAAAAAAAAAAAATCACCAAATTAATTTAATTTCAGCTGCGTCGAAGGTGGGCAGAAATCGGACGTCCTTACCGCATTGTTACGAAATTACAGACCAGACGGCCGCATTCCCATCCCCAGCAGACTCCTTTATTACTGTACGTCAACAAAATGCTGGCACTCTGAGAAGAAATCAGAGGGAAGCCTCAACACTGAGTGAGCATGCACGTACACACACTTGAAGAGAGAAAGAAACGTGCAACACACAATCACATGCTCATTACACGCCCCCCCCATGCCCTTCCCCCACCACCTTGCTAATATATGGCGTCTATTTTAAAAGCATTGGAACCACCTAATTCTACTTTACCCACTTGGCTGATATCCAGAGGAGATAGCTCCTATTAAAAATTAAACAAAGGTACACCTTAATCATTATTTCAGGGGACCAGTGGGCCGGGACTGCCATGCACTAATGCTTTCTGACTCAGTAGGCATTGCCATTATTCCATATACCGATGCTGATATGGATATTGGCAGCATGGGATTCCTATGGCCGTGACTATGTGTGTGTATTTTTATTTGAACGTGCGCGTGTTTGTGCACACACACACACACAAGTGCCTTATCATTTCACGCACTGTCCACTGAAATCATCTTCCCTATCTGTTCCCTCGGAGCGATCTTATTTCAACCTTGTTTCTGAATGAATCCAAATATGATTCGAGGCAGGGCTGTGTTACAGGGCAGAGGCCCCACGGACAGGCAATCATCAACATTAATCAATTAATTATTTTCTTAAACTGCAGCCACCAACTGTCTTCTAACCTTACCTCCTATTCAGAGAGGACAAAATTAATATATATTTAATGACTCGTTTTCTTTCACAGGGAAGACCCAATCCTTCAGGTGAAACGTGGATTCGATAGACACGGTTTGGGTGGCAATGGGAAGGTTAGGGTCTTGTGGCTGGAAGGTAAAATCTGTGGTTTCGTGGTTACCAGTTATGTGTCCATTGTCC
The DNA here is from genome assembly GCA_034670405.1 of Hoplostethus atlanticus. Classification (NCBI taxonomy): domain Eukaryota; kingdom Metazoa; phylum Chordata; class Actinopteri; order Trachichthyiformes; family Trachichthyidae; genus Hoplostethus; species Hoplostethus atlanticus. Next base: position 770,372 of record JAXDDX010000048.1, read on the forward strand.
GGCAGCAGCCATTGCCGCCAGGACAGTGAAAGTGTGGGCTCAGGAGTCTATGGAGGCTCAACTCACAGCAATATCGGACTATGTCGACTTTTGTGCATACACTACGAATCCCACAAAAACAGTTTTCCCAACCACAAATCCTGGACATTTAAATCCCTCCTCGACTGGCTATAAGCACCCAGGGCAAACGGTAGAGGGGAACCAGGCGAGAACAAATGAGTTCACACACACCCCAAGCTTGGCGGGCTAGTTGAATGGGATCCCCATCTACCACCACCTACCACCACCCACCCACCACCTGACCAATGACTGCAGACTGGTGGTACTGATCACATGTAATGAAGACCTTTGAAGGACTCCCTGGACCTCCTCCGTAGGCCGACATAGCTACAGAACATCCTGGTATTATCACTAGTGGTAGAACTAGTAGCAGTAGTGGTAGTAATAGCAGTAGTAGCGACACAGAGACCTTTAGTAGTAGTAGTAGTACTAGCAGCTGTAGTGGTAGCAGCACTAGCAGCAGTAGTAGCGGCAGTACTAGTAGTAGAAGTAGTAGCATTAGTAGTAGTAATAATAGTAGCAGTAGTAATAGTAGTCGTAGTAGCAGTACTAGTAGTAGTAGCAGCAGCAGTAGTAGTAATAGCAATAGTAGCAGTAGTAGTAGTAGTCATAGAAGCAGCAGTAGTAGTAGTAGCAGTAGTAATAGTGGTAGTCGGAGAAGCAGTTATTATTATTAGTTATTATTGTAGTAGTAGTAGTAGTAGTATCAGTATTAGTAGTAATAGTAGTATTAGTAGTCGTGTCTTCAATGACATATTGGGCTATTAAACTAAATAAATTGATGCAATTAAGTAAAATCAACTAAAATGGCAGGTGGCAAGTGGTCATTTATTTTGAAATTGTGCTTAATGGACTACCACCACAATCGCAATCAGGCTTATTTGGTCAAGGCACTCACAGTTTGCAAGCATGTAAGCTAGTTTTCACTTGTTTAGGAAGAAACGACTAGATACTCACATTTCAATAATTGTTTTAGCATTTTGTCAATGAAAGACAACAGTTAGTAACGTCCTAGGCTGCTCGGCTGTTGAGAGATGCAAAGGTTCCACTGTTCAACAAGGTTTCATCTCATTCCAATAAGGTCCGTTTCAACACTGGGACGCACAATTCCCCATGAAGATCCAAATACGCCCCTTCGTGTCATAAACCTAGTTTTAATACAACACTCTGATTGGCCCACTTACAGCACTGCATTCTTTTTTTTGTTATTGGAGTCCTGCATTTCAATGTGCTGTCATATCAATAGGCCATCTGCATCATATTGCAAATGTGACCCAGCACGCACAAGAGTTTATTAGCTTTGTATTTAGCATCTTCCTGAACCTATATCAGATGTGACCTGGGATCAGAAGGGAGGAAGCAGGTTTTCATTGCACCTGTCATTCATTGCTGAAGAATAGAGCTGGCGTTGACCTAAGCATCTGGCTTCCTTGAACAAGAACAGCAATGAGGCCAAAGACAATCATACGTGTTTTCATGGTGCTTTCCCACAATTCCTCAGGTTCTTTTTCTTCTACTTTCTTCTACTCTGAAAGCAGCAGATTCATACCCCAGGTTATAACAATAACTTTTTTTTTTACAAATCCTTGGGAGAAGACAAGAGTTTGAATGATATGTTACATTCATATTACTTCATCTCTTTGTTTTGAGCGTATATTTTAAAAGAACGGAGGAAATGGTCATTTGATAAATAGCAGCGATGAGTGAAAAAAAAGCAGAAAAGCCTTTTTGTGAGTAATGTGAGCTTTCTAATTAAACAAAGCTGCCATGTAATGAATGGAATATGGAATATTCGAGAAATTTGAAAAAAAAAGAAAGAAAAATAGAATATAAAAATAAAGGTTATATCGGTTACATACAGTAGGCCGCCATAATTACACTCTGTAATATATCAGCATTCACCAACCGCATCTTGCAAAACGCATTACGATGATTCGCCTGCATGTGCTCTTCATTCTTCCAGTAGCACATTGCGGTGTGTGAAGACGAGATGACGTTATGCACAGTGTTAGCTAACGGTTATTCGCCGCCTCTGCTTTTACTCTGCCATGTCAGAGGGAAAGGGCCGTGCATCAGGCCGCTCGAGTTGTGCGCAATATCACTGTTGGAGGAAATTGAGCTCCGGTGGCTAAAAATGTTAGTTTTGCGCCCCAAAAAAGCGGCCACAGGCAGCGGACACACACTAAACACACACTAAACACACGACTATCATCTGATTCAGCAAGAAAGCACACTCCTCATATAAATGTGCAAAACAAGGAGAGTGCGGCAGCGCTACAAAACAAATCAGACTTCGCTTTAAAGCACTCTGTCTGGTAACCTTCATCCTCTGCCACTATCACAGCTCCCTCTCAGAGAGAAAACGATAACGCACTTGGCTTTAAAGCACTCAGACGGGGCACAACACCTGAGAGTTTTGACCTTACTTGTTATGATGGGCTGGTTTTCGTGTGCTCAGGGTCGCCGGTGAAATTGGCACAACAACACTGGATACCAAAACAAGCTTGACTGGGAAATCATTGAATAGGCTCTTACCTGGTATGCATATCACACCAGGAAACTGATTCCACCCCTCCTTCAATTCAAGCGACACACAGAGGACGGTCCTTTCCAGGCGATGCTTTTTTGTTTGGTGTACGTAAACTTAGTGGTAGTAGAATTTTTTTTCACCAGCAAGAGTTAACATAAATGAACACAATGACACACTTCATGTCCGGAGAGGAGTGTTACGCAGCTGAAGAGGGACTCAAAACATCTCACGAAAGCTACGTGAACGTGAATTCAGTTCTGTGGATAAGAGGTACACAAATTATAATTTAAAAAAATCAGTGATTTATCAGTGATTATATTTGTCAATTGTATATGTTTTATAAGCGGTCATCATATTTCAGCTGCTGTTGAAATGGTTATCATCGCATAAAACCATAGAGAGCTCATTTACCTGACTAGATATAGAAATATGAGGAAATAAAACAGTTATTTATTTAATTCTAAGCAAAATTTGACAATGCACAAATTTCAATGTTCAATTAACAGTCTTTAATGTAAAGGTGAAGTAAAAGTGAATTTAAGAGGAGAAAGAAAATCCACTTATACTCTAAAATTACATGGCGTTTCATCAAACAGGCCCGGTGCTTTCTGAAAAGAATTGTCAGGAAGATAAAAAAAGATGCATCAATGACATGCATTGTGGCAAGTTGAGACTTTCGAACTGGGCTTTTAGAAAAGAGATCCTTCACTTTATATTCCTCAAGGGGGGGGTGATCACACCTCAATGCACAATCTCATTGGAAGATTGCAGGGATGAGGCCAAGGCTCTTAGAGAGCCACTTCCTTCCACCTCTTGAGTTTGATGCAAGCTCCCGCTCTTGAGCGCTGAATGGACTCCTCGACTCGTGGATTTGTAATGAGCCATTCGCAGCCATGACAACTGTATAGTCTATATGAAGGTCGGAGGTGTAAAAGAGAACATGTGACCTCCCATCGTCTCCCGCACAACCGCCGGGTTTGCACTGACGCCGCTAATTTGACGCAAAGAAGCACTTGGCGATTAGAGAGTGGCAGAACTTTTGATTCCGAAGTCGGCCATCGCGACGATGAATCGCCTTCTTCGCGAGCTGTGGCTATCTCAAGCAGATATGAGATCTTACTTTCCAAAAGGGTTAGAAAAGAAAAAGAAAAATCAGGTCTGAATATGCCCATTCTTCTAAAGACAGGGAATGTGTGCTCGTAGTATTTTTCAAAAAATCTATTTTGCAACCGTACAGTGTTTTTTTTTTCTATCCCTCTGGTTTGCAGGAGAAGACAACAAACAAGGCCTGTATTTTTCCCTCGGTTATGGGCCTACCCCTTGTGACTGCAGGGCGGTGGGTGGTAGTTGCCTGTTTGTCAAAGGCCCACTAGCCTTGTCCATTTTGACATTCACATGGGAGCAGTAATGATCCTAAAAGCTGCAATTAAGCTGACTGTCGCGTTCCGGGGAAGCGCCTGGTGCCGACACTGTGCTGCACCTATTATTCCCAGTGGGAATACTCCCTAAAGAACAGCATTTTCCTCCCTTTTCCCCTCCTCCTCCTCGCTTTGTCTGTTCTCTGCCCCCATGACTTTTACTTTTACGTTTCCTTTAATTTCAAAATATTCTGGCAATAGCATACTAATTTTCCTAACGTAGATGAGCTGGATTTGAATTTATTATTTTTCCATAAGAAACAATATAAATCCATGTCAAGAACTTCATTAGAACCTCATGTTGATGGTGCAGACGTTAGTTCTGCAGTGGCCAGAGCTGCCTGCTCTTTCCTGAATGTTGTTCAGTAGGTATATTCGATGGAAAGAGGTTTATTCTATGTACTTACACTGAACCGTGGAATTAAAAGATTTTACTTTTTTAAATAAATGGCACAAATGTATTTTTGGGATGCACTTTTTTGACAAGTTCAGAATGAAAACTTCAACTAGCTATAGTGAAAACTAGTAGCAGTACCGGTACACTTGCCACCATTGTTGGGTTGAATCTTTGCTTGTTTGCTAGGAATAGCAAAGGAATAGTACCCGGATGTGTGCAAGCTCAATCTTGAGGAAACTGAATTAGAAAGTATAGTTCAACGTTAAATTCAGTCATAATCCATATTAATTTTCAAGCGATTAATTTTCATTGCAATTTTTGAATGCATTTATTCAAAATTCAGCAGTTCAATACCAGCATGACAAATGCAAATTCCTGCAATTCAAATGCAATCTCTGCTGGCATGCATATTGCAGAATTATTAACAGGTCAATAAGCTTATGGTAACATAAAACTGGTGTCTGTCAAACCACTATTTACCTATCCTTGCACCAGAAAAAAAATCACTTTTAATGTGTAGTACTTGTGTAGTACAGTCATATGCCTGATCACCGGTTAGGCAGACATGAACACATGCTAACGTTCAGCCCAGTGAGAGCCTTGTGTGCCCACTAAATATCTCCGAGGTGTAACAGAAGCCAATCCAAGGCTCATAACTGCTTGTGCAAAACCATAATCAAGTGATACAGAGCTTATTTTCAAATGTCTACTGTATCTACGGACATGACCGTATGTCAATACCATTAGGAAAAACTTATTATCAAGAGCTAAATGGGAGGGGAAAAATGTGGCTTATTGATTGGTTATTGGCTACGTCAGTGGCTACAGTATAGCAAACCAGTAATCATGCGTGACAGGCGGGGGGAATAGTTGAAATACAGACTGGGAGAAGCCTCCAGCAGGAAAAAAAAGAGATGTACAGTAAAAAAAACAGCAGGTGGGCAAATCTATCAAAGCCCCTTGGCAAACACAGACAAAAAGGGGGAAAAATCATTTTAATTAGCTGAGTGAATGCGATTTGCTGAATGCGAGGGGAGCCAGGCTCTCTGCTCTGCACATTAAAATTGGTCTAATTTTCAGTGCAGAAAAGTCCCATCTGAGCAGCCCTGGCCACAGTCAATCATGTTAAAAGCTACGGGTGCTTAATTTGATTTACCAATATAAAATGCAAATGAGGTGATCAAGTGGAGTGGAAGCCAGGAGTAGGAGGCTCTTTTAAGCCATCAAGTTAAATGGGAACAGACAGTGGACTGGCAACATTTAAAAAAAAAAAAAAAAGAAATGTTTTAGCATATTCGTTTGATTAGTGCTACAAAAATTTAATTAGTGTGGCTAATTGCTTGACAAATTGCTCCACATCAGTAAAAAGGCAGAATATATTTTTTTAATGCAGTGCAACACCAACCCCCCGCGCCCTAACGTCTCAGACTCCTCCCAGCCCCTCATGTTACATTTTCAGCCCCGAAATGGGCCTTTTCTAATATGCGAAAAGCCTAATTAAATAAATGGAAGATGGCACAACAGTCCCTTACAATAGCGAATGAGATAATGCCTGTAATTAGGCCCACACAAGTCTGTGGCCATATGCCTCTGTGCTCCTCTTGAGCAAAGACTAGGCTGCTGCAGCAGGGGACAAATCTAATAACTGTAGCAAAGGGGGAGAAAAGCTCCTGGGACTCGGGCATCTTACGCTTAGCCACCTCACTAGCATCATTTCATTTCTGTATGTCAGATGAATGCAACTGAAAGAATAGCGTAGCCGCTAACACCACGGCCGGACACGTCTAAAATAATGTGCTTGGTTAAGAGTTTGTTTGAACCCATTTGGCTGCAATATCAGATTGAAGTGTCTATCCTCAGACTAGAATAATAGTCCGTTGCCTAGGGACTGGGTCTAGAAATGACAACCCCCACATACTGCAGAGTCATACTGAGACTTATTATGTCTGACATTTAGCGTTATCATCCAGTGTCATTGCCTTCCTTCGCAGAGTTTCCCCCTGACCGTCAGAAAATTACAGTATGATCATTCTAAGTGCACGGATCCTTGGCGAGAAATTGCGTTAATTAGGAGGAACGCAGCCGAAGAAAATGCCAATGATAATTAGAATTTAATTAAGGGATTTACGGGCGTGAGGGGTTATGAAACTCGGGGGAAATCGAGGGATCGTTCAAAAGCTCTCTCTCTCTCTCCCTCCCTGTGTCGTCCCTATTCTCTCGTGTCTCTCTCGTTCTGCTTCCGCTGAAAAAAGATCAACCGAAAGTGAGTAGTCATACGATGGCACCGGCTGAATGAACCATTGTGGAGGGAGGGAGAAGAAACCCACCCCATCGCATCTCTGGAAAAATGGCCTAAAACAAAGTCTGGCTTTCGAACACACACTAAAACACAAAACACTATTCATAATGAGTTGCGTTCAATCTCAAATGTAATGATTCTGTTGAACAACAGAACACATCCTCTTGATGTTAAATTCACCGGGTGCCTCATGCAATTACTCCCGTGTGTTTTATTACCAGTTTAATCACTTGTTATATTTTATACCTCCTGTCCTTAATTATCAATGAAGATGCTAATAAATTAAATTTGATATATCCAGCCATCGCTAATTAAAACTGATTGTTTCGGCTGACATCACGGTAGAGGGCCTTCAGATTCCCCAAATATCCGCCAAATATGGAGATCACCACCGATTGGGTTGATAACAACAAGATGCTCCATATCAATTTAAGCAACACCACTGGACTGGATTAGATGTCAACTACGCAGAGTGGGAGGAATTTCCTGTCCCATTTGTTCACACTTTTTTCAGATTCACTGCTAATCAAATTCAATTTGTGAATTTTGAAGTACGGATTTTGAGTACGGATTTGTCTAGTGTTGGGGAAATCATTTAAGCCCAGCAGTAATCATAGTATAGGGTTACTTCCGTCTTAGTAATAGCAAGAATGTTATGTTTGAACTGGTGCATGTAGATTGCTTTTGTTTAACGATCTGTGATAATGTAATGGGTTAAAAAATACATATTAGAGACATATAGAGATGTGTCTTACATCTTTCAGCGTAAGTCCTGCCCACGAGATTCAGCTCAGTAGCAAGCAAAACTTTTGGATTCACAAGCAAAACTTTTGGATTTCCAAACAAAACTTTTGCATTTACAAGCAAAACTTTTAGATTTGCAAACAAAACTTTTGGATTCACAAACAAAACTTTTGGATTTGCAAACAAAAGTTTTTGATTCGCATTAATACATTTTTAATCACAAATTTATTTTACTTGCAATAAAACATTTTTTAATTGCAGTGTGGAAGGTTTTGCTCTCAAACCTATTCTGTTTGATTGTATAATAAAGACACAAAAGTAACCCCATAATATGGGCTCCATTTAAATCCTGATTATTCAAGTAGAATGATTTGGACGTCTCCAAAGACTGTCAGCCCGGACCAAACAAGCAAGCATCTCTGCCTTTAAAACAAAGCAAGGGGAGTTTTGTCGGCCTACTGTACGTGCACGAGTGCTTTCACCCGTCGATGCTGAGGAGAAAAAGTAGGGCCATATTTTTTGTATAATGGCTAAATGTCGTTCACCGTCCAATTAAGTCGAAAATGGGGTAAACAATGACACAGCCAAGCCCACTCGCTGAAGATCACTAGTCCAGCAATCAGGTGCATCGGTGAAGCAGCACTTGTGCGAGCAGCTGTGGACCATTGGAAAACAAAGAATATTTGTCATTTACGTTTCCAGTAAGGGACAAGAATCAAGCTTTAACCAGTGACATAAAAAAACAAAACATCAGTAGTGATTTCATGTGAGGGACTGCGAAGCTGTTCTGCGCCGCTGAAGCATTCTCTACGCGGCCAGTTGCAGCTGATAATTACAATCTGAACACTTTTAAATGGATATGTGGTGGGTTTTTGAATCGTCATTGTCGAGTAGTTTACTTAAAAGCAACGCTAATCTTTTTTTTTTTCAGGCTCGAGGATTGTTATTGTCGCCATTCGGTTCATTCACACCACCCTGCCCGCGCACTTGTGTGTTTGTTGACGACAAACAGTGAATGTGAACTATCACGGCGCCCTGTAAACAGCGGGGTCGATGATGTTGATGCGATTTAATATAGCGGTTATGTAATTGTGTAATTACTGTTTTCATCAGATGATACTGTGAGCTTGTCACTACAGTATATCGGATAATAGAAGCATTCAGATAATGGAATGACAAATATGCTTATTAATCATTTTTGGGCTTCGAGGGAGGTTAGGAACTCCTACATTTCATTCAGGCAATGCACATCACACCCTCGCAGTTATTTTCCTTTTCAGGTTTTATTTGTCCCTCTTCTCCTTAGTTGACGTCTCCCCTTGAAAACTGAAGTACATTCAACACATGAAATCAATAAAGGATCATAGCTTTTCACCTGGATCCGCCATATTCATATTTTGTACATGTTAAAGGGGCTTACATCACAAATGCCCCTGCCCTCCTGGCTCCATCATGGAGGTCCTTTGGAAAATTGGAGATATACAAATAATAAGAAAAAGACAGCTAACTTAAAAAGACTATTGTGGTGTGGCTGTAGGTCCATCCAGTGACGTTCTAAGTAAAAGTATCAACTCAGTTAACTAGCTAGCAGGCTAATTTAGCAAAGCAGCTAATGTGATGTGTTAAATTGTCTTTGACTTTTATAGACCTCCCTCGGCAACCAAGGAATTTCAACAGACTGAACAAACTGTTAGCTAGCTAGCTAGCTAGCTAGCAGGCAGGGAAGCAGGGAAGTGACCTTTTGTCAGGAATGTCTGGGCAGGACGTCACATGTGACAACCTACCACCATAAATATCAAAATATTTTTTTGTTTGGTAAGAAATCACGTTACATTGATTCTTGCCCGAATAAATATTTTGGTGTGTCATAATATTGATGAAATCTGTCCCTGAGAAGCACCAGACCAATAGCCTATTTTTTGTTCAAGTTCTTAGTTATATTTTTTACACAAATGACCCCCCCCCCCCCACCACACACACACACACACACACACACACACACACACACACACTCTCTCTCTAACTCACACAAACACACCCACGCACAGTAGCTTTACTAGCAGTAGCAGTAATAGTAATAGTAGTAGTAATATTAGCAGCCGAAGTGGTAGTAGTAGTTGTCGTAGTAGTAGTAGCAGTAGCACTAGTTTGTAGTAGTAGTGGTAGTAGTAGTAGCAGTAGCAGTAATGGCAGTAGTAGTTATAGTAGTAGGAGCAGCAATAGTAGTAGTGTAAGTACTAGTATTAGCAGTAGAAGCAGAATTAGAAGTAGTACCATTTGTAGTAATAGTGATTGTAATATCAGTAGTAGTCCCAGTAGAAGTAGTAGTAGTAGCAGTAGTACAAGTAGTACCAATAGTAGTAGTAATAGTAGTAGTAGTCATAAAAGTCATAGTAGTAGTAGTAGCAGTAGTAGCAGTAATAGTGGTAGTATTACGCACTAACCTGTATATTTTGAAGTTTGTATACTGTATATTGCAGTGTGTTTTCTTTCTTGTTACTTTGTACATCCGCTGCTGCATAACTGCAATTTCCCCTCAGGGACAATAAAGATCAATCGATCGATCTGTCTATCTGTCTATCTGTCTATCTATCTATCTATCTAGTAGTAGCAGTAATAGTGTTAGTACCAGTAGTAGTAATAGTAGCAGTCGTAGTAGTACCAATAGTAGTCTTAGTAGCACTAGTAGCAGTTATAGTATTAGTAGTATGTTTCCTGCAACATTAGAACATGAATTCAGGTTCACCAATTGGGAGCAATGGGAGTACATTAATGCAGCATTTAATGGACACGTAAGTCCCAGCTTGTTGTTGCCTGGTGGAGCTGTGTCAGCCTTGTGTTCTGTGTTCTCAAATTAAAGCCTAGTCCAGCACCACAAACTGTACCAGGTTGGCCACTCAAGAGAGCTGCCCTGCGTTCGTGTTAGATGGGTAACTTCACTGTGTACTACTTACGCTCATTTATTTCCCCTTACTCCTGTAAGGTATGAATTACTAGATCCGCTATGATGAATGGGTTATGTTACAGCAGATACTGTCTGTGTGTGCAGTGCCAGTTTTTTTTTTTTTTGGGATCATATAGGGGCATATAAAGAGAACTCGCCACTGCCTGAGCCATGTGGTAACAGGATATCCTCGCACACAATGGTCAATTAATGGCAATGGCTAATCACCAAAGTGAAACCAAAACCCCAATTGACGGATCAACCTCACGTCGGAATTAAACAATACCGAGCAAAATACTTCAGATTACATAATCTATGTTTCGCTCAATGAAAGGCCAAAAGGACAATATTGGAAACAGATGAAATATCACCTATCAAAACGACGGTTTTGGATCGTGGGCTATACAAGCAGCATCTTTTTAAACCACTGATGCCACCTTTCTGGGCGTTTGCCATTACAATGCATGTGTCAGCATGAGTCAGAGTGCACTGAAAGCCCACTCTCCAAAGTAGATAGGAGCCACTTAGTAGCTTGTAGGACCCCCTTCTCCAACAAATGTTCTGGTGGTGTAGTCTCTGGTGTCCCTGTTAAGAAGCCTGTTTAGGGGCTTCAGATACGGCACACAGAGATTATAGCTGGGCCTCTTACCCTCTGCTTGTCAGCAGCTGAGTGACATGAGCTATTAGCTTTCTATTTTAAGGTTCTTGGGGCTGCTGGCGTTGGCATTCTTGTCAAAGGTACCCCCCCCCCCCCAAAAAAAAAATAACAAAACTGATTTTGTACTTTTTCTTTGTTCTCCAGGGGATAAATCCCTTTTTTCTCCACATTTGTCTTTTCAAGGGGAGGGCGAGCTCAGCTTTCACAGCAATCATAAAAGGGCCTAGCTCCCATTCACCGGCTAAACAGTGTTCCGCCGTCTATATGGAGATGACAGCTCTCCTCTATTTGCAGATCAAGCACATTGCATTAATGGTTCCGAAAGCCCTTTAACAGCATACCATATTGCAGGCCTTTGCATACATTTTAACATTATGTGGCGAATGCCGCGATGACATCTAAAATATCACCCCACGTCTAGCTTTCCGCCCTCGGCGTACCCTTGCTTTTATGCAACACTTCAACAGGGACGCAAATATCAATGGGCAAGAAAAGTATAATGGCTGTGTCTTTCAGTGCTGTCTGGTTATTGATAAAAATTAAAAAGAAAAGCACCGAGGGACTGGTGCCATCCCTGACCCGGGGAGCCACAGTAACCACCTCCGTATGAAAAGAGAGGGGGGAAACTTCATCATGTGTCAGCATTCGGTAATAAAAATCCACCAATTATGGCGAGAATCGCATCACGTGCCCGCCGCCCCCTTGTGAAACCCGTCCCGGCCCTCCTTGATATGCTAACACATTGTGCTCGGCAACTTCTTTTCTTTTGCTCCTCATGCAGAACATACAATGGAGCAAGGAGGCGAATATTGTTCGGAGCCTTAAACGCCACATCAGGTGGCAGCTCCGTGAATCTGCGTGAAAGGGAGGCAATAAAATCGTGTGATATTTAATACGTTGCCAACAAAACCTTTTCTTTGCAGGAGCTCGGCCTTATTCAGGTATTGAATTGATCAACAATGTGTTGTTAGAATACAATGAGATATAACAGATAGTGCCACAGACATATTCACTGCCTGTCAGCCATATACATACACAAGGGCATAAGATAGGAGCCTCTGCTGGAAACTAGCAAGCCATTATTATTCCCTCTATGGGGAACTTTTATGGATTGTATGTAAATTCTATTTTTACTTTCCCCTGATGTTTATTTCATTGTTTCATGCTGACAGACAAAACAACCCTTTTTTCACCATCTAAATGACATTTATTGTTAGTCTAGCACGTGGTACATATCCGCTGCGTTATATGCCCCTAGGTTAATAACTGTCATTTGTCTATTGCACGCAATTTGACTTTTGAGATATCTGCATGCTTTTATTGGCACAACTATTTCAGATCACAATTCCAAAAAGTACATTTGATAAGTCACGGAAAACTAGCGCATTCCATTTATTTCCCAATACTTGAAATATATTTCTAGGGGAATGTTCACATAGATCTCAAGTATTTGTGTGCTATATATATGTAGATAAGCTTATCTGCGCCATTTAACTCAATAACTATGAATATAGTCACCGCACCGCATTCTCCTGACAATAAGGATTAACTACCCAGGCTCGAAATAACAGAACTCATTTCACCCTTTCAATAATTTCAACCCCAAGAGCAAGATATGAGAGAATTAATCCCAGTCTCTGCATAACATCAGCCTCACAGCATCAATGGGCTCAGGTCTTAAAGCCACTAGTATTAACTAATATTACCACTAGATAAAAACTGCAGATCCATTTCCAATAATGCACCAAGAAGACAATAAATATTTTAAGATTCTCTGCATCTATTCGGAAAATAAATTACCTTTCTCACCTGAAAGGTAGCAGGCAATCATTTTTTTTTACACCTGGCAGAGCAACAGTTCAAAGGGTTTTCCACAGTTTTAAATATAAACTGAATGATTTAAAAATACAGAAAATCTTGAAATGTTGTGTAACAGGATTGTTATGTTTGGAGCTTGCTTTGTAAATGTATAAATTAAAAAAAAGATCCCCTTGTTTTCTTACATGCTTGCTATCCAAGATACAAACAAAGAAAAAAAACATACATTTGCTGCTAGAATAAGAATTACAATTCATCAACATTTGATAAATCAACATTTTGCCACATAAATACACAAACAATAAGTCAAAATACACTATGGAACTGCATCGTCCATCATCCCAACACCCGGGAGCACAGGACGCACTGGATGACCAGATTAACTACCAGTTGCAACCAGGCAAAAAAGCATCCCCAGACTTCTCAACCCACTATAGCAGGTCACTCTATTGTCATAAATGAAAGAAAAACAGAGAAAGAAATGTATTTGTAAATTTTGCATTTGGCACATGATTGTTTCATCCAAAAAACAATAAATTCTATATTGATTCTTTATTCTGAACCAAACTCATCCTTTGACTTCATGCTGTGTCTAATGTGCATACTGAAATGAACAAAATCATACCTTTTGACTTAAACAGTATCCCATATATTGACCTGACAATACATTTGATCAGTATCAACATTGAGCAATTCCCTCGCTGAAGTAACTGGCGGTGTCATTGTTTAAAACATATCATAATGTAATGACATTTTTTTTTCTTCTTGCACTAATTTAATGCCTTTGCAGTTGGAGGCATGCTTGACCCCTCTTTAGAATTTAAAAATACCAGCTAAGCCAAATGTATTCATACTGGGATCTTTCTCTTATAACAACAAAACTCTGGTCACCCTGCATAACTGAAGTAATGAATGACTTGTTGTTAATATTGCTGTTGATTGTTAAGGTTATGTCAGCAGTACAAGTTGCATGTATGTTGAATTGGACCTTGTCAAAAAAGATGATAAAACATCCTTAACTTTGATTATAAAGCATCCGTAGAATAAAAATGTGCAGCAGAGGGACAACAGTTTTATATGATAATAATTTAATAAACAGCTAACCTTTTAACATTTGTCACTGCTCATTCCACTACTGTCATTTGGTGGGATTACAATCTACTTTTTTATTGTCTGAACTTTTTTTAATGTAATAGCTAAGCACGTTCAGTTCCACGTAGAGTTTGAGGCAAGCCAAATCCTCAGGAACATAAATAACTAACTTTAAACTTTAAAAGTCAATATACCCCAAAAAGTAGATGGTGAAATAAATTACTGATGGTATCTGTAATATTTGCAGTCCTCCGAGTCTAAGCAGTTGCAAAGGTGTTCCCACCACCAGCCATGACTTTCCTTTCCCCTCCACTGAAGGGACCTGCACCGTTTTTTGCAACAGGACCCTTAGTTTGCATTTGGATCAATACAGGATTTATTCTGCTAGATTTATTAATTGTACTGTCATTAAGACCTACTGGGCTCCCTGTCCAGTGTGCCGAATGACAAGCATGAAGCATGGCCAATGACATCACTGGCTACACACATCTAATCCATACTAAAGCCATAGATTCAGCTACTTATTGATTCCCCACAGCAGCTGTCTGCATTGACCGCAGTGTGCGGACAGTACAGAGACTGGACTCAGAAACAGGGGGTGGAAACACTATCAAAATATCCTACTCAAGTAGAAGTACTGTTACTTTACCTACTGAAGTATGAGTAAAATTACTGGTGAAGTAAAATAAGTAAAATATGTGATATTGCACATTTTAAAGACTTTGTTGAACGTCCTAAAAATAAGATTATCCATGTCATTATTCCACCTGTGATTAAAAAAAATTCTGACAAAATGCCAACATTACTACTGATGTTTCTTTTGCTACTAGCCATTCAACTAGTAAAATTACTGACTTCCAAAAATACTAAAATAAAAAGTACAAGTACACGAAAAGCTAGTGAATTACAGTAACAGGAGTAAATTTGGTAAATTTGTTGCTTCCACCCTTGGAAGCACTGCGGTAACACTTCATATGAAATGTGTACCTTACCCTCAAGGAAAAAAACTTTTTTTGAACGGAGAAAATACGATTTACTGTGCAAAATTAGGACACAAACACGCTCTCGGTTATATTTGCAGTGATGATGATTCTAGATGATGAGGAAGATGATGATGATGATAATGGTCATGATGATGATAATTTTGACAAAGATAATGCTACTGACGGTAATGCTGATGATTATAGTGATGATGATGATAATGACTGATGATGATGACAGGCTAAGGATGCTTGTGGCAGCAGTGACAATAATTGTGCCTGTCATTGTATCGTCATCAATGGTTACTTCTGTTATTCGACCTTTCTTTACTTTTATATTCCTGCCAATTATTTCACCCTTATTTTTTTTCTTTGTGTGATGTACAGCATGCTTATGTGTACCACTATGTGTACCTCCTGTAATAACGACAGGCCTGTAATTTCTGTTTAACTTGCTGTAATGCCGGGAAATGCGCGAGCAAACAAATACCCTTGCACAATGCCTTAACAGCGAGCAGTTTCCCTCATTTAAACTTCATCATAAAAAATGGAGAGGTGCTGGGGTGTAAGATGTGGGTTGCATGTAACCAATTTGTAAGGGAAACCTTTCCGGACGTGGAGTGTCCCGTCCGGGCAGCGAATGACCGGGCAGAGCGCAACGTGAAATCAAACCTGGAAACCGACTGGCTTGCCTTCACACACACAGCACAACGGGCACACCTCACCCACCGGACACTCTATTATTATTATTATTATTATTATTATTATTATCAATTTTAGAAATCAGGGTTCCAAAAAGCCTTCTTCTCAGAGGGAGGATCTACTTAGAAGGATCTACTTAGAACCATTTGTTTCTGTAGAACCCTTTTTGAGTTGAAAAAGGTTCTTTGTTCATTTGAACGACTTTTTGTAGAAGAAATAGTTCTTTGTGGATCCTTTGGAGGGTGAGAGAAGGCTAGATAGGCCATAGACAATAGTTCTTTTGAAAGAGCTATAGTTATAAAGCATATAAATGTCAACGCCAGGCATTATTCAGTAATCTGAGAACAGTCCCACACTCCGAACATCAGCAACATGACGATCCGGTTTGCTTGTGTTCGGTCTCGTCATTACCTCTGTCACTGCCCACATAATAAAACTTATTTTTCAAGCAAAACTGATTTTCACTACATTATTTGTAATTGCTACATAGATAATGGAATTGGATAATGGATAATGCAAAGTTTCTATGAACAATAATGAGAATATGAGGTGGTTCTCAGAAGAGACATCACAGAGTTTTGAATGGAAACCGTATAATATTAAAAGGGGTCTTGACAAACCCCCACAGAAAGGTTCCACGGTTAACCTGTACAAAAAATTCAAATGATATCGATAGAACCCCTGGAAGGGTTCCAAGTGAAATATACGAGGGATGATCGAACCCCATAGAAAGGGGATATGGGTAGAGCGGAACCTAAGAATATAAAAGGGATATTGGTAGAATCTCCTTGAAAGGTTCTAGGTGGAACCCCTGAGGATAGTTCTTATTAGAACCCTAAGAACATTTGCAGAACCATTCATAGAGGGTTCCAGATTATCTTTTACTGCAGGTTCTACATGGAACTTTTTGGGAAGGGTTATAGGCGAATCCCTCTGAGGAGATTCTGAGCGGATTCTAGGCATAACACAAAAAGGGCTCCATCTTAGAACCATAAAGGGGTCTCTTACGAGGACAAGTTGAAGAACCCTACCTGGATCTAGTTAGAACCGAAGAAGAGCGCAATGGCAACGTCGTGCCCAGATCCATCTCCCTTTTCAATCAGTGTGCCCAGCTCAGGCTATTTTGTTCGAGCTTTCTACAATGGAGCTTCCTTCACAGTCACACCTCGTCTTCCTCTAGACCTGTACCATATCAAGTTTAAAGCCAGCGGTTTGTGGTTGGGTGGGGAGCCAAACGTTGTGTGAGCTTTCTTCATATTCCAAGAGGCACCTTTGCACCTGCTGCTATAAGGCAGTGGTGGCTCTCAATGTAAGAGTCTTCATATAACAAGAAGCGATACCTTTGTTTATCACGGACTGGGTCAAGAGTCTCCACATTCTCACTACGATATGAAGTCGTCTTTATGCAAAAATCACAATTGATATTTATATAAAAGTGTTGCAGATAATTACTGAATTCATACAAATATGCTTTTCCTTCATGCTTGTCCCTCAGGCGGTACAGTCAATTTTAACGGGTGTTGTCTGCAAACATGGTGGCTCAGTGGTTAGCACTGTCACCTCGCGGCAAGAAGGTGCTGGATTCGATTTCTCTCTCTCTTTCTCTGTGGATTTTGCATGTTTGCGTGGGTTGCCCCTGTGTGACCCTGAATAAGTGTGGATGAAGAATGAATGTCTGAGCCAGAAAATGCTTTATAGCTCCACTGAAAATGAAATGGGAATCATAGCGGTGATTGTTTGCAGCATGATGTTCTGGGAATATACGTAGTTCTTCTTTCTCAGCACATTTATTTAATACAGTGCGTAAAAGCTCAAGCACGCGTTCAATATGTCTACAGCCTGGCACTTATTCTTTATGAGTGACTCTACACTTGGACATCTCAATGAGATCCCAGATCCTCTGGTTTCTAACTTTGCTAGAGAGTTGTTTGTGATCCCAAATACTGATTGAACTGTCACAGGCCACAGCAATAACGTATGTGACATAAAACATTTTTACATTTAGTGGCACCATAGTGTCAGCTTATGTATATCGGCCAGAATGGTTCAGTTGATCCACTGATGGTATATTGTCGACAAGATCATAAGCCACTTCAAGTATCTCACCAGTCAATCTACTTATGTAACAATACACCCCAAAAAACACTTCCTGTATAAAAGAGGATTAATGTTCTTTTCTTTGTAACATCACGCTGACAAAACTGGAATAATGGAGCTTATTATTGCTGTGTGCGGATGAAATGCTATTACAATATCTCACAAATTACTATTTGAGGCGTATGGCCAATAATATGCCCGACTCCGCTTTACGAGCTGTCACAAGGTAACCAGGCCTGTGAAAGGACAAAAGGCGTACACCTTTTGCCCACAAGCAGAGGTTTTATCCTCCTTGTCTAATGGATACCAATCACATTCACTGATAACAATAGGCAAGGTCACCGGATATGTGGGATTCCTCTGAACTTGGTAATTTACGCCTGACAACAGCTTCCTCTCTGACAAATGTCGCAGGCCCTCGCTTAGCCTATGTACAACTACACTGCCTTACAAAAGCAAAGAGCAGCAACTGCATGAATACCGAAAATTAATTTAAGAGCATTTACGGGTTTTTGTGACACAAAAGCTTTACCCTAGTCCCGGCCTTTGACCTTTTAATGCACAAAAGTAATTACCGCTTTTTGCCTTGGTAGGGCAGTACGCTATGTCCCGTGTCAAGCATATATTTGGTCCAGTAAGCTATAGAGGTAAATGTTGCGCGACATATAAATTTAACCCTTGTTTTGCTTTCTCGCCATTACTTAACCCCTGTTTGGTCGATAGATGATTGATTTTTAATAGAGATTCTCTTTGATCCCGTCTCTTTTCTGTTTCCATTGGTGTAAAGAGCAGCTGTCAGGGATGCTGTCTCCTCGGCTGACCCACAACGTGACACATACGCTCTTTTCATGGTCAGGTGGCTCTGCTGGAAACAGGATCTCAGCCACACAAACCACAAGAGGTTTGAATTGGGACAAGATAGTTGCAAGGGAACAGAAATCAGACAGTGCATCCTGTATTCTGATACACTGCAGAAAGAGAATGCACCTCATGCAAGAATAAAAAATGTACCCCTCCCCTTGCTCCAAAGCCTCCTCTACCTTTTTAAAGCCGGCAAACCATTCTTATTGTTTTCCCATGGTGATGCTCTGACCGGTGGATCTGGATAACGTCTGCTTCAGCTGATCGTCTGTCACCCTTTGGTATTATCAGTCTGATAGCGCTCCTGACTGTATATGGTGACGCTGGGTCAATGGGCTAGGAGAGGTTATTGACAGCAGACAGCCGTATGGTGTTGATGCACGTTACGAGCGGCAAAAATAAAAATCTACTAATGACCTTATTGTTAAATTAAAATTAATCAGACAAACAGACACGGTCACATCATTGAAGTTGATTCAGTGAACTGCCCAGTTATTAACAGCTCAAGTAAGTTACCGTTCAATTAAGATCACAATAATTTTGCCCCATATTTAAAAGAATATATCATAGATATTATGTGTACAACTACAAACAAGCCATGCGCCGTAACTTGCAGGATTCTGTACACAATTTCCTTTCCAAAATAACCACTTGGACATACAGTATCAGAACATTTTAAAAGTTAAAGGATCGCTTCAGCCTAATGGAAAACACCAAATATAAGAGTCTTCCTCAACATGGCATAAAACGTCACATACTGAACATTTAACACTGCAAAAAAGCAAAGCATCTTTTCCATCTCTGCACATACTGGATGGACTGGATTCCACCAGGCAAAAACCCTCAGTGTAAGCCATTCTACATGCTTTATATCAAGCTATTCAGCAATCCCGCAAGTTGAAAATCAATGAAACCGACTTATTCTACTGTCAACAGAACGGAGAACTGACGTGACAGCCAGAAGAAGAAAACAACTTACAATCAAACATCCTTTACTTTGACACAGCAATAGTCTATGTCAGTGAGAACAAAAAATATTGCTTCAGGATCTCTAGCAAGTACTAGCTGACAGAGGAAGCGAGATAGTGTTCTAGGTTCTAAGTCTCAAATTGTTCTCCACAGTCAGGTGTATACCCACCCCCTCAGCCAAAGAGGTAAATCAGCTTGGCTTACCTTCAACAACAAACACATGAATGTTTTGTAAATGGAGTGGTTGGAGGCACACAAGGCGCTTGCCCAGCAAGGTGCTAAATCTGAAACTTGGGGAAAAAAGCGACAAAAAGCTCATTGGGAATCACCAGAAGTCCTTTTTCCCCCCTTTATCAAAGAATCTTTCATAAACACATTAGGGGCCAATCCCCCACCTGCATGATGTTTTCCCCTCCTACTTCGCCTTCCATTTTTCCAGCCAACTGCCCTGGACAAAGCAAAAGGTGCAGCTCTAAGGTGTCCTCTCGGCAGAGAGGTTTTTCCTTCTTTAGTTCAAACAGGCGAGCCCTTCTCTCCCCTCACACCAAATGCGATGCAGTGGGGCCCAGCTTTATTTCCCTCCGTGGGGAAAAACCTGAGCAGGGGACAACAGAAAGTGGCTTTAGAATACAGGTCTGAAAGAGGGCAGCTGTAGTCTGAATGAGAGTCTATGTGCTTTTGTGTTTTAAATGAGCATTGTCTGTCACTCAGTCCAGGGCATGGATTCTGGGGCAGCCAAAGGGGAAACATTTTAAACTAAGTTTCCCCTTTTATTGTCCGTCGTTTGTCCGGAAAAAGTTTGTTTAAAGTGTTTAAGTCACAAAAAGGGAACAATGAGGGTTACGTTCTGAGAGGATATAAATTTGTAGGAGCTCAGTAGGAGTGTATACAGTAGAACGTGTTGATCACAGTTGATCACGTCAGGAAAAGGGAAGTTACCTATTTAATACCTATGTAAATTAGTGTTGTTGTTTTTTTATAGCATCAGTCTCTGGCTAACGTGCTTAATTTGTTACTGAAACAAACAGTGAAGACTATCACATGGCACGGATTAATGAGCAAATTGTCATGGGCAACCTTCATAAACCATGCTGACTGACAAGAGCTGCTTGTAAGTGTGATTGGTTAACAGCTATATTGCCATTTGTCATTTTCTTTTGGCTGCTTAGGGCCCTTTCCAGGTGAAGGGACGTCAGGATGGAAGACCTGGGGGGTAGGGGCAGCTTTTCTTTGTCCCCCCATTTCTGCCACCTTCTCCTGTATTGTGTCACCTAAGATATAATTTCTACCTGGTCCACCTGGTATGTATACTTTTTCCAGTGTGTTGCCTCTCTTCTCCACACCAGCTTTGGCTGGTAAAGCAAAAATGAAGAAGAGGGCTTTGTCTCTCTACTTAAAGCTGCATGAGGGAAGAATTTTATGTAAAAATCCAGCCGTCTTATCAGTCTGAATGACAAAGCGGTGCTGCCACAGAGAAGAGCAGCCCATCCCACTAAGTGAGATTCTGTAGATTCACCCTATGTGCCCAAAATCTGGTGTTGGGTATGGACACTGGGGGAAAATGTCTTCACACAGGAAGTGATGAAACAAAACAGCAGCGAGTGATCCAGAGAAACTTGGACTCATCAACGTTAGATCGTTTGCTTTGGTATCTCTTTGGTACAAAGCATCACAGACCGGCTAGATTGGTAAACATGAATGTGATATGTGCAGTTTACTGACAACATCTTACAGGATTTCTGGGTATTGAGGTCCTCAAAAATTCAAACCTCTTGCTGCTATTTGGGGAATTTGCAAAAAGAAATGTGTAGTGCAGCTTTAAGCAGAGTGGTGTTTTAGTCAAACAAACATTTCTCACAGACAGAGTTGCTCTGGAGGCAGAAATAACCTCATTGGTTGAGCTAAACCCAAATGGGCGGAGCCAAAGAACCACAGTTTTTCAGAACGCAAGTTAGCTAACTGCCAAACTTTAATGGCAAAGAATGAACTGTGGTCAAAATATAAATGGCAATGACTTATTTTTTCGTTCATTCATGAGAAATGGCTAACTACCTTATCTAGGTAGCTATAGGATAGTATGGCTAGTTTGATCTTGGAAGGTCAGCTATGCTAACTAGCTAACACAGATAACTTGCATGACTAGATTGCATTTTTTTCAGTTAGTATCGAGAGCGCTAGGCTTCATAATATTAGCTTCCACCCTTTCTTACCCCTTACCTTTTTCTCTGGGCTTCAGTCTACTGTTACTTTGCCAGAAAAACTAAAATTTCATGTAGGTCCAGCTAAAACCATGATTGCCTAATTACGCTGGTTGTTTATTGCACACTGGACTTTGTCTGAGCATCTGCCTTGAAAGCAACTGATCTCTGACATGGGACCATTGAAAGACTGGAGGCCCGAGAGGAGCACAGTGCTAAAAATGCTGCAATCTTCTTCCACACTATCTAGTATAATATCATGTGTGAGTGTGTGGGGGTGGGTGGGGGTGTGAGTGTGCACATGTTGTGTTTTTCCTACCATCACCTACCCAGCTTGCATCTGTCAGCTTGATACCGTTCACTCAGCCTCAGCCTGCCTGGACTCCATCAGTAGCGGTGTTTTCCCTGATATCCCAGGGAGCTCCAGTAGGGGAAATAAAAAAACACCACCTTTTCACAGGGTAGGTCCTGTCGCTGCCATTTAACAGGCAATTAAAGTGTGAGCAGAGTTTCTCGCAGACAATGTCCAGTCTTGTGCGTGGAAAAAATGCACAGAAGAAACGTCAGCAACACAACCCTTTACGTTTACTGGCTGGGGTGGAATTATGAGCTGACCCCCCAGGAGTCAATCCATGTGTTCCTCTCAATCGTCGCCTTTCCCGACCCCTGCCGAGTGAGACCTTGGACTTTTGTCAACGCCGGGTTATTGTGTTTCTAATTAAGCCAGGTTAATCTTCCCAGCTTTGTGCCGTTTGCAAAGTGATATGGGCGCGCCGCCATGCCAAAGTGACATTTATTGGTTCCTCCACATACGGACCCTCCCCTACCAGGCTGAAACAAAGCAATAGATAATTTGCGTTTTAATTTGCCAGAACTTGCCCTGCTCTTATAATTTATTAAACCTTCTGATTATTTTTCGTCTCGTTTCATCTTGTGTTTTCCTCAAAGGAGGCGTGCAACAAAGCATTGCGCGTTGTCACAACTTAATTAAAATGATGGAGGGCACATGAAAAGAATAATGAAAATGATGTTTCCTCCCACCACAACACAGGCAGCATTGTTTAAGGAAACCTGTGACACGTCGTAGATCAAAGCTACATTTCATTACAGCCCCGCTCGCATGTTTCACAGGACTTTGACTTATGAATGTCGTAACATAGCTTTGGGTGTTTATTACCCAAAACATCCTGTTTTTTTAGTTTTTTTCTAAATGAGATTCGTTTTAATCGTCTTAACCACAGTTACCAGTTGATTCTTGTTAATGTCACTGCCTGGTCAGTGCTACTATTACTTCAATCGTCCACCGACAGACAGCCCGTCCTGTAGATCCCTATGGCTGGGTGTGTCCTGTCGCCTAATTAAGGCTGAAGCCGTCCTCCCCACATGTGGAGCTCAGACACTTTCACAGGCCGGCCCAATGTTTGGGGACTTCTCTCTTCCCTCCGATCGGGTTTCAGGCCAGAATAAAAAGAGCCTCAACACTTTTGTCAGTGGAGTGAAAGAGTCTCATCTCTCTGTGGGTCATTGGTGGATGGAGGCCAACGCCACTGTACCTCCGACCTATTTACATGACTCAGCACCAGGCTCCTAAAGTCCACACAGCACAAAGGAGACTGAGGTGGAAGAGCCACCTGTAAAACAAATATGGCGCCGGGTTGGCACCTGGATTACTGCTTTTTTTTTTTGGACACGATGTGTGACTGGGTTTCAGATTGCACCGCTACGATAAAAGTTCTCAAAATCTTTATTTCATCTGTGATCTGAAAGGGGAGTGGAATTTGTTTGTTATAATTTATTAGTGCATGTATAAGAGCAACTGGTTCAAAACAAATATATAATGCAGTTATAATAAACTGGGACTGAAGTTTAACTGTTTTGAGAGTATTAATGCATAAAACACATTCAAGCTCATCCTGTGTAACTCTAGAGACATTAACAATTTATAACATGCAGCACCACCGTCACAATCCTTCAACAACATATTACAAACATTTAAAAAAGATTACATTAGGTTAGATTAGATGAAACTTTATTGATCCCATTGGGGAAGTTGGGAAGGTGTTGCAGCAAATAGTAACAGGATACAGCAAAGAAAACTAGAATACAAATAAGAACAGAGCTAATGGGGGTTATATAAACATATGCAACTGACAATTGCAACTATTTAATGTTCAGAAATAGTAAATAGAAACCTATGAATGAAAATGTGCAAAAGTCTGGAATCTATTACCAGGTAGTATCAGTAGCAGCAAAAAGACACAAAGACAATGCGTATTATGATATAATATTATATATATATATACACTATAAAATGTTTGTTTGACTAAAACACCACCATATATATATGTGTATAAATAAAAAAATGTGAATCCAAGTAAGTAAGTAAGTAATTTTGCACATACAAGGAATTTGATTTAATAAAAATAATACAAAATACTACAAATAGAATTTTAAAGTAAAATAGATATTTTTTTTCGATACAATATGCACATGGTCTCTGTGAGAGCCTGATTGCACTGATAGAAGGCTATGGATAAAAATATCAGTATATATGCGATATATAACAATGAAAGTACTACGAGAGTATGAAAAATACTTATCTGACTACTAAAACGTGGGTGGTTCGAGGCTTGATTTGCAGTGCAGTGCCTCTGCCTTCTGCATCTTGTTAGCAAATCAAGTGTTGCAGTCTTGAACGCTCCCCCTCATTGCAGCTGCAACCTGCAGGCTCTTGTGGAGTGTGATTAGTGCCATTGATAGGCCAATTAGAGACAGCTTCTGGTCACTGAGCGCCTTGCCAAGTATCAGCTGGATTACCTGCCAACCTCTCCACTTCACCCCACCCCCTCACCACTACCCCTGCTTTCTCTCTCTTTCCATTTTTTTTTCTTTCCCTTCCCAATTTCCCCCGCTGCGTCTATTCATGCTCTCTATTTCCTTTACGTTCTCCGTTTCATTCTCTCTCACTTCAGCTCCCCTTCCCGCTTCTTAATCTGCAGCACTTTACAAGCAAAACCTTATCCCTGTATAATCTGTGGAATAAAGTTGTCTAGCTCAGAGGCTCCTCCAGCCCTCCTCCATCCATCCCTCTTTTTAATCAAGCTAATGGAGACAGCAGATATTGTATTGATCTCACGCGCTGCGTGGTTTTCCTCACAATGAATCGACGGGCGATTCAAGCGAATCAGACATCCCAGACTTTTTTTTTTGCTTTCATTCCTCTTCCCCTGCCCTTTTTGAATACACCCAGAAGGAGAAAAGCAAAACCCCAAAAAGTAAATATCCACACTTGCATTTTGCTGCTCAACTTCACAAATCTCACACCCCACTCGAGTGATCTGTAACCTTTAAGTGGCTTAGCTCTTGACCTGTGAAGAGAAGGCTTATATCTTCCGCCCGCTAATCTGGAGAGTCGGCCGCTGGGATGAGGGCGGCAGGCCAATTCAAATCTCCTGTTACAAATCAGATGGCACCCAGCCAAGTGTCATAAGAAACAGACGGGTAATGACAATTCACTTACCCCCTCGGTAAGAATCAATTCCCCCACAATGCACCTGTCACAGAGCCCTCAGTAAGCTGAAGCCATTTCTCCCTACTGTCTGACACAGTAATTGCATGTTAAATCTTTATTTTTTTGGGGGGGGAGAACTGTGATGAATGCCGGCAAACTTTTTTTGCCTCCCCTTCACGAAATTAAATCCTGACGAGAAAAATGAACTAGATCATTCACATTCGAATTCCTCCATGTATGGGGGAAATGCTGTGCACCATATTCTATTAAATGGATTGAAATACAAAATCAACCTCTCTGCTCCAGTCTACTGCTCGCTGCTCATGTCAGGCATCGGCTGCACCTCTCACTAAACTGGTCAAGATTGGAATGTACCTGCATATTTTGCTATCTGAACCTGTTTTGAATGGCTACATATTACAAAATGGTATTACACAGGATGGGTTTGGCTGTCAGTGAGCGAAGGTGTTTTACATGGTGCACTGATTACCTTAATCACAAGACAAAGGTTAGACTTTATCACATGACTAGTTTGACTAGTATCATATGAATATGCCTCCAAGTAACATATCATAGTAATGTGCCTGCTAGTATTTCTAATGCTCCTGCGGTGTATCTCAACTAGTGAGTTGGGACAGGTCGCACTTTAACCACCTTTTTATTTGCAGAATAGAGTTTAACCACCTTTTTAGGCTGACGTAAATTTGCTGACATAATTCATACAATCCATCAGAGGAAGTAGTATCAAACTGATGTAAGTTTTAAGGGGGAAAAAAGTACTACTGCCAAAACATTATTAGAAATAGTAGCCAACATCTTATCTACAATCTCAGGACCTTTATGAACCTTATGTATGCATGTTCTTTCTGGGTTTACTGTACCTGTAAAGCCAAGAATCTCCAGCTGTTGGATTCTAGCAGGAGCCTTAATGTTCCATATCAGTTATATAAAGACCATGTAGTGTCATGCTACATTTGGGACCTAGAAATCTATTACAGATTTTCATTTGTAACTGGCAAAAGCAATAAATTGTACAGTGGAATATACAGTAATTTGAGGCAATTTTGTTCCCTTTGTCCTCCATTTCAGGGTGTAAAAAGTTTTCTTATAGTCAAATGTTTTCTCCCAATCACTTTTATCACCTGCCCATATTGCTTTGCCCGTTTTTATTTTAAGTAACATTGAAGGCATAAGGCATACCTAACAAACTTGGACATCTCCTCCATGACTTTAAGTAATATGGGATATTATATCACTATTTTATTTTCCTTAAAGACTGATAATGATTCTTGGCCTCTATCATCACTTAAGAGAGATCAAAGAGCAAAATTAGTCCCATTTTTTCTCCTTAAAGTGACATAAGTGTTGACCCCGGAGAATGCCTGCAAGGGCTGCCAGAAATCATCAGGGAAGTAATGTTCAATTATGCACACCATTTGTTCTATTCCAAAGGGCAAAATTAGAGGGTGAGGTTAAGGCAAGACAGAGGGTATCCCCATCACTTTGGTATCACTGTCCTTAAAGGCACTGACCTCTCACTAAAATTAGTGCAAAGAATCACTTTTCAGCAGAACATAACTCAGCTCAGCATGAAATATTTCACTCTGTATCGACTTTTTCAACTTCTAATAGCCCCTTATAAAGATTGTCGCTTTACCATGTTATGAATACACATATCTTAAAAACTAATACAGCAGCCTTTCAGAATTAGCATTATTGACTGAAGTGGAATTAACTGCCTCTGTAATGTTAATGGAAGGTTAATGTTAAAGCCACAAGATAAGGTGTGGGGGCTTAAAACACATTTATTGATTCCATAGCTCAGTGGGTGATTTCAGAGATGATTAGATAAATGCTTTTTCTCAAGATTTTCCCCCCTCTATGTATTTCATTTCTGTTAATAATGTCAATTTGTGTGCAATTGTCAGCAGATCAATGCATAGTGTCACATCAATCCAATTGCAGACAGCAAGATGTGACGACTGTGTCTGGTATATGGTGCAAAAAATACCACTATAACTGCTATACTGATTAAGATTAGGATGAGATGTTTGGAGTTTTGGATCATTGAAATGATTTGTTTGCTGATCAATTTATGTATATCATGTATATCATATTTTAAATCCAAAAGGTTTAGACAGGAATAAATAAGGAATTACATTTAAATTCACGACTAATAAAATATTTCTTACAAATTAGAAGAGTAATTTCATAAACATTCACTTGAAATGCTTTTGTATACTCAGTCACTGAAAACAAGATGTAAAATGTGAAAAGGCTGGTCCATAAGAAACAAATATAATATAATATAATATATAGTATATAGTATTCTAATATATAGAAACAATATAAACTGGTCTACATCAAAAACAATACTAACTGGTCTCCAAAAGAAAAAAACAATAATTGGTTTCCATAACAAACAATATTAACTGGTCTCCATAAAACAAAACTGACAGGTCTCCACAAGACACAATAACAGAGGTCATTTTAAGTCTCTCTGCTCAAGTCCAACTCAAGCCTCAAGTAATTTGTGTCAAGTCTCAAGCAAGTCACAAATCTCAAGTCCAAGTCAAGTCTCAAGTCTTTCAGGTTTCTCTGAATGCCAGTATCTTGTAGGCTACAATCAAGCTTTAATAGTAATAATAGCCTATTATATATACATATACACCGATCAGCCATAACATTAAAACCACCTGCCTAATATTGTGTAGGTCCCCCTCTTGCCGCCAAAACAGCTCTGAACCGTCGGGGCATGGACTCCACAAGACCTCTGAAGGTGTCCTGTGGTATGTGGCACCAAGACGTTAGCAGCAGATCCTTTAAGTCCTGTAAGTTGCGAGGTGGGGCCTCCATGGATCGGACTTGTTTTTCCAGCACATCCCACAGATGCTTGATCGGATTGAGATCTGGGGATTTTGGAGGCCAAGTCAACACCTTGAACTCTTTGTCATGTTCCTCAAACCATTCCTGAACAATTTTTGCAGTGTGGCAGGGCGCATTATCCTGCTGAAAGAGGCCACTGCCATCAGGGAATACCGTTGCCATGAAGGGGTGTACTTGGTCTGCAACGATGTTTAGGTAGGTGGTACGTGTCAAAGTAACATCCACATGAATGCCAGGACCCAAGGTTTCCCAGCAGAACATTTAGAGCATCAGACTGCCTCCGCCGGCGTGCCTTCTTCCCATAGCGCATCCTGGTGCCATCTCTTCCCCCCCGGCCGTCCACATGATGTAAAAGAAAACGTGATTCATCAGACCAGGCCACCTTCTTCCATTGCTCCATGGTCCAGTTCTGATGCTCTCGTGCCCATTGTAGGCGCTTTCGGCGGTGGGCAGGGGTCAGCATGGGCACTCTGACCGGTCTGCGGCTACGCAGCCCCATTCGCAGCAATCTGTGATGCACTGTGTGTTCTGACAACTTTCTGTCATAGCCAGCATTAACCTTTTCAGCAATATGTGCTACAGTAGCTCTTCTGTGGGATCGGACCAGATGGGCTAGCCTTCGCTCCCCACGCGCATCAATGAGCCTTGGGCACCCATGACCCTGTCGCCGCTGCATACCGGGAACACCCCACAAGACCTGCCGTTTTAGAGATGCTCTGACCCAGTCGTCTAGCCATTTGGCCCTTGTCAAAGTCGCTCAGATCCTTACGCTTGACCATTTTTCCTGCTTCCAACACATCAACTTCAAGAACTGACTGTTCACTTGCTTCCTAATATATCCCACCCCTTGACAGGTGCCATTGTACAAGATAATCGATGTTATTCACTTCACCTGTCAGTGGTTTTAATGTTGTGGCTGATCGGTGCATATATATATATATACATATTTATTTATTTTTTCTGTATTTATAAAAGTATTTGTTACAAATCTCTGAGTTATGCTCTTTGAAATTGCACCAGATATTGGACCAGATAAATCCTTAAAGGTAGTCCACTCTTGATTATAACCCTTAATAAGCTTTAGGTGCCAATAATCACAGCAGCCATCTTCTCAGAATAGTAGCAAATAGCAAAATAGTCTAGACAAGGGATTGTCCAAGCACTGAGTCACTTTCAAAGCCTCTTTGGAAAAAACACTTCTTTGAAATTCACTTTTCTTTCCTCAAACCGGTGAGAGAATTGTTGTCAGTGTTACAGGCAGAACAAAGTGTAAAGGGACTGGAGAACCTTTGAGAATTACCTTAGAGTCTTCCCCTTCTTTTAAGTTACTGAACGTCCAAGGCAGAGAATTGATTGTGAGCGAGCATCATATTGGGTTGAAATATTATAGAAGATAGGGTCTGAATGCTGCTCTAGGGGTGAAAATTGATTGGCAGAGAATGATATAACATTTCCCCCAATTCAGAAAACTCTTTGGTTGAAAAAATCCTTCAAGAAATCTCTCAGAATCATTGTGGCACAAGGAATACAAACTATAATGTTACACACTTTCAGGTTTCTCTGAATGCCAGAAAAAACACTTCTTTGAAATTCCCTTTTCTTTCCTCAAACCGGTGAGAGAATTGTTGTCAGTGTTACAGGCAGAACAAAGTGTAAAGGGACTGGAGAACCTTTGAGAATTACCTTAGAGTCTTCCAGTTCTTTGAAGTTACTGAACGTCCAAGGCAGAGAATTGATTGTGAGCGAGCATCATATTGGGTTGAAATATTATAGAAGATAGGGTCTGAATGCTGCTCTGGGGGTGAAAATTGATTGTCAGAGAATGATATAACATTTTCCCCAATTCAGAAAACTCTTTGGTTGAAAAAATCCTTCAAGAAATCTCTCAGAATCATTGTGGCACAAGGAATACAAACTATAATGTCACACACCTTGGGTCGAGGGTTGCACATTTGCGCTTCAAAAAACTGGGGGGATGTGTAAGATTCATTGATGATATCAAAAGAGCACCCACTGTTGAGAGCCTCTATTCTGAACCCAGCGCTAAGCTGGACAAAAAGCAGTGGCATCAATTCAGAAAGATTAAAAGAAAACCTACTGTACCATTGAGTGCATCAATTCTGGAGTACAAAAGAGGTACGTTAAGTGTCGAGATGAGGAGAGGACTGGCTCTAGTCTCTACATAACCTCTTGCCCCCGCACAATACAGTGGTTTGAACCTCTCAGAGCACCCGCATAAATACAGATGGCCTTGTCTGCATGTTAATTCCTGGGATATACAATCTGAAGCACTAAAACCCTCAATGTCACATGCAAATCACGTCTCTGTTTAATTCCAGAGACACAAACTGTCAAATACTGCAGTTATCAGCCGGTAGGAAGAGTGACACCAGTGCTGATTAAAAAGACCATGGGGGGGAAAAGACGCTGTGTGCAAATAAAAAAAACACAATATATCCAGAATGCTATACCACCATTCAATGAATCATGCTAGTGTCCCTTTCAAATAAGGTATTTGATTAAAAACGATTGCAGCTCATTTCTGATTGAGATGTAGCAGGGCTGACTTAAATGATATTCTTCAGTTCCCTCTCCACGGTGGTCAATTGTGGTCTCCTCCCTCAACTCTAAATGACAAGGTTTAATAGAGTCTTTGCACGCAAGCACATGGGAGGAAATAAAATGTGCTTGGCAACGTGGACCGTAGACGTTGCTGCCGTATTGTTCCAGCAAATTAATTAAGTAAAATTTCTTCTCTCGAAGGTAGAGGAGGGAAACGTTCATTTGAGGTCATCGCAAGAGTACTAATTTGGCTCCCTTGCTTGGATACAGATTGGAAAAATCAACATCCTACATAGAGGATGTGAATGTCACATTTTGGATGCTCTCTGTAGTATGTGCTGGATAACAAGGGAGCAAAAGGTGCATTTTATCCAAACGCTCGTGAAGAATTCCTCTGCGAGAAAAGACATTTCAACCCCTTTCCAATTCTTGTCTTGTCCTTAGAATTCTTTCCTTCCTAATGACTTTTCTTTTAGTGTTGAAGCTACATGAGGCAACTTCGTGCTAACTGAATTTTTCAAAGCTTGAAAGACTTCATCACCCAGAAATCCTGTAAAGTGATGTCAGTAAACTATTTAGTTTACTGACATCACTTTACAGGATTTCTTCTTCTTCTCAGTGTGGTGGAGAGGTTCAGGGTTAGGGTTGCTATGGTGTTTTTTATTTTGTCTCCATTGTTGGTGCTCAGCGCTCAGTGCTGCAGTGCACTTCCCAGAGATCACCTGTCAATCAAACAGTGTGTCCAGTACTGTGAGTTGTTTTCCTTGGAATTTCGATTGATGAAGTTTGAGTTTCTATAGGTGACGCTCTTTTCTTTATCTGTTCAGCCATGGTAGTGATCACTGCTCATGATAACTACCCAGAGCTTCTTCTATTTACTCCAACAAACCACAAATGTAGAACGCATCACTTCCTGTGTGCCAAGGGATATTTCCAAGGAAAGACCTAAACACTGGGTGTTTAGACCAGCAAATGTAAAAGCTTACAGGAACTGGCTAGAGGTTGAATCACTATTGTGTTAAGTCAATCAGTAATAGAGAGTAGCAAAATGGACAGTTATTAATAACAAAATATAGCTGATTATTAATTTAATGTCTGGCTTCAAGGAGCTTTCATTTAAGTCCAAGTCAGCTTTTGCTAATGTTCTAAGTCTGAGTGTGTATCCGGAAAACATAAAGTTACATAAACCCAGTGGAACAAAAATCTATCCAAACTACCACCACAACCCTATTGGAGTGTCAGAGTCCAATAAGTACAAAAAGGACTTCAATCTAAAGCGTATTGGATTTGACTCTGGACTGTCAAATGTAATTCCAAAGGATTGATTTCAAAATGTGTTACAGTTCGGATTGGATGCCCTCACATTTTAGAACTAATCCTTTGTGAGTTTCCTATTGGATTCATAGAGAACGAAGATGACTTGAACCGAACAGATCTTCCCTCTCTTCAATATACCATCAGCCTTCTCATGGTCACTTATGCTGATTCTCTGTGTTATTAGTAAATGAAGTGACTATCCTATGTATGTTGAATGAATATGCAATTTGAATTAAATAATATTTAGGTATGGAGGACTTCTTTATCTAAACCTCAGACTGTCAAAATGAATAGTTTACTGAGAAAAGAAAAACGTGGTTAAGAGAATATATAATTAATTGATTGCGTTTCATTAGAGCGTCCTAATTGTTACATGCATCTAAAAGCTTACAATTTGCCCATTAGATACAACTGTAAATGTCAGAATGGATGTGAATGATATAAATTAATCCTGATCTACAATGGACGTACGTTCAATGCTGCAAACATTCCCTTGAAAACTTCCACTCTATTAGATGAATGAGATTCGATGACTTCATTGAAATAGTTTTCTAGCCATTACTTAAAGCCTTCAGAGAAACAATCATACAGTTTAAGTCCATTTTAAGGATGGATATTTTCAGTTCTCATAACTGAAAAGATCTAAAGGCTGTATGTCTCAGTGCTGTGTACCTTCATAGTTTGAGACATTAGAGATTGCTGGACTTTCAGATGATGAGTAACATCTCGATTTGAAGAGGAACATTTTGACTATATCAGTTATAGGCAGTTTAAAAAAATAGATGTATATTGATGATGCTAATGGAGAAACACATTTAGGTTGAAAACATGAAAAGTAAAAATGCAAACAGCTAGCAAAATGCATCAAATTATTGATTGTTAGTCAGAGAGTGGGAAAAGGAGTGTATATGTGTGTGCGTCAGACAGAGAGAGAGAGCGAGAGAGAGAGGATAAGACATAAGAACAAGAAGAAAAAAAATCCACATATCCCCTGGGGACACGAGAAGGGTCCAGAACTCACAAAATCACTACAATCATGGCAAGTTCTTTGCTAACTATGAATCACAAGCCCCCATTCACCCATTGCTTCGGTTACTGTCCTCTGGACAATATGGTCAATCCTTCCCGGTCACGTGCCGTCCCGTGAATTTAGTCCCATTGTGGGGGGAAGAAGCAGGACCAATCAGACCCCAGTAACCTGCAATCAGCCTGGGACCCTTCAGCCAGGGCATCCCATGTGCCCCTGCAACCTTAACAAAATGTCATACGCCCGGTCAAATCAGGAGCCTGAAGACACTCAATAGCAGCCGCCAGCCTCTGAAGTCGGACTGTGCAACCTAGCAAATGGTGGTGGGATGCAGCCATCACAGACACCTTCAAGCGGATGCATTTAACATCTGTCACTTGCACCTCAATGCACAATCAATTCCAGCCTTTCCCCTTAATGCTGACACCTCAGACAGTGCCATGTCTGGGGGCAAAACCAAAGGAGCATAACAACGAGGAGATTTTGTGTATATATATATATATATATAATAGGAGAGAAATGCTCATTTTAGCCATCTTTTTTTCAGACTGTCAGACTTTTCCTGAGATAGAAGAGTATGGAATGTAAATAGCCTTTTTTTATTTATTTTTTGGATGTTGGCTTTCACTGCTATTTTGAAAGCTATTGATTTTATGTCCAGGACTGTGGGCTGGCTGAATGCTCCTTTTCATTGATTCTTTTGATTTGAAACTAATTGCCAAAAATAGACATTTAAAGGAAGTCAACAGAGTGGGGCACTTACAGAACATATGATCAGCTTAACCATGGGTTGCTGAGATGTAATTGCACCTAATAAAAGGCTGTGAAGTGCACCCGGCTTCAAGTCTTGATCACCACTGTTACAATGCGACTATCTTGGTAATACTTCTGATCAAGCTCATAGGAACCTTGATTTTTTTTTGCGTCCAAGGCTCAGAAAAGGAGAATTCGTTGAGATCTAATACAGCTGCCGCCATTAAATAGTTTAAGGGGTTTTGCAGTATGCTTTGCATTATTTTCTGTATACTTAAAGAAAAATACTTAATTTACAACCCTACCTTGAAGACTATGAAAAATAACTGCTGCCGTCAATTGAGATAATGGCCGGTGAGAGTTGGTCACATCGTGCACACAATCTTTAGCTCTGATGTGGCTAAAAGTTACACGGTGCAAATGCACCCACGAACATGTTGCTACACCTGGAGGCTTGCTTCTTAACCTTCAACCAGGGGGGGTTGAAATTATGACGTTTAATGTCACATGTCACAAAATTCAGATTTATCACGATTTCCTAATCTAATTTTACAGATGTTGTTGTTATGAACATTGCCAATGGCCTCCATGTTGACTGCATCCTGGCCTTCTAGCAGACTAGTCTGGGCCAAATCCCATTCAATTAGGAGACACGCAAAAGATCCAACCATTGATTAAGCGAAGGAGATAATCCTGGACGACTGATAGCGGGATGCGAATTACCAGCAAATAAACAAACAGTTCTCGGTGCTCGGTGGGACCTGGAGGGAGACGTCAGACCCTTGATAGGAAGACAGATAGCCAACCATAGTTTGCTGCAAATACTCATAGAGGAATAAGGACGATCTGCAAACATATAAAGGAATTGGATGTGTGTGGATTGTATTGCCTGCCAAAAACGTGGATTGTAGTGGAACACGTTGTTTCTGTATAAGTAACAGAAACCTGGTCAATGCAAAATGATAGAGAAGACAATGCATATCTCACAGCACTTCTGCATGATAGGGTTCGACCGGGTTTCTGAAGTGCCAGTAGTCGATATCTTTAAATTTGACAATTTTCATGCCAAACAAATCACAAGATTTACTGTTTCCATCAGAATTGTATTCCTGTCAGGGTGGAAAAGCCTCTGAAACAACATTTAGACCATCATGGGACACTAAAAACTCACTTGAAACCCAGGCTAATGAAATTATTTCATTAGAAATCAGCTTCTTAAAGCAGCTATTTAATGGTAGGGGAAACTCTGGGATACATTACTGACTTTAAAGGGGTCATATTATGGAAAACGGCTTATTTCTGGCGCTTATACATGTTCCACAGGAAATCATTTACCTAAGTAGCTTAGTTCTTCTGTATTTTCCTTTTTCCAAAAACGTAGCCCCTTTGGACGTCATAACGGGCGCTTCTTAACATAATCCAGCCCCTCTCAGAGCATGCCCACGCCCAGGTGAACAACCAATCCCATTTACCTTGTCTCAAAATGCAGCTCACAAGCCGTTGCTTATAGTGCATTCCATTGTACTCGGAAATCGATAATTCTGATCTAAATGTGTTCCAGTGCATCTGCTCGGGAAAACATAATCGCCCGCAGCAAACTCATGTTTGTATAGCAAGTCTCAGAATGTTACAAGCATCTAAACTCAACATCAACTACTACAGCGCCATTAGTGAATAGAATCGGCGCATATCACATTCGGACGCCGTTTTTTTCCGAGTACACTGGAATGCACCATTACTTTGCGACGAGTGAAGCTAAAACAACAACATATCTACTGCGATATATCAACTCTCCAGTTATTATTTTGTAGGATGCAGGCAGCAACATAGATCCCTGCACAGTCTCCCAACACGCAAAAATGCCAGGACAGAGTGGATTAATTTTATTTTTAATGGCAACGGCTACAGTTTTTTCTGTGTGTGATGATCACTCCTCAGACTGCTTGAGCAACGGCAGGATTAGCATCTAAATTGAAGCTTAAAGATGGAGCAATTCATAAGGTACGTGACCCATCTGCAAAATTGGAATCTGTAAGTGTCACCATGTTTTGATTTAATTTACCAAATTAGTCTGGTTAGTATATTTGACTGCTGGTTAGCTAACGAGCTAGCGGGGCTAGCCACGGGCTTGTTGGGCGTGGAAGAAGTAAGAAAACTAAAGCTGGAGTCATTAAAAGTAAAGTAAAGTAAAAGTAAAGTTATTGGTTGGAGTCAGGACTCATCTTAAAGTTATTTGTTGGGACCAGTGTCTGTTTTATAAGTCTGTCGAACGTAAGGCTCGGTAAACTTTAGCCACCATTAGTACAATCGCGTTTGGTTGTTTGCGCTGCGCTGTTTGGATGCAAATAGATTGCATCCAATAATATATTGGCTAACTAGCTCAACAAAATTGTCAATCCTAGCTTGTCTGCAAGTTGTATTCAGTAAGCTTATGGACATGAGAAAGTACGATACGAAAGTACAATATTACACAGAATTGTTATCATTGAGAAACTAAGTGGAACCGCCTCAGCTGCCTCTTCCCATTCTGGGTCAGACTCCGGCTCAAACATGTACGGTCTCAGTGTTGGTTCTGGAGCGGCCGCCATGGTTATGGTAAATTTCTGCATCAAGCTTATTTGTTTACCTTGAGCAGCATGAGCACTCTGCTCTCCGCCTCCCCAGGCGATTGCCTGGGGAGGCGGCCAATCAGAGCAGTGCTCATTACATACAACCTCCACGCCCTCAAAACAGCCTGTTCTTTACAATGGAGAAAATGAGAGACTGAAACACACACCACAGAAGCTGGTTTTAGGATTTTTTTTTATATAGACTTCACAAACGTCTTGTAAAGACCCCCAGGAACAGTTTAAATAGCCCAAAATGAGTACAATACCCCCCCTTTAAATGAAGAATTTATAAAAAAAACCCATTATTGAACAATTAAATTAATGAATAAAATGTCAAAAGGAGGCTTTGCAGACTGTTTAACTGTAGCTGTGGTCAGGGAGGAACCTCCGTCATATCAGAGGTGGACGACACTGACTGGACCGTATTGATATTTAATAAAAGCCCAATATTGTCAAACTGATGTACCGCTCTAGCTCTCGTGCATTGTAATTACACTAAACCTAAAATGATGAACATTTGCAATAAAATGCATCATGGAAATGATGAATAAGCCTCTGCTGATGCTGTTTGCAGAGGACAAATGCTATGTAAACATTGTGCACAAAAAGATATCTTACCTGACTTTCAACCCTTACATATTTACGATCCAAACCTTAGACAATCCTTTAAAATATTCTAAAATTGACAATAATTTGTTTTAATTTTGTGCTGTCAATCATTTTGTAAGAGTGCTTGTCTCTTTATTTCTCAGCTTCACATTCTGTGGTTTATATTCAGATATTTCTGCACAGAGCGGATATGTTCAGCAGTACATAACAAATGTACTGATCTAATGTTGACTGCCGATTCCCAGGGATTTGTTTTGTTTGCAATGCAACTATTAATTAGCACTGCCCATATTACTGTCTGTTTGGAGAAAGCACCTGCCAAACTTACTCTGTTTCCCACCAGTGCTAGTATTATAATAATTCCCTGATGAGGCAATATTTTAGTGTTTATTAGTCAGTGTTTACACCACATTTGTTGCCAAAGGACAAAAAGTAAAAACTACCGATAATGATTGGTTCTGGCAAAGGCAAATGCTTTTATGTAAATGCCTGTCCCTAAAATGTGACCTGGAAACAAAGGCAACTTAGTGGTGAGTGTGCAGCTAAGTGCATTAGTGGATCAATTAAACACTCGTCTTCCTTAATAAACAGCCTCCAGTTTGGTTGCTATAGCAACTGGCCTGCAAAAGCTGTGGAAAAAAAAGAGGTAGAATAAAGTGATTGCACATAGAAATCCCTCATATTCCGGGCTGTCCATTCGTCTCCATCATGCAAGCGAATGTTCCCGCTCAGGTATTATACAGGTTCCATTTATCACTTAAAATGTGTTGTTGCTAAATCCTCACTCATACAAAAAATATGAGCACATAACATGAATATTACATGATGTAATGCATGTATAAATATGCAACACATTTTAGAGACAGAAGAGAAGACGGTGGTGAGTTTCTCTATGAGACGTAGAAGCAAGAGCTCTGACTGAATTTTCTCACGTTATTAGGTACACCTTCCCCTTTATACGCCAACAGCTGGTTCCTCCAGGCAGAGTCGTGTGTAAATAAAGCATAAGTGTAAAGCATGCAGACATTAGAAAGGACAAGACACTGATTAAGCCACTGGGATAGGTTCCAGCCCCCCATGTGACCCTGAATGGGAATATATGGAGAATGAATGAAAGTGGTACAATGGTTGGTGCCTCCTATGATTTTGGCATTACAGTGTCTAGAGTTTATAGACAGTGATGCCGTAACGAGGTCACCGGAGAAAGGCAAGACTCAATCAGGTCAACAGTTCATAGGGCCCTATGGAATCCGCGATCGCGGAGTCGCAGAGGATTTCACGGAATTGAGACATTAACACGGAATTCTGAATTATCGCGGAATGGCACGGAATTTGGCTTCAAATATGTTCTTTGCTTCAAAAATTGTTACGGCCAGCCGTATTTTCATTGTGTATAAATAAACTGCTCACTTTTGCACTTATTTACGTTCTTGGTTTCTACTTTATGTTGCGCTCCCCGACTCCTAGACCGGGGACGTAACATAAATTGGGGGCTCGTCCGCTCTTTTTTCTGTGATCGCCGATGCTGGGAAGGTTTGGTTATTTTTTGTCTTTGGTTGGCAGTTTTTCTTTGTGTGGTGGTATAAGATGTCTGAAATGTCGTTTAATATGGATGTGTTTGCACAAAATCCCACCCTTGATAAATTAGATAGATGCACAAAGGCGGATCTGTTGTTGATCGCTAGTTTGTTTGACATCTCTATTCCTTTAAACGCACGTAAGGTAGAGATCAAAACTTGTGTGGCAGAGCAGCTGGTGGAGAGGGGTATAGTCGCAAAAGTAAAGCCTCAGCCGGGTAGTGCACCTGAGGGTTTAGATGGGGTAGCGGGAGCAGCGGCTGCCGCGGCCACGCAATCCATACAGCGATACAGAGAGAAGCTTCAGCAAGTACAAAACGCTGCTGACCGACAAAAGAGAATCCCTCACTGAGGAAAACACAAAGCGCCTAACCATCATGTATCACAATGGTGATGTCAGCCAGAGATGGGGAGAAGCATGAACTTTTAAAGGACATCCCTTTGAAAGAAATTACATCTTACAGTTTTTCTGATTTATTTTAAACAAATTATTATTTTTTATTATTTAACTATTGAATTATTATTTCGTTATTGCACTGCACTGGCAGTTGAACTGCACTGAACTGCATTGAACTGAACTGAATTGAACAAATAAAAAAATCAATCAATACAAATTAAAAAAAAACTGCATTGAACTGCACTGGCACTGTTTGCAGATGTACTGTTATTAAAGTTAGTTAAAAACATAATTTTGTATTTTTTTTTTTGTTAAATCCGAAGGAAAAAACATTAAATCCGAGAAATCCGAAAACAGGAAAATTCAAATCCGAGAAATCCAAAAACAGGAAAATTCAAATCCGAAAACAGGAAAAGATAAAACGGATTTCATAGGGCCCTAAGTTCAGTACAACAGTGATGTGCAGAAGGTCATCTCAGGATGCAAAACTGGTCCAGCCTTGAGGTGGATGGGCTACAGCAGCAGAAGAGCTTCCACTCTTGTCAGCTAACAACAAGCTGATGAAGGTACAGGGGACAACAAAACTGGATGATTGAAGAGCTGGGCAAACGTTGCCTGGTCCGACGAATCCTGATATCTGTTGTGACACCCTGATGGATGTGACATGGGCCAAGAACATCGTGGAACGTTTCCAGTACCTCGTCGAATCCAGACTGAAGAATTCAGGCTGTTCTGAGGGGGAAAAAGGGTATCTTGGTGTACCTAATAAATTGGCCACTGAGTGTACATCCATTACAATGCATCATTGACATAGACAAGGTAATCAGTGTACCATGTATTTGCACTCCCAAAGCTTGCTGCTGTTCCTTTTAATCTATGTAAAGCACTTGTTATTCTAAAAAAAGAGTTGTCATTATTTCCATTATTAATATTGCTATTAATATTATTATTCATTATTGTTGACGGCTGGTATTTCAGGAATGAACACAAAGAATCTTGAAGTAGACCAATGTAAAGGGAAATACTAAATAATGTGTGTATTTTAAGTTCTGGAGGGATTCTGAACTGCTTGACTCGTCTAGAATAGGCTGAGTATATTTTTCTTGCTTATCAAGTTGCTATTAGCTGTATTTAGACTGCTTCAGTACTAGTGCTTTAATCAATAGTCTATTGTTAGCTGCTAGTTGGTCAGTTTCTGTTTGTGTCATAGCCCCTATTGAAGGTAGTTTCACCCAAGCTAGGCCATTTGCCTTGTTAATTGTCTGGGCGGGGCCTGCACTCCTGGCAGACAATTAGCAATCAGCGGGAGCAGTCTTAAACCACTGCTGCTTTGAAAGCGTCAGGCAAACGAAGGCTAGGGCGAACAAAGGCAACAGGCGACTTTTTCAAGCCCGACTTCTTCAAGAACGGCCTTCAAAGATTGGGTGCTTCTTCTCTTATTATTATATATTATTATTTAAACCATGTCATTGTACTGTGATCTACCATGTGTTTGCTTCCTATTCCTGTCTACTCCTCTTTCCGGTGGTCGCACAGATGCTGGGTCACACCCAGGCGCCGCGACCCCACTAATCTCATCTATCCTTCTCTCTCAACTCACGTTGAGCAAGTGGTGGCAAGGGGTCTTTGGAACTGCCAGTCGGCTGTGCCGAAAGCTGAGTTCATCTCAGGCTACACATCCTTGCTCTCCCTTAACTTTCTTGCTCTAACTGAGACTTGGATCACCCCAGAAAACACTGCCACACCCGCGGCTCTGTCAGATATGTACTCTTTCTCTCACACTCCCGGAGCTGCGAGGCGAGGCGGTGGTACTGGCCTGCTAATTTCCCGCAAATGGAAATACTCTCTTTTTTCTACTTCACATTTCTCTCCTTCCTCCTTTGAATTTCATGCTGTCACTGTTTCACATCCAGTCAAGCTCACCATTGCGGTTGTTTATCGCCCACCAGGCCCTTCTGGTGAGTTCCTGGAGGAGCTTGACACACTAATCTCCCACTTCCCTGACGATGGCTCTGGACTCATCCTTCTCGGTGACTTCAACATCCAGACTGAGAAGCTTGACCCCCATCTCCCCATCTCCTCCTACCCACAAAGCTTGCAACCCACTTGACCTAATCTTCACCAGACACTGTTCTACTGCCAACCTCTGTCACTCCTCTCCATCTCTCTGACCACTACTTCATGTCCTACTCTCTCTCTCTCTCTCTCCTCTCCCCCCTCACATTCTCCCCCCACCCACATGGTTTCCTCCCGTCGCAATCTCCGCTCCCTCTCCCCCACTGATCTTTCCTCTTCTGTTCTTTCTGCTTTCCCTGCCCCTGAATCTTTTTCTCTTCTATCCCTTGATACTGCCACTGATCTTCTTCTCTCTACTCTATCCTCTTCTTTGGACAATCTCTGTCCCCTCACCTCCAGGCCTGCACGGCCAACTCCACCTGCCCCTTGGTTGTCGGACTCAGTGCGTAATGAGAGACGGAGCTTGAGAGTGGCTGAGCGCAAATGGAGAAATGGCAAACTCCCGGAGGACCTTCTTACCTTCCAATCTCTCCTTTCCACTTTTTCCTCCTCTCTATCTGCTGCTAAAGCTGCTTTCTTCTGCACTAAAATTCAAACTTCTGCTTCCAACCCTAAAAAACTCTTTGAAACTTTCTCTTCCTGCCTCCAAACCCCACCGCCTCCTCCCTTGACGATTTCGCCAACTTCTTTGACAAGAAGGTTAACGATATCCGATCCTCCTTCCCTCACCCCCTGGCTGGTGCTCTGCGCACCAACCACACCTGTCTGCCTTCCACCCCTCCCTCTCTACCACCCTCTCCACCTTTTCCCTCCCCACCTCCCTCCCTACCCCACTTTTCTCCCCTCTCCCCAAACAAGGTCCTTCACCTTGTTACATCTGGCTGTCCTACCACATGCTCCCTTGACCCAGTCCCCTCGCTCTCCTTCAGTCTACTGCACCTGAACTCCTTCCCTTCCTGACCCACCTCATGAACACATCTCTGGTGTCTGGATGCTTTCCCTCTGCTTTCAAGACTGCCAGAGTCACCCCCCTTCTGAAGAAACCAACACTTGACCCCTCTGAGGTCAAGAACTACAGACCGGTTTCCCTTCTACCCTTCCTATCCAAAACTCTTGAACATGCTGTCTTCAATCAACTGTCCTTGTACCTCCACCAGAACAACCTCTTGGATCCCCACCAGTCCGGGTTCAAGGTGGGTCACTCGACTGAGACTGCCCTCCTGGCAGTGACAGAGTCGATCCATGCCGCTAGAGCGAACTCTCTCCTCTGTCCTGATACTCCTTGACCTGTCTGCAGCGTTTGACAGGGTGCACCACCAAATCCTCCTCTCCACCCTTGAGGGGATGGGTGTCTCAGGCTCTGCACTTTCCATGTTTGCAGCCTACCTGACGGATCGCTCCTACTAGGTGACGCTGAGAGGGTCTGTGTCAGAACCACGCAGGCTCACTACGGGGGTTCCGCAAGGCTCGGTTCTCTTCTTTTTCCCCTCTACACAACATATCTTGGTTCTGTTATCCACTCCCATGACTGTTCCTACCACTGCTATGCAGATGACACCCAGCTGATCCTGTCATTTCCCCCCTCTGACACACAAGTGGAGGCACGCATTGCTGCATGCCTGGCAGACATCTCTGCGTGGATGTCGATGCATCACCTGAAGCTCAACCTGGACAAGACTGAGCTGGTGTTCCTCCCGGGGAAGGGCTGTCCGCACCGAGACCTGGCCATCACCATTGATAATGCTGTGGTGCCGTCAACTCGGACTGCGAGGAATCTGGGTGTGACCTTGGACGACCAACTGTCATTCTCGGCAAACATCGCATCAGTGACACGCTCCTGCAGATTCCTCCTCTACAACATCAGGAGGATTCGCCCCTTCCTCACTGACAAGGCAGCGCAGGTGCTCATCCAGGCTCTTGTCATCTCCCGCCTGGACTACTGCAACTCCCTCCTTGCTGGTGCCCCGGCGTCTGCCATCAGACCTCTGGAGCTTGTTCAGAAAGCTGCAGCTCGTCTGGTGTTCAACCGCCCCAAGTTCTCCCATACAACTACCGTTCTCTACACTGGCTCCCTGTAGCAGCTCGCATCCAGTTCAAGACCCTGGTGCTAGCCTATAGGGCAGTGAAAGGAACAGCTCCTTCTTACCTCCAGGCTATGGTCAAGCCTTACACCCCTGCCCGACCACTTCGCTCTGCTGCCTCGAGGCGACTGGTTGCCCCGACGCTCAGAGGCCCCTGCGGCCGATCTGCACAGTCACTGCTTTTCTCTGTCCTGGCCCCACAGTGGTGGAATGAACTCCCCACTGATGTCAGGACAGCAGAGTCGCTGCCCATCTTTCGCCACAGGCTGAAAACCCACCTCTTCAAGAAACACTACCCTGACCCTTCCTCTTAGCACTTGCCTATTTGTCTTCACTTACTTGTCTTAGCTCTTGTTTACTTATTTGTCTCATTTGTTTGATTAAAAAGTAGGTAGCTAACTTATTGCACTTTTACCTTAGCACTGGTTATGCTCTTAGATGCTTGTTTAGGAAGGAAATGCACTTATTGTAAGTCGCTTTGGATAAAAGCGTCTGCTAAATGACTAATGTAAAAATACCACTGAATTTCTGATTTAAAATGTTATCTCCAATAGTCAGAAACATCAGAAACCAGAGATTCTCCTGCCCCTCAAGCTGTGAACAATGATTTGGAAAATATGGGGAAATTGAGGTCTGTGAGAAATGGCTTGTATTTTTATTTTGTCTCTCAGCCTCATCGCTGTGGTGTTTCTGCACTGCACCTCCCAGAGATCACCTGTCAATCAAACGGTGTGTCCAGTACTGTGACATCTTGCTCCCTGGATTTTCTGTTTGGGTTTCTGTAGGTGGCGCTCTTTTCTTTGTCTGTTCAGCCATGGTGGCTATAGCTGCGCATGCTAACTACCCAGAGCTTCTTCTATTTACTCCAAGCAAACCGGAAAAGTAAAACGCATCACTTTTTTTTTTTTTTTTTTTTTTCCCCCCAGGAAAGAGCTACCATACACGGTTGTTCAGAACAGGAAATGGAAAAGCTTTCATGAACCGACTGGAGGTCGGATCAATATTGTGTTAT
The DNA here is from genome assembly GCA_034670405.1 of Hoplostethus atlanticus. Classification (NCBI taxonomy): domain Eukaryota; kingdom Metazoa; phylum Chordata; class Actinopteri; order Trachichthyiformes; family Trachichthyidae; genus Hoplostethus; species Hoplostethus atlanticus. The sequence goes on from JAXDDX010000048.1 coordinate 814,496, forward strand.
ATCAATTGGAGTAGCAAACCGGATCTTTATTTAGATTAACATGCTGCCAATTATTACTTTTCAAAACAAAAGCATGAAGGTTGAAGATATATTGTCTTAGTTCAGCAAAACTGTGAGAAGCTTGCTACATGCAGGCAGCTGTATGTACTGTGTGTTTTACATCTGTTGTTGGTGTCTTATATGTCACTTGCAGCAATGATATACGCTGTAGCTTGCACACTCCATTGCTACGCTGCATTGCCAGAGACAGAATAATGAGCAGAATCTTAAGCCAATCTTCATGTCTGTGCACGGCAGCGAGACAATGGAAGTCATTTGGCAGCAAAAAGGCATTTGTATTGAATTTGGAGAAATGTAAGGCAATTAGGTCAGAGGAAAATGCAATTGATGGTCACATGAGCCAGCGATGCACATGCTTTAACCGCATTTGCAACTCTTTAGCTGTGAATAACTCCTGTCAAGGTTGAATGCTGAGGGATTAATCATCGTAAATTTCGGCGGACTAACGAGAAAGATCGGGCAATGTTTCCAGGAGGTAGATTCAAACACCAGGGCAGTGAAAAAACAAAATACAAAAAGTATTATTGCTCATCTGCCATTTTTATTGGCATTGGTATTCATTAGGACTAGAGACAAGCAGGAGACCTGTTATTTTTTTGGGGTCTGATATTTGCTTTTGTTCCCAAATTCTACTCACTTCTATTCAACCGTTTCGATTTGAGAGGAACCTCAGGATGTTTCAATCCAATGTTTCAGTTAATCAGGATCTGAAAGTGAGCCTACGTCGACAACAGGCTTAGTTGGGAGTAAGAATTATAGCCGGGCTTTGTCTCAAAGGTCTTGAAGGTGGTTTTAAAAGCGAAATGGCTCGTCACCCACACCTTTAAAAAAAGAATTAACAACTTATGGTTTCAACGTGCCACGGATAATAGATAAGCCCCGTGTAACACTTTAGCGAGGAGCTCCTCGCTTTTCAAGATGCAATAAATCTACTTTTGAAGAAGGCAGTCCTTTCTACATATTGATCCAGCGTTAAGGAATCATTATAGGCTCCAGATTTGAACAGTTTAGTGATTAGTAGCGCTCTAAGTGAACCGTTTTCTCAGGGTGAAAAAATATATTTATTCCTAAAAACTCCCTTACATATATCTCAGCACATTGTCTTTTGTTTTGGGCGAAGGAGAAGGGAGTTTGCGCTCAGGATCAGAGGACAGACGACTTCCACGGCAATATTACTGGGTGCTTTTTTTAACAAACGACAAGTGAATCTTATGCTTGTATCGAAATATTTTCAGGGCGTGCGATGTAGTTTTCCTACTCGATACGCGCAAAAGGACCAAGCTATGCTAATTGCAATGATAAGTTCCCTGCAATTTTGGTTCTGAGGATGAGCTAATTTTCCTCAAACACAGCAGCCCTTGAGATAATTCTGCGCATGGAGTGTCTCATCTCAGCTGAAGTACAGGGGGGTCATTAAGTGTTGTAGTGGCAAGCTAACTATGGGGTTGTGCCTTTTGCAAAGCCTAACCCCCCCCCCCACCACCACCACCACCACCCATCCATCCTACATACACAGACACAAAACCATTCAGCTGCTACTCCCACTGTGGTGATATTGTAAGGGAGAACTGGTACGATTGCAGCAGCCAGGAAAGTCAAGATCAACACACTATTTCTTTCCACTGGGCCCCCTGCAGAAAATCAGCTCGGTGCGATTTGTTTGGGCCAAGTTATAGCCCCAAAAAAGTGATTTTCAGATCGTTAAGTAAAAAAAAATGTATTTATTGACGGTTACAAATGTGTGTCATCTGTCACCTAAACATCACCGATTGTACCAAGCCCAAGCTTTGCTTTGGAGGTAGTCAATGTCAAGTTGAGGGAGAGACAGGGATGAAAGTGAAATGAAAGTACACGGCCAAAAGTCAGTGGACACCTGACCATCACACCTATATGAGCTTGCTGGACATCCCATTCTAAAACCATGGGCATTGGGAGTTGGACCCCCCTTTTTGGAGTGTGTCTGTGGGAATTTGTGCCCATTCAGCCAAAAGAGCATTTGTCAGGTCAGGCAGTGATGTTGGACGAGAAGGCCTGGCTTGCAATCGGCGTTCTAATTCCTCCCAAAGGTGTTCAATGGGGTTGAGGTAGGGTTCTGTGCTGGCCAATCGAGTTCCTGCACACCAAACTTGTCTAACCATGTCTTTATGGACCTTGCTTTGTGCACAGGGGCACAGTCATACTGGAACAGCAAAGGGTCTTCCCCAAACTGTTGCCACAAAGTTGGAAGCGCCCAATTGGCTAAAATGTCTTCGTATCCTGTAGCATTAAGATTACCCTTCACTGGAATGGTTAAAAAGGGGAAGGGGCCAAGCCCAAACCCTGAAAAACAGGGTGGCTGAAACACCTGAACTCAATAATTAGTAGGGGTGTCCACTGACTTTTGGCCATATAGTGTAGCTTGGAAAATATTCCTGAAAATACTGCGGGGATGTCTTGAGTTCATCAATTTGCCACGGTGACCTGAAATCGTAGAAAAATAGAAAAAACGTTTTAGCACCATCCACTGTTCAAGGCTGCGTTGTTAAGGCGGGTGTTCAAATCATGTTCAATGTCAAACATTCCTCCATCAGTTATTTATTACCTCTGTGCCTTTAAACCTGTATTTATCATCGGGTTAATTGAAACTGTACCTTCACTGGTCAATTAGGCAACCTTTTCTGTTACCTTGCAGGAAGTGCACGAGAATCAAATCATTACAATCGAAACTTGACAATAACCGGATATTTTAAAACGTTTTATCCAGTTACGTTTGGATAAGCTGCTTAAAAGAGAATAAATAGTGATTATACCATTAGAAGATGTATGATGTATGACGTTCAAAGTTATAAATCATGTTGAAAATAATGTTATTATTTGCTTAGATGATGAACTGAAGAATGAATGAGTAAATGCCAGAAGGTATTGAGGTGTTTTCTAGTCCATTATGACCGCTACTTTCGCCCCGAATGTGAGGGGCAAAAGTAGCATTACGCAGGCTCCGTTTTCGGTCTGATACGTTCGATTTATTTATCCATGAGACAAAATAATTGTTGGTACTGGTAGAGGACTGGTGTAGGTTGTTCACAATAAAGTATGGCAACTCTAGCTAAATTTATCTTTTTGTAGTAAGGAATAAAACAAAAAAGTCCTACAATCGTACCCTACTATTGCACATTTTCACTTTTTGCACATTTCACATTACACTTATTTGTCTTTTGCACTGAGCTTTATACATTTTTTATTATTTTTCTTTTATTATTCCTATTGTAATTTTTATTCTTAGTTGTGTTATTCTATGTCTTGGCTGCTGTAACAAAGAAATTTCTCCCCGGGGATTAGTAAAGTACCTACCTAGTGCAGATGTGTATAATTCATTGCAATTTTCTATATTGGAGATTTTAAAAACACAAGTAAGAAATGCATATATTATATAAGTGACAAAACATTGACTTTGCCACTTTGCCAAGATTTTTCAAGATACTACCTTTGCCAAACCATTCCGTTTGGTTACCGCTAATAAGCCCTTGTTGCAAACAACAAAGGCATGTTGGCACCACGAGTGCCATCAATTCATAAAGAGAATTTATTTTTCCTCGGGCGAGGGAGAATTTATTGCACCTCAAGCCTTGGAGAGCAGAGCGCTCCGACTCTGCTAGAGGCCCAAATGGATTTTCAACTACGGACCCTAAACCTTTCAAACCGCAACGCTGCTGAATAGCAGTTAGAGGTTGCCATGCCAACGCCTTCTAGAGGGACATTTCAGCTGCATCAGAGAGAGAAAGCATGGCCAGATGTCTTCAACAATTTGCTCTGAAAAGATTTGCCGTCCGCCATGCTCATTAGAGACCAGCAATCAGTGGAGCAGGGAGATATGTGGCTTTCCTCTCCGGGATGGCACATCTCTATATCTCGCTCCTGCCTTTAGAAAAAAAAAAAAAAGGTGGAGAGGAGAGATGGCCGCGAAAAGATGGCAGCCCTCTCAGATGCCCATTCCATTGGCTGTTTTGATGTGTATTTTCTAAAATATTTATGTCTTATTTCTGCATCTGTGACATGCCCAGTGTAGTCCGCAGCTGACACACTCTGGCAGTGCAGAGAGGCATCTGGCCAACAGAGAAGAGAGCGAGCAACTTTTTGAATTATTAATGGTATAAATCAACACCTGTGGTGTGGCTGACAGTTTGAAGAGGCAGAGTGGGCTGTGGCTGTCAGCCTTGGGAAAGCCTCTCAGACTAGCCAGGACAACAGCCACGCTAATAACCCTCACTGCTCAGCACGGAGCCTATTAACATATGGACTGCACCAAAAACACCTCCCTCTTGGAATTTGCAATCGCATGATCACCAAAATGTTTTTCCATAATCCAAATCTTCCAGTGGCTTGCAAATTTGACCGATTGTTGCATTTTTCTGCAAAGATCTCAGCCAATATCCAATTTCACAAATGACAGTGACTTTGAATTTGCTTTAACTGTAACTAGTATAGCACTGTAACTAGTATAGGAAGGGAATTCACAGTATTCTTGATCTCTTCATTGTATTCTTGATCAATGGGATCAACCTGTATCAATAAAGGTTAGAAAGAAAAAGAAAAAGAAGAATGCAAGGTACACTTTAAAGCACCTTCCAGTTGTTTTTGCTTTGATGTTTTAATATACGTATCCCAGTCACGCTCTTTTCTTCTTTTTTTTTTGTCTATGGAGTAATCCTTTCCGGGTGTCCTGTCAGTAAACAGCACAGTTAATTGAAGGCTTAACAAACAACGAACGCCCAACGGAAGGTAGGCGATACACGTGTTGTGACAGCGCCTCGGAGTCAAAGTCAAACATCCGCCTGCGGCATCTTGCATTGTTTTTTACTGTACGCTGTGCAATCTTCAGTAGGTGGGTAGGTGTGAATCAAACGCATAAACATCCACGTGTTGATATATGTGGCACCGGAGGGCCATCCTCCTCTGGGATTTTAGTTAACTGGAATCAGATGCTCTTGTTTGATGATTCAGACCTTGAAATAACCCCCCCCCCCCCGGTTCTAACCAGACATGGACTGGCCTGGTGGAGGCTTATCAGTGTAAATGGTGGACAGCCCAACCAATAAAATGTGTGTGGGTGTGGGATGTGTAGCGTAGCTTGGAGGGGGGTGGGGGGGGCACCCACTTCAAGTTTAATGGAATGAGGCACTGCCTGGGGCTTTGATAGGGGGTTTTGCATATGGAGAACATGGCAACCAGCGAAACGGCGAAATGAAACGTACTAGTCAATAAAATATCGCTTTGCATGTAAGTTTGCAAGTTGCATCCCGGCAACAAAATTCTCCCAGTCATGTTTTTTTTTTTGCTGAATGAGGCATCGGCCTCAAGTTGAGCTCTGACATGGGAAGCTGGCTTCAATTACCTCCCAGTGACCCCCCCCCACCCCCACCCCCCGCAGTACTGTACTACATTAACCGAGGGGGGAGAGGTGCTCTGGCAAATATCACACTTCCTGAACAGAGTTTCTGATCAATTTCAGCCACTGATATCATCCTCCATAACGGCAAATATTGATATCAAGTGGATGATAATTTGTGTGGGGTTTTTTTCAGCGGCGATTTTTCAGAGTTCACCAGTCTTGATTGGAGAGTTGTCCGTCCATGTGGCTCTGGGGATGGCTGTTCAAAAAGGGTTAAATGAACTCTGATGATTTATAAGCATTAACATCGTCACTGCAAATAAGCGAGCATTGCAGCATTTTACTTTGAAATAGCCGATGTTCGAATTTTGTGGTTTTGTTGCTTTCAGGGTTCCTGGCCTTCGCCGTGGGGGTCCCGAAACCCCTCGAGACTCCTTGTATATCACACTACGCGTTAAAGCACTTGTAGATCATCGTCACCATGCGCATGAGACAAAACTAAGGGACATGTAAAGAGCTATTTTCAAACAGATCAATGAAAAGAGTGTTTAGCCCGAATCAGTCATTCAATGATATTGATGTTACAAGTTCACCTTCCATCACCGAGCAGCAAAGGCCGCAAATAAATTTGGAGTATTTATGAGGTAAAAAAAAAATAGCCTGAAATAATGTTAAGAGAAGGAGCAAGGCCAGAAACAGAATACATTACTGTTGGTGAGAAAAAACAAAATGTTGCTAAGATGCATTTCTTTGCACATCTAAGACACATTTTTCAAAGCGGGCACTATTTCTAAAGGCTGCTAATGGACTGCTGAATACACAGCGTCGGACCGCTATTGTGCTGAGATGATTTGTGCTTCATCAGCGTGAAAGATTTGCTCAAGTTCATCCCAAATCGTCAAAACGCATTAGTGGACCAACCATAAAACAAAGCTGTCGGAGTAATTAAAATAAACCTTGAATTGGAAACTTTTTTCATTGGGCCAGAAGAGCTTTCACTCGTTGCTACCGAGAGATAGACCCTCCGCCAATGGCAGTAAGGTGCGGCGATACGTTAACGCCCACTTCCTTCTGCAAACCCGCCCTCCAAACTGTTGACCTTTCTCTTCAAAAAAATAAATTCCCAATCACCCCTTTGTCTTTAACTTGGCCCGAGATAAGGGGCTAAATAAATTGACGGCCCCCTTTGCTCCGTGTGTTTGTCAGCACATCATTAGGGCCCGGTGGATGGCTAATTAGTTGTTTTTACACTAAGCTGATTAGAAGTTGAATTTGCATTGTGTTTCACCATGGGATCCATGCAAAGACATGGAGCTCTCAATCAGATCTTTGCGACCTCATTTCCTCCTTGCATTTTTTTGGCTCCCAAAAAAAAGCAAAACAAAGGAAAGTTATGAGCCGGTGAGAGATAGCTGGCATCAGACCGAATGTGTTTCAAAAGCTTTTTTATTTTTTTAATTTATTAACGTTTTACTCATTTTTAAAAAGCTTTGACGTTGATGATTTCACTCTGTGTTGTTTCAGTGTAATAATATGAAAAAAAGACAAAACAAATCTGTGTTGTGTTGTTTGATTCTCTCTGCAGAGAAACATGTCTCATTAAATACTATTGAATTAAAAAACGATCAGTGCACCTAGTGCAACTTAAGAATTTGCTATTTTGGTGTATTTTTCTTCCTAATAATGTGTTATTCACAAAACTACCTCGGTTCCTTTCTTTTTTTTCTAAATGTCACTAGTGTGCCGCCGGCTCTGTTTCCCAGCATGAAACGGAAACCTTCACCCAAATCATACTTCCTATCTTTGTCTTTGAAATTGCAAAGTGACAAATCACCCTCGGAGCGGTGGAAGTGCATCATCAACAAGCCTTCACGCCACTCACGCACCTCCGCATTTTAGCATCTGTACTCTACGTACAAGGTTGCCCATCCCCTCGGCTATAGCGGGAGGCTTTGCTTTTATTGATTTGTTCTCATGCTAAGCTAATCAGGCCTCCCATTTATGGGCCAGGGAGGCAAACAGACACTTAGAGCGCCCCAGAGACAGCAGTTTAGAGCCAAGTTGTCCACGGTTAAAGCAAGAGATAAGATTTTATTACACCTCCCCAAACTTTAAATAAAACCAGAGTGCCATAAAAGCTGGAATGCAGCGACGCAAATTTATTCACCCTGTGTCAGTCAGGTGCTGTCTTAATCTCCCTCTAAATATGACACACTGCCGCGTGACAGGTGAGCTTTATTCTTTTTTTTCCTCCCGGCGTGTCTCCGTGAGAAATAGCCGCAGAGAGAGGCCAATGTCACTGCCTAGCTTTAGGTGAATGCAAATGCATGACTTTCTAGCTTTAATGTTCAATAAGTAAAGCAAAGTGATAAAGTAATAAAGCAAAATAATTACTCTGTTTGATAGTTCAGATATTCAGATTCCCTACCTGGGATAAAACAGCTTAAAATCATGAGTCACACTGGGGGAAAAAAATGTATACAACAAATAATTTCACTTCTTGCAATGTTAAGTAGTATTAGTGAAAGAATTTGACTTCAGATGTGTATAAAAACAGTGATAATAATAATAATTTACAAATATGGTTGTATCTCTAATCTCCTGACATTGTAGTCACATGTTTCCCCCATTAAAATGGGCATATTCTGGGAATCTGGTTAAAGTGTTGTCTTTATATCATTAAGCTGACATAGTAACCATGACCTAGACTGAAATGAGACCAGCAAATCCACACAATTGGTTCAACCATGATGGGTTTTTGAAGTCGAATATCTATATCAATATTTTTGACAGATAATATCTTGTGCCAGTATCAATTTGACCATTTGTATGCCAAAAATGACAGGTACTCAGTGTTTCTCCCAGAGTTTTATTCCTTTCAGGTTGGAAAGAGCCTCTGAAACAGCATTTAGACCATCATGGGACACTAAAACTCTCAAGTGAAACCCAGAATAATGAAATTCTTTCAGGATTTGCGGCTCTTTAACTCATGTCAGGTTTTCCACACAACACTGATGTCTGATATTTAATAAAATGCCAGTATCTGCCCCATGGTCTAGCCCTGATTCACACCCAGAGCTACTCTTAGATTTAAAAAAGATTAAAAAAGTTAAAAAGTTGGAACATCGTGGAAATCATTTCATCACTGATAAGTGTGGGCCGGCTCTAAAGGGGAGGAGACCTAGCATTGTGAGTTTGGATAGCATGATGGATGCCTTTGTTTTTTTGCCGGTAGCTGCACCCTGCCAACCCAATTGTTTCATTGCTATCAAGTAAACAGTGGTATGGACAGAGGGGCAACTGGACCAACACAATTAAGTGTATAGATTGACTGAACCCCCCCCCCCCCCCGTGTTTACTCCGCCAGTCTCATCCCTGGTTAAACATTAGCTCACTGATAGTGTAGTGATGTTGGCCCATTCCAGGTGAGCTGCGCAGAGATGCCGCTTCAAGTCGCTGACAGATGAACTCACTATTAAAGTAGTAATTATGCAACATTTTATAATCATGTTATAAGTAATGCTGCGTACTGTTTACAGTGAATGGAGCTAGCTAGATGCGATGCCAGATAGCTGCATTTCAGAAAACTCGAGGTTGAGAAATCTCGCCTTTCCTACCGGAATTCTGATTTGAAGTGCCGATCAATTGCACTTTTCCCAGTAAGAAAGGAAATTTGTGACTTCTGACTGCAACGTCTCTGGAACACAGCATACACACCTTCCTGTTTCTCTGGAAAAATCTGCTAACGTTTGTGTGTTTGAAATAAATAGAAGAAGTAGCTAGTTAGCATGAGCAGCGATAGCCACCATGACTGAACAGACAAAGAAAACAGCACCACCTACAGAAACTCAAACTTCAATAACAGAAAATCCAAGGAGAGAGACGTCACAGTACTGGACACACTGTTTGATTGACAGGTGATCTCTGGGAAGTGCAGTGTTTATTCTATGGGTCTTTTTGGTTTTTGGTTAAATTTTTTGCTTGTGGATAAATTAAAAAGTTCAAACTTTTTTTTCCAATACTGAATAGCACGAATGTTTAACAAGAAACGGGTAGCCCAAAGAGTTGTGCTAGTGTATTTTCATGTGACATTCTTTCATTTTGACTGACGCAGACGTAGCGTTTTGCCAACTCATCTGGAAATGAAGCACCTCATCTTAAATACTGACAAATACTGACATACCGCTGATGATGACATGAAGCTGCGAAGACATACTGCCAAAGGTAATGTGATAGTTGAAGACCCACAGCACTGGGATTAGCCTCATTCCTCAGCTTTCCTGGCAGCAGTCTCCCACTGTGTGGAACTGGTTTCTTTATGTAGGACTGCTTCCAGCTTCAGCCAGGCTGGACTCCCCTGCAAGAATCCCCCCACCCCCCCCCCGTCCCCAAGTCCTAACAAGCTGGGTGACAGACACTTCCAGGTAATTACCTTTATCAGGTAGTGTTTAGACTGAGATAAACCATCGACTCACACACACACACACACTCACACATCTACAGATATACATACAACAAGAATGTGATCTACTTCCTAGTTCTGGTTCTTGGTGATTAGCTATGGGATATTTTGGTAGAGGGGTTAAAACTGGTTAGACATAGAGGGATTACCGTGATCTGATTACAATAAAACGTTAACTGTCATGTTGTGGTTTCTCTATTCAGAAACAGCGGTCGGATTATAGATACCTGTAAAGCATAAGGCCGTTTCTTATTGGACGACTCAAAATCTGATTTAAAATAAGCATGTAAAGCACATACACAGTAATTGTGATTTTTATATAGACTAATATACTTTTGCATATTGTGAAACAAGGGTTCATAAATGATTGTTGGATTGGAAGGTTGCCAGTTGAATAGACTGTGGTTGTACTGGTGACCCTGAGAAAGAATAGGTAGACAAAATGAATGAGTAAATGATTAAAAAAATAAATGAGGTGATGTCATAATCCATAATGGATTGCATTACAGATTTTCGTTTTATTGAGATACGGAGTAACATGCAGCAGGTTGTATTGGCACTGTCTGTCAACTTGGTTGCTTTGTTGCCTCCTCACTCTGACCCTGCAGTTCAACCTTCATCCAGTACTTTTTTTCTTTTCTTTTTACTGTCCTTTATTCACCACAGCGAGTCAGTAGCGGATCAAAGTGTCTGTTTTTGTGTGTGTGTATGTGTGCGTGTGTGCGTGTGTGCGTGTGTGGAGAACAATGAACTGTCTAGGCCAACACACGCTCCCAACACAAAGCCCCCAGACCTGCTCCCGGTTGTCTGGTTCGACCGACGAGGGGTTGTTGAAGACCAAAATGGATGTATATTTTTGGATTGATGCTACCGATAGCGATATTATGTGCTGTAATTCAGCATATTTAAATTGCACCCAAAAACTGGCAAGTATTCAGTGTTTTCTCCCAGAATTGTATTCTCGTCAGGGTGGAAAAACCTTGGAAACAGCATCAAAGAAGGTCTGAACCTGTTGAGTCAAATCCTCCCACAACACACCGAACATGTGTACATGTGTGCCCGTACTGCATATTTGTGTGCATACTCACATTTTTCATTTTTGTGTTGCAGTCTACATTCTCCGACATCATTAAAAATGAATATCAGAATAAATAATCACATCGTCTACAAGGAAATGAAAAACTGGAGTTGATGGATGCCATGTTGAGCAGGTGTAATAATGATGATGATGATGATGATGATGATGATGATGATGATGATGATGATGATGATGATAATAATAATAATAATAATAATAAACTTTATTTCTTAAACAGACCTAAAAACAGATTTTACAAGTGCTTTACACAAAGCATAAAAACAAAAATTGTAAAATATACAAGGTGGAGATTAAAATAGGAAACACGATCAAGAGAAAACAGGTTAAAAAAGAATAAATAACTGTAATAATGTAAAATTAAATTAAATAATAAAAAAAAACCTGAACGAAACAGTAAGATTAAAAATGGACAAGGGGGTCAAAGGTCACCCCATCCGTCTTGTGGACATCGTCTTGTTGACTGTATTTGTATTTCAAGGCATAAATGACAGCAACGCGACAATGAACTGTGCTTACAATTAAGTTTGTACTGGTTTTTGATACCAATACCGATATAATTTTGGATTGAAGCTGCCGATAGCCGATATTTTGTACCCATATTCAGTCATCTTTACATTTGACCATTGTCATGCCCCAAAAAAATTGTTTAGCGTTTCCCCCAGATTTGTATTCTTGTCAGTGTGGAAAAGCCTCTGAAAAAGCAATTAGACCAAGAGAGTCAAAAACTATTGAAACCCAGGATGATGATGATAATAATAATAATAATAATAATAATAATAATAATAATAATAACAACATATTCATTCATACTAGTCTATAATCCGATCCAAATGTCTTATTAGAATCAGTACATAGATGACCAGTGTAGTATTGTTCAATTCTACAATAAACATGTAATCAATCAAACTGCATCATATCCATTTTAGCAGACTGGATATTAATTAAAAGGGCAATATCGGCCCCAGATATCAGTCTAACTCTACTAACATCCCACCCTGCTATTGGTTTCCGAGATGCAGCTAAACATGAATCTGCTGTCGGACCTTTAGCATCGTCTCCTGAAGCCACCCCAACACTAAAACCTATAAAACGTATGCTCTGTAACATTATAGTGCCCCTCACTGCTGCTTTCCGGTACTACAGCCCAGGTACTTTGAAGTGACTTCCTTGTGCTGCTTTCAGCAAGGGATGGAGGACACACGTGAGAACTTCATATTAGTGGGATTACAGCAGGCAGACATAATCCCAGCCTGCTCCTGTCGAATTGTGTGAAAACAGTCGGTATGAATAGAAAAATCAATTTCCCACTGGGAATAGAGTATTACAAAAGTAGAGTTTGAATGATTTTTCCTCCCCCTGGTGTGTTGTAAGAGTTTAGTTGACATCCACAAACATACAGCATGCTTTCTGGATATTATTCCTTGGATAACAAGCATACTCAAAATGGAAAAAGATGCTACTATTTTCAACCTGGGTTTAAAAACAGCAGAGAAAGAGTTTAACCAAATGGTACAAATAAAAAGCGGCAGCTTAATGTACACTATGCAAAAATAAAGATTGATTGTATTCTAATGTGGTTCAAAAGAAAAAAAAAATTCTCTTCAACATAAAATGCCTCTGCACTTTAATATATTTTTTTTCTTCATCTCTAAAACCTTACTATGACAACTCACGGAGGAATCACCCCCCAACAACCTGGCATCCCTGGCCCCCAGCATTTCCCCCCTTGCAAGGGGCCTTTTTGGGGGGTTTTTCTTCCTTTTTTTCTGGGCAACTCCGTTATTGGCTTGCAAATAGCCGGGCGCTCACACAGAGGGTAATACGCAGCAAAATAAAGACGAGAGAAACTCAAGCTGTAGGGTATGTGAAACTATTGTCAGGCACAGACAATGGAAAACCAACATTGGCTGGAAGGGGAAATTTGAGTCCCCAATCTGTTAGACTTTATGTGCTGATAAGAGATGGGGCTCTGCTGCCGCTTTAGCCAGCAGAGAATACAGTAAACACAAACTGTGAGCCAGAGTAGGTCATTGAGAGTCTTCCCTGCCTCGGGCTTAACATGACACTTAAGTACTACTACAAGGGGAAGAAGAAAAGGCAAGGCTGCACACATTACAAACTGCCTCTATTCTCAGCTCCCAGGCTGAAATGTCATAGCCATTCTTTCAGTGCGGGGGAGAAGGGGTGGGGTGGAGGCGGGCTCGGACAAAAGGCTCGGGGATTCTATGGTGATTTGTTGCATTTTCATTATAACTACTTTGATTGTGTGGGAGGTAATCATGGATCTAAACAGGCCCTGAAAGTGACTGTTTTCCAAGTGTGTAACCCAAAACGCCCCACCCCCCCAACCCCCACCCCCTTTTGACAAGTGAAGCACTGTTTTTTTTTTCTGCATGATAATCCCACCTGCTGACAAATCAAAGATGGTTTCAAACACACACTTCCTGCCTTTACAGGAATCAATGCCTGAACGAGGGAGATAAACAAGGACGGCAAGTCGAAAGGACATGTTGTTTTCCCTCTGCAACGCAAGGAGGTAAATGTTTAAAAGCGGTTCCCTTTTTGGAACATTTGCAGCATTTTTGCGTATTTGCAATGGAACATCCATGGCAGACTAATAGTGTGCCCTATAATAGGTAATCCAAAGACCACCTGTTCCTCAGGCATACACACACATCTGCAATTTAGCACACTATATACTGCATGCATGATCATTTATAGGTCTTTGGTTTCCCTAGTCGAGTTTTTCTGACCAGTCCACTGAACTGCAGAAAATGCAACGATGCAGAAAATGCATTTCAGAGTTGTCGCAACTGTACGGCTTAAATCACGTCGACGGACATTTGACCGTGCGCATCTCAGCGCAGCAGACATTCGGGAGTAAGATTCAGCCTGCCATTTCAGTTTCGAGTTTCTCCAATATTTGAGCTTTCCCCGGCGGCCTCCGGAGGCCTCCGAGAGAAACAAAGCTCCGTCGTATTGCACTAATGTGTCGCGCGTTGTAACATCATCAAAATATATATATATATTTTTTAAAAGAACGCGCACAAAGAGATAGAGCAGAGGGAGGTGATATTTGAGTCGAGCCGGGCTTGTCATGCGATTGGACCCGGTCCATTTCAGCCCCAGATAACAATGCCGGCCGGGGGGACAGTTTGCCTGTCAGGCCACTTAGGCTCTGCAGACAAAGAGGTGAAACAAATCCTGCAGGCTACAAAGCTGAAATCCCTCCTAGCCCAGACAGGAGCCTCCTCCCTCTGCACTCTGCTGGCAGCCGCCACTCTATTAAATAGCTGCTGTTAATTATACCCAGATTGTGAGGCGCTCAGGCCTGTGCTGGTTAGCAGCTATCCATCACCCCCCCCCCCCCCCCCCCACCCACCCCCATTATGCAAAGGGACAGGTTTGAGCATGGTGGACAGAGAGGCGTGAATGCTGGACACTATGCTGGACATTAGTAAAGCAAACTACTCATACTCTACCCCCCCCCCCCCCCCCCATTATGTGTTTCCATTCAATGCAGCTTTTGAGTCAAAAGGTTTTTGTAAATTAGCTGTCACAGTTAATTAGCATAACAATGAGTCATAATTAACCACACAGCGATACAGTTAAAATTGACTATTTCAAATTTTATTCACCACAAAATGAAAAATGACATCTCCATACCATAACATACACCTATTTAACAATAGAAAAAATTTACCTTTTATTTTCTTCTATTTTTATATCAAAACCCCATTATCTACATCAAAATTTCAACCAATAATACCATTGCAGTTTTTCGATGGTACTTCCAATTGGTTCTCTAACTACACCCAGCATGCGATGGGCCTCACTACTTTCTCTCTCCATGTTTGATATGGTCCAGCCCACCCACTTTTGCACAAGTCCCTCCCCGCGTTATGTCCCACCCCAACATCCTGTTCCGGATATATGTCGAATTATGGAAGCGAGACACCATCGAAATGCTATTTCCTCGTAATTTTAAAGCGAGGAATGTGTGGGGGGATAAACAAAATACTAATTTGAGCGAGTTCACCCCTCAAAAGGCTGCAGCTGCACTAGAAAAGAAATTAAGAACAGTGTTTTACTTGACACAATTTTATTCAAATGTATGTGTTGGCTGGCACTTCCTTGATTGAGGCGTCAGTTTGTTTAATTAATTTCAGGCTTGATGGAATGACAGGGGGGGCTTATGCCTCTGGCACCGGGGCTGACACACCGGCCCTTTAAGCCTCAAACTCATTGCCATAATGTGCCTGGAGGAATACCCTGCAGAGAGAGAGAGGGGAGGACTCGGGCAGACCTTTTCGATCTTATCGCCACCGGGGCCACTCCTGCCTGATTTACACCCCGGTAAGATAACACCGTCGTCGTGGAGATGAGGCGATGGGCGTCAAATTTTTTGTCATTGATTGATATGGAAAGTTTTAATTGATCTAGCACACGCACACCTACTGTACCTGTCAAATCATGATGAAACGCATGTGATCAATGGGGTGTTCGCTCCTCCATCTCACTACTCGTTTGACTGAGGATAGGTACTTTATCTTAATGTTTGTGAAAATGAGTAAAACTCAGCTGTCCGCATGCGTCAAATTGTGCGAGTCCAGGTGTCCATAAAGCTATTTCAGCAACACCACGTTAGCTAAAATATCGCTGATTCAGCCACCCGTTTGATTTGGATACGACACCATGGCGTGCCTTGATATTTTGTCCCTTTACTTTAATTTTTCGATTTTGAGTATTCAAATCAAGCATTGGCTTTCATCTGGAAAGTAAGGTCCAAGCAGTCGGCGTGCAGCAGAAGAAATTATTGACATATAGCAGAGGCCTCCCTTTTTTTCCCTAAAGTGATCAAACGAGATTGACAGCTTTGGGCAGCAGAAATTGTGAGAAAATACTATAAATATGAATTCCATTACATTTGGGAGAATTTAATTCAGGGCAAATAATTTGAGAGATGAGCCGCCGCTGAAATAGCGGTCTTAATGGACAGGTGTCCACTTAAAATCTCTGGCAAAGCCGAGACTAATGGATTGCTTTATATGCAGCACATTCAGAGAATGGAAAAGGGATTGGGAGAGCTTAAGCGCCTGAAGCACCCTGGATGCACAGGCTTCCTGCATAAATATACCAGTTTAATTTCCACAACTCGTGCGTTTGTCAGATGTAACCTTTTTTTCCAGCTCTGTATTTCAGGACAATGAACATTAACCCTACTGTCACACAGGTGAGGGAACACGCAGTGCATTATAGGAAAATGGCCATTGCATGTTTTACATTTGGCTTTTAATGCCGGGTTTGCTTCTCTGCAGGCCTGTCCACAAGCATGTGATGGACCAGTTATGGAGCATTTCATTGGATTTTCATGTTCTTCATTTGACCATTTGTTAACTTGCTGATGGAGCGGACTGAACTGATGACTCTGTGATTGACAGCTCATCGTCATCAGGCGGTCATTTTCAGAAGTTGGATATCGAGGTGTTGCCTGTTGTCATTGGTCAGTGCTGTAACCAATGCACACGCAAGCGACCTGCTATATTAAATATGTTGTGAAAATACAGTAGATATTCAGTAGAATCAGATGAGAATACAGCCAGCCAGAAGGATTCTATAGGCCAGTTACCCTCTGCACCACAAATCCCTCCTATGAAGCGAGCTGCCATTCTCATCTGCGTCATTTTACTCTATAAGACGCATGTGAAAAATACATTGGGGTGGCACAACTGTAAGATTCCCTCCCAGTCGACAATGGCCAACGAAATTCAAATCAATTATTCCCCATAGTAACGGACGGAGAAAAAAAAATGAGAGGGACGGAGGGACGGAGGGAGTGGTGTTTAGCGTGGTATACTTCAGGGCCATAAGCCTACAAGGTAATTATATGCTTTGCAACACTCCACTTAAGTGCAGACAATATAGTGAGTACATCTGCACTCTAATCCACTACGCCGTGCAATCAAAACGGAGATGTAGGCTCAAGAACCTGGCTTATTTGGGGATGTTCTTACTGATAATCTCCCCAGTCTTGAAGAGACTTGTCGCATGCTGTCGATTTTGATGCGCCCTTCGAGAGTTTTTCACACCCCTTCATAGGCATGGCGGACAACAAGCTGACACTGCAGAGCCCTTGTCAATTTTAAACCACTACGGGTAGCATATGTGGATATCGTCAGGCTTCACACGGCCACAGGACTACACATATTCTGAATGTATATTAATATACACAACATTTTAATTAATGAATCGAGAAAGTGAGGTTATCTCACGGTGTCATCTAGTGGTCGTGCCGTCTTACTGCAAAAAAAAAAGAAAGAAAACTTATTTGAAATGGACAAGAGAGGATTACTGAAGGGTTACTTACTCTGGTGTACCTGTAGTCTGCTTTCATGTGAAGTCTGTGAGGACTTATAGAGGTTCTCAAATCCTCTCTTGAATGTCTCAAATTGAATTGTAGAGTTGTCTTGCACTGCACACCCAGAAAAAGGAGGGTTCTTCATGGGTTCTTTGGTTCATAATGACTCAAAGAACCCTCTGAATTTGGTCAAATAAATTAAAAAAAACTGGTCAATCAGGAGAAAAAGCCTAGTGTGGTTCTTAAAATGTTTGATACTGTTGGTTTGGAGCATTTCATACGTTCTTTAAAGGTTTCTGTGTCATGAGCCGGCGGTGTGTTGTTTTTTTTCCTCCGCCGTGTATTTCCTCCCCTCTCTTCTCCCGTTCCTCCAGATTGACGGGTCATGTCAGCAACAAATGAAAGGTCCTCCTCTCTCCTCACCTCCTAGCCCCTCCGCCTTTGACGGTGGCCTTGTTGTCGGGTCAGGGTGCCACAGAGGACCAGGGCTGACATGCCTCAGTGTAAAGGCGCTACTGACCCTCCTATTCACTCTCTATCTGGGGGGTGTGGTTGTTAGTAGTATAGTTAAGGGACACCCAAGCCTCTTCTGAGAGTCTCCATCAAGCAATGCAGCAGGTTGAATACTCACGCATGGCAGAGCAGCACTCAGGGCATCCTACCAAATCCAGCTGACATGCTAACAGTCTAATTGTGGATGGCAATGAGAGGACAGGGAGGGAGAGATGCAATTAACCTGGCCTTCCCCTCTCGCCTCCTCTTCCCCTCTTTATTTCCTCTCTGGTGAAACGGTGAGATAGTATAGAAAGGAAGGAGGGAGGAAAGACTGGTGGGGGGGCAGGAAATAAAAACATGAATGAGTATTGAGGTGTATTGAGACAGAGCAGGGAGGTGGAGGAGAGAGAGATATACATGTAGAGAAGGGAAAATAATCCAAATGGCTTGGAGGGGTGGATTCAAGGAGAAATTAGAAAATTTGTGACATATAAAACAGTGCTTCGACGACTCTCAGGATAAAGATAAGTTAAATAAGTCAGGGTTAGATAAGTCTCTAGTCTCGGACAAAAATCATCCCAATTTAGCAAAAGAAAACGTGTCGTCGTCGGTTAAAGTTCAAACACCACATTGCTGAGTATAAACCACCAGCTACCCCTCACTCCAAGTTTAAATGCAGAAGTCTAGACATATGTAAAATAACTATGTAAATCAGCAAGATGTGATCCACGATAGACAAGTGGAAAGGAAACCATACAACAGGCTGCTGGACGCCTATTCACCAGTCCAATGCAATGTTGACTTGTGTAAATATGGTAGTCATGTAATTACCCATAAGTGGCATAAAATCACTGGTTAGGATTTTCTATAGCCCATGTTCAAATCTTGAGTGCTTTATGAATGTATAGCTCTTTAAAAAGTAATGTCTGACACACTGAAGAGAACCTCACCAGGCACACAACTGGTTTATACGTATGGTCCATGGACAAAATAGAACTTAATTAAAGTGGAACATATTTGTTTTATATATGGACTGCATTTATATAGCGCTTTTATCCAAAGTGCTTTACAATGTATGCCTCTCATTCACCCACACACTGATGGCAGTGAGCTACCATGCAAGGTGCTGGTCTGACCATCGGGAGCAATTTGGGATTCAGTGTCTTGCCCAAGGACACTTCGACATGTGGACTGGAGGAGCCGGGGATCGAACCTCTGATTTTCTGATTAGAGGACAACCCGCTCTACCCGCTCTACCGCTCTACCTCCACAGCCGCCCCTATATATATAGGATATATTAATGCCAGTGTATCTGATGCTGCCTTAGCTTTGTGTGCCTCTTTAATACTGCATTCTTTGTTTGTCTGCATCTTTGTTCAGATTATCTGGAGCCTGGTTAGCTAGCTAGCTAGCTAATAGCTTCTGTGATGCTAACTCAAAAACAAGCTTGATGTGGTTATGTATGTTGTATGTAGAGTTATTGTGTATCTGATTTTAGTTTAACCTACATCTTTACAGTAAAATAATAATGATCTGTAAAATAATTTTGACATTGCATTTTAAGAATTGAATTGCATTTATATTTGACTAGTCCTAGTTTACTTATAAATCTCTGTATTTTCAGTAATACATATCTGCAGTTCTTTTGCCACTAGTGAACATCATAATTATAGTATTCCACTTTCAGTAATTCAGAAAAAAGTTGCGATACATCAGAATTTAATTTTAACTAGTCAAAATATTAATTTCAGATAACTAAAACTGAATTTTGACTTGTCAAAATGTATTACATGAATATTCACCAAATGCTGACATAAAATCCACTATACATACACTGGCTTCCTTCATGTTTTCTCCCAATTCATTTTATTTAGTGTGCTCTTGACTTTCTTTTTCTAATAGAGACAGTTTTGTTGACCAATGTTAAATGGCTTATTGTTTACCCAATTACCAGTTAATTTATTAAACAACATCTTAAACAACAAAAACTGTTGTCAATGTGTGCATAATAGATCGCTACATTATTACATTGGCCTTTTTCACGATCCAATATGGGTCCTTGATCCGGCGGGTACACGGAAGTAGTCTCTCTCGTTCATCGGACGTGAATCGCTGGATCTGCTCTCTTGGCTCGCGAGTAGTCCACAATTCGCGAATCGCTCAGTCTCTATCGGACTTCTCGGACATCTCGCGAACCGAGAGAGCACATCGGACATCTCGTGAGCCGAGAGAGCAGATGTCCGAGATGTCCGAGCGGTTCACGTCCGATGAACGAGAGAGACTACTTCCGCGTACCCGCCGGATCAAGGAGCCATACTGGATTGTGAAAAAGGCCAATGTAATAATGTAGCAATGTATTACATTCTATATAAATTGACAACAGTTTTTTTGTAATGTTTATGATGTTGTTTGATTAGATTATTAGATTATCGATTTTTTTAATAAATTATTTTTTTCTGGCGCTGCTATAACCGCTGCTGAATCAATTCAGTTGCGTGTGCGAGTCGAATTAACTCACTCACTTAACTGATTCGGTTCTTTTGAACGATTCGTTCGCAAAATGTTCGGCCATCACTAATGCATATGTGATTTTTTTGTTCCAATGCACACATATTTAAGTCAGCAATTTGATCACAATTCATTAATTCATTCAATTATGAAAACAGTTTTATGTTTTAATGACATGTCACTAGGTAGTCATTCACCCTTCCTAGTCAGGAAGGTCCTTCCCTTCTGAGGCAAAGAAGACTCACTAAACACTTCATTGGACATTAGCATAAACTAATATGACCAAGGAGCAATGTATATATAACCCATCATATTAGCCATAACCGTCATCCTGTAAAAGACAATGCAGCAATGAATGTCCTCTAATTATACTGAATTGTATTTAATTCACATAGTTACTGTTTTAAAGGTGCCATGTGTATCATTTTGTATCATTAATTATATAATTAATAAATCATGCATTTTTAGACCTTTGTATAATTACTGTAAACAAATGAGACCATCGCTGAGATAGCCTCTACCAGCCTCTATGCATTTGGAGGGAAATCTGCTGAATTGCTTTACGGCACAAAACAGGAAGAGGGCGCTGTTCTTCCAGCACTAACAGAGCTAAAGCTTTCAGAGTTTCTGGCAACGGCAGATGGTGGAAGGAGAGAAAGGAATATGGAAAAATCACTTCCAACATGTTTATCCTCTTCTGTAAAACCAAAGATGCCAGGGAGGGGGAGGGGGGACAGGAAGCAACAGGATTTAGGGGAAATGTGGTTTACAATACCACTGACGTGAAATCGAGGCTGCCAATCATCTTCATCATGGACTCACTTGGTCAATTAATTATATAAAGGTATCACAGTTAATTTGACAATGATATATTGATGGTTAAAAACGCCACATATAGCACCTTTAAAATAGATTTTTCCTGCAAGAGCAAGCTCAGCACAAAGCAGTCTTCTTCTGCAAACCTCAAGCTTGCCTACATCCAGATAAAGCTGGTGGTTGCGCAATCCTCTCTATAGGCCAACGGTTAGAGAAGCTGTCCTGTGACAAACCGTTTGACGCCCACGTCGGCCAAAAAGTCCATGCCCTAAAATGTAGGGTAGCAGGGCGACTGACAGTCTGACAGTGAATCCCGATCATGGGGGGATGCAGGGGTGGCTGCACTGTAGCTGACCTCCCTGTGGGGGAGGGGCAATGAAGTATCACATTATTCTATCACTACTTCTTTGATCCTATTTATGCTACTGTCACATTTTTTTCCACGGGAGGGTCATTTAGGTGTTTTAATTTAAAATTTGAATCAAACAGGGTCCAAATTCCTAAAGTGTGTGACACAGGATTTGATTTAGACAGCAAACATGTTAACCACTATTGACCACTTTGCCTGAATATATTGCTGGTCACAATGTCTATGCATGTGTGTGTGTGCGCACTAAAGTGAGATAGTGAGTGAGTGAGCGTGTGTGTGTGTGCGAGAATTACATTTGTAATTCTGGCATTTCCAGTCTGACATTGCATTTAAGTTATTCAGCTCATTTACACTCACTGCATCATTTCTGATTCCAACATATCCAAATTAACAATCCTAATAAAGGGAATGACAAAAACACACCCCGTCCCATTCTCACTAATGTGAAATGCATGGAAAGAAAATGATACCGAGGTATTCCCCTGTGTAAGCAAATGAAAGAAAATCTTTCTGCTCAGTGATAGCAATCATATCATGGATGCCTTTCATCAGCAGGTCTTTATATCAATACAGCGAAACATATTCTCAATAAAAAAATCTTTGAAGTCTCCTAAATAAAGTCCTAATCACACCAATCATAATGTTTCACAACAGAAAAGGTGGTCCATTTTCATCATGTAGAGATGCAGGCTTCGGAAAAGCCTCACACACATACAAACATCAATACATGGCCACAAAACACCAATATAAATATCAGAAAAGCAGCAGGGAAGCCTTATTTTCTTGACGGCTACTAAGTGAATATAATCGCCTTCCAGCAGTTGGCAAGGATAATGTTATTATATGAGAATCAATACTGTAGTGTGGTGCAGCGACAACATAGATGCACAAGGAAACATTATCATAAGGAAAGCCCCTTGACAAATCTGATTAGCGGCCATTTGAGAGGGCTGTTCCCAGAAGGACCTGCTGTCACGCTGACCCTGCTTAACCTCTTGATTTTCCGGGTTCAAGTCCAATTAACCTTTGGGACGAAGCAAGAGTGTCACCACCAGTGCAATCAATAGGAGCCCAATAGTAATCATTTCATTTTCCGGTTCATCAAAGGGGCCCGGGCCCCACCTCACTAATCTCAATCAAAGACGCGGCCATTTGTCATTGTAGACACACACAACAACAGAGTGTGTACCGTGGCGGGCTGGTTAGATGTGTCAAATCCCATCTGTAGTGTACTGGGCGATCTACTGGTCTGTCTACCTGCTTAACCAATTACCAATAATGTTATGTTGAATTTTCTCGATGATGAATATTACATTTGCAAGGTTAGAATCAGAATCAGGACAGCAGAAAATATGAAAAAGTGAAAGTTTCAATTGGGAAAACTGGAAGTCCAGGAGAAAATTTGGCCATGAATTTCAAAAGGCTTAAATGAAGGTTATAGCACTTTTCTATCTTACTCATACTTTTTCATCGCAGTATTCAATTTCCCTATATTCGCCTCAAGATTCAATCCGTGGCCCTTAAACATGGAAACTTGATCCCATTCCCTAAACTCATACGCTCAAGCCCAAAATGAAAGGACTAGTCTAGTCGCAGGGATGGTGCACGCCGGGTGGCTCTCAGCCCGGCTGGTTTTGTAGACGCCTGACACTTTGATAGATTGACAATTGACCCCGGAGGTTAAAGAAAATGCAAAAGTTGTCGGATCTAATTAGGGGCACACTGGGGAGCTATCGCGGTGGCACATTAAAATTCAGGGAAGTAGGCCAGACAAATAGGGAGTACCGTAGATAGGTTGGTTTGTGGGTAAAATGGAAGTTGGGAAAATAGGATTCTGTTACATGTCCTTCTTGTCTTCTAGATTCTATGGAGAAAGATTTGTCAATGTGAATTGGTATAATAATCGAAATCATCAAATTGTACATATTTTTGAACACATGAAGGATCCAGTGCCGCCCCGGAAGGGGGGATTCCGTTCCATTTTCGCGCAAAGTCTCCAGGATTAGCCGATGTTGAAACCCGAGGTTCCACTCTAAAACCAATCCGATGGAGGAAACCTCAGCGGACTCTTGGACTACACATACTAGAGCACTACTACTATTACTGTACTACCATCATGTTCACACTCAAAGCCTGAGTGTCTCCTCATTGAGAGCAATTGCGTCCTCTGTCCCATTCTCTAGCACTCCCGTGAATAATTCCACACAGGGGGTCAATTACAACAGCCTGTGCTTTTGAACCACGGCAACAATACTTCCTTATTATGAATCCGTTGAATGATTTGGATATTTGCCGGCATCGGAATTGCCACCCTAAACAAATGATGCGATCCTGAACTTCGTCATTCCAAAGAAGAAAAAAAAAAGCTTTTTTTTTTTTTTGCTAATGATGTCCTGCCATCACTTATGTTGCAAAGAACAGGGGCAAGGTGTGTTGGGAACGAGGCACCGAGAGAGATCGGGTTGGTCTTGTGGAATTGTGTGAAATGAGCGGTGATGTCTTCAAGTGCAAATCACGTTTTCCGTGCAATAAAAGCGAGAGAAATCCATTACGTGGAGGAGACACAACTAGAAACAGGCAGTAGTTTGACGTTGAAATGGCGCTTTGGGAAGTCAGGGTGTGAAGGTTGGCGGGGGGGGCGGCATTTACCTTTACCTCCGACGACCCGGGGTTCAGTTCCCAACTCATGTCAAGAGGCTTTCTACCGTGAAGTAGAAAAAAGGAGTGAACATTTTTCTCATTTTAACCATGACCAAAACCTTAACCCTGACCTCAACCAAAGTTGTTTTTCTTGTTTTTTTGCCGATCCAATTCACACTTGTCCCATAATCCCTTCTGGTGGAAGAAAGTAATCGCATTATTCCTGTCCACAACACATGATCTGTTGCTTCAAAAAGTTGCGCAACTGCATCAAATTCATCCGGGGGCTGAGAAAAGAGCAATGATCCCTCCCCGACTCGGAAGCCAGTCGGATTAAAGACCGGTCCATCTGCCTTGTGGCTGGACGGGCTCCCAGCATCCCTCACCTTAGGGATGCTAATGGTGTGGCTCTATCGCCCACCGAGGCGAAGGGGGGGGGGTCGCGAAGTCAATACGGAGGCTTGCTGGGTGCTAACAATGCACTGCTGGGAGAGCGAGAGGAGGCCGGCAGCGGGGATGAACGGGCTTTGTTGTGCCACATGGCCTCCGGGCTGAATATGGGCCATGAGGGAGTTGTTCACCCAATTGTTCCTCTCTGGGTGACATGCATCCTGCCCCGCCATACCAACTCTGTTTAAATAGCTGCAACCCCCCCACCCCCTCCACCACCACCACCACCACCCACTCCCTGTTGACAGATGGATCTTTATTCAAGGATTTATTCCACCATTTTTTTTTTCTTCTTTGGATGGGATTAAGATTATTTAGGCAGGATTAGTGTTATTATTTATGGATCATGTCATACCTCATGTCAAAGGGGAGGAAACCGGGGCGGGGGGTCATCGCCTGCTCGTTTTATGTTTCCTTGAGCTTTTTGTTTTTCTGAATCGTGGCGAACTGGTTTCAAGCATTCCCATCATAGGACCGGAAATTGAAAAAACAACAACCCTATTTTTAAAGAGCTGTAGAGACAGAGGAATCGATCCACCTTACCTCAAAGTTAACACCTTGTATTTTATAAATGACATGATATACGAATTATAACTGATAAATATAAATGATATACAGAGCAGTATAGTGCAGAGTGGCTGCGGTCGGGACACTGAAGGTTAAATTATTTCAATTGCTCTGCCATGTAATTCCTGATTTCCTATTCAACATTCCAAAAACCCCTAATGGAGTTAATAACTTTGAAAATTTGATTTCAACTTGCTCGTCGGAAAATGCTGAGAAGAAGAAGAATAAATTATTCAAATGATGTGTAAATATGTCACTTGCATGTCAAGTCCATTACTGCGCAATAATCTATAGGGATGCGTCGATAAGCGCTGGCAATCTGTGCAGACGGAATGAAAAATGTCACGGCAAAAGGCAACAGCTTTCAGGCAATCGCTCTAGCACAACTTTTGACGTGAACAACAGGGAAGCAGCGTAAAGACTGATGCTGTTGCACTGTAATAGCAGCGTGTTTGAAAATTCACGTGCAATGAATTTATACCTGTGTAAATATGCAGTAGTAGCAAGAACATTGTAATATTTTTGAAGTGAAGAAAAACTTTGAATTGAATAAAACTGTGAGTAAAACTCCCATGAATAAAAGTTTGATTAAAATGTTGCTGTTGCTATTAGTTTCTCTTTGTTTATTTTTTGCTTTTCAATTAAACCCTTTGTGTCTTGTGTTACGCGCCTGTTAAGCCCGCCACCCAACAAGCATTGCCCTAAAACTACTTTTCTAACAAAATAACAATAATAACAATTAATAACAAAACCTTTGCTTTTCTCCTGTATGCATGACAATGACCCAATCGCTGACAGCTTACACTGCAAACTAGCCTTTAAACAACAAAATTACAAGCAATCCCATCTGATGGGCCGGCTGCCGGTCTTGTTTCCTCCATGTGTGTCCCACTTGTTTTACGCCCTCCGCCAGACCTACAGCCGAGAGACCCCTACCACTGTCCATTTACCTCCAGCAGTCAAGTCACAAAAGGAGCGCTGCGTTCGATGTCACAGCTGATGTCGTAAAAGAGACAGTTGGGCCCCCAAAGCCTCTCGGTCTGACCATGTCAATTGCAAATAATGGGACACACTTTTCATTTACATGTGAATGGCGGCCGCAAGTCTAGTGCTCAAGCAGTTTGTCATGTAAAAGGACGCAGACTGAAAGCAAGCGAACACATGGCGCAGTGGTGGAATCCCAACTGCAGAGGCTGCGATTACACTCATCACTTCAATGTGGTTTTTGCTATCTAAGTCACGGCAGGATGTGTTGAGTGACAGGTGTGGACGAATAAAAATCAGATTTTGCATTTCTTAAAACTATATATGGAAGTGGTTAGGTTTGCATCGTGTGTAAGGACAGAGTTCAAACTAGATGTGTTTAATTGAAAAAAAAAAAAAAAAAATGAAATTACAAAATAAAGTGCCGGATTACTCTTCGCTTCTCAGCCTACAATATCTATATTCTGTCTTGTATGTGATTTAAAATGTAGCATAGTGTAATACTTCAGTCAAAACATAGTTAAGTATAGAATTGTTACAGTAATTGATACAGAATGTTTTGATACAGTAAGTGTTTTTGTGCACTTGCTCTTTTTTGAGTATATTTAAAATCAGTCATGTTACTGTAATGTTACTTCCACCCTTGGATTTAAGTAAATACGAGCGTGGTCATTTTCAGGCCAAGTGCGGACAGACTTGATCTATGGTGAAACAATGACTCACTACAGACTCTTATTTTATTTTGTAATCTTTTTTTTTGTAATCTCTTCTTTTTTTTGCTGTTATTCTTTGCCACTTGTATCTCATTTTGAACTCTAGTGTCTTCTCTGACCCCCTGAATCCAACAGAAAACATTGACTCAGGATCAGCTGACTCCCGAGCACATCATCGCGACTGAGCAAATAAGTGGACGGTATAAAGATCAAGAGAGGATCCCAAAGGAGATCCTCCCCCTCGAACTCAGAGCCCCCCCCGCCCTCCCCTCTCTCTGGCCTGACCCCTGCTTAGGCAGCACGTAACGTCTGACCTGCTGGGGGGGA
The DNA here is from genome assembly GCA_034670405.1 of Hoplostethus atlanticus. NCBI lineage: Eukaryota > Metazoa > Chordata > Actinopteri > Trachichthyiformes > Trachichthyidae > Hoplostethus > Hoplostethus atlanticus. The sequence continues at coordinate 841,713 of JAXDDX010000048.1, forward strand.
AATTTATCACAACATTTCAATTAGAGGCTGGCATGTCTCCAAGGCATGTGGCTATCAGGAGCCGTTTGACCTTGCCGCCAGGATTAGCTCTGCTTTTCCGACACGATTCCGGGGATGCGACCCTCGGCGTAGCGGAGAAGTTCCTCTCCATCCTGTAGCGTAGAAGTATTAAGAGGGATCCATAAGGAAACTGATGGACCGCATCGGTGGTCTGTGTTACTGTCCTCATGTACATCCAATTTTATGCATTTCCTTTTTTGGTTTGCCATCGTCCGATAATTCACTGTTAATTATTTTCTTATGGTTTCAACATCCGGATATTTTCCCATACTTCCTATTCTTACTTTAACACGTGTTTAAATTGTGGGCTGCATGTTTATATAACCCCAATTTGTTATATTGTTGTTTATATTGTATTTTTATGTTTGTTTTCTATTTTTCACTGCTGTATCCCATTATTATCTTACCTTACCTTACCTTATGGATTTTTGGTTTGCTAATTGCAGAGCATTCATTCTGGATTATTTCCTTGGAATTTGGAATTCCTAATCATCCTTGGTATTTTCCCAGTTTTTGAATTTTGAAGAAATTAACTTAAGTGTGAAAAGGGAATTTGTTTTATTTATTATACTCATCTAACAATAAAATCAAACATGATACTGACATTTAACACAAAATTAGTGTTTTATACAGCAAACCTGAAGGGTCCAAAATCCTAGGCCTTAGAATTGTGTTATTATTAAGATAAATCAACATACAGAACAGAAAACATGCACAATACAGAGCGTGGTATTAGAGTATAGACAGTAATGAATTCTTTGGAAATTCACGGTTTGCCAGTTTTTGTTCTTTCAAAATAAAGCAATTGTCAAAAAGGTGACTTTTCAAGTGCCTCGTTAAGCCTACAGTTCCTTACAACAACAACATAAAAAAAACTCCCGTTCTTATCAGACTTAACATCCAAGTTGCCAGGGATTGTCCAAACACAGAGGGGTGTCAGGTTTCCCTTGATCAGGAAGAAGGCTGGTGGTGGTGTTGGGGGTGGGGTGTTTGACTCACTGTCTCACCGGGCTAGACTGAGGTGAGGGCACAACTCTTGTCCTTTAACTTCCTCCGACTTAAGACTCCATCCTCCTCAGTCATCGCGGCCGCTGGTTTGGGGGTGGGGTGGGGCGGACTGGCCAGAGCGGCGAGGCCTGCCTCGTCCTGCCTCGTCCCGCCTGGAGGATGCACAAACAGCGTCCCGGGGCCCTTTCCTCAATTGTTGCCTTTATCAGGTGCTCAGACCACGACTGACAAGCGGGACCGGGGGGGCCCCGCTGATAGACGCTTCCTTTCAAAGACAAGAATAGTGAGGTCAGCGCGGTGTTATCGATAGCAAACCTGGTCCGCCGCATTCTTTGGTTATCCACTGACCAAGGTGGGAAGTTTATTCACTCGGTGAGTCAGTGGGGCACATTTGAGATCTGTCACTGCTATTGAATATAACAGCTGCTATACACTTAGCTTTATGGAGCTATTGTATTCGGAAATACAATGCAGATATTAGCATCTTGGGGGGAAAAATGCTCTTTTTGATGTTAAATGGCTTCATTCTGTTTTTAACAATCTGCCCGTTCAATTAATTTCCATTTCAGTGAAATGTCTGGCTGTTTGAAAAGCATTGATGTACATTAACAAAGAATGGATAATATCATACATTGTTCGCACAAAGAGAAGAGCCCTCTCTAACTCCTCCTCTGCTTTAACACGCCGCACTCTCTTGATCTATACCTTCGATTACTATTGATCGCCTGCAGGATTTCATCATAAAATCAATAGCTTATGGGGACTGTGATGTACTGGTGCTATAGGAGCCCAAAGTTGTCACCTGGTGGCCCCTACATGTGAATAAAAGGCATATGTATTGATCTCTTTAGCCCCGCTGATAAGGTAATGACAACATATGCTTGGGCCCGACATGCAGTGCAGATTAAACTCACTTTACACACCTTCATATTTTCAGAATTGAGTTTACCACCTTTTTAGGCTGATATAAGTCTCTGCAATGTAAACTCATAGCACGCATTGTTAGCGGTATCAAACCGGCAATGCTTTCTTTATGATGAACACCGGCTGAAGGTTACAGTTTACCTCCCTTGTTTATTTACCACCGCATCGCTGACCATGGCCATGTCAACAAAGTGAAGAAAAGGTGTGTCGCTTTGTAGATTTTTTACTGTAGATTTTTACTACTTCAATTGAATTGAGGGAGAAGAATTGCAACACCTTAAATAAGTCCTTGCAACATTGTGCCGATGTTTGTATTCATCCCAAGTCAATAAAAAAAAACGGTGTTAACAAAGAGCGATTCATTGCTCGATATGAAGTAGTATGTCTTTCCACAAAGGCGTCTCAGCATCCTGAAGGTTATCTACATAGTTTACTCACTGACACAAGTGGAAGCCACCAGCTACAGCGGCTGACTGGGGGAAAGGGGGGGGGGGTCTATAGCACCATGCATTGTGAGACCAGTGAGAGTTCTTATTCATCACACACACAAACAAACGACACAAATATTCAGAAAATGCCTCTAATTGTGTTGTTGTTTTAAAGAAAGGACACACAGTATTTGATTCAGTAGCTTTGATTCTTTACAGGTCCATAAATGGACTGTACTTATATAGCGCTTTTCTAGTCCTTTCCGACCACTCAAAGCGCTTTACACTACATTCACACACTGATGACTACCATGTAAGGTGCCAACCTGCACATCAGGGGAAACTAACCATTCATACACACACTGAAGGCACAGCTTCGGGAGCAATTTGGGGTTCAGCATCTTGCTCAAGGACACTTCGACATGCGGACTGGAGGAACCGGGGATCGAACTGTCGATTTTCTGATTAGCGGACGACTTGCTCTACCTCCTGAGCCACAGCCATCGTTCTGTCAATCTTGTCAAATTGTTTTCATATTGCCCTTTAACTGTAATAGTAGTGGTAGTGGTAGTAGTAGTAGTAACAGTAATATTAGTAGTAGTAGATTTAGCAGGAACAGTAGTAGTAGTAGCAGTAGAGGTAGTAGCAATAGTATCAGCAATAGTAGCAGTAGTCGTAATAGTTGTAGTAGTAGTAGTAGCCATCATCTTAATAGTAGTTGTTGTAGTAGTAGTAGTAGTAGAAGTAATATTAGTAGTAGTAGATTTAGCAGGAACAGTAGTAGTAGTAGCAGTAGAGGTAGTAGCAATAGTATCAGCAATAGTAGCAGTAGTTGTAATAGTTGTAGTAGTAGTCTTAAAAGTAGTCTTAAAAACTAATGCAGAAGAGTTGAATATATGTGAAAGAACACCAAGCTGTCCATTACCTACACTTGAAGGACTTACTAACCTTGTACAATCAAAAACTCAAAGATGCAAAAGCTGAATACTTGTCTCATGTTATTTCCACCTGTCAGCAAAATGCTTGGTTTCCTTTCAGTGGAGGTGATCGCATTACAACCCTTGCTCCTAACAATGTCCATGCATCTTCTGCTGCTGACAGTGAAAGGTTCTTCTCCTTCTTTGTTGATGAGGTTGAGGGTATTGAATCCAAGCCTTCCACTTACTCATGGAGAAAATAACATGTCCTCTCTTGGGGCTCTATTTTTGTGATGGTGCATGGCGGATGTGGCCTTTTCGTCAGGGGGCACATTTGTTTTTTCTTCATCAAAGGCTTCCTGATTGGTCAACTGGGCTGTATAGTCACTCGTGGCAATTCTGCACCTTGCACATCAGTTTCCTCTCGGGAGAAACTTTTGTGGCGGACTGTTCTCTTCCATCACCAAATTGACAGAGTGCCGTGGCGCACAGCGCACTACTTTTAAAGGGAAGGAAAATAGGTGATTTGATTGGTCAAAGGCCGACCACACCTACTGATAATGTATTCGTTCTACTTCAACCCCATTTCCAACTGCGCCACAGGTGTGTCGTCTGCCTCTGGCCACGAAATGACCAAAAATTTGTCACACTTGCGTCGTGTGCTTTTGAATGCGCTTTCACCATGCATCATTGATTCATGAAAATACAGCCCATGGACTTACTCAGCCACTTCACGCCTATTTCTCTGCAAGAACCCATGGATACTGTATCACATATGAGACCATCCACCAGTCCACTAGACATTATACCCACCAAATTCAACAAGGAGGTCACTGAGGTGATAGGACCTACTCTACTGTCCATTGGAAATAGCTCCATGACAACTGGGTGTGTCCCTGAGTGTTCAGCCTCTTCTGAAGAAACCAAACCTTGATTCAACTATTTTTAATAACTAAAGTCCTATTTCTAAATTGCCTTTTATCTTCAAGATTATAGAGAAAGTGTCTCTAAAGCAACTTTTAGCGATGATGGAAAGTAATAACATCTTAAGTTTCAGTTGGGTTTTCACTTGCACCATAGCACTGATGCCGCCCTTCTTAAGGTCTCAAATTACTTTCTGATGAACACACATGCAATGCTAGTGCTGTTAGATCTGCAGCATTTGACACAAGTGATCACATTATTCTTGATACTTAAGACTTAGGCAATGGGATAGTATTTCTGGGACTGGTTCTCATCTTTCCTGTCAAACAAATAATTTTGTGTCTCCATTGGTGACTTTGTTTCCTCTACAACAAGAAGCAACTCAGTGGTTCTAGATGGGATGGCCGAATGTCTGGCATTAGGCCGGGCAGTCCATTTTTTGAGTTCCCTGTTCAGTCTCTTGACAGATGATGTTGCACATCTATAGATGACCCCCCCCCCCCCCCCCCCCCCCCATCATGCATCTGACAAGAACATTTCCAAAGGCATCTTGGGGTAAAGCAACATTGTGTCAGTAATGAAAGGCTGAACACAGAGCATGCAGTTAAAGTAAAGATGTTATTACTATGACAATGGAAAAGTCATCTTACAGTGTATAACTTTAAGGACACATTTCTGTGTATTTTTCTGTACAACAATAATGTGAATAGCTAGAGATGCACATATCGGTTTCAACCACATTAATTGGTTTTACATTTATTTTTACCAAAATGTGTCAGTGAAGATGTACCTTTATCCCTATTTGCTTATTTGTTTCATTTTTTTTTTTTTTTTTCATTTTTGATTTTACTTTATTTGATTTAAAACAATATTTATTTAATTTATCTTAAATGTATTTTAATTGTAATGTTTATTTTATTTTGTTTCTTATTGTAATCTTTTTTGCTGTAATTATCTTTCTATTGTTTTCAGTGCTCACTGTTTGTTTTTGCTCTTTTCTGTCCTGTATTCTCTGCTGCTATGATGACCCAGAGAGAAGAGAGAAATCACAAATTTGGGGGCGTATAATTTCCTGCCTCTCCTTCAGACTGCCTCGGAGGGTAGTTGACTACTACAACTTATCAGAGACTCAGTGATACCCTTCACGCACTTGACTTCAGTCCGCCATGAGGGCTCCCTTCATCTCTCTGCCCAATCACGGTGCATTCTTCTTTCTGTCCAAGTTTCAAGTGTTCCTCCTGCTTTCTTCCCTCCGGAGAGGACAGGGGAAGATTTGGAGGAAGCAGCAGTGACAAGATGGGAAGGTAACAGTCCTCCACGATGATGATCTCCTCTGGTATGAGAACAAAACACTCATCTATCCCCTGTTTTAAGTCATCTGTACCTTCATTTTCATTATTTTTGTGCACATAATATGTGTGAACAATTAGATATTGTAGACTTTATAGTTTATCAATTTCAAGGATTTGCATCAATCACCACTCTCTCCAACACCATGTCTCACTGGTTAACTTTTTGCATGTTTTGTATCTATTTGCATGCTGCAACTTGGGCATACATATTATATATCATATGCATGGAATATGCAATAGCATGTTGCACTCTGTTACCTCAAAACATATTTTCCTCCACAGGACGGCCACTGGTGGGCTCCATACTCTCTCCATGTCACTACGTCTCTACCAGCAACCACCTGATTAGACAGACAGAGGGGGTCAGCGCAGGGATGCCGCAGGGGGTGGGAGGACCTATGAACTTTTCCACCATTCGGATGGGTTGTGTGTGTGTGTGTGTGTGTGCTGTTTTGATAGCGAGGGCTTGGCTTTTGTCTGATGCAAGCCCGTTTGAGTGACCCTGTAACCGTGTAACCCTGGTGGCAGGCTGAAGCAGATTGAGTCAGGCTGTGTTAACCAATGATGAGGGTGAGCCACCTCTGACAGCGCAGTTTTTTTTCTTCTTTTTTTTGCACTCATTCAATCTGCATTCAATCAATAAAAGCAATTTATTGTTTGTTTTAGGATGCATATCTGGGGAGGGTGGCCGAGATAAAAAAAAAAAGGGGGGGGACTGTAGATGACCCTAACCCCTGCTTCATCTGCCACGCGTTATGGAGACCCCGGCCGGCAAATCATTTCAACTGGGTTGGACTAATGGAAAATAACCCCCCCACTCACCCCCATAGCTATTTCATGGGTGGGCATATTTATATTGACAAGTCGCATTAACAAATAGTTTGTCTGTCTGTGACATTGCCTGGGATGCGGCCGAGGCCAGCAAAGATGCGGCGGAGTCAGCTTTTACTCTGAAATACTCTCAACTTATGCTTACCCTTAAAACACGGGGGTCAAATGATTCTATTCATCAATAGAGAAATCACTCAGGTGAGGTGAGCAGACATTGGCTGTGTGCTCACAGGTCTCTGCATAAAACGTGTGTGTGTGTGTGTGTGTGTGTGTGTGTGTGTGTGTGTGTGTGTGGGTGTGTGGGTGTGTATGTGTGTGTGTGTTGGAGGCGGCTATCAGTAATATTGTGAGTGGCCGGCAGTGACTTACGCAAGTTCAAGGACTTTATTGATCGGTGAGCCGGTCTTAATCAAAGTCTGTCTTCCCCCCCACCACTCCTAGTGATTAAATAAGTCGGACAGAGCTGACATAAAGTCTTTGACTTTTCCATCGCTTCTCGCTCCGGCCGGCTTTGCTCAGCATCTTCCAGTCGGCCTTTGTTCTGGAAAACACAAAGACAAGAATCACAAAGGGTTTCATTTTTGTTCAAGTTTAAAAATCTTAAAGTAAGGTTAGCAAAGCCAGCATTTGTATCAAGAATGATTGTAATATGATTATTGTAGTAGTGAAAGCGGAATATTACTATTGTAATATTATTGTTATGTATCTATCATTTGTTACAGCCATGGAATAAGTCTTATGCCTAGTCTCATCATAGCCTTTGCTAGATTTGTTAGTGGTGATACTGTTCACTCACACACACACGCACACACACACGCGCGCGCACACACACACACACACACACACACACACACTAAAAGAGGTAAATCATTTGTGTGAAGACATGATGGCGAGATAGCAGCGTAGGCATTCGATCATCTACATGCGTAGGGGTTTGTCCGCTGGCTGGCAGGATGGACACACCCTAAGCACCGGCTAGAATAACCAGATTCCTGACACATCTCAACGCAAATGTTCACCCAGGACCTCAACACACACACACACATCTGTATTGTGAGTCATTGGCTACATTCATTCCTGAAGCTGCACCCTCACGGCTGCATGCTGACCTCAACCCTTTACCTAAACTGAACCCTAATTTGAATGTGATTCCTAAAGGGATTTTCCTTATGTTTGCATCTTTCCGAGGACACACACACACACACACACACACACAAGAAATGATTGCATACATGCATACACGCAAGCACGTATCCAAGAGCTATAATTACATAGGGAACTACATTCAAACACTGCACACACACCTAATGTTATTATCACACACACACACACACACACACACGCGTGTGCAGGTATACAGTAGATCCGCAAACACACACACACACACACACATTGCCCACGCGTCCTTAACTTTCCTCCCCGGCCTCCCTGCCTCTCCTTCTCTTCTTTGTTCTGGCCGTGAATCCAATCTCAGCTCAATCAGCACAAGTGGTCATGTTTCCTTCTCCCCGTTGCACTTTGCGCACAGATGTTAAGCAAGAAATAAAGGTCACGCAAGCATTCAAGTGTTACTGATCTGTTTCCCCTTTTCATCCAGCGATGGAGGCCGATAGAGGGAGGAGGAGGAGGGGGGGAGGGTTATCAGATAATTCAAGAAAGATAAAGCGGGCTGAGGTGTGGGCCCGCGGCGTGGTCCGGGGGAGCCGATTAGACACCCTGGCAGGTGAAACACTGGGTTATTTACACAATACCAGCATCAGGACAGCTTTGAAAGTTGATCTCGGGGGAAAAAAGACAAGGGAGCAGCAGGATCCACGGCAGCGTCCCCTCAAGATAGTCATCTGCAGACTTTCAACGTTCGCAAAAGACAACGCCGCCGTGATTTGATTTGCTCCCCGAAAAAAGAGAAGATCAAGCACATCGAGATAAAAAAAAAAAGTTCTGCGTACAAGAATGTGTTGTTGTCTCGGTAGCCGATCTCATGAGGGCCGAACGGTACCTGCACATTCGTATGATAGTGTGTACGATAAGACGCCGATAGCGGACGTTACTGTAAGCTCGTATACATTTAAAAGAAACATTCGACTTGAACGTGTGGCGTGATGCTCGCTGAACAACTCTCGTCTCAGGCTAAATGTTGGGAAATGGATCTCTCTATCGATCTATGATCTATCTATGGATCTATCACAGTATCCCACATATTCCGGGATCGATGGGAAAGTAAACCAGTTTTGATGTGGGAAAACAAACAATATTCCCAAAGAGCCGGCGGTTCTCAGGCGCTATTTAAGACGTCAGAGATGAAAAAATGTAACAAGCGTAATCTTTTCACAAGTTAATGTTTGCGCCGTCGATAGGCATTTTAAATGTTATCTCTTGGATATGCTGCATGTGAACGCTTTGAAAATATTGTAATCACTTCAACTTTTCAAAGGTACTGCTGTCGATAAGCGTTTCCATTGTTTGCGGTGGGGGAGATAACGGGGATATCACGCAGCTTCAACAAAAACTATCCAGTGTAACGTTGATAAGGCTATTGTGAACCAGTTCTCATAAGCAAAAAAATAAAAAATAAAAAATCTTAACCCTCAAAACAGAAGCAAGAGGAGAACAAGCCTTTCTGTTGTTGGGATAATCTCGACTTTTCAGAATAAAAGTTCGATTTTCAAATTTGGTTGTTTTTTTTTGGATCGCTTGCGTGCAGATGGGCAAGGTCATGCTAGTCAACAACGGAGAGCTGGAGGAAAAGCCATAGCATGACAAAGAGATGGGGGGGAGAGGGGGATATAATGAGGTAATAGAGAGAGCGGATATACCACAAAACAAGATAAAGTGTGTTTGAAAGATGGCGCAAACCATCTCAGGCGGGTTATTCTTTCCTCGGATCACTTAACGGCGATATATGAACTACTGAGGGTCCGCCACTTCGACGACATATTACTGGATTTTGTTCCATCTTTTGTTCCATTACTGGATTCCTGCTCCAGGCCCCAGGAATCCACTTTGCCGACGTGCGCTTTAAAAAACGCTGTGATATCAATGACGTAAGGCAAGCATAGGTGGACGGCCAAATAAATTAGATAGTTTCATTATTGATTCACCACAATATTCTAAAGTTACTTTTTAGAGCTCCTGAGTACCGTCTGAGAGGCCAAACGATCGCGCAATGTCATTACGTTCTCGTTTCAGAGGCCCCCTCTTTTAAGTCCCTCTGTATTATTTCTGAGAATATGCCTGCAAATAGATGGAAATAATGCGCCGACGGTGGTAGAGTGGCTTGCGAGACCGCAGAATTGCCCAGAGGTATCTTTCCGTCAATGACATCTGTAACCCACACGCAGTTCATGAGCTCACACCGCAGGCTTCGTTACACTGTATTCACGCCACAGGCTTTAAAGGGTTAAAACATAATGCGCTAAAAATAATTACTTACAGCTCCAAATGCAGGTGTTGCTGAGCGATGTGCACGTTTTCTTCACTGAGATCAGGTTATTTTTGTCTCACTGAGTGTTAAGGTGGCCAGTCAGTATATTCCTACCATTGAATAGGTGGGTGGGCCTTACAGAGCTGCTAACCCTTAGATAATTTCATTAGTCTGGGTTTCAATGGAGAGTTTTAATGTCCCATGATGGTCTGAATGCTGTTTCAGAGGCTTTACCCACCCTGATGAGAATAAAATTCTGGGGAAACACTGAGTACTCAGAATTTTTGCCATGAAAAAGGTCAACTTTCAAGATATATAGCATCTTAAGACTAAATAGCATCTTGCAACAGTTTATAGATATTGGTATGTAAACTGACAAGCTAATCTGGCATCTCTATCCAGCCCACATCTCTGGAGGAAATCATGTGAGAGAAAGTGGGATTTTACTAGGTTAATACACAGGTTATACACTGGGATAAGGTCATTGTGAAGTGAAATGCAAACATGGCTTTCTTGTTACATTGTTAGAATAAGTCAGAGTAATGTATTAAGACACATGCAACAGTGTAAAATAATTCACCAAATGACATTTTTGGAACATGCTTTGTGATTCAAGTGTCCAAAAAGTTGCCCTGCAAAGAAAAGAGATGCATGGGGAAGAAAATGAAGAGAGATGCCAAACAATATTAGTGCATCTTGTTGTGGAGCTTTGGTGTAAATGGCAATACTAACCTTTTTAAATATTGCTATAGATAGACTTAACAGAGACCTACAGAAGTTATGAAGAGTCCATTCTTGCTTCACCCTTCACCATCCAGTTCTCAAGCTTGTCTCTCATGATGAGGAACTGTTCAGTAATGATGTTCCTGCTAATGTTGCGTTCAAGTCCCAGGCGTCCAATGTGAAATATTACTGATAAGACAAGTAGCTGTTCACAAAAGCAGTGCTTAGGTTATTAAAGCAAAGTAGAGAAACCTAATATGAATTAGTGTTTAGCATGCTGCAATAGAATCTGATCACAGGATAACATTTTTTTCTTGATAAATATAAAGGTGCCAATTCTGTCAGTTTGATCATTTCTAGAGATTGATAAGAAATATTCAAGTTACTATTTATGGTGCAGTATACATTTTGCAGTTGTGGTTAAGTTAAAGAGGCTACACTCAACTGTGATGGTTTTGAAGGTTGAAAGTCCACATTCAAGCCAAAATGCAACTGAATTGCCAGCAGAACGGGGTCCTTATAGGGTTGCAGTGGACAAAGGCTGCAACCTTGGCATTCTGTTCATAAGTCGCATTCGCCAGCCGCGCAGGCCCCAGTTTGTGGTAGATGGCTTGCATTGTCCTGGCCATCTACTCTCACTGTTCTGGGGGGGATAAAGCTATTCCTCTTCTAATGGATTCTGGTGGGTTTTGTGTTGGCATTCAACCTCGGTGAAAAGCCGGTGCCTGCTGAGTAACAATTCAGGTAAGAATGTGACATATCCAAATACCAGTTGCTTTTGAGTGGCAAGCAACATGCGCCGTGCGCTCTCAGCGCTCGCCAGACCCCCATTTACCGAGCTTTCAGCTCCGATCGTCCGGATTCACGGATGCGCTGTTTCCACCATACAATCCAGATTGTCACTAGATTGTCTTTCCTGTTAAACAAAATGATGATTTGAGGAATTAGTTGACATATTTATCATGAAATCATGTGTGACATACTGTACATTAGCTTACAGCATATTATTGTGCAAGTCTATAATATCTGAGGAGGAGGGGGGGGCATCAAAGTGGATTATCATCTCTGGATTTGAACAATGACATCCATATTTCAATGCCCTTGTTGGAGTGGATGTCTCTCTTTCTGCTTGATCCACTGCAGGTACCGCCGGTGAAATAGCTAGCTACCAGCATCAAAATCTCCACAAGCAGAGGCACAATGGTCAGAATACAGCTTGAATACTTAAGTGGGGGGTTGGGGGGCGGGGGGATGCAGGGGAAGGGGGGTGGGGGGTGGGGAGTGGATGCTCTTCAGCATCCATTCAAGCCCATCTCTGACATATTCCATGGCCTTGAAGTCTCTATAGAGCGTGGCGGTGCTCTCCGGGCTTTGTTTACGGATCACGGCTTGTTTACTATGAAGCCCAGCGCCCAACCCTGAAGAGATGTGGGCCCAAGATGTTTTATCTCTTGTCAGGGCCTGCTTCAATTAAATTAATGGAATCCATTCAGCTCCCCTCTTTCCCTTTTTCCCTTTCAGGCCCCGGCCACAGAGAAGAGAATACATTAAAAAAGATCTTAGAGCCTCAAGATGGTACATCATGGTATTAGCTCCGGCCGGTCATTTTTCCTCCACCAGATTTGGTTCTTTTTCTTTCCCCCCTTTTCGCTAAATGAAATAATCAATGAGATCTCCAGCTCGCTGGGAATGGCTCGTCTTGTTGTTTTTTAGTTTGAATGTAACATTTTGAAGGTAATTATTATTATTATTATTATTATTTTTGCCACAGCCTCTATCCCAGGTGCCTTTTATCGCCGTTGGTCGACTTGGTTGTTTATGAAAATTAATTTCCAAGTCATTCAATGGTAATCAGAGACCTTGGGAACGACCAAAAATCTGTTTTGACTGGCTCCTTTGTCTCAAACGTGTCTGTCAAGTAAAGAGTTTCTTTTCAAATGCAGATGAATTAGATACTTGTGCAAACAGCAGATTACCCGGGCGCAAATAGTCTTATCTCAGCGTATGGTATCATATGCATAGGTCTGCTTGAATGTTATCATAAAGAAATAGCAAATAGCCTGTGATGTTTGCTTGTAGCGTTTGTAACCGTTTCAAATTCTGACATGCGCCGCAATGGGCATCAAATTGCAATTGCTGGGAGAAATGGTTCGCGAAAAAAAAGACGAGATATCGAGTGGAATTGGAAGACAGGCAAAAGTTTGTTTGGGCAAGATACAGCTGCATTCCCACGGTCTGAGATAAGAACTATGATAAAAAAAAACAAGTATCTTTAGAAAGCCAGTAGTAAGGGTTGTCTGCTTGCTGACATCCTGCTGGCATTGGTTGATCATTAATTTGGTTTCATATCCTTGCATGGGAACTTCAGTCTATAAGGAAACGATAACAACTGCTGTGATATTTTGGTATCAGAGGTGCTGCGCTGTGCCTGTTGTCCGGGAACATTGCAATCTGCTAAATCAAATCAACATAATTCAAAGAAATACATTTCTTCAGGCCTCCCGGCTCTGAAATCGTCATTGGTCGATGGTCACCCACAATCAAATGGATTTTGAGGCACGAAGACAAGCAGGTATTACCGCGATCCCTGCCTCACTGACGGCGAGGTCTAATCGCCCTGGTTCACCTCTGAATGGACCAACGTGAAAATTACCTATCAGCTGTCGCGGGGGGAAATTACTGGCAAAGAATGTGTTATAGCCCTCCTATTCTCCTTCTGTCCTCTTTGCGTGTTGATATTACACCCTTCTGCTGAGTAAATGCCCACAGGAAAAAAACACCAAGATTTGCCACCGCCGAAATTCCGAAGCCCCCGCGCATTGAAATTAGGGACGATTATGCTCGAGGAATGGGCGAGGCGGGATTGGGAGGTGATTTTCTGTTGAAGCGTGACAGCATAAATACTTTGATAGTTCTGACTGAGTCTCATGCCGGCACAAACAACTGACATGGGATATACTTAGCCCGCCTGATAAGCTTGCCAGACACGTATAATTCCTCCGTCATCATTACCAGAGTCATCTATGATTTAAAGCGGCGGCCTCAATTTGAGGTGCAGTTTAGCGGAGGGATTAGAAAATACTAAACAAACATTGCATTCACGCGTTGCTTTATATCATGCTCAATCTGTCAGTGTGACAATTTGGCGGAGGACCTCTTTGTGTTTTCCTGGACTAGCGCATCCATGCATCATCTACTGTATCTATCTATGCGCCTGCCTTAGGTACTACTCCTGTCAAGCTTAGTCTAGGGGCTGTAGAGTGATTTTTGTCTGCTCCATTGTTTTATCAAGTAAAAGACCCCACATGCATGAGGTCCAAGACAGAAAACCGACCTATAAACATGAATGGAAAAAAAAATCATAATACAGTGGAAGGCCTCGGGAAAGCTAAACCTGGACGAAAAGCTAAAATTACTAATTGGTTTACTGATCAGTTGTACTTTGTTCGATTGATTTGCAATTAATTCTGGTTTGCGGTGCATAAAAGACAGAGGCTGGCGCCAACCTTGGAGCTTGTGGATACCTTATACTCACTTAGAGGGTGATGGGGGAGAACATCAATACGTTGTTGTGAGTCTGGTCCAGGACTTGCGCTGATACTGTCTTCTTCATTTGTTGGGGCTATGAGGCAGAGTGTATGGAACGATACATTTTCTGTCCATTTTAAAAGGGAAGTGATGGATGATTTATCCTCTAAAGTGCAGGTGGGTGGTGTGTAACCGTGATCTGGCAGTGCCATTAGTATGATCTTATGCTTAGGGATACGCATAGTGGAGTTAATGTTTTATACTCCGCAGGGATGCATTATACAGAGCTGGGCAGTAAATATAGCTCCTTTTCCAATAATATCACATATCACTGTATAAATATGTTGGTAGCCAATAAACATCCTCTCTTTGTAGATAATGTACAATTCTGTACAATTGAATGTGATTCTATTTGAATACCATACAAATGTATACATGTTTATGGTGAAATAATCCTGAATCCAAAATATTGACACAACAAGACAAAAAGCCTTTGCTCTATAAAGCAACTCCAAATGAAAAGATGATTGAGTGATCTAGTTCATCATGTATACAGGTAAACCATACAGTATAATAGTCAGAAAAGCCTGGAATATGCTAACATCACTGGGGCATAAAACAAATCACTGGGACGTAGATAAAAACTTGCTCACGTGAATGGTTTGACCTTGCGACAATGGCATAATTATTTCTTCCTCTAACTAACTGAGTCTAACTGAAGAGAATAAATTAGGGCTGGTGAAGGAGTTCAACATGTGAGTCAACCAATAGGAAATTAAAAACAACCAAAGCAGGACCAAGACAATAAATGTCCCAAAACAGCCTGGTCTCAGATTTCAGATTTCATGACATAGAGCATGATGCCTTCAAATGCAAATAACGTGCTTCATGCACAAAAGTGAGAATTTTTTTTTTCATAAATGTTCCGGAAAGTAGTTTGACATTGAAAAGTAAGGGCGTGGAAGTCGGGGGGTACATTTACCTTCAACTCCAACAACCAATTTAATTCAACTGGTTAAATTCCCAGCTCATGTCAACAAATGGAGCATAGCGCGAGTTCAGGCAGGTCATGGAAGTCACACACTCACAGCAGCATCATGATCCAGCTGTCCATTGAAACCCCTTCTCCACCTATCAATGCTACTACAGTGCTACAGCTCTGCTCGCAGGTGTTGGTAAAGCTACTCTTAATATAGCATTACTTACCATCTGCTGCCTTCTCACGATGGATCCTGATCAAGATCCAATTTTTTCAGATGGCAATCAAGTGTTTTCTCGACATTCAGCTAGTTAGATCCTGAGGAGGAGGAGGATCTTGGAAGTTCTGTAAATCTCTCTGTACAGCTTTTGACTGGCAAATAAGTAGTCCCCGCCGATCAACAACTGGCCAGTGCAGAAAATATTAAATGCCTTATATTGCGAAATAGAAGCCCCATTAGGAGCCAGTCACAAAGATCTTTTTCAGTTCTTCTTGAAAACGCTCGAGGCATTGAGAGGCCCCCCACTCGCTCATTCTCATTGAGAGAGATCCAAGTCTGTCAAAGAACTTGACCATGGCTGAATTCAGCGTTGCATTCAGTGTTTCCAGAGCGCAGAGCACTGTGTCATACGGGGGTTCTTTTATTCTATGAATGCTGCAAATCTTTTTCAGCTAAAGCAGCAATGTACATACAAAAACGTAATCTAAGGTTGGACTGGTCTATGGTAGGTTTAGCCTTTGTTGGTAGGCATTTCACTGGCCACCGTGTTCAGTCCTGCACTGGCGAGTCCTGTGATAACAGTTAGCTAGTTAGCCTGAACAGTCACCTGTTCTTCACGCCCCCATTAAATATAATCCGAGGAATAACTCCAAGCTGATTACTAAATCCGCATCCTTAAGCACTATACTTGCTTGCAGCTATCTTGGAGGTTGGTGCGCCCATGCCGCACAGCTCAACCAGCAAAGAAAAAGTGAATATAGCATTCCTATCAGTGTGCCAAAGCTTTCTAAAGCCTTGACGAAGCACCCCAGTCATTGTTTTGTTCTTTATCTGCTCACTGGTCTAGTTCAAGGTTTTTTAGCTGGCTTCCCAAAATCTCCCACGAGTGTAAGAACCTACTATCTGTACTGAAACAACCTGAAACAACGTAATATTCACGTAGAAAGTGCCTGATTATTGATTTGTCTGCCCTTCATGATGATAGTGTGCCTAGTTTAAACAGCCTTATTGCTCTTACCATCTTTTCACTTTATTATGCTACAGTATCACAGTACAGTACCATGCCATAAAATTTTGCCGGTAAAGATGCATTTCTTGGCATGGCCGCATTTAAAGTTATGCCCCTTCACCAGCGTTAGATCTGTCTTGAATTTCAGTGATACAGAGAGGATTATACAGTTTTTATTTCATCTTGCTTTGACTACTGCAATGCCCTGTTTACCTGCTGTTAGATGCAGAATCCTTTTCTAAGCACGACTTGCTACTCTGACAGCGTAGGATGTAGGTCTGATTTATGTTTCTGGTCTATACTATATGTGTCTATTTTGTCTAAAACGAAAATGTAGAAACATCAGTCGCCCTTGAATTTTTCACTGATGCGGCTATTGGTTTTGGGGGGTTCTACAGAGATCAATTGTTTTCACACACCTAGCCCAACAAAATACCTTTCCTGCTCCCAGTTTCAGGAATTCAGAATCGTGTAATCCAACGGCACTTCATTCAGGCTTCCTTGCCCGGCCTTCAGCCAGACTATCCTAGACTAGTCCTACAATGCTACAGATCTACTGCATTGCACTTCATGCATCTTGGACTAGCCCCAATTACATTAAAGCCTGCATGATTCTGCATGGTCGTACTATACTTCATTTTGTGCTGTCACACACTCACAGCAGCATCAGCTGATGCCAGCTGACTTCTGACTCTGACCAATCAAAGCTCAACACTCATTTGGCAGTGCATTTAAACCATTTACTCTACCTATCAATGCTGCTGCACTGCTGCCACTACAGCTCTACTCGCTCGTTTTGGGAAAGCTACCTTGATCTCCCCAGCCTCCACCTGCTTGGTTTGTGCTTATCTGTTATGTGTTATCATGTATGGAATCACAATATACAGAAACAAGCTTTGTTGCACCTTTATCATGGGTATATATTTTCGGTTTATCACATATATGAGTCATCAGATAGGCCTAGTTTTGATTTGGCTCTGTACTATAGCAACCCATTGGGGTTTTTAATTGTGCAGCAACAAAACCTTACAGCAATCTTAACCAAAACCTAACCTTAACCACATTGTCTTTCTTGCATAAGAAACCAAACTTAACCCTGATCAAACCAAAGTTTACTTGACTAAACCAAACCTTTAGCTAACCTTGTGACGAACACTTGAAAATGGCATGTCCAATTCATGCTATTGTTGTCACGGTCTCAGCCGTGCCTCCAGTGTTGTCTACATGTCTGTCTCTGTCTGTCTGTGTGTGTTGGTGGGCGTGGCTTCTGACTCCGGCTCATTACCATCTCCCGTTCACCTGCTACACTCCACACACCTGTCATTCATCAACCATCACCTCCAGTACAAGTACCCCGGCTTTCCACCCACTCATCGCCAGATCGTTGATTCAGCCAGTGTGGTTAGCGCACGTTCCCGGCCTACTACTACTACGAAGTATTTCCTAAGCCTTGTGAATTCCTTCCTTGCTAAATGTGTCTCTCCTCACCCCAGGATCTCAACCCGTACCCAGCCATACCGCTTTTCTCCCTGCCTGCCTACCTGCTCATCATCTGCCTGCCACGCTCGCCATCAGTCCCTCCGGCTCTCCTCACTTCCGCCTCCAGCTCCTTCCTCTGTCTCCGCTCCTGCCTACCCCCCGGTCTCCCCTTTCCCAATAAACCATTGTTCATTCAACTCCGTGTTCGGTTCTGCATTTGGGTCTAACCTTGTGATACCATAACAATTGTGACATAATCCTGTCATGGTGGAGGAACGTAATCTTCATATTATTTGTGTCCACAACATGCAATCTGCATTTCAGAGGTTGCGCTCATTTCACAAAATACCGTGAGACTGTGTTGCTCAAAACTTTGATGAAAAGTATATGTTACCTTGTAATTGTTATATTGCTATTATGCTATTATTATTGTAGACATTACTACCGTTATTATCAGATTCTCATCATCAATATTCTTTCAGTTTGTCTTTACCACAGATTGGCATGCTAGAAATTTCCAAAAAACACAAAATGGCCCCAGTGACTTCTGGATTTTACATCATCAATCATCACTATTGGTGTAATCTTGGGTCTCTGGGTGTTGCAGGTCTTTCAACATCAGACGTAGTATGTAAGTATGTTACAACAAGTTACAGCAGGTATGGTGATAACATCAGCTTGACTACTCATATTTGAGCACTGCTTTCTTGTGGTTTTTTGCCACCTTCTCCAAAACTGGAATCGGTTGATGCTGTTGGCCATTTGGTTAGCACAGTAACCAACTCACTGTTTACTCCCAATGTTAAACTCACATTTACTCCTGCTAGTACTTCCTTTTAATCAGTAATGACTGCTGTGCTGTTTTTTTATTGTTTTTCCATTTCTGGTGCTAAGTCATCATTGCTGTGGTGTTTTTTTTTAAATTTTGTTTCCATTTTTGGTGTTAAGACAATTATTACTTTAATAGTAATGAGCAGTGATTGCCACCATGGCTGAACAGACAGTCAAAACTGAATGATCAAGTATATAGAAAACAGTATGTAGATGTATGAAAATGAAGAATTGTTTGCACTCAACTGTCCATCTTGCCATTATTGAAGATATGGAATGGTCTGAGTGGCACACATTCATTATCTCTCAACATCATGGTTTGAAGATGTAATGAGACTGAGTCAAGACGTTAAAGTCTCAAAATCACATTTTTAAATGGAAAAGGAAAAAATGTGTAGGAACCCTGTAGACCTGAGGGTGTGGATTGACAACTCAAAATCTCTTGTTGAAAATTTTCCTTAATCCTTTACTTTCCTTTTTTTCCTTTTCCTTTCCACTCCTCCATCCCTGGTCTGACTCTGGTAAATGGCAGCTGCCCTAATGCTGTGCTACTGGAGTAAACAGAGATAAGGAAGTGAGAGAAAGGGAAGAGAGAGAGAAAGTCTTGACCACAGATGCCTTCTGAGTCCAGACTGTTAGCTTTTTAGCGCCGGGCATGTAGTGATCTGGTTACCCAATGTGCCGCCACCACATTAGGAGACACGCTAGAAGCTTCCCCAGAGAGGCTGAAGAGCAGCTCCTCTGTCTCCAGCATGGCTGAGAGAAGGATCTATCTGTCATAGACGTCACTGTGTCTGACCGACCACCCCCGCCTCCCCCCTACCCTGCTTCAGTCCCAACCACAGGCCTCACAACTTAGACACACGGGCTTACCTGCATACCCGGTGGTCATAGACAGGGTTGCAGGGGTCCTTGAGGAGGTGACAGGAGTCCTTGAGGAGGTTCCAGGGGTTTTTGAGGGTTTCCAGGGGTCCTTGAGGAGGTTCTAGGGATCCTCAATGGGGTTCCAGTGGTCTTTGGGGGTTTCATCCTTGAGGAGGATCCAGGGATGTTTTCATGAGGTACCAGGAATCGTTGAGGGTGTTCCAGGGGGTCTAGAGATGGCTCCAGGGATCTTTGACGAGGTTACAGGGGTCCTTGATGTATTTCCAGGGCTCCAGAGGGTCCCCAGCAAAATGAGAAATACTTTAATGCCACTAGAATTTAAATCACTAGAAATTATGCCAATGAGGAAATGTGAAAGTATGACTATTGTAATCACAGGTTTCACTCTCACCACTATTAGCACTATTTGGAGGTCCAGGACATGAACATAAAGCAATGTTCCTACTTTTTTCTGATAATCCAATACATCATAACTGTCCAACCAGCAATTATTATAAGGGGTGTACAAAATGTTTAAATTATTACAATATCAGTCTGTAGATGTTATTACATTATCCCGCAATGTATTGCATTAACATGTAACATTTGACCCATTTAAGGGGACATTTTATTAGATTTTTGCATTAACCGTCAATTATTACATTATCAGTTGCTGCAGAGATTTAGACAAGACACAGAGATTAATTATGTTCAAGATGTGTCCAGTGAAAACAAAAATCTGCTAAAAATAACAGCAACACAAGCATGTGTTGAAGACACTGGGTGGTAGTTTTGCATTTATATGATGCCTTATTATAGATCCTATGGCAGGTTGGTGAATCTAATGATGGGGCGAGGTGCTGAAACTTAATCCATGTGAATACATTGAGAAATACCACTTAAAGCTATGAAAGGATAAAGACTGTTCTTGAAAGGAACTGAAAGCTTAAAATGACAGAATAGAGGGCTTTCAGGTGATGTCAACGCAACAGCCCCTGCAGCGGATTGTGAGGATGGCGGAGGGCATCATAGGTCTCTCTCCCCCGCATCCAGGACACTTACCGGGAAAGATGTCTATGGAAAGCCTCCAGCATCGTAGGGGACTCTTCCCACCCCTCTCACAGACTCTTTGACCCCCTGCCGTCTGGCAGGAGGTACCGCAGCATTAAAGCCAGCACCACCAGGATGCGCAACAGCTTCTTCCCCCAGGCTGTCAGACTGCTCAACACCTCACTGCTGCCCAAAAAACATACATGCCTTATTTGACACACACACATGCACACACACACCCTGCACGGGTCACTTTACACTTGACACTTTACACTTGACACCACAACTCAGCACATTGTTTTTTTTACTGTATATTTTATTTTATTCATTATGTTGTATTTTATGTCATGTCTTATGTTCTGTTTTTTGCAGGAACGACATTTTGTTTTGCTGTATGTGCTACATGTATGGCTGAAATGACAATAAACTCTACTTGACTTGACTTGACATGTAACACATGCTCTGGCAGTCATATTGGAGGTCTTCCAATGGAGCTCGTGGCCAACAGTGGCTGTGAACAGTTGATTGTGTTTCTAAATGTACAACTTGGCCGACTAGACTGAATAGACATGGTTCATTTCTGGGCTGTTTTTGACTGGGAACTGATCATTTCATCACTGATACTACTACTACATTTGATTTTTTGTTTAGATGATGTGATATTGTTAGCTAGCTAACCATAGTATCTGGTCAGCTAAACATCACTATCTTGTTGTTAACATATCTGATTAGCACACTAGCTAATGATGTGTTAGAAGTGGCTAGTATGGTAACATTAACTAAATTAGCCTGCTGGCTAGTTAGCTAGCAGTTTGTTCGGGTTAACTGAGCTGACTGTTCTCAAGCAACAACTCGGAGTGAGGGACTAGGGCAAGACAGTAACCTAAATATGGAAACAAATCTACCGTATTGCACTATTCATTTATTTTTATTTAACTGATAATTTTTACTTCATTACGGAATTATTGTATTACACTTTGAATAGTTGTGAAAAAAAATTTGAATTAGTCAAATTGATGGTTACACACAATAAATCACAAAACTTTTACATGTAAAGCTACAGCACTCTTTTCACAAAGTGTCAGCACTTAATTAGTATTCATAACTCAGCATTCAAACCAGAATTACACAGACAATGTTTTCTTGCGACCAAGGAACTTCAAATAAGATTAAAAACTGAGCTTTCAAAACTAGTTTCAAGCTTTTGGTTGTTATACAGTTATGGCAAAGATTATTGGCACCCTTGCATGTTGTGCAGACAATGTACATCTTTTGAAAGAATTGGAAATTGACACCACCTTAGGTTTTCACACATTCATCTATCAATTTACAACAGCACATAATCAAACAATAACAATAACAAAATGTCTTTTATGGTTTCAAAATGTAAAAGTGGCCATGGCCATGATTATTGGTACCCTTTAGAACAATTCAAATACATTTATTGGAGGAAATAATTGTGTATTGTGTATACACATTGTGTATACGCTAGCAGCGTATACACAATGCATAAAAGTGTATTTGTGTGGGACATCCAGATCTGATGTGGGGCATCACAGCAAACGGCAGCTCAGTCAGCATCATCCTAGGAGTGGGGGACCACGCAGACACCAACTCTGCTGAGCTGCAGAATGGAACCGATAGGAGACACACCCACACACACCCACACACACCCATACACGCACTCTCACTCACACAGACAAACATGAACAGCGTCAGTGGACAGGAACAGGTAGACCAGGAGAATAGGACCTGTAGGCAGGATGCTAGTCTCCATCGAAGAGAAGAGAAGAGAAGAGAAGAGAAGAGAAGAGAAAAGAGCTGTCCGAGGATGTCAGAAAAACTATTACCACCAAACATCAGTGTTCACAAGCCTATAAGACCATCTCTAGAGACCTTGTTATTACTGTTACCAGAGTTTGCAATGTTAGTTTGCAGCTCATGAAATTGTTAAGAATCTCCCAGGACGTAGTGGTAAGAGGAAAATTGATCTTAGATGTTGTTGAAGGTTGGTTTGAGCCATTGAAAAAACACCTTGTCTGACATCCAAATCTCAAGGCTCAAGGATGACCTGGAGAGGTCTGGAGCAATGGTTTCACTGGACACTGAACCAAAAAGGGCTTTACGGTCAGAGGCCACAGAAGACCCCACTGCTGATCTTTGCCAAGACCCACCTGGACAAACCTAAATCCTTCTTGGAAAATGTTCCGTGGAACGTTGACACCAAATTAGAGCTCTTTGGCAATGCAGATCAGCCCTTTGTTTACAGACGACAAAATGAAGCTTTTAAAGAATAGAACACCCTACCTACAGTCAAATACGGTGGAGGTTCAATAATTCTGTGGGCTGCTTTGTTGCGTCAGGTACTGGATGTCTTGAACATAGGAAGGGCATCATGAAATCAGAAGATTACCAAGGTATTTTTGAGCAAACTGTGTTACCCAGTGACAAGTGAAAAGTGGATGTCGATCGAAGGTCATGGGTCCTCCAGCAGGACAATGACCCAAAACACACATTTAAAAGCACTCAGGAATGGTTCAAATGTTTGACTGTTCTGGAGTGGCCAGCAAGAGTCCTGATCTCAATCCTATTGAGAACCTATGGTGAGATCTGAAATATGCAGTTGGTCAAAGGAATCCTTCAAATATTGAACAAGTGAAGCAGGTTGCAAGAGCCCTTGAGTTTTTGATAAAGCCCTTACACTATGACCGACTCTGTGCAGGCCGAGATATAGTTGTTCCACCGAAAGCAAGATGGTACGACTCCCGTTTTGAGGCATTTCATTACATTACAGTGATTTAGCAGACACTTTTATCCAAAGCAACTCACAAAGGTACTTGACACTATGTGGGGATTGAACCCACACCTTGACTGAGCTGTCCAGGCCGGACATTTCACAAATCCTCCTGTAAGTGACAGCTGAAAATCCTCCAGCTGGAAATGTTGCCCACATACAAATGTGCTACCCCTTTTAATCCTAAAGTTTGGGCCTTCATCTCGGTTAAAGGCCCATTCCAATTTTTTTTTGTCTCAATGTCTTTTGGAAATTCATGAAAATAAATGTCTGACTGCTTTCTTTTAGTTAGAACAGTATGGAGCAATACAACACTACAAAAACTATGGCTATTGCTGGTTAAGTGCGCTGCCATTGCTGTATTTACCTGTTTATGACGACTTTGTTGCATAAATGGACCTCTGTGATGGCATCACACCTGGTTGATAGATTTACTACAAAGCCTCTATAAGGTCATGCCAAATGATAAGTAGCAATGAGATGTAGCAATGAGATATGAGCTTGTGACACTCACTAGTATGATGTGATACAATGATAGTTTGCTACACCTGGCTCCACCAACCCAGCATGGAAATGACATTGAGCTCTGATTAATATCTCATAATATGCTTTAAGACTGTTGGGATTTGCTTCAGACAGCTAGAATGCAGCAGAGAATGCATGCATTTAGACCACATTTTTCCGATTCCTATCCACATTTTCAATTTCCAAGTATTTTCTATGGACACTCTAACAATGACTTTCATTTCCCAACTTTGCATGCCTCATACTTTTGCGTCTCCTATTCAAGTCTGTTCACATTGGTATAACTCAATGTTCTCTTTTATAAAGAAAGGAAAAAATGTCCAGCCTTGGGAAGATGTAACGTTAATTTTGCATTGTTTTGATGCTGGGGCGTTTATTTCTCTGTTGGGTCAGACTTTCTCCAAGCCTGTCTGCAGACACAATATGTTAAAGATTGATAAAGTGACATGAACTGACCTTGAGACAGTTGCACACTGCACACACTAAGTAGCTCAACCACTAGCCATTATTACCCTATGGGTGAATAATTCCATTGTGATCTGTCATGGTATTTTCAATTACCAAGGAAACGGTGAGCCGAAAAAAAATCCATAGCAGCATCATTGGGAAGATTTACTGTTTTGCGCCCCCTGTGACCCATCCTCTGACCCTTGACATGACAAGTCAAATATTTTTCTGGGTCTTTAAATTTGCTTCTCAAATAAATCCTGTTCTACAATAAAAGAGCCCAACATGCTATTGATAGTTGTATTGATTCATGGGTGCCAAATGATTACACAGCTGAGGAAGCTAATCTAAAAACACAGGTTCATATGCTGTGGTGGCCAGTGAAGCAAACATGTTTAAGCCCAAACCCAAAGCAAGCAAGTAAATCCATATTCATTCCGATACTTCCCACTCATACGGTTTATTTCAAATGTGTTGGAATCGTTGACTGCATGTTCATTTAATCCCACAATCATTTCTATTCCATTTAATTCTGTTAATTGTTACTATTCCTAGTGCTTTTCGTTCTATTTTTGCACTTATATTGTATTTTGTTTTTCTTCCCTGCAGAATTGTATTACTTTTGCTCCTACAATTTCCCCACGGGGATCAATAAAGTTTCATCTTATTTTATGTTAAATACTCAACGCTGGATGAATAAATGATACAGAAAGTGTACTTACTCAGAGATTAGATAAAAATACACCAACAAAGACCTAAATAATGAATAAACAAATGTTTGTTTTTTTAAACTCTGCCTTTAAAGCTTATTCATCCTACCTGTGTACCTAGCACTAGGGTTGGACCAATCTATGGGGCCAATATTGGGCTTTTATTAAATATCAGATATCAGCCAGTTAGTGTCGTATGATGGAGGTTCCTCCCTGACCACAACTTCCTGAGGTGACAGTTTAGTTTCTTTGTAGATTTAATTTAGAGTTTTATTTTCCCATGATGGTCTAAATGCTGTTTCAGAGGCCTTTCCACCCTGATGACAATACAATTCTGGGAGAAACAGTGGATTGTTGCAATGTTTTGGCATGAAAATGGTCAAATTTAAAGATATTATCAGGGTTCAGTCAGTCAAACATACCTAGCACATAAACCCTTGCGACTTTTATTAAAGAGACGTAGATCCCATAGATGTAGGCTTACTGTACACCGTAAATGGGACAGCAGATGTGGGCTCTCTCAAAAGTCAATTAGTTTCCCTGTCTATTTGTCCATTGTAGATTTGTCTATTTTCCTCCTGTATTGTAGGCATCAGTCCTGGTGGACACCAGCTTATTAGCACTGATTTATTTGCTTTTGTGAAGGCCATTATGAAATGCTGCTCTATAAATAACAAAGCAGCAATCCATAGGCAGCTTTCACGTGGCCTCGGACTGTATGTAGCCCATACAAAAGACTGACTGGTTTCTAGGAGCACAAAAGCACCACGGCCATTAGGGGACTGATAGAGTTTTGCCTCCCGCCATCAGGACAAAACTATAATTAGACTTTAATTGGGGGCTCTATTAAGGCCCCGCATTGTGTGTGTGTGTGTGCGCGTGCGTGCGTGTGCGTGTGCGTGTTCGAGCATCACATGCACGTGTGTGTTGGAGGTGATGTACCCGCTATGAAGGAGCCATATATGTGTCTTTATGCCTATGTCTGTCTGTGTGTGTGTATGTGTTTATATGTGTGCGCATTTGTACATGTTAATGCATGTATGTTCGTATGCATGCATTGATTGTCCCACATTAAATAATGGCCTGCTTTGAATTTCACCTTAGTTACTCTAAAATAAGTCAATATTGTATTGACAGTCAATTAGATGCCATGGCCCTGAAACCGAACCGCTGCTGCTGCCAGTCAGTGCAGATCAAAGCTAAACCAACATCATTGCTTGTCCTCCTTGTTTCACCAATCTAGGATCACCTTAATCATACAGTAGCCCGTCATAGCTTAGTTGTCAACATAATAAAAATATGCTATTTTGCTTTAGATGCTGAATAGTCAAAAATGCTTGAATAATCATGATTTTTCTTTCTGAGGCCCTTGCAGGAAAATTCTTTATTGTGGGGAAAATGGCATTATTTTGTGCTACTGTACCTCATCCAATGGCATCTTGTATCCTTTTGAAGGAACAGGAGCTTCAAATACAGGAAAATGAGAAAATTGCAGTACTTTTCTGTCATTTCGTCTGGCTATTTTGAGTCAAATTAGATCAGGGGGCGTTGCATCTGTCTTGTGTAACACAATGAGACGCATTTGGTTAGGGAATAGTGGATGTACCTCTACAGAAGATCAAAAAGATTTGCCAATAAAGCTGTTTGTGCATTCCCTTGTCATTTGTCAAGACATATCAATATTTCTGATGAAATTACACCAGGCTAAAGCAACCATTCACACAGGATTGAAAGATCAGAGATATGAGAGAGAGATCAGAGAGAGAGAGAGAGTATAGTTTCCAAAGCTTTAAAGTTACCGCACCTTTAAAGTTAAATTTTTTCACTTATGGTGTTTAGCGAAACGTAGCGATTACCCCTCAGTGTTCATAAATCATTTAGTAGTGAAAACATCTCTTGACAGAAGTATTATTGTCATTTTTGCGTTAAATAATCAATATTTCATTGGATTAATTCATATTTAGAGGTGACGTTTTCCATGCTTTTTTTTTGCAGCAGCAGCAGCATCCATGCTGTGTCGGTGTGATGTATACATGGTCGGTGGCGGCAAGCAGTCATATGGAAGAATTATCTTATTATGCTCCAGAGGGGGGGAAAAAAACGTCAGCTGTTGGATTGTTGGACAATTAAATTTCCATGCCAACTGATTGATGTGTTTTTCCCTCCAAAGGGAAGGTGCCTCACTGGACTGATTTGCATGTGGAATGTGACAAGCTGCTACAGGCTTTAGGGTTGACACATCCTGACACATCCATTTGACAACGTATTGGAGATTAGCCTGCTAGCTAGCTAGCATTACACAACGGAGAGTGACGCCGAGTGCGTTTTCGTGATGGAGGGGTCGTTTGAGGTGGAGGATTTTCTCTCCTCGATGTCTCCGCCCATTTCTGCTCATACTACTACCCCTAATTTTTTAGTATTTCATCACTGATCGGGGTGGAGCCAGCAGTGCAGCAGCATGAAACTTTCAACTGAAGGAGGGAGAGACATATTTTATTTTTGGGAATTTCTGCCCAGTATTGATCGTTTCACCATACAGAAGTCATACAAATATGTTTACAGCTCAAAAAGATTATTATATTTAATGTTGATATCTATTTAAAGCTTTAAATGTGTTCTTCTTAGTGTGGTGGGGGTTGGATGCATGACTTCCTGTGTGGTGAACATTTCCCACCAGTGACCATACTGGGACATTCTTCTCTGTTGCAGCTACACTTTGTGATTTTGTGAAGATGGCTGGAGGTTTACATTAAAATAGTGCAACCTAGACAAATCACATTAGATTGTGTGTAATCTTTTTGTCCTCTACGGTGGCCCTGAAGTGCAAAATAAATTGGCATGTCAGAAAACAACAGCAAATCAAGACACATTGAAGCAGAAAACAAAACGCATTGAAGTGACTCAAACCGGAAAGGGTAGGTACATATTGAACAATGATTCCTCGTCGCTGATTGGACGAACTGTCAATCCGGGTGAATAGGGAAACCCACTGTACCCCAAAACACCCACTGGAAACCTTTCATTACAATTAACTGATAAACCGCAATAAGGGCAATACATATTCTGGTTGTCTAGTATCGTTGACAACTTGTTGGCTCTTCCTCTACTGCTTAGCGTGTGCCAAGTAGCTACTTCCGTTCCTCCCAGACAGTTAGTTTGTCCAATCAGCGACAAGTACTCATTGTTCAATAAGTACCTACCCTTTCTGGTGCACTTCCCCAATCTCATAACACCAAAACACTTGGCATACGCAAACGACATATGTAAAGGTTAGGTTTACATGTTTTACCTTTGACTGGTTCATGTGTTCATGTTCATACAACGATGAATATGCACTATAGTGTGTAGTCAAAATCTAATTCTCAAGGCCATGTAGCATAAGTTGTTGCTTTTTTTATCATCGTTTGCCTTCATAGTAAAATATTTTCTCACATTGCCATGGCAGCAATGATTGCTCTATCTTAGCCAGGCGATAGCAGGCTGTACGTGCTCGTGTGTGCTTGCAGGGTTGATATGGCTGGCAGTCAGGAGTTTCACTATAATGCTATAATGATAAGGGCGGCTGTGGCTCAGGGGGTAGAGCGGGTCGTCCGCTAATCAGAAGATCGGCGGTTCGATCCCAGGCTCCTCCAGTCCGCATGTCGAAGTGTCCTTGGGCAAGACACTGAACCCCAAATTGCTCCCGAAGCTGTGCCTTCGGTGTGTGAATGTGTATGAATGGTTAGATTCCCCTGATGTGCAGGTTGGCACCTTACATGGTAGCGCCCTGCCATCAGTGTATGAATGTGTGTGAATGGGGTGAATGTGAATGTAGTGTAAAGCGCTTTGAGTGGTCGGAAAAGACTAGAAAAGCGCTATATAAGTACAGTCCATTTACCATTTACCATTTTGCCATCAGCCTCAATAAGCACACACTGTGTTTTCGGGATATAGTAGAATTAGGATTCCAAAATTACCAATATCACTATAAATACATCTATAACCATTTAACATAGCATGTACTCTCTCCCATCTCCCTGTTCTCTTTATAAGAGTGAAGCTTAAATTAGTACTTAATACATGCCAATAGTAGTTCTCAAAAACTAAAGCACTGTCATGCTAACTTTATGGACATCCTGAAATTTATTTTGGTCAATGATAAGTGATGGAGGCTACATAAAATCTTCAATCCAACCTTAAAGCAAGGTAGATCAGCATTAAATGAAAAGCTGTATACAGTAATATGCACATTGCACCGTATTCTGCAGCTTAACGTACAGCACCCCATAAGCATATAATAAGTTCAGACCTTTACTTATCATTTCTACCATTTAGCTGTGTCGTCTTCATATCCCATCCCATATTACCCAGATGATAACACCAGTATTCTGTACCAGCTCTTTAGGTAACACTAAACATTTCAAATTACGTACTCAAGCTGTCCTTCAAGATCCCAGTGAAAACAGACCGACATGACTTCGGACCGCAATGATAACAGTAGGTGAGAAAACAGGGTTTTAAAAGCTTATCCTTCCCCCATCTGTGTAAAGTTGAGGTAAGACTGCCCTCTGCTGTAGCCAAGCTGGCCGCCTGACATTGACCAACAGTATCTGACATTTTGGTAGCCAGTCACCCTCTATATTAAAGAATGGCAATAGCAGTAACTTCCCTGTTTGACTTTTAGTGGTAACCATTAGGGTTCAACTGATATGGGTGTTTCAAGACCAATACCGATATTTTAAGACCATATTTTTACCAATGTTCAGTGTCTTCAAATTTGACCATTTTCATGCCTATAAATTCCAGGTATTCAGCGTTTCCCCCAGAATTTTATTCTTGCCAGGGTGGAAAAGCCCCTGAAACAGCATTTAGATCATGGGGCAATAAAACTATATACCCCATGTATTAAATGGTACTGGAAACTCTGGGATACATTAGGCCTTTAAATGAAGAAATGATTTACAAAAAACATAAATGAATGGTTAAATTAATAAATAAAGTGCGCAAAGAAAATAAAACATCATTGTACATTTTCCAGACAGTGGTGGTCAGGGAGGAACCTCCATCATATGGACATGACCGATATGTCATATTTAATTAAGAGTAATATTGGCAAACTGATATATTTGTATAAACCTAGTGTCAGTTGAGTGAAAAGAACTTATAAGAAATATAACTCACATCACCTCAAGTTCTTATGGTTCAGTAAATTGTTTTCAGGGAACATAGTCCATGGTTGGCGTTCTGATAACCACATTTGAATTACTTTCAACCAAAGTCTGAAGCGGCAAACTCAAAGAGACAAAAGCAGCAGCGTTGCCAGCGTGGGGCATCATCACAGAGTCAGATTAGTGCCTTTGAAGGTAGAAGGGGGGGGGGATCCGTTTGGAGAACTAAACCACGCAAGTAACATCTGGGCAGACGAAAATAATTCAAACAATAATTCAGACAATGGAAGCTAAAAGCAGATTAAAAAGCTTAAGTCTATGATCAGTGCTTGGAGGGCCGTGAGCGTAAGTGTGAATTATGATAATACGGGGTTAAATCACAGCGGACATCACAGTAGGTGAAAGGGTGATTTCAATTCATCATACGATATTATTTTCGCATTGTAAAAGAAGAGAAGGCGCATTATTTCAAAACAAACACAAAGGACAATCATTTAAATGCATGTATTTTGAATGAAATCACACCAGTCAATATTCAACAGTTATATAATCAAATATACAGGACTTACTGCAATGGCATAATTCTTTTTTCAGTTTTTCAGTTGCAGTGTGGTCTGCATATTTTGCTTATACACAATGCCTTTTGCTCGGTACATTTTCTTCACATTTTTTAAACTGCAAATATGACTACATTTTACATGAAAAGGGTGGGCTGCAGACCAGCCAACCGATTGAAACGAGACACTGAAGCCTGGTTCCATAGGCGACAAAATTACATTCATTTTCTGCTGCCTGTTGAACCAGCGCAGCGCAAAACAAAAGCCTCTGTAAGGAGGCTATGTCGTTCCCTAGCTATTTGAATAGGCTCGTGTCCCGTGCTCTCAGACAATCTTTTTTGTTTTGCTCAAGAAGTCTTTTAATGTGGAAGAGCATAAAGAATAAAGATCCAAGAGAGCACCTGCGTTTGATTTCTGGGGCAGCAATTTCCCCTCATTAGCTGCATAATCAATTAGGCCGCACATGCCCTGCATTGTATGGCTGAGAGATCTGGGTCAAACACTCAGGTCACTTTGAAGAGCCTGAGTACTCCATCCCCCGGCCCTGATGTTGGATGCTAGACAACTGGCTGAAGATCATCATCAAACACTTGTGGCTGATCTTGAGCTAACTGAGTGACAATGACTTTCTGATTAAATGTTACTCATGCTACAGTCCGCTGACTTCTTCCTTATCAGCGACAGGCCTACACCATGCAACTCAGACAAGCGATTTCTTGAATTTTTGAAATGCTGATATTATTAAGGAGGTTTTCTCTTATGAACCAGCGCCAACAGGGTACACAAAGCAAATTTGGCTTCCAGCGTGCACCATCGTTGTTCCTCAATATATTAGGAATATAAGAAGTAAAATAGGAACATTAAATTGGGGAGATGCAGAGGGAGAGGTTCAAGAGATCTTCATTAGGAGCTAAAGGCTGAAAACTCTTATCAGTATAGGAAATAATGAAAAGCAGGCAAACACTGATGAGATATTTCTTTCAGTGAGATCAAAGCAGATGGTGGTACTTTAGTGGAAAAGGTCCTTATTTTTTTTATGTTGGGGTGAAGGGATTTTCTGATTAATGCCATGCCATGACGTGCACTGGCTCATGGCAGAATCTTATCCTGGGAATAGTTGACATACAGTACGCTATTTGTAATAACATTGCATTCAAAATGAGTATGGACAATGACTGAGGTCCCATATAAAATCATGGCCAATAAAAGTCACTTATATATATATATATATATATATATATATATATATATATATTTAATTTACGGTATACGCGTACCTTAACGCAGTCAACGATCACTTTATTAGTAAATGAGTCAGAAGGAAGCGGCATTTCGATGGTGTCTTTCTTCCATAATTCCACATATTTCTGGAACAGGATGCATGGGACATAATGCGGGGAGGGACTGTTCAAAAGTGGTTGGGTTATGCCGGGATCCGACTACACGATATCAGGCCAATTATAGCCCGATTCGGCAGACATAGGGCATTGGGTCGAGTCGGGAACGACAGGGTGCGATAATCGATCGTTTTATCTTGTGTAGTGTGACATAGTGGACGACAACCGATGCCGTATCTGCGACAAAAGACTAGCATGTTAGAAATTTTTTTGCCGTCCACGACGTGTTCCGTCTCGTCCGTGACGTTGACCAATAGGAGCACGGAGCGCTATAAACAATCATGGCGAAGAGAAAGAGGAATGAAGTTGTTGGTGCCGCTAGGTGGAACTATGAAACAGAGGAAAGGTTTGTCGAGCTCTGGCAACAACACCCCTGTAGAGGCTAGCCAGCTAGCTACATTTAGGTTTCACTACAGGCTAAAACAACATTATTTTTTACCTCAAGTTCTACTTGAAGGATTGACAACCCATACTGTTCTCTTCATGCAACCCAAGAACGGGTCCACAGTCGTTTTTTCCTTTTTTTTTAGGCTTTTCGGAACACAAGACAGCCAGTAGCTTGTGGGCTCACGGCTGTAGAGGCACCCGGGATGGCTGTGGGGGGAGTCTGGTAAAGCAGGTGGTGGCTGGGTGTCGAGAGGCCTTAAAGCAAACCATTGGCCTGAGTTTGCACCCTCATCCCCGGCAGTGATCCTTGGGAGTTCTGCCGGAAAGGTCTCAGGAGCTGGAGGGCAGAGGTCTTGTGGGACAGGTTTCACCATGGTCCTGTGCACTTGCTCTGGCACCCGGAGTACTTTGTACAACCTTGGATCCCAGGCATCCTGAATCTCCTTGCGCCCTCGCACCGAGTGGTCTCAAAGGTACACCAGTTGTCCTGTTGCCAACTGGTCACACTGCACCTTCTGGTCATGCCTCTTTTCTCCGCTGGGCTGCAGCCCGCATCTTTTCCCCTAGCACCCTCGAATGCCACCCTCGAATGCCTCTGGTGTTCCTGGACCCACTCGCAGATACTTCCCCCTTCCGGCTCTGGCCCAGGAGGAAGTCAATGGAAAGCTGGGGTTCCTGACCAAACATGAGGAAGTGGGGTGATTCTCCAGTCGACTGATGGATGGTGGTGTTATAACTAAACATCAGCTGGGGTAGGTAGTCTGGCCAGCGACTCTTCTGCTCATGGGAGAGTGTGGGCAGCAGGTCATGCATTGTTCGGTTGAAACGCTCGCACTGGCCATTCCCTTGTGGATGGTACAGGGTGGTGCGGGTCTTTTGTATACCATACAGGTCACAGAGCTGGTAGATGAGGGCATTCTCGAAGCTACGGCCCTGGTCAGTGGAGATGGGTGGGGACCCCATATCTGTAGAACCACTCGAGAACCTTCGTGATCCTGGGTGGGTACGACATGCGTAAACTTTAAGATGTCAGTGATTATTAGCACTTGCTTTTTACCGTCCCTGGAAAGTTCAAGGAAGCTGAAATCAACAGCCACGATTTGATCGGGAGGCAAGAAGGTGGCCCAAAGGAGCCCGGATCTGTGGCTGAGAGGACTTTGATAAGGTGCAACGCTCACTGTTGACACCAGAGTTTGATTTCTTCCCCCATCCCTGGCCAGTAGCACCTCTGTCTTACTAGCTCAGTTGTCTCTACTCTACCCACAGATACTCCCGAAACTTCTTAGTCATTTCCCATTTCATCCCTAGGAACTCTAACTTCATGGCGCTGTAGTTAACTCTGCTGGGCCAAGGCTTCGGCTGGCATAAGCAACAGGTCGGACCTGGCCCTCTTGCTCCTGGGACAACACTGCTCATAGCCCCTGATGACTTGCATCTGCTTCCAGGATAAAAAGGGAGGGAAAAGTTTGCATAGGCCAGGGTGGGAGAATTTACAAGCCTCACCTTTAGATCGTGGAAGCTCCTTTCACACTGTTCAGGCCAGGCCTCGGCCAGTGCTGGCCCTCATCCCAGCAAGCTCTGCTACCAGACGATGCAAAGGCGATGCCAGCTTCGAGAAGCCCTCCACAAACCGCCTGTAGTAGCTGGCAAAGCCAAGGAATGACCTCAGCTCGGAAATGTTTGTGGGGCGAGGCCAATTGGCCACGGCAGACACCTTTCCTGGATCAGTGGAGACCCCTGCCGGGGCGATGTGGTGGCCAAGGTACTGAACTTCCTGCTTGAAGAAACAGCACTTCTCCAGCTTCGCCTTTAGGCCCTCCTGTTGCAGGCGGTCCAACACCAGCTCCAGGGGCCTCATTTATAAAGGTTGCTACGCACAAAAAAGTGGCGTTAACGTGGGGGGGAAATGTGCGTACGCATATTTTACCACAAACGTCGGGATTTATAGAAGAATTCTATGCGGTAAAAGGTGCGCAGTTCTACACATCCTTTCACCCATGCGTAGAGCTCACCGCAAAGTTTTTCAGACACAGGAATCAGCGACGCCCGATGGGGAGATCACAAAATAAAGCTCAGTCCTCTTAAAAACAGTTTTATAAGTGTGCTTTCACAGGGATTGTGGTCTGTTGTATCTGTTAAGCCACTACTTAAAACCTATTTTTATACAAAGGCATTCTCTTAACTCTTATTTTATTGATTATTTTACCGGGCCGGCGCCAGGATGAAGTGACTGAAGGGGCAATTTTTCATAAAATAAAACTCTTAACCATGCAACAGCCTCAGAAAGGCTAAATAACTACTGTTCAAAATCAAGGAATACATTTATTAATCAGAGACTCACAAGAACGGAGCACTTCTCTCTCTCTCTCTCTCTCTCTCTCTCTCTCTCTCTCTCTCTCTCTCTCTCTCTCTCTCTCTCTCTCTCTCTCTCTCTCTCTCTCTCTCTCTCTCTCTCTCTCTCTCTCTCTCTCTCTCTCTCTCTCTCTCTCTCTCTCTCTCTCTCTCTCTCTCTCTCTCTCTCTCTCTCTCTCTCTCTCATATGCAGCATCTTATGCTCAATGTTGTATAACTTTTAAACTGTTTTTATCATTTTGTCTACTATTTTTATTTTAGGCTTCACAGTGCCCAACACGTGAAAATAATAAATGATTAGTACACGACATCCCCCAGCCTTAGACCCTCACAGAGGACAAGGAAAAACTCCGACAAAACCTTATAGGGGAAAATGGGAGAAACCTTGGGAGGGGCTACTCAGAGAGGGATCCCCCTACCAGGACGGTTGGGCGTGCAATAGATGCCGAGTTTGGGCAAGCAGCGTATACACAATATATAAAAGTTTATTATGGTGGGACATCCAGATCTGTTTTTCCTCCATTTTAGTTTGATGTTTTTAGATTAGAGTTGTAACTCTCTGGTGCCTGGTTTAGGGTATTGTACTGCCAATTGAATAACCTGTGTCCCTGACATCCCTGTTCCTACTAATGTGTTTTACAAACTAGAAGTGCTGTGTCTAATCTCGTGTGCAATATCTAACAGTGTGTCATACTAATTAGAGGTGCTGTGTTTAATCTGTGTGCTCCTGTGCAGTTGGCACTAGGATTATTTATGGTGGTACCCTTATCCTACTTGGCATAGTGTGTTATTTTAAATGTTGTCAATAAACTGTTACCTTGTGGTCTACAAAAGTCTCTGTTTCGCCCTTTTCCTTTATTGGAAACCCTGTGTGGGGATTAGAGCTAATGGGTATACTAAGCTATAGTTGATGTTGTGGGTCTCTCCCTTTAAAGAGAGAGTGGCGTTGTCTATTGTAAACAAAGGTATTATTGACCATTAAGGTTACACATAGATAGGGAGCCCGGTAAGAAAAGGCTCTGTTACCTGCAGTTTTCTTTTTGACTGCTGGGATAGACAGGTAGCCAGCGTCCTGAGATCTGAGGGCGCGTGGCGGTTTATATGGTTTAATCAAATCGGATAAATAGGACGGTGCCATCCCATGTAATGATTTATATGTAAGTAAAAGCACCTTAAAGTCACACCTGGCCTGAATTGGTAGCCAGTGTAATGAGGATAGGATGGGACTTATATGGTCGAATTTCCTAGTTTTCGTCAGGATTCTGGCAGCAGCATTCTGAACTAGTTGTTTTTTAGTGCGCCCAGTAGATAAGCCCGAAAAAAGGACATTGCAATAATCGATTCTGGATGATACAAAGGGATGTACTAAAATTTCTGCGTCTGCCTCTGTTAGCATGGGTCGAATTTTGGCAATATTGCGAAGATGATAAAATGCTGTTTTAGTGGTCTCCTTAATGTGCAACTCGAATGAGAGGGTAGGGTCGAATTTTACCCCAAGGTTTTTAACGTATGGGCTCTGGGAGATTACACAACTATCAAAGTTGAGAGTAGTATTCTCAAATAAGTGTCTATGTCTAGCTGGTCCCACAATCAGCATCTCAGTTTTGCTGCCATTAAGAAGTAGGAAGTTTAGGGACATCCAATATTTGACCTCTGATAGGCAGGCCTCCAGTTTTTGGAATTGGGTGTTAACCACAACAAAGGCTCCTTAACAACGTCGGCATATTCATGACCTATTTAGCATTGACCATTTATGGATGATTGTGGGACGACACAATTCACCGCAGGTGGGTATTTATAAAGAGAAGACTGCGTACAGGTGTGTGTCGCTGAATATTTTCTTGCGTTAGTAGATTCTGAGGTTTGTGCGTATGCAATGTTTTAGGATGGAATCGACCCAAAGTTTTAGAAATGAGTCCCCAGGCGGTTCACATGGTAATCTACAGTGGAGGAAAAGACAATGATATCATCAAGACAAAGCAGGAGTGACTGGCAGTGCTGAGCCCCAAACATCCTTTCCATCAGTCGCTGGAAAGTGCTGGGGGTGTTGCACAATCCTATTGAAGTCAAAGAGTCCGAAAGGCGTGCAAAAAGCAGTCTTCGGTCGGTCCTGCTATGTCACTTTATTGTACCCACTGGCCAGGTCCAGGGTGGAAAACCACTGGGCCCCGCACAATTAGACAGATGGCGCGGCCGTGTCTAGACGCCGTCGTGGTAGCTCCGCGGAGATTGTGCGTTTTTTTTAGTTTTTGTGTTTGTTTTTAATATCTTTTTTTGCTCAAACACATCGGCACTAACATCCTACGAACGCAGCACACTTTTGGACATAAACTTTTGCGCAAAACAAAGGTTTTTGTCCACTTTTCCCATCGACCCAGCGTGGCCGGCAGAGATAGTACGAGCGAGCCACAACAACAACAGTGGAGACTCACCTACGGGGAGACGAAGGAGGAAACATCGGGGAAAACGGAGCGGAATTCGGAACAGACTGAGAGTTCAAGCCCACCGTCCACCTCTGCCCAGCATCCTTCTTGCTAACGTCCAGTCTCTGGATAATAAGTTGGATGATGTTAGGGCGAGGATTAGATTCCAACGGGACATGAGGGATTGTAACGTCTTTTGTCTGACGGAAACATGGCTGACCCCGCTGGTGCCGGATCCAGTCATATGCCCAACCGAGTCCTTCTCTGTTTTCCGTGCGGATAGAACGGAAGAGTCTGGCAAATCTAAGGGTGGAGGGGTTTGCTTCATGACCAACAACAAGTGGTGCAACCCCAAGGACATTAAGACTCTTTCTCGTTCCTGCTCGTCGAACCTGGAACATCTGACTATCTCATGCCGTCCATTCTACCTTCCCCGGGAGTTCAGCTCGGTCATCACCACAGCCGTCTACATACCACCACAAGCGGACACCGACGTAGCACTATCGGACCTACATGATGTGTTATGTCGGCATCAGAACAAGCATCCCGACGCGGCTATGGTGGTGGCTGGGGACTTTAATAGGGCGAACCTAAAAAAAGTCATGCCGAACTTTCACCAGCACATTACGTGTGCTACCAGCGGGGAAAGAACGTTGGACCACTGCTATACGCCGTTCAAGAGAGGCTACAAGGCTGTCTCTCTCCCTCCGTTCGGCAAATCAGACCATGCCGCCATTTTCCTGCTACCGGAGTATAAACAAAGGATAGCACGGGAAGCGGTAGTGACGAGGGACGTAAAGCGGTGGTCTGACCAATCAGAGGCTGAGCTGAGAGGGTAACGCGTGAAAGGCCTACATTAACCACAGGGCCATAGGCAGAACTACTACCTCTAAACAATGGGCACTTCTGCTCTCTGGGGACATAAAATAAACACTCAGGGGGCGCAACATCGGAAGCCGACACGGGGGGGGGGGGGTTAGAGTTACTGGTTCTGGCCCCAAGTCTGGTGCTTGTTCTTGTAACAGACGTTCTTTGTCAGCCTGGAGTTGATGAACTTGCTCCCTCAGCTATTGAAGTTCTTCCTCCATAACTGGATGAAGGAGCGGAAGGGAGTAGGACGTACAAGTTATTGCCAACCAGCCGAGTCCAGTCCCACATCGAGCCAACTGCTGCTTTGCCTTTAATACCCACTAAGTCACTATAACAACACAAATAAGAGCCCAAGGGTCAAGTACAAGAAAAGACACCGCAAAGCCACACCACTTATTAAAGTGCCTAAGACACAAGAAGCAAGCGCTCTACAATATAATTATTACACCACACCAAGGAAACGTCGACACTCAGTGCGGGGGAAGGGTGAGGCTCACCAGAATCCAGACATCGACCTCCAGGGACATCACCACCACTCACTCCAGAAAAACCCATGGGAAGAAGGGGGGGCAAAAAAAAAAAAACAGAACACTGAGGAAACAGCAAAATAAAGTGAGGTAAATACAACCCAAAACTGCTACTTAACAGCACAGCAGGTACAATGAATCTGTACCATACACAGTAAAAGGGCAGGGTAAGCTAAGACACAGTGGGCCACACTACTAATACACTAATTGTAAATGGCAAAGCAGCAGTGGCAAGTTGTTTTCGCCGTTTGTCCAACAGCCATGCCTGGAGCCAAGGAAAACACATTGGCACATGCCGGCACTCAAGCTCCAAAATCCATTAAAAACAGACAACCCATGAAAGGACCAAAATGTTTGTTAGAAACACAAAAACACTATCTCTGATGATAGGTCAAGAACAGTCGTTTAATACAGGAAGGCCAATATACATTCAGCAAACTAACTCTGCTACAAACACTAAAAGTTTAAGCCACAGAATCTTAAAAAGGACAGCAAGGTTTGGAAATGCAAAACCTACTTCAAAAAGCGCTCCCAAGCACACCATACAGCCACCCAGGGTACAAGACTACAGGCACACTGAGTTTGCCGCCTAGCCACTATTTATAGCACACCAGAACAAAGGAATCAGGAAGTGCTTGGGCGGAGTCTAGGTAGTCAGGTATGGTGGCTCTAGAGGGACAAACAGAATGAATATGCCCTCCACCCAGTTACAAATGCAATGAGCGTATGCAGGCTAACGTGCACTATAAAGTGCTTGGAACAATGCAAGTCGACCAAGCCATCAATGAGGGGCTGCGTTTGCAAGTGGCACAACACAACGAGAAGGTAAGAAGGAACAGGGACGCTCTGAAACGACTGATCGACACCACAGCTTTTCTGGGGATGCAGGAGTTTGTAGAGGGCTTGTAAAGGGCACGACGAAAAAGAGGATTCCTCCAACAGGAGGAACGTTTTCTAAAGTTCAAAAGCTTTATTTGCAAAATAGATTTCTTAAAAATACATTCCCTCATGTCACTAACTAGTCCATTTTACAGCGCAATTTACACAGCCTTTTACTCCCCAATTTTTTGGAGTCACCAGCCACCACTGATAAGGACAATTATAGAATTAACTTGATCATTCAGTGCCATCGGATAGCAAAGCCACCTAAGCTCTGGTTCACTCTGTTGGCTGTGTTGAACAGTGTGATCTGTTTGTTGAAATGTTCTGAACCAACATTAAAATGATCTGAGCCAGGGCGTCCTGCATGGTGGCTCAAGATATGAAAACGGGTTTGAATCCAGCCTGGAACTTTTGTCACATGTGATGCCTCCTCTATCTCCCAATCTTTCCTGTCTCTCTACTGGCCAAAAAAGAATAATTCTTTAAAATGATCTAGGCTGGAATGGCAGTATGGAATCATAGATCAACAGAAACTGTTCCTTCCTGAGCAATGTTAGAATGGACGTGACAAAGGTCCAATAACAAAGGTCCAGTACATTCCAATAGGAAAGGTAATAGGAACTATGAAGACTTAATAGGTATGCTCTGGGATTGCCTTGCCAACCTATGGAAGCTATGTAGAGAGAATTTCGAGAGAATGGCTTATGCTGCAGAACTTGTTTAGAGAATTTTGTTTGTTAGAAGGCTGAGATGGGCATGTAAGATGATACTGGTCGTGGTGATGAGATTGAAGCAGAGCAGGAAGCTTAAGCAGAACTGTGGGGTGACTCGAAGCAATTCCAAGCTGTCTAGCATGAAGAGAGAGTATTGGGAATGTGGCTATGGATGAGACAGGGGCTGAATTCTGCAGGAGGAGCTGAATACCTGAAGTTCTGAAACAGAACAATAAAGAGAGACCAAGAAGAAGAGCTGCATGGAAGATTAATATGACAGTTAAGTGAGGTAGCAACTAAAGGACATAATCTCAATGGCACTGGAGCAGCCTTTTATCAGAGTAGTTTGATTACATTACATTACATTACAGTCATTTAGCAGACGCTTTTATCCAAAGCGACTTACTATTCGTGGCACCATAGATAGGCTTAAATGACGAGCTCAAAGAGCATTGAAGAGTGGTAGGGATGGGGAGAAATTCCAATGAGTGCAGAGTACTCTGGAGGCCATCTGCTATATAAAGGTGTGTAGCTAAATATTGTCCATGATCTATGCATTTATGTGAGATGATGTTCATAAAAGAAAGTGAAGGGGTTCAAGGGAAGTTGATGCTAGAGATAGAGGGCTCTATTTCCGTGCCGACAATCTTCACCGGCGCATTGGCAATATTGTGAGGCGCAATGACAACTTTTCCCCGCCATCCTCAGTTTGGTCAGTTGGTGGACAGATTTGGGCTGGGATGGGGTGTGCGGGGGGCCCAACAGGGGGTGTGAATTTTAGTGTCAGAATTTTGGTGTCAGTTTTGGGGTGAAGTTATGCCTGCACCTTCCGTCTGTGAAGACCACAGACTCTATTTTCGTGAATCAAGGCACAGGTCTAAAGTCTAGGATGTATGGGCATGTCCAGTCTACTTCGGTATTTTGGTGATCAGTGGTGCGCCATATTGCCATTTTGCTGGATCTCAAGGTATAGAGATAGAGAGTACTTGGGGAATGATGCAAGTAGCAAATTTGAGATGGCTTAGTAATCACAGCTGTTGGCAACGGGGCTCAAGGAGGAACTATGAGAGGAGCAGATGATGGAACTCTTGCTTTTTCCACTGCACTCGTGTGCCATACTGTAGATTGTATTTCTGTATGTACTTATGTATTACCAGCCTGCTTTCAAAGGGTGCTGGCAGGATTGTCGTCATGACACAAATGATGCACAAGCAATGCACAGGGTCAACGGTCAGTTACAACCGTCATTTTTAAATACCCAGCTGGTGTAAGTAAACAGGACGAAAGTGGAAAATAGTGACTCATTCATTTCCTTCCCAGCTCCAGTATTCTCCTCCAGTTGTTACTCCTCTGAAAAGGCCTATTGCTGCTTGTGTTCCAGCTTGTGTGGCCGGTGTGTTTTGATGCGACTGTAGCAGGTACTACCCCTTTAAGGGGCTCGATAGGCCGACCAATTAGGGACAGGCAGCCTTTAAGAGCAGCTGTGTTGCTAACAAGCCGCTTGGTTTCGCCAACCAGCTGCACAGGTAGGACGCATGTCCTCTCTAAAGTAGTTGTTTTAAATTCCTTACGCTTATTTATGCTTTGGTCGGTGGTGTAGGTGCCCTGGGTTTCTCTGTTTCCCTATCCTTCTCCGTATAGCGTCCAGGTAGGACAGGGTTGGCGTCCTAGAGGTGCGTTTTACATTGTTTTTAATGTGGCTGTAGCTTAA
The DNA here is from genome assembly GCA_034670405.1 of Hoplostethus atlanticus. Classification (NCBI taxonomy): domain Eukaryota; kingdom Metazoa; phylum Chordata; class Actinopteri; order Trachichthyiformes; family Trachichthyidae; genus Hoplostethus; species Hoplostethus atlanticus. Next base: position 883,706 of record JAXDDX010000048.1, read on the forward strand.
TTGTTTTAATAACTAGTGTCCTTGATTTAATAACTCTTAATAACCAGTGTCCTCTTTTTGCAGGGCACTGTTAGTTGCTGTTTTTGCTGTCTTTTGTTATGATTACCGTTTGATTCCCTTTTCTTTCCTTTATATCTGTCTGTTGAAACCAACTGGTCATTTAAGTGTTTCTTTTGTTTCTTTGCTTTCAAGAGAGGCCTGTGACCTGCAGGGGTAGTAGTGTGGGACTAGTGCTGTCCTTTTCTCTTTTCACTGCATGTGGTGTGGTAAGGTTTAATTTTATTCCCAATTGATCACCTTTTGCTTATTCACTTGTTTTTAGTGTTTTTGCAGTGTTTGTATTTGGCGCGTCAAGTGTGGTGTGTTTCCCAGAGGGGGAGACTAGCTCCGTAAGTATCTCCCCTGCAATTGCAGTCCTGCCCTTGCCGTTATTTTATTATTCTCATCCCTGTTATTATTCTGAACCTTTCTGATTATCATAACCCGGTTTTGGTCATGTCCTTATGGTTTGATACTTTCTTTAAATGTTCTCCAGCAGTTCTTTGTCCCAGGTTTAAGTTGATATCAATAAAACATTATGATTTGCACTTGAGCAATGGTCTGTGTACTTCATTCGATTGAAGGCCTGAGCGGGCCCAAGCACACACGAACTGAACTAATTCCCAGGGTGGCATAGTCTATACCGCGTCACACAACATTAGTTTCAACAGGAAGATATAATCCCAGGCAAAATACAAAAGACTCCAGACTGTCTTCTGATGTTGACACTGGTTGCTATGGTTCTGCTGTTGCTATAGTTACACACATGCATTCTGGACAGGGTCTCTTATGTTCAAAATTGCAGTGGAAAACCAAAGGGTACTGATCATGTGCCATGTGACGGCCCTACCGATGGCCTGACACCATACTGCAGTGTGGGTGACTAATTTCAGTACATAACAAATCTCAAACGAAACACAATTTGGTTAAGCATGCTTATTGGTGTATTGGTTTAAATTATGACAGTTTCCAATTTGAGTGCACGCATTTTGGTTAACATTTAGTGGTCATAGGTTTATTTTGTTTTGGAATTTATTAATATATGTATTACCTGGGTTTTTGCTTTGTTTCTCCACATGCTACTGAGCCACCCGCCCAAAAGAGGAGTTGAAGTTCGAGCCACTCCTTTAAGCTGAACACAGGAAGTGGAAGGGACCAACTTCCTGGGCTGGGCGGGGGAACTCTAAACAAAGACTTGAGTTAAAAATGGCAGCATCTGGATATTCCCTTTTTGAGTTTGGTTGTATTAGTATTTACAGTTACTGTTTATTTTATTGTATTTTGTCATTAGTTGTTGGGTTTATTTTGGGACCCTTTTCTTTGTCTGAAATTATGTTTTCAGACAAAGTGGGCTGTGTGAGCTAGCCCACTAGTGTCTGTCTGTCTATCTCCCTTGTGGGTCATTTGGGAGGTCAGGTTTGTTTGGTGCAGTCTTTTGTGTTCATTTGTTGACTTCAATTCAGTTTAAGGACTCAACTTTAGTATTTCTTTTGATGTCCTTTTTCTTTGCTTATGTAGTTTAAATGTTTGCATTTTACTTTGCTTTTCTATTTTGACTGGGCAAAATAAAGCATTCCTCATCTACAAGTAAACCTTGTGTCCCTGCCTTTTCTGCTGGGTCCCTGACATGCCATAATGTGGCAAACCATATAACCAGGTCGAGCACTGGTACAGCACAGAACTTTCTTCATAGGCAGTGATGCTCAGAAGGATATGGTGTGGAAAGTGATGACAACAATTTCCAGCATAGCAGAAATACCTTCAGCTGTCTCGATAGACAGAGGTAAGTGTTGCGAGAACATGAGCATATTTTGTTGTCTTTGAAGCCCTGGTAGGTAGTCTACTTGAGCTGGTGCAGGCATGCAGAAGCATAAGCAAAGTTGGTCCATTGAAACATTTAAGTACTAAGGTGAGAACCAATGACAGTTGTCCAGCTGGGCTTGGATCCCTCTTCATTTTAGGGCCCTTCAACCGCTGCAACAGTTCAGTCAGAAATCTGACGGCAGGTGATCCACGAAAGACCTGAATGGACCATAGGAATGCAGTGAGCTTGGTGGTGGAAACTAAAGCCTCAGTGACTGAAGGGAGTCACTGCTTGAGAGATCATTGTGAAAGGACACTAGAGCACGACGCTTGGATTGCATTTGATATCATTTGGAGAGACTCATCTTTGCGGGTAGGAGCATCGGCAACCGGACAAGGTTCAATGGTGGGGATCGTTTGGGACTTGTCTTGAAGATGAAGAGGTTGTCATAGTCTACCCGTGAGTGTTTTTGGCGTATGCAAAAAAAACCCAAAGGTAAACAGTGAAATGTAGGTCAGGTGATACGGTTGACACAGCAGGAAGAACAGGGTTGAGGTGTGTGCCTGGTCCTGAACTTCAGGTAATACCACTCCATTAAAAGAAGCTGGCATGCTAAAACATCAGAATACCTTTTGATGTCTGCGCTTTTTGGTGTCTGTTTCTGTGTGCGTGCGTGTGTGTGGACTTGCCTTCATAAATCAGAGCAAAGGGACAGTCAACCCCAGCTAGATCAACTTCTTCCTCCTGCAGTTAGATTGTGTGTCAGGTACGTGCGACTCCTCTGAGGTAGCACCGTGGCAAAGGGCACAGACTCTTCCCTCAGGCCTTGTAAGTCTTGGCCGCAATCAATTGGCGGCCAGTGCTGGGGTAAGGTGATACCTCACCCGTACATCCCAGCCTGGGGCCAAATGTATAAACCATGCGTACGCACAAAAAGTGTACTTACGTCACTTTCCACGCAGGTTCCAAATGTATAAAAATCCACGGGCGGCGAGACTGTGCGTACCGGTATGCATCCTTCACACCGTGCATACCATACGCATTTGTTTGAGTCAGATTAGTGTGATGTTGCGAGTTGGCAAAAAAGGATAATAAAAGTGTGAATTTGGGTGACATTTTATTTAGAGCTTTTTTCTTTCACTACATTGTGTTAGGATGTAATCTATAGTTTAAAAAAAACCTTCACTATGATTACATAGTGATGCATGAGTGGTTAACAGCCTTTTTTTGGACAAGCCTTCATTTCGTTCTATCTTGAGTAAATATGTCACTATGCATTATAATAATGATCTTCATATAAATAAACAAATACATAATCTTTATATAAATAAAGATGATTATTATTCTGTATTATTGGGGAGTAAGAATAACCTACACTATATAAAGGCTGTAGCCGTGCGTAATGGCGCTGCCAAATGATACAATGGCTGCTTTGGCGTTGCTGGAAGATATTGCTATTGCGCAATTTAGGCGAGAACGAGTCTTCAGAGACTGTACTGATTTTCTGGCCCATGATGATGACTGGCTAATGCGCCGCTTTGGATTTTCAAGAGCTGTTGTCTCCGAATTGTGTGTTGAACTGGGCCCTGTGTTGGAACGGCACTCTCGGAGAAACCCTGCCGTCCCCGTCCATCTACAGGTATTGACAACAATCGTTTTTTTAGCGACGGGGACGTTTCAGCGGGAGCTTGCGGGACAGATCAGGGATATCCTGAGCTGCCCTGAGCCGGGTCATGCCCATGGCGTGGGGTGGCATAATTTTTTTGAGTAATAGATACATCAGGTTCCCACACAGCAGCTGAACAGGCCAACATCAAAATGCAATTTGCAGCGATGTCCGGTTTCCCAAATGTAATATATGTATATAATATTGTTTATGTATATAATATTTGATACCCTCAGGTGACAATGGGTATGCATTGAAGCCATGGTTACTTATGCCATTTACAAACCCCCAGAGCACACAACAGACGCGCGCTCTGTGGTAGAGCGTTGCATTGGGCTTTTAAAAGGGAGATGGTTTCGGTTACTTTCTGTCATTCAGCTTGTTTCATTTGGTTGGTAATGCCAGAGCTTAGGCTTCCAAATAATACGCGTTTTCTTCTGTCGTTTTGATCAACCATTATTTCAAGTTCACAGTCGGTAAAATTGCGTTTCTTCTATTGCTTCTTAAATGCTTCCTCCGTTTCTCCTCAAAACTAAACTAAATGCTGGCCCTTTATATGCAAACCAGGAGATGTATGAAGAAAAAACACGTGGGAACAGACGTTCGTGGGGTTTTATACATCTGAGCGTATGCATGTTTCCTGTTTTGTGCTACACAGATTTCTACACCTAAATCTACGAGTTTTATACATTTGGCCCCTGGTCTGCTGATATAACTAAAGGGGTAATAACTTTATTGGCCATCATCTGTCAGATGTAAACTAAAGAGACAAGGCAGCAAAGCGACTGAGTTTTGAAAATCTAATTCTAAAGTGGGTTTCAGGCACCAAAAGTCACAAAGGTTAAGACTGTTACACTTATGGATGGTTCTATAATATAAAATCCTATAGAGTCTTATAAATGCAGTTGCTGCATCTGTATTCTCCCAACATGTCTCTGTCTTGTTTTCATAAAACAATTGATGGATTAATCAATGGAGTCAATTAATAAATGGTACTCTGTATCTTTGAAACACAATATGACAAGAGAATACACTCCTAACAAAGTAAGCATCATTTTAACAATCTCCCTCTGCTCACGTGAGGAAAAAAAGCCAGTGCCTCACTGTTATGCTCATCTGTAGATGCACTTATTTGCAACACTATATCGGTGAAATGAGCCTTTATTAAATTGCAATATTCTCCACATACCACCTGCTAGTCTCATAATGAGAAAAGATTCAAATTAAGCAGAGGCACTCCTTTTCCTCAATGGCAGCCAGTTTCCTTTCACCGGCGAGCACTTCAATGGAACACAATGATGGAGCAGGGAACAAGTGAAGGGAAAAGGAAGTAATGTACAGCACAAAGCAACCATTTTTCCACAGCATAAAATCTTCACAATCTTGAGCTTTCTATACCAACTGAATCAAAAATTGAGTCACGTTACATCATTATGCATGATTCTCAGTTCATCACAGTGCATATTAACTACAAGAGCTGTATTGAATAGAAAAATAGGGCTCAAAGCTATAAGGGCTACCTGGGAGGAGAAATGTGAATTTATAGTCAGAAGTTTTAATTTGAAATAATTAAAATTTTAGTGATATACATCACTACTTGTATACTTCATATACATGGTTTGCCTGACGCAGATATTAGTGTTCATAATTCAGTGTTGAATGCAGAGCTCTTTAGCATCTCACTGCAATATAAACCACATTAGTCATCATTTGTCCAGGTTTGGCCAAATGCTATATCCAAATGGCAGCTTTTCAAAACAGTAGGGTAGATTATGGCACCTAATACACACAGTAAATGAAAGAGGGCACAATGTGTCATAATATGCTTAAATGCACTATTAATGCACCCTACCGGCACCGTGGCCGGGGAGATTTAATAGCAATATAGGAAAAGACCCTGCCAAGCTCAGCAAAAACCAATTCCAGAAGTGAGAGCCATCTTCATATTATCAAACAGCAGGAAGTCAAATCCAACAGATTTCAAACCCCTCATTTTTCTAATACCTGCAAAGGCTTGTGTGCATACAGTATATGGTGAGTGGTCACAATCATTTTAAGCATGCAATAAAGCAAAGGCTTTTAGCATATGAAACAACAATCTGATTGAATGAAACACACTCCAAGACACCCCTGAAATCATTAAGATATGAGCAAACAATGCTTTATAAACCCTTGCAGAAATCAAATACACATCTGAAGGGTATTTGTCTTCAATTTGAAATGAGAAAATGTGATCTAATGATTCATTTGTAGATTGTAGTGCAAAAACATATTTGGAATTTGCGTGGTCCATTTGTTTAAAATGAATGGTTTAAAGGTTACATACACAAATATAGAACACAAAAATACGTTTATTTCTATTGCAAAACAATACATTGCAGTAAATCATGCAGGAAACTATAGGAACCTAAATAATGGTCCTGTGTAGCATAATGGGTTGAGCATGGCACTAATGCAACTATGGTTAGCAGGGGCCACCCGTGGTGAAAATGCACACGCTCATGGTACTGTACTTGAGTAGAGCTGTCCATCACGTAGCTCTTCAAATGGATATCTCTCTATCTGCGGTGTTGATTGCAATGACTCTGTCAACCCTAATTGTTGTTAGCGCAGACCATACATTCTGATTCTGCATTCTGAATCCAAACATCACGCGACGCGAAGATGATAATCATCGCTAATTGCCCCGGTAGAGCAGTGAGAAACTGAATTTCAATACAGGCCCGAAAGCAAATAGGTTTCTACATTTCTACATAAAAATGTACATGAATTATTTTTTTTTTTATTCTTCTGAAAGAATTGGATGACTGCACTGAGGCCCCACCCACCTCCTCCTCCACACACACACACACACACACTGCCTCGCCCAGCGCCTGTCACTCAGAGTGCCGCAGAAGTCAATTTGACAGTTATATTTTGCTTGCCGTGACATCTCATTTATTCTCTGTAATCATAATTCCCTTTTACACACCCTTCCCTTATGCCCAGCAGGTACTCCCCCCTCTCCGCCTCCCCACCTCTTTCTCCCGGCAGCCCCTTCCATCTCTCTAATCCTTCCATCCCTGTCATGTCGGATCTTGGTGGACGCCATGGGTCAGCGCCTCGCTTTTTGGAGAGACTCCACCATTCATAGGGGGAGCGGAGCGGGGAATTTACATCTCGCTGCAGAGTTTTCCCCTCCATTTGTTATAATGCCAGGTCACTGCACCACTCGGCTGGCAGAGAGGAAAAGATAATGGCTTCGGTGCACTCCGTCCCGATTTATTACACACTCAGTGGCTCTGACCTTGTTCAGGGCTTGGGATGCTGATTTTTTTTTTTTTTTTTGTCAGCCCTCACTACTTTAGCTCACCGGTTAGCCGGCTAGCTAGCAGCAATGCCACTTCTGGCTCTTCTCTGGAATCAAGATCTTTCATCCTGAGCATGTGGAATTTTAATTCAGCTCTTGTTATTTAAGATCGGTAGCTACAGGAGACATCATCCATATACCTTATGTTGCAGGTCTTACCAATATATTTAACAACAATTCTTATGTTTGGTCCAAGAATCCTATCCTAAAAATACTAGGATAAAGGCAGCCAGAATTTCCATAGCCTACTTAGAATATAAGTGTCAATTCCAACTGAATTGTTTCCTACAATAAATCTATAGATAGTGATGCTTTATTGAAGTGAAGCAAACATGGCTCCTGACTCCTCCTATAGCTCTAAGATACTACCGTCCTTTGGGAATGGTTTCCAGTTGTAATTATCTATAGACACTATCTGTAAGTAATCCATCCACGAAGAGACATGCTCATCCTTTTTTTACAGAGAGACATTTCGACAGACGTCAGTTCATAATTACCAATGCAATTCATGTTGAAGGAATACCATTATGTTACCATTCATTTGGCATGCCTGAATCAGAAGAACCTGTGGGGATCCCTTTGTTAAAACCAAGGTGCTGCAATTCAGTTTAGGTCTTGCATGTGAAATAGGTTAACGTAGGTAGAACTCTGATTATTCTATTCATTTTTTTTTTTCTATTTCCAACTTTGAACACAATTTAAGGCAACCACGGTGCATCAGTGGCTAATCTGAGCAAAGCAGATGAAAAGCCCATGGAAAGGTGGACACATAGAGCAAATGCCTGAGAAACAACTTCTAATGAATCTTCATGCTAACCCCAAGACATGTTCATCAGCTGAAAATGGCAGTTGTTGAGGACTTTCAATTTTAAAGTTTTGGTCAATATAAGAACATAATGTTCCACTGCTATGCTACAAATGACATAATAATTATATGAGAACTGATATAACGATTGAATCAATACATATGTCTTCTTCAGACATTATAAATGTGTTATAACCTGGAGTTCATGTAAGTTGTAGGCTAGTTGGTATACATTACAGCAGGGGTTCCCAAACTTTTACATGTCAAGGACAAATATGCTTTAGTGTGATAAGATTTTTTCTGAAAGATTTCCACTGCCACCCAGGTGAGAAGGGAGGCTATGGAGGCTCCAGGCAAGGCAAAGAGTCCTGATGGCTTGGCCCCAGGGTGCTCAGAGGATGTACCGGATAGCAGATGCTTTCCGGCAACCTCTTGCAAAGACTCCTGCATATTGTCTCAGTACCTAATGGCTGGTTCATGCTTTCTTTGTGGTTAGCTCCGTTCCTTTGGCATTCATGCTTCTCATGTCAAAAATACTTAAGTGGCGCTGTAGGACAGTTCAGCTCTCCACATCCCCCCATCCCAAGAAAACCCACAAGAATGGGCCAGTAGTTCCGGCATGTCTTCATCCGGGCAATCCTGGATGAGGGCGCATTTACGTTATGATCGCAATGGCATTGTTTTTGACCACGTGTGTTCAGTTGCGTCTTGTTTCTGCATGAAGCATGAACCAGGCTTACACCAGTGGCAATGGCATATAACGAAGGTCTTTGCAAGGCTGGTCCTGCAACGAGTCCAGGGAGTGAATGACATGCGTTATCTACATCGGTAAAATGAATTTATTTGATAAGTTAAATTGTTTTTTTTATGATATGAATATGATATGCTACAACCATTACATATGGCATACATATGGATTTTTCTAGAATTTTCATTTATTTTCACACTGCATATATTTCATTTTCTTGTATATTATACTACCGCTGTTTTTTGCACACATACTTTTCATTCATATATTTTTACTTATATTCTGGTATTGGAATGAGTTATGTTTAATACCTCCCATTTGCTGTTTGTATTCTATTTTTCTTTGCTTTATCCTATTACTATTTGCTGCTGTGGCGACCCAATTTACCCTTGGGGTTCAATAACGTTTAATTTTATGTTCATCTTATCTTAATTTATAAGGTCTGTTATCAGGAGCTTTCATTTGTAATGTCTTATTTCTATTTTCCATGAAACCCTGGAGGTATTCAACAGCAGTGATTTATTTTATTTTTTGCATTTTGACATTTTGCATTTGATTTTTTTCAGCTTTTTTAGTAGTCAATCTTTCAACAGAATTCAATTTATAAATCCCTATTTGGGAGTGGGGGGGAATTTAATGTTGGTTTCTCTTTCAAATATCTTTTGACATAGCTCATAAAAAGTTTAGTGTTTTGGGTCACACGAATTTAAGGTTAAACAAAACACCAGTGGTAGTTTCTTACTTGTGTTCTTAACTTATATTGATCATCCTGCATCTCTTGATCTTCCTTAAAAAGAAGGTTTATGTTACTTTCCATAGTTGTACAGTATGACTGCCTGGGTCTATGTTTTCCGACGTGTTTTGGAAAATGTCAGTTACAACAAAAAGTGTATATTTGTGTTATTTGTATCATTTTTAGGGAGACACTAATGTTCTAAAAAAAAATCCTGTGTCACAAAAAATATTGAACAGATATTATCCAGCATTTTTAAAACATCCCGTACAGTCTCATCAGTATTACACCAACCCTGCATGGGCACTTAACATTGTTCTTATCCATCAGCAACCAATGACAAAAGAGCTGACAAAACCTCTGTAGGGGACACATAGAGACTAAAACAACACGTGTCGCGAGGCAAACATCCGTCCAGAAGCCGTCTTTGTTGTTTACAGGTTGTCTTGTGAACACAGTGCGTTTGTTTTATTCCATTAGGGACAGTGGCTGCCACTGTTTAGAAAATGATTATGTCCTTTTGCATTCTGTGTGTGTGTGTGTGTGTGTGTGTGTGTGTGTGTGTTTTTCTCCTTAATGATTGTGTGTGTGGAGACAGACAGGGCCCCCTCTGAGAGGGTCTACTCGATTAATGATCTGGAAATGCGTTGCCTTTTCGTCTGATTAAATAAAATTGACTGGATTTTTACATTTTATAATAAAGTGACTCCGCAGGGCTGAGATGACATTGTGACATGGTTGGGAAGCTCTGGTGTGTGTGTCTATGTACAAAGAAGGAGTGAGTGCAAAGTTGTGTGCATGTGCATGCATGTGTACACCCATGTGTGCATGAGTGACTACATGTGTATTTGCATATGGGGGTGTGTGTGTGTGTGTGTGTGTGTGTGTGTGTGTGTGTGTGTGTGTGTGTGTGTGTGTGTGCACTAGCTGAGAGTCTGAAAGGGCTTCAGGCTGCTGGTGTTGTGAAGCAGAAAACAACAGTTTGTCACCATCCAGTGACACTACCTGCCACAGCCATGTGAATGCCAAGCAAGACTTGTTGGCAGCACAGCCAAAGTTTCTTTTCAATTTCCCAAGAGCGTTATTGGGTACTGGACCATTCTTGTGTGACATCCCATCTTAAGATTGTGTGTCTGTGTGTGTGTGTGTGTGTAGATAAGGCAGTCTATCAATAGCGATAGCCACCATGGCTGAACGGACAAAGAAAAGAGCGCCATCTACTGAAACTCAAACTTCATCAACAGAAAATCCAAGGAGAAAGACGTCACAGTACTGGACACACTGTTTGATTGACAGGTGATCTCTGGGAAGAGCAGTGAGAAACACCACAGCAATGAGGCTGAGAGACAAAGATGGAGACTACATTTAAAAAAAATTACAAAAAAAAGAAATTCTACTTTAAATGATTTTACTTTCTAGGCAATCATGCCAGTAGATCAGATTTTCAGAAGGATATGCCATCCACTGACAAACATTTCAGTGTGAAGAAGTTTTTGTAAAGCAAAATGTTCTAATTTCAATAACATTCACTTTAGGATTTGTACAAGTCAAGTCAAGAAAAGAAAAAAAGAGTGGAAGACTAAAAACATACACACACAAACTGAGCAAATAGTTTCGTATGTAGATGTGGTTGATGAAATGATGAAAAACTGAAAGTTTGTTATAATTTTTGGATACATTTCCACAAAGTTTTGGTATTGTTATGGCAATGGAGGTCCATCAGAGAATTGGCTGTTCACAAATAATTACCTAAATATATAAAAACCATGCTAGAAAAAAAGAGATATCTGAAAAATATTGTTGTGGTGTGTCTGTAGATCCATTCAGTAACCTTCTCAGTAAAAGTGAACAGTGTGATCAGGTAGATTTGTTTCCAAATGTAGGTTACTGTGACTCAGTAAACTGCCTTGTCTTTAGCCCTAGTCTCTACTCCAAAACACTCTGAGTTTGAGCTGGAGAAGAGTCAGCTCAGTTAACCTGAACAAATTGTTAGTTAGCTAACTAGCCAGCAGGCTAATTTAGTTCATGTTAACATGTGACTACCAGCCACTGCTAACGCTAGCTTCTACTAGATACGTTAGCTAGTGTGCAGATCTGTTAGTAGACAAGATACTGGTTACATGGTTAGTTAGCTAACAAGCTGACATTAACTTGTTAGCTAGCACAAATCAATCAAATGTATCAGTGATTAAATGATCAGTTCCCAGTCAAAAACACCATGGACATTAACTATGTCTATTCAATTCTGTTGAGATGGCCAAGTTGTACGTTTAGAAACACAATCAGCTATTCACAGCCACTGTTGGCCAAGAGCTCCATTGGAAGACCTCCAATATGGCCGCCACAGGGGCTGTTAACGTCACCTGAAAGCCCTCTATAGAGATGGAGGTCACATAATCATTTGGAAGCCAAGCAGCAGAGAGAAAAAAGGCTTGACTTCTCCAAAGCATTATATAACACAATGCTTCTCCAAAGCATTGTGTTATATAATTGTTGTGGAGTGTATATTGCTTTAATAGTCTCAGAAACAGACAATATTTAATTATTTATGTATTTTATTTTTTAAATGGTTTTATTACTTTAGCAAAAAACAAACATCCTGTCCAAAGTCCATGATGTTAACTATGTGCCACTGTTTATTCATTTACAGGAACCGGAAGTCTTTTTTTTTTCAGGGTGGATCATGACCAACAGGGATGCTGGTTTTTCACTTCTTCGAGGTGCATAGAAGACTGCAGTTTCCCTAAGTTGATGAGATGCAATGCCTCTTGAATATGTGCCCCGTGGGAATAACAGTCCATTCTCTCAAGAAAGAAAATCCCTGTGTTCAGAAGCTCCAATTCAACATATTCATCAGTTCTGTGTTGTTGTTTTTTTACAGCTGCCTTTATCTGATGGAGTGGGGGAAAAATGGAGGACAGAAAACAACTTTGTTCCGCAGCTTTCTGAAGGTGGGGATTCCACCTTTTGCAGCAGTACGATAATTACCCAACCTTCCTGGCAGCATCGATCAAACACTGTGCAGATCACTGCACTTTGAAAAGAAGGTCCCTCTTCATCAACATCAAACCCATTTGAGCAGAAAAACTGCAGTGTCCAAATGATGTTTACACTTCTGCTCTGATGTCCCTACTTAGTGATATAGGCGGTCTACCCAGCATATTTCCCTCGCCCAGCTTGCACGGGAAAGATTAATGATCCTGTGCTGCCAGAGCCCAATAACATTATGTGACATTTACAGAACGCTAAAAAGCAAAGGCTTAAACACGGCAATTTTCAAAGGTCAGTCATTTGTGAGTTTGAGGGAATAAAGCTCGGCGAGAGAGAGAGAGAAAGACCATTTTCAGTGGCTTACCGTTGTCTTCACTTTTCAGTGGCAGGACTTTGATTTCTTTGAGTGACAATTTCCAGCTCCTGCCATAGGCATTGCATTTTAAAGTGAGATATATCACTCCTCGCTGCAGTCTGTGGTTAATATTCTTCAGTCATAATCTTTATTCAGCAACAAGGGAGCAAGTGTACAAATTTGATGATGTATTTTTCTTTTCGTTTGGTACTATTTCCATGTGGTGATGCTGAGCTCCATATTGATGAAAATATGTGGATTTGATTTCTATGAATGACATCCTAACGACTTTGCGATTTACGAAACAGTATATGAATTAATTAAAAGTTAAAACAATACCAGCACCCAAGCCTCACAGGAATATGTCCTCCACTTTATCTCAGCACCATGGCAATCCTGCTGTTTGTTGTTACTTTTGGTTTAGGACACCCTGAGTACTTTCTTTTTTTTTTTTGCACCCCTCTCATATTTGAACAAGTAATAGCTGTGTCTGGGGAGCCCCAGCACAGAGCGAAGGGAAATATTAAAGCCTTTAGTGGAAGGTGCTATGCGACCTGCTGACTTAATGGCATCCTGACAAACAGCTGCTCGTCCCCTTGTCAAATATTTATTCACTCTCGCTATCTGCCATCACGTTGCCTTATCGGCGTTCAAACAACTTATATAAACACCTTTAGCATGACCCACAGGGTGACCAGGCCATAGAGAATGACCTGTTCCAGGCAGCAGTGCACAATGGTACCAGGACTTGGATACCACGTGGGCAGGTCAGATGGCATGTACCCATAGGATGAGCTTATTACAACCCTACAAAGAGGACAACACCCTGCGTGAACTCAAGGTTACAACTCATTCATACTAGGTGATGTAGTAGGTAGTAGAAAGGGAGTGTAAACTCTGAACTCCAATCAGTGATCATCGTATGGCAAACAACCACCAATAAAAATCAATTATATTTTCAGAAAAGCATCCATTCATCTATTTATTCTAAGTCCCTATTCTCAGATAACTGAGAATTGCAGTAATACTAATTATTATGATATACTGTATAAAATGAATTTAAATCATAAAGATTTATGTCATCCTATAAAGGTGGTTAAATTCTATATTCTGCAAATAAAAAGCTGTTACAGAGGGTTTAGGTGTTTTAAGTGTTTCCCTCCATTACATCCCTGTTCATACCATCTGGATAAGAGCTTAAATGACAGTCATGAATACTGATTCAATACTATATATATATATATATATATTCAATATATATGGAACAATCATCAAAAACAAATATAAAAAGTTAATTATATGTTTTTATACCAGCTGTGTCAAGTACACCAAGCACAAAATTTGCTTAAAAAAACCCTTGTTTAAATGTTTTTTAGATATGGCCACCAAATTCAAAATTTATAGAGGATGTTTTGATATATTTTGTCATTTCTTTTTTTATGAAATATGAGACAATTTGATTATATTAATAACGTAATAAATAAGTCATAATACGAAAAATGTTTATATATATAATATTTTCCTATTCACCTGTGGTGCTTCACCTCGGAGACAATGTGTTCTTGTTTGTGTGTAATGTGGCCAGAGTGTGTCTGGTTGAACCAACTATGTGAGGAACTGAGTGTATACTGGGTGGCCTCCTCTCAAAGATGAGCCTTGATATCTGCTTAAAAACAGTGAAAGTTTAATCCTGTATCATCTGCTAACGTGTTTATTCTCTACAATATAGATATTGCCTCAGCAGCAAAGCTCCTCAGTAGGAAAACAGCCATCTGTTCCCAAGAGATCTGATCTGGACAAGATGACCTGGTAGCTGTGTCTCCTAGGTCATGACTCAAATCTGGCGCCATGTTCATGAAGCCTTCAAAGGCCAATTTATATACATATTGAAATGAGCAATGAAGTTGCCTTAATACATTTAAAATAATACATTAATACATTGAATCTGTTTCTCAAGGCATTTTAATACATAAGTTCTCTTAAACTGTAGGGGGAGAGGAGTATTAGTGGTGATTGAAGCACTTTAACAACATAGAAAATAGTTGCTACATTGCTGCATTTCAATCTGTTACAATCCCTGTAGCACCCAATAATGTAATAATTTCCTGAAAATGTAATAACGCCTGAAAATGTAATGAAATTTGCACTTAACTTGAACTCGAAAATGTGATAAAACCCAATAATGTAATAACTTGACCAATATTGGGAATTTATTACATTTTCAGGTGGGTTATTTTTTTTTTTCATAACTGATAATGTAATACTTTTGACGGATAATGTAATACTATGTTCATTTTCAGTCCAGAGTTCTACATTTTGTGTTTTAAGAATTTAAGAATGTTATATACATTGGATTTGAAATGAAAGAATGAATATTAGGTTAAAGTGCAGACTTTAAGCACCATACATCCATATGCACATGGGCAGAAACTCAGGGACATGCAACTACATCCTGGTCTTATTGAGTGGGTGATGGACTACCTCCTTGGGAGACCATTCCAGGTCAGATAAGCTTCTGAGCAGCACTGGAGACCCCCAGGTAACTGTTCCCTAAACCTTCCTCTTCACTCTCTATACCACAGATTTCCAACAAAACACTGCCTCATGAAAACAACCCTAATCCAACAAAACATCTTTCGGTAACACTTCATTTGAAGGGGGTATACATAAGTATTCATAACACCTACATACGCACTACATGACACCTGATATATACATACATATCCAGTCATAAATGTTTGTTCCACCTGGTCATAAAGGGTTATTATGTCATTTTCAACGTCAAATTGACATAGTACTTTATGACAATTGACTTTGTCATTCTGCGTGTTCCTCATTAAGTCAAAATAATATAACGAACAGCCAATCATTTTGGCCACTAGGTGGAGCCAAACTGAAAATACCTCTAGCACTAGCTACACGCTGCATTGAAGTTTTCTCCCTATAGGATATGATCACTTGGCAAGGTACAGTATGAAATGTCACAGCATCAATTCCTGCAGATTTCTGTAGAATATCAGAAAAAGTTTGATAGGATATGAGCATAAAGTGGTAGGCTTCAGGCTAGATTTATTTTTTATTGACCATATGTTACATGCTAGTTAGAAGTTGATGTTAATGCTTGTTGATGCTAACTTCTTATCACTTATCACAAGTTTGGCTTCTTTACTCTTGACAGCATCAGTTGCATTATTTTCCTGCGCTTGCCAAAACAATTAGGCTGTGCGCTCACAGAAATTTGACAGTACCATTCTCAACGCAAAGTGATGCTAACTTTGCCTCATCAGGAAAAAAAATCACCAGGGGTGTAAAAAGTACACAGAAATTATACTTAAGTTAAAGCAGTGGTTCTCAAATGTTTTTGATCAGGCCCACTTTTAAATGTTTTTAAATCTTCTGATGGTGTCTAATCTAAGATCCACTCTGGTCTAATGGACGATCCTTACACAACGACCAATCAGCATGGGTATGGGCAGATTCATTTCCCATTGATAGGGATTTTAGTTTAATGCATCTTTGCCTGATAACAATGTATCACTTGCCATCTGTTCTAAATTTCAAATTCTACATAAAGCCTAGAGTTTACATTTCCAAACATGAAATCAGTGTCAAATGTCAGTGTTAGTGTTCGTGTTAGGAGGCTAACATGACTCTAACAGTTATATTATAAATTTTGTATACTTGCACACTTTACATTCTTACTCTTTAACATGACTAATCTAATATTATGGTTTTAGAACCTCAGGCTCACATTTTTGTTATTAAATCAATACAAAAAGACAAATTATTGTTTCATACCTTGCATTTACATTGCAACTGACTGCATTTACGGAAATGTTGGTAGACTACTACCTTGCTTGGCCTCTGTGGCTTTAATGACAAAGTAATTTATTGGATTAAAGATCATTTTTCACCAGGAAATTTACTCTTTGAGCTTTTTATCCAGGGGTTGACAGTATATGACATTTAAGGAACTTACACATTAAGACTCACTCAAACTTTGAGTTATGATGGGTTAAGAAAATTCTTAACTAGAGTGATCTATTTCATCTAGAGTGAAATATTATGGTTTTCTACTTTTTAATTTTATGGTATTATAAGAAAAAAAACAAGTTAAGAATGCAACTTGTGGTTAATGGAGCCAAGATGGACTGGAGACAACACAAAAATTAGATTTTTGCAATGTATCTGTCACTCCGCTGCGAAAGGAATCATTGTCCACAAGGGGGCGTTGCGTCGATGCTCCATCACAATTGTCTCCTATAGGAACGAATGGACTTCCGGTGTACCATAAGAATAGAATAATGTGAACAAGGCAATATACATAGTGTTAACATCAAACCCAGGCTGACCTTTTCGTCTGGCCCTGATCTCTTCCCTCTTTAACCTGCACATCTTCCAGCCACCAGCAACAGATGCTGCTCCACTGTCAAATGGCCTACAAAGCAAACTGCACTACTTTAATCCTATGTGTAGCCAGCATTAAAAATTGGATTGAGACGGATAAGATTAGATTATGCCTGCAGGATTTAAAAAAAAATGTAAAAGCTCCATTTAGGCTTTAACATAATCTCCTTTCACTCCAGGCAAGGATCAAGCCTGCCAGCAGATGCAAGATACATTCATATAGATGTTGTCTTATTTTATCTCCTCCTTTTTGGACTCGGTCCTTTTCTATTATATTATTATTATAGTATTGTACTTTTCCTTTCCATTGGGATTGTGAGGTTTCATATTGGGGAAAGCTTTGGGGTGTTCATAGGGCAAACATTTTCAGGATCTTTGACCCCCCACGGTGCAGGTTCATTGGCTGGAGCTGGTAGCTTTTACGCTGATTTCCTATTTCTTCACAGCAAGAAATCTGATTCACATCTAGCACAGCTACATCGCCTGTAACCAAATAAGCCAGAGTGCTTTTAGGAGATTGCCTCCCTCTCTGTCTAAAAGCAGTCTGTACTGTGGGGCATTCTGGGTAAATGCAATATAATGCTCATTTTCAGGCAGGTATGGTCCTATATCCAAGTTGTTTTTTTCGTGGCATAAAAATGGAAATATACGATTTGGCAGGCTTTTTAATTTTATTGATTTATTTGTTTCATTTATTTGGTGATCTTGCTATCTATCTATGTGTATGTGTGTGTGTGTGTGTGTGTGTGCTCATACATCCAACAAACTCGATGAATAGCAGATTGCAGTGCTACTTCCATCCCTATGGCAGATCTTAAGCATCTATAAGAGGCCTCAGCAGCTTTAAGTGAGACCCTGTTAAAGTGGCCTGCTGGTTATTCAGTCAGCATACAGCAGGCCTAAAATCACACACGCACACACACACACACACACAAACACACACACCAGGCTGCCATTTGTCATTTAGGCCATGGCCGGTGCTCTTGGGTAACATCTTAATCCTTCCAGCTCAATCTGGCCTGCATCTGCCGGGGAGGAATTACACTGATCTACTGTCAGCCTCGCCCTCCCACCCTGCTGTAATGGCCATAGAAGTACACTACCTAGAACAGATCAACACACTGTGTCTGTTAACACCGGGAAAGGAAGCTCTGTTGTTCTAATTTAACATTAGATTAGATGAAAATGTATTGATCCCTGTGGGAAAGTTACAGCAGCAAATAGTAACAGGATACAGCAAAGAAAAATCTGATTGTAAATAAGAATATAGCATATGAGGGTTAAACTTAACTGATAATTATAACACTAGAACGTATTAAGTAGAAGAATATGAAAAAATATGAATTTCATGTAATGTAATGGCCATAGAAGTACATGGCAGTAGAGCATACTGGGATAAAAAAAAAAAAGAATGAAAAATTGGTACGATATGAAAATATACATAAGGAGTACTAGGTACAGCAGAAAAATAGAAATATAGAATATAAGCACAGCAATGGAATATACAATAAGCAATTAAATAATGAACGATAAAAGCAATAATATAGAATATAAACAGTTGTGGGGTTAAATATACGCAGCCGACGATTCCAATACATTTTAAATAGACTGTATGAATTAGTATGAAACAGTGGAACTATTATAAAAGTATCAATATATATGCAATATGTAATTTAGAGGGATATGGGACCAGAGCAGGAACTCCAAATGATGGCTATTAGTCAACTACAGTTGCTGGTAGAGTCAACAAATTGATCAATATTAGTCTGGTGGCTGCCGTTTATTTCCCAGCCTGGTCAGATTTATTGTGTCTGAGGTCTGGTTGGACTGATAAATCACGGAGGAGGTATTAGTAACTGTGTATTCTGAGGTAGTCGACTTTTTGTTATTTCTGCAATTATCAACCATGGATCATTTCTCATAGCTAACCAACACCAATTTGGTAATAACTGTACTTACCTGGCAAAAAGCACTTTTGCTGGTGCTATTTGATGCTGGCTGTTGCATTTTGCAAGGAACTGGCTCGCGATGAGACGTTAACAGTCTTATACGCAGTTATTGTCTTGTTTCTCTCAACAAATGTTTTAGTTGGATGATTTCATCAGTTGTGCATAGGTGCACAAAGGCTGTGGTTCAGTGCATGTGATGTCAGTGACAGTGGTTTTGTAAGTGGGCATATGGGAAATGTTTGGGGAAAAAAAGTGGCATTTTGATTTTGAAAGTATTTGAAAGTTATCCGGTGCGTCTTGTTTTTCGAACTTGTCCCCCTTACGTATTCCGGTCTGATCTGATCGTCGCCTCACCGTCGTTTCCCCATCCTCCCCGGGGCCTGCGTGATAGCGGAGGGATTTCAGTTAGTGCTGAGGAGCGTGTCTTCCTGCGTGCTAACAACCAGGGATAAATGCATCCACACTCTCAGCCTGCTAATCCACCGCCAGCCCGGCCATTTAGCGTTAGCAACCAGCTCCCTCTCAACTTGAAGAGCAGCCATGCTGGGAGGCAACCAGAGAGGATAACATGTGTGTGTGTGTGTGTGTGTGTGTGTGTGTGTGTGTGTGTGTGTGTGTGTGTGTGTGTGTGTGTGTGAATGAGAGTGTGAATATGTATGTACATTGATGCACAAGTGTGTTCGTGCCTGCGCTTTTTTGTGTCTGTGTGTTTCAGAGGAAGATTGGATGGATGGGGCCTAGAGTGTGTGTGTGTGGGGGGGGGCTGGGAGGGGATAGTTGAACAGCTGTTGTTGCATGGAACTGGACTCCATCCACCCCCGCCCCCCTATCCTCCACTCAGCCCCTCCCCCATATGGCAAGGGGCCAGATAACAAAACCCCATCCAGGGTCACGGTGTGCCACTGACTGATCTGCTTTCAGGGGTCTACTAGCCATGGATTAAGACCACGGTGTTTGTGTTTTTGAGTGTGGTGTGTGTGTGTGTGTGACTGTGTTTTTTTGTGTTTGTGTCCACCATGCACACATGGTTCTACATAGACCGTTTACATTGCTGCCCATATGGAAAAGAAAATATATTGGCCTATATTTCCAAATATCCACAATATATCTCCAACATATGTCAAAATATGTTCATTCTCGTTCAAATGTTTTATTTATATTCAAAATATATTTGAATATACGCTGAACTATGTCACAGCATATTTCTTTATAAGCTACTAATCATCAGAATTGATATAAAGTTATGTTGAACATTAAATGAACAGCAGTTACAAATGACCACAAGTGCATATTTATTTTAGACAATATTTCATATGCATGTAAACAATTACAAGAGTATAATTACAGTAGGCCTAAAGATGCACAATAAATAGTCGGGGGATTCAGACTAACAGTAATCCATTAACACAACAGCAAGAAGGTGGTGGGTTCGAATCTCAGCTCTGGTCCTTTCTGTGTAGCGTTTGCATCCCCCCCCCCCCCTCCATGTTCATGTAGGTTTCCTCCCACAGGCCATCTGTGTCTGACTGTATTTGTCTGTCCATGCGTTCACCTTGTAGATGCATGGGATATGCATGTTGGGATAGGCATGACCCTGTGACCCTGAATAGGAATAAGCAGGTATGGAAAATGAATGAGCAAATTTTTAAAGAGAAACAGATTCAAATATAAATATACCCGCAGTAACAATTATGAGCATTAACTGGTCACCAGTTGGTTGTAGATGCGGAGACCTGTCATATCTCTGTTTTGTATCTGAGGGTGAAGAAAAAGTCTATTTGTCCATATATTTTATATTTTACATACATTTGTTTTCCATATGGGTGTAGAAATATAGAAATTATTCTACATCGATCCACACCAGTAATATTAACGTTTTAAGAACCACACCAGATTATTTAGTTTGATTTGCCAGTTGTTTTTATTTTTTATTTTATTTTATTTTATTTTATTTTATTTTATTTTATTTTATTTTATTTTAGTAATCAGCATTTTAAAGTCATGGTTCTACATAGAACTACTAGAACTCTGGAAGAACCCTGCTTTTTCTGGCAGATGGTAAATACTGGTACTAATCTACTAATCTGGTACTCTAGGTATTGATGGTAATCTAGGTAGCTACTGGTGATAATCTTGGTACTGGTAGTAATCTAGGTACCTGTGGTAATCTTATCCAAGAAAACCCCCATAGGCCCCTACTACAATGCTACAAAAGCTACAATGTATACAGTGTCAAGCGATATCAAATCTATCATTTTAAAGTAATTTGTTAGAATTTTTAGTGTCAATCAATTTAAATTTAAGCCTCATATAAGAATACAGTCATTTGCTGTATCAAATGGCCCGGATGTAATTCAACTCAGACCAAACACAAGTCAATGACAGAGACATTTTCTATATTCTTGTTGGGCAGTGAACCTGCGTGAGCCCCCAATCTCTGAGATGTTAACTGCAGAACAGAGGTGAGTCCCTTCCGGAGGTTGTTTTTTTCATATCGTCCTTTTGAGGCAAAGGTTCACGCTCATCTAGAGGCGAGGGGAAAAGAAATGAAAGAACCGTCCGATGAATGGTAATTCCAGGACCTTTATCGGGAAGGATGGGCCGGGGGAGGTTTTGAATGCCAGGGTGTGAGGTAAAGGTCTGTATAGAGGGAGTGGCGCTCTCTAACCTGCGCTCTCTCTTTCATTTCATCCATTTCATCCATTCTTTTTCTTTACAACTGTTCCTGGCGTTTCTGTAAGCACCGGGGATGGCGAAGGAAATGATTTCCTTTGCTCGTTTTATTTTTTCGTTTCATTGTTCGGTTTTTGTGAAATTCATTTTTTTTTATTTCATTGGTAAAATAATGTCATTAGTCTGGGTTTCAATGGAGAGTTTTAGTGTCCCATGCTGGTCTAAATGCTGTTTTAGAGGCTTTTCCACCCTGATGAGAATAAAATTCTTTCAATACTTTCAGATTTAAAGCATATCGACATAAAATATCAGCCACTATGTTTGGCCAATATGCCACCTCAGTCTAAAAAAAAACACCCACTATTGCAATTCATCACATCACCAAACTTTTCCTGTCATGCAGTGGCAATGCATCATGTCACACTGAGAGGTATAGAAACACATCTGGCTCCTTCCTCTAACCATGCCAAATACTACTTCAATCGCCGGAATGACAATTCAGTGTTTGACGTGTCAGCAGAATCCCTTGCCACTCCCCGCGATCGCTCAGCGTTGTCACTCACTGCACCTCTTTCTTCCCACATAAAAGAATATGGCAAGGATGTCCCCTATCGCCCCTCTTTTACTCCCTCCAAGCCCGTTGGTGTCGTACGTGGATTAATAACAACCCCCACGTTGGCGTGGCCAGGTCGTGGATTTATGGGGATGGAAGTGAAGCGCAGATCTTGCCTCGGGGGCAACAGGTACTGGAAGCGCTGCCATTACTTTGAAGTTGATATTGCACAGAGATTAGTCCTGGACAAAGACCAGTGGCGGACACAGACGCTGCCCACCGCTCCCTCAGTTTTGACACGGATATTTCTCTTATGATTAAGCACTCTGTGCCAGATTGGTTGAAGGGTGTCTTTGTGTGTATGGACCTGTCATAATAGACAATAGACACACACAGTCCCTTCAGAGGCCCAGGTAAAGACCAATACCAATATTTAAAGGCTGAAGTTGACATGCCGGTATTCAATATCTTTAAATATGGCCATTTTCATGCCAAGAAATTCCAACTTTTCAGTGTAACTGCATAATTTCTGCATAAACTCCCTTATTCAATGAAACTCTGGGATACATTACTTCCTTTCAAAGATGAATTAATTTAGAAAATGTGCAAAGAAAATAAGATTTCTGTGGTCAGGGAGGAACCTCCATCATATCAGAGGTGGTAGACAACATGAATGGCCGACATCTGATATTTCATAAATGGCCTAAATCGGCCCAAAAAAGGCAAACCCATGTACTGGTCTCAGCCTAGTAAAGACAGCCCTGAGAGGAAACGTCGGTCTGAGGAAGCGTCTAATGGTCATGCAAATTCTCATCAATAATCGCATCCGCTCAGGTGGAAAAAGTCTTTTCAAGCAGGGCACACTAGACCGCCTTGACTAACTTGTGTCACGTCAATTTAATGTTAATGTGAAATTCATAGACATTCGTGCAAAACGCTGGCTATTGCACGATTATTTCCCTTGCGAATGCATCCGCCGTGCACGCGTGTGTTCTTTTCTTTTTTGGATTTAGTTGGAAGATACGCTCAGGCATAAATAATAAAGATTTCCGCCTCCATATCTGTTCCCCCTGAATGATGTGAACGCAGGGCTGGAAATAGAGGAGTTGCCAAACTGCAACACTAATTCCTGCACCCACACCACAGTTGAGTTACTCATTTTTTTTGTATTTGATATACAGCAATCAACAAAAAAAGAAAAAAAAGAATGTTGCTTTCCTGCAACATGCATTATGATAAAATGCAACCCACAGAGAAAATAGTATAATACAGGTCATTAACATGTGTTCAAACACCAAGCACCTCAAATTAGGTGGGTTGTTGCATCTTAGCGACATGGAGGGAAGTATCTAATCTACGTGCACATGAACGTGTGTGTGTGTGTGTGTATGTGTGTGTATGTGAGTGGGTGGCCGTGCCAATATATATATATTACATTCATGTAAAATGGAGATTCAGGGCTCTGTTGTGACTGGAACTATTGACCTTGCTAATTAGAGACTAAATTAGAGAGTAAATATGAATCTTAACATCTCTCAGCCCACCTCAGTCTGTTAATTGCAAATTTTTTATATAGCGATGCCTAGTTTTTATTTTGGTATTGCAGTTTGTGTGTTTTACATAGAAACTGCAAACCACATATTATGTGTTTAAGGGGGGGAAAATATTATTTTTAATTATTGATGCCAAGTAATTTCCCTATTTCCCAGTGAATTCAATCACTTCTTTTATCCAAAGACTCATAAGAAAACCATTAGCACAAAAACTGTGTGTGCCTGCAGACTTATATATATGTGTGTGTGTGTGTGTGAGTGTGTGAGTGTGTGTGTGTGCAGTTCCCCTTCATTACTCGAGAACCTGCTGCAGGGAGGCATCATCTCATCCCAGCCCTGCACGGAGGAGGACATTCAAAAGAGAGATGCCTCCGAGGGAAATGTTGGAAATCCACTCAAACATACTCTGATACATTATACGATAAACATGTGCCAACCATCTCTGTTCCCTCACCTAAATACATAGGCTTCACTGGACACAAACTCCACTCCGCGGCATGGGGCGCCAGTGCCCCCTGTTGGCTGAGGCAGCTGCCGCAGCGCTTCTTGCAAAGGTGAGCAATTTGCTAATGAACAAACACTGTGATGACAAATTGCAGCTTCCCCTCTATACCGTGTGACACTTGGTTTCTCTAATTATGCTGTTTATTATTAGTTTTCTCGGTTCAGCTCGTATGAAAGCATCCGCTGTCTGCATCAACAGCAGGAAATGTCAAGAAAAGGCAAAGCCCAATCAAAGGCTCCCAACTCCATTAAATGAATAACCAACGGAGCGTCTTGGCTTCGTAATGAGGGAAAGCAGGTATGTGTAGGGGGGGGCACTGTGTGTTGTGTTTTAAATTATATGACAGTCTATTCACTTTTTTTTTTAAGTTAATTGTGGATTAGCATTTACGAGCTCAGCCCAGTTGGGGAGACCTTTAATTGTATGCAGAAAAACTATTGGAAATATGTCAACAAACCACAAGACACATTCACAACAAATTAGGGTATTTTGCCTTCTCTTAGATCAAGTGTTCTTTGTTTCAGTCGACCGAAGTGATAGACTTGATGGAGAGAATGATTACACCCATACCATTCTGGTTTATAAGGAAGAGTATCTAGGTAACCATACACAAAATGAATCATGTGATTGCAGATTTAGAAAGAGTCATTCATTTTTATTTATCTGTGATGGAGGAGAGCACGTGGAGAAAGTGCCAACAGAGCCAGGTTAAAAAAAAAAGTGATTTCTGAGTTGCTGTGTGAAAGACGTTTTGTCGAAATGGTGGTTTTGGGGTAAAATGAGTCAACTAGCCCTGGGATAAGTTGTGCCAAAAAAACAATATATATAAATTGCATTCATGTAAAATGGAGATTCAGGCCTCTATTATGACTGCAACTATTGACCTTGCTAATTAGAGACTAAATTAGAGAGTAAATATGAATCTTAACATTATTCAACCCACCTCAGTATGTTAATTGGAGATTTCTTATATAGCGATTCCCAGTGTTTATTTTGGGATTGCAAATGTGTGTGTTTTACATAGAAACTGTAAACCGCATATTATATAAACCGCATATTATGTGTTTAAGATGGAAAAAATATAATTTTTAATTATTATAGTAATTTCCCTATAACGTTTTTTAATGGGTCTAAAGTCTAAAAACTAAAACTCTATGAGCTACAGACAGTGTTTTAATTCCCAACACCCTTAAATATATGTTGGAATTATTGTTTGAAATAACAACACATTTATTTTGCCGTAGTAGCACATCATGTAAAAGGTGGCTCATTTTACCCTGTTTTACCCTGTTATGACCTACCACTACCATTCCATGTTTTCATTTCAAACTGTTGATATGATATGTTTAATTCTAAACATTTTCTCTAGTCTCCCTTTCTGTTGAAATGGTATGGTTAAATCTAAACGTTTTTTTCTAGTCTCCCTTTTTGTTGACGTAGTATGTTCAAATCTAAACTATTTTTTCTAGTCTACCTTTCTATTGATATGGTATGTTCAAATCGAATATATTTTTTCTAGTCCACTTTTCTATTGACATGGTATGTTCAAATCGAAACTTTTTTTCTAGTCTCCCTTTTCGTTGACGTGGTATGTTCAAATCTGGAAAAAAAAATCTTGTCTCCTTTTCTGTTGACATGGTAATGTTTTTTTTCTAGTCTCTTTCTATTGACGTGTTATGTTTAAATCTGAACTTTTTTTCCTAGTCATTTGCATCCACTCAGAGCTCTGTTTTTTGTCATTAGCTTCATTAGTAGTCACTGTCCACAGTCCCACTACCCACTGAGCTATCCACATACTCTCACACATTTTTACCTTTTGACATCCCCAGTGGCTGATTGTAGTCGCTTCAAAGGTCTGAGCTTACCATTAGATCACATTCATAATAAATCAAAACCTGAACGATACAAATCACGTGCCTCCCGTGACTTTCTGTAACAAGCTGAATGCATTTCGATAGATAAGAGGGGAATAGAAAGGAGGAGGGGATAAAGAATTAATCTTTGGCAGCGCTGCACTGACATGTGGCGTTGACTTATTCAGCCATGCAGCCACTTATAATTCAACTTTGAAGAGGAGTCAGGGCTCTGGGCTGACTGGCCCTCCACAAACCCACTGGAATCATTTGGTTCCCTGCGCCTCTTCCCAGCTCTTATTGATTTATTAATCACTCTACCAATGAACTAACAGATACTGACCTTTTCATAGTCCCTGAGCATTTGCTTTCCCCCCCACCCCCGAAGCCGGCGGCATCGATCATTTAATGGAACATCAAGGCCGTGCAGATTATTTGCCAGCGTTTTGTCACGCATACGCCCATATCCAGGGGCCTTCAATACATTGACCTTCCCTAAGAAATGTGTAAACAACATTGCAGGGAACTGAATGCTGTTATTAACCTTCGTCATCACATCTAATGGCTGTTTAGACTGGAGGCTAATGAGGAGAGAGAGGTTGGGAGGGGTCAGTGATCCATTACTGTGGCCTTGTGGCTTTGTGAATATGGAAAATCATCAGTTGTATCTTAATTCACAGCAAGGGGGAAAATTGTGACATTTCGTGTTGATCTTGTAACACTGGGCAAAGTTGATGTTTTTTTGCAGACTTTGCTGTTATTTGGATGTTTTGCATTGGCTGATATGGCTAGTAAGCCACAGTCCATACCTTTTTGATGCTTTATTCACATCCTGTAAGTTATGACTTTTATTTTTACTTATGTACATGAAACAGTTGAGACATTCAAGTTCTAAACGTCAGCCTTCAGTGATAATACCAAAATCACAATTATAGTCAGTTCTAAAAATACACTGCATATTTTCACAATTCCCTACATATGGTTTCTCTCCAAACACGACGTAAACAGTACAGGCTAAATCCTTCCCATAGAGGAAACCCAAGTCCATAGTGTCCTAAAAAAACTAAATAGAAGGCCAGCTGGAGCTTACTGTAGAGTACAATGGCTGCTGCGGAGGGGTTTGGGGTTGCAGCATTGTGCCCCCGATCACTGCAGGCATGAACTGAACTGGATGCACAAGAAAAAGAGAGAGCCTGGAAAACAAAACAACAATGTGGCTATCCCAGTCCAGCCATGCCATGCTGCCCTATCAGCTGGCCGGTGTCGGGAGAGAGAGCTGGCTTTCTCAATGGACGTCAGTCAGCCCTAGACTAATGGCGGATGACATGGAACATAATGCACCAACTAGATCTCGAGCCTTGCAGGAGTAATGGCTCATAAATTCAGGAGCCCCAGAGCAGGGACCTGTCAAAACTCAGCAGTGCACTGAGGGTTAATGTTTTTCATACACCCCCACCCCCCCACACCCCACAGTCACTGCAGTGTGTCAATCACTGTGTGTGTGTGTGTGTGTGTGTGTGTGTGTGTGTGTGTGTGTATGCGTGTATGCGTGTGTATGTGTGTTTTTGCCACCTTCCCCCTCTCCCCCCTCTGTCTCTCACCGCCGCCACTCTCCACCCTACAGTGAAATGCAGCCAGCCATGCTAAAAAACGTTTTCTATTTAATTAATCATGCCAATACCATGGAGTGGCTTTGGTCCAGGTCCGGCCGTGCAGCTTAAGCTCCAATCAATGGCCTGGGGTTGAGAGCTCAGGGAGCATCAATATTTTCGAAAGTGCAACAAAAAAAAAAAGAAAAAAAAGTCCCGGAGGCTCTGGCTGCCCCCAATAAAGTGCCCTGGGGATGCAGCCGGCCCCAAAAAGCCCCACACTGTGGCCTGCATCTCCGCCGTGCTACTCTTCTCTTTTGTTCCTGCTAGTTGGGTGTAGAGGCAGGCGGACGGAAAGGGATTGTGACCTACAGAGTCAGGTCAGGTCTGACTGCGGCATGCCATTTAGCATGTACCCATGGCACATTTACTTTCGCACAAAGAAAACCGATTCAGTTCAGTTTTGTTTGCCTTGCAGGATGGCAGAACCATTCGTATAATCTATACGAGCATGGAAAATTGTGGTAATTATCAACAAATATTTACAGTGTATTTAATATTATAGTTCACTGTCATAAGGAGGGAGGGAGTAAGGACTGAGCAGTATGTGGATCAATGTGCCCATGAAATAATACAGAGTTGGGGATAAATTTGCCCCCCAAAGACAATCATAATCTTCCACTCACAATCATTTTCTCACACGTGTACATGAATCCTTTCATTTGCTTCATATCAATTATTTCCGCTCTGATAAAATTGCACTGTATGATAGGAAGTGCAAGACGTGTTACAGGAAGTGTCACAAGGTAATATAATACGCTCGGTCCTTTCCCCATTAGGTTTGATATTACATGTACAGGGAATAAATTGGCATTTTAGAATATGATTGGTCATATTCATTGAGTTTAAAATGCAAGCATAAGCTTCTATTACTTCCCAACTGTCATTCTTTCTGTCAGTGCAATTCCCAAAAAGCATGCAATCAGTGACACGTGGTGCTTACGGCGGCCTAAAGATGCAAATAGCTGGATGGCTTGTGAGCCTTCCCAAGTGTGAAAAGCGGTGCCATTATCTAAAGCTAATGGGGAGATGTGAGCAGTGAAAATTATATAGTGGCTATGGTAATGCAGTTCAATTCCCGGGTATCAGTTAGTGAACTCTGCGGCCGCAAAGCTTATGAGAAGAATCAGAGTCATTGGAGTCATAACCGGTGACTTGTGACAAGTGGGAGTTGTCCTATTGACTCGATAACAGCTGTGGTAGCTAAGTAACGGACATAGTCTGGACAAAGTTTAGACCAGCATTTATTGGATATGGCCACTGAGTGCAAACCATAAGATATGATATGATATGTTGATGAAGAGGGATATTTGCAGGTGGTTTCAGTCAAGTGTAGCAAAGTCACTTTTATATGCCACAAGAGTCCGCGCTACAACATTCCCACCGCCAGGGTGTACACACTGCGAGCAACTCTGTTGACTGGTCGCTCTATTCTGACTGAGTTTGAAAGGCACCGATTGCGTCTATGTAGCGGTCTGCAGCTACAAAGTTTCCAAAAGGCAAATCATGTATTTTTTGCTGCCCTGATATTGCCTATTTTATTCCCTATTGCTAAATAAAAGTTGTTGAAAACTGGGAAGCTTTGAACGGCTGGGACCAACTTCTCGTCCATTTTCAAGTCCTGAAGACATTTTATTGAGCATTTTCTGATTATTTTCAACGAATGCTAGTGTTACATTCCTTGTATTTTTTAGGTGTTCTGTTGGAGGGTTGTTTTTTGTTTCTCGCTCTCGGTCTCTGGCCCAATCCCAATGTCCCCCCTCACGGACTCACGGACTTTGAGGCGCGTTCCCGCTAAATCCGCGAGGGTTTAGGGCTGTCCCACTGTCAAATCGTCAAGTGCATGAGGGCGCTCTCGCAGACTTTTTGAGCCCTTTATGCACACTTTCCGTAAGTCCGCATTTCTGCAGACTTTGCCTGAGGGAATTACCCACAGTTCATAGCGTTGTGACGATAAATACGGGGTTACCAGGGGAAGCCTGGAAGCGGTAAAAAAAAAACGGTAAACAAATGGAAGGACAAATGTTTATTCATCAACCATTTATTTACATTTTTGCTTGATGATGCTGTTTTGACAAAACGAGTCAATTGACTTTCAATTCAATTACCTCTCGTCCACTCTGTAAGGCAAGAGCCTGGAAGACATTCAGAA
This sequence comes from Hoplostethus atlanticus, assembly GCA_034670405.1. NCBI lineage: Eukaryota > Metazoa > Chordata > Actinopteri > Trachichthyiformes > Trachichthyidae > Hoplostethus > Hoplostethus atlanticus. The sequence continues at coordinate 913,490 of JAXDDX010000048.1, forward strand.
CGGGCAGTCGGCCCCTTAAGTGCCTTGGTCGTGAAGAAAGTAAAAAACGTAAAATAAAAAGTCCGAAACCCACAATCGTACATAAAAACAAATTGGTGTCGTCAAGGTAACGCGATATGTCGCAAAGTGCTGTCCCATTCCTATTTATACAATTTCGAGCTCTTGCAGCCTCTCGCACTCAAGCACTTACCAGGTGACGTCAGTTAAGTCTGTGAGGGTTCAGGGCTTAGGCCTTAGGGGGGACATTGGGATTGGGCCTCTCTCTCCCCTCTACCTGTCCTCCCAGGTTCCTGGTTTGGTGCCCAGTGCTGAGGAGGCCAATCTTCAATCAACAATCAGCAGCAACCAATCAGTGGCCTCCTTGACGCTTTATAAAGCCCTGGCACTTCCTAGAAATCTCTCTGCCCTCTTGCTGTTGGCCTATTGTTGTGTGTGTGCGCTGGAAGCTCATGGCCATTTCCTTGTTGGTTTTGTTTCGGTAGTTAAGGCCAAGCCTTATGTGGTGTGTTAGTTTGTAGGACACCTGGAGCAGGTAAGGGGCCCTACATTGGCAACACGTAGAAGTTTCTGTTATTCCACTAGGTTAGGAGTGGATGCCACCCTCTGTATGTTTTTGTTTGGGTAATTAGAGCAGATAGCCAGGAGTAGGTTTTTGTTTAAATGTTGTTTTCTTTGGATAGTAGGTTAGACCTCTCCTTCTGAGTTAGTTCTGGTTTGCTTTTGTTCTTTACTTTGATTTGGCATCCCTCGGGCTCCTTGCTGTCCTCAGTGTTTAACCACCCCTACTGTGTCTGTAACTACCTGCAAAGAAAACCACACTAAACACTATTCCACCATACCCTTGCGTATCCGTGTGTCTGTCCTCCTACCGGTTCATCCTTCCCTTTTTTTTACCATCACAATAATCACCTTTATGTTGTCTCCCCTCACCAATCATTCTCCTACCATCCTGGGGTTGTAACACTAGCTAAATAGCGCTCATCAAAACGATAACATTATGAAAGGCAACACCAGAGTGGCAAAAAATTTGCCGGTTTGCCTGTTCAAAAACTTGCAGCTGCAGGCCGCCACATAAATGTAATCACAGCCTCTCAAACCGCAAATGAAGCGACCATTAAAGTCGAGTCATTTGCAGTGTAAAACCGCGATACAGATAAGCTCAGTGAGTTATTTGTCAGTCATCATCGCTAAGGTCAGTCCAACATATTAACCAATAGCAGAGCCCAAGTCAGAAGACATACTCTAACCTGGTATTTGTTAAAAGCTTGCCTTCAAGACAGGGTTAGTGGGTAAAATAGCCCTCAAGACTCTCACAACATCACTGTAAATAAAACCCTCTCCCAAAGCGATTCTTTCACAACACATTTCCACTGTCATGTTCTGTGTCAACCCCATTGTATTTAACATATTTGTGGTAGCCAAAAGAAGACACCCGTTTTTTTTCTCTCTCTCTCTCTCTCTCTCTCTCTCTCTCTCTCTCTCTCTCTCTCTCTCTCTCTCTCTCTCTCTCTCTCTCTCTCTCTCTCTCTCTCTCTCTCTCTCTCTCTCTCTCTCTCTCTCTCCAGTGTGGCTTTTCCTGTTAAGCTATTTACCCACTTCAGTTTTTTGGCCAGCTGACCCAGATTGATTTTTATCTCGGGTTTCTTGTGAAACAGGAGCGCTGCAGGCTGCCCCGGGACCTGTAGGGGCCCAAACATACTCATCAATGGCCCTCCGTGCCAGAGAGGTCGACGGAAACAAGATGACAGACCGCCGAGTCCTTGGACTGTCCAAATACCACCCCACACACACACATCTATCTAACTATCAAACCAACCTTTTCCCACCAACCTATCTCTTTTTGTCTCTTGGATTTAACTACGTCAGCACCTTTTCTCAAAGACACCAACCCTTTCTACTCCATACTCGTAAATAATATCCCTAATTTTTTCTAACTTACTCTCAGCGGTTCCTTTAAGCTTGTCTAACACCCTACTGAAGTCATTATTAATAATTTCCCGCTTTCAGAAATCTCTTCATATAACTCTAGCCATAACAATGCAGTAATCTATCCTAGGAAATGTCAGTCACAGGGCGATCAAAATAACACAGCATACAAACACCTTAAGAGACCCTCATTAAATATAGTAAGCTGGCACTGTTTGCACACACTCTTCAGTCACACAAGCATTATATTGAGATAAGATAAGATGGAACTTTATTGATCCCCATGGGGAAACAGGGACCTTGCAATAGTCAATAGCAATAGGGTACAGAAAAAGAAATAGACCAAATCGGGGGGTATTAAACATAGCGCAACCAGTAATTTCAACACTAGAGCTATGTTAAGTGGTGGAAATGTGTGAATGAAAGTATGAAAAAAATGAACTACAACAGTATGATGGTGTGCAAATTCAAAGCAGTAGAAAAAAAAGAATGAAAGATAAGTGTGAAATATAGGCAATACAAGTGAAATATACAAATATTAAGATATATACAATATATAACACACTAGAAAGTGAGGATAATATGAAGAAAACAGTATATTTAAAGCCAAATGTGCTTGTGTATTGACAATAGCAAGTCTACAAGGCCAGAGGTAGGTGTGCATTGTAAAAAAACTAAATGAATGATCATATATATGTATACAGATGTATACATGTAGTTATGGTGCAGGTGCAGACGGTGTAAGGAAATGTAAGGATATACGAGCATATCAAAAACTAACAATCCAGAAAAAAACTATTACCAACGACCATTTTCTTTTACAGGAACAAATGCTCCATCGTCTGACACTAGACTTTAGATGTAGCTAGCTGCTTACGCTGGTATACGAGAGATAAATTGACTATCTTGCAAGACTTCACTCTCTGAAGGGATTTTATTTTATTCCTCCCTAACGTGATGTGACTTGGTGTTGGTGTATTTGCACTGAGATACAAAATCTCCTGGCTATTTGCACAAGTAGCCTACTTGTTATATGTAGTCACGACAATCTGACACTGACAACGTAACATTTTATGGAGATGTTCATTTGTACGCGATTGCTATCATCAGATCGCAATAGGTAGGTAATAGGTCATTTGTTATGGGAATTTTACTTTCTGGACTTATATAAATAAATTGCATCAAAAACAAAACTGTTGTTACCTCACACAACCTAAGTGCTGAACTGGAAAGGAAGAACAAATCCAGCTACTTTTGGATGTATGTTCTAAAAAACCTTTATCGGTACAGAAAGAAAAAACGTTTCGGCAGAAAGCTTTCACCAGGGCCGAAATTTGGAAAATTGGTGATCCATCGGCCACCAGGAACAGCTGAATTTGTTGTTCCTTCAAGGACAGAATTTTCATAAGTGGCAAAATGATCAGTTCCCAGTCAAAAACAACAAAAGTTCTGTCACAATCGCTAAGCCATACGTCAAGAAATGCAATCAGCTGTTCACAGCCACTGTTGCCCAAGAGCTGAGCGCCTCTAATATGGCCACCAGAGAGTGTGTTGCATCACCTGAAAGCTCTCTTTGGACCAGGATGACGAAAAGCTTGTGTGAAAATGTACAGCGTTACGTAAAATGGCCATCAAACACATTAGGGCAGCAGTGGATCATCCTGAGGGGTACAGAGAAGTTGCTACTAAACACATCACCACTGGATATAAGGGTGACACATATTTACTGTCACTGTGGCCAAAGCCACTGTGAGTGACTTAGAAGCTGGCTACTCAGTGACTGGATGATAGGTCTCGATGGATTGCAAATTGCTCGCACAGGGTTAGGAGCCTACAAACGATATTGAAACTTTCACTTCTGCCTCTACCCTCCCATAGAGAAGCCATTGGCGGGGCCCCCACAATCAGCAGCAAGACCCCAAAGGGACAGAGGCCAACCTGTTTGCCTCAGAGACTAATCAGGAGCTTGGGGAAAAAATATTAGTGAAAATTAGTTGAATTGTAAGTAACATTTGAGTTGTTGATGTTTTAAAATTGTGATGTTCTGACCGTGGGCTTTTGAATGTTGAACGTTCCTCCCAAGCTAAGCATAATACGCAGCACACTTCCTAATTGTGCACATGATTTGCCTATAATTCAATTGTACAGTATGAATTGAAAATTAGTCTTGCATATAATTGAATTTCAATTTTCAAGTTCATTACGGTTAACGTGCATTTACAGCACGGTTTCTATACACTATGCAAAATGGAATTATGCGCAGTTCAAGAACAGAACAAACAGCAATGACACGACAAACCACAAAACAAATATTTCTCATGCCATAAAACTAACACCATCACACAGTATGATCAGCTCTGTTGGTTCAAAATTGAAAGGATTTTATGTTAGCCTATACCATCACCTGGTGACCAAATTGGGTATTGTTCTAAAATGTTATCCACCGGTTTATAATAATAATAATGTGATACTTTGCCGATCCCTGTAGGGAAACTGCATTTTATTTTGCCCCCCCGCCCTCCACAGGGAGGTCAGGGGTCAGGTCAGCTGCACTCCTGAAGCTGGTAGGGACTCAGTGTCTTGAAAGGCAGCCTCCCTACTACTAGACCAGCCTGCTACCCAAACCAAGCACCTAAAGTGGGGATTGTGAGTCTCTTGATTTACTGCCTGAGCTCGCCACACTCATGTTCAATGTCACATCACGTTCAAATAAAAAAGTAAAAAATAGAGTTGCTGGTCACTGTAATTTTGTAAACCTTTATTTACACAGGTAACTGTAACTGTGTAGAACAGTCTTCTTCAGCAATGCCCAATTTTTTGGCATGAAAATATATATTATATATACTGAATAATATAGGGACGAAATAATGCATAATGTGCATAATCATTTAATGGTCATGTCAAAGTGTATACCTCATGATACCTCATGAATGCTACACACATTCAGCTATCCTTACAAATGACACTGACTGGCCTAATGAGGTTGCTATAATTAAAGGTCAAACTTTTACACTCAAATGAGACATCTCAGACACCACTGGTCCGGACAAAACTTGGAGGGATGATGCATCCTGTTACTGTGTTCTTGTGTTAGAAGAAACATTACACTGATTACACGCTATAATTCAATTATAATTAAACAAAACCTGGAGAGATGATGCATCTTGATTGGTCCAAGGGGTGCCTGCATCATTCGTGGGGGAAGACACATTTACTGTTGTCCTATTTCTACCGGATCATTGTACCGGATCACTCAGAACCTTAATTCTCGAGGAGCACACCCAGAAGAATGCGCTGTAGTCCCAATGCTACTGTCTGTTATTATGCTTGTGTAGCAACCAAGCAACCATGCATGTTGCATGGGTAACAGAGACCCAGGTAAAAATTGTAACTGCAAAACTGGCCTAATGCTTCAAACTCAGAGGTAAAAAAAACTAACTGAAGAAAAAGTAAAACTACAGACGAATACTGAGCAAAAACTGAATCGCCTAGGTGACACAAAGCCTACTAGGCTGGCCAGACCAATGTGAAACATAGGAATATGTTTCACATTGTATATTCATAATATAATATATAAAAATGTATAGGACGTTTTTTCCCCAACTTTCCCAGTCTAATAATCATCTATGTAACACAGATATCACTCTCCATTTGGATTAATTATGCTTCTTTTTTGTTATATGAAATGACAACACTGCATCAGTGAGGGACTTTTTCCATTTTGAGGCGATAGCAAGGGCCCCCTCCACCCCATCATCCTGAAATTTGTGTCTCTGCAGGCAAAGTACGATCATATAGTAAGACACAATATTGATAATTTTACCTTGGTATTTAGCACTGTAACCTAACTGTTAGGACCACTGTCTCCTCTGGAGAAAAAAAAAGATAATTAATGTCCTTCCTCAAAGCCCCTCTGGCCCCCCTTGGTGTGCAGCTCCCCTTTAGAAAAGCACCATATCTGGGCTTGGACAGTGTCCTACTGACACCCTGTGGACATGGTTGGAATTGTCACTACCATTTCAATACAGGCTCCCGTGGGTGGAGCTTGGAGACAGTTACAGGCCCAATCCCAATGTCCCCCCTAAGGCCTAAACCCTGAACCCTCACGGACTTAACTGACGTCACCTGGTAAATGCTCGAGTACGAGAGGCTGCAAGGGCTCGAAATTGTATACATGGGAATGGGACAGCACTTTGCAACATATCGCGTTACCTTGACGACACCAAAAAAATGTTATGTACACTTGTGGGTTTGGGACTTTTTACTTTCCATTTTTTACTTTCTTCACGACCAAGGCACTTAAGGGACCGACTGCCCGATCTGAACGTCTTCCAGGCTCTTGCCTTACAGAGTGGACGAGAGGTAATTGTCAATAATCAATTGACTCGTCAAAACAGCATCATCAAGCAAAGATTTAAATAAATGGTTGATGAATAAACATTTGTCCTTCCATTTGTTTTAAATGCTTCCGGGCTTCCCCTGGTAACCCTGTATTCAACGTCACAACGCTATGAACTGTGGGTAATTCCCTCAGGCAAAGTCTGCAGAAATGCGGACTTACGGAAAGTGTGCATAAAGGGCTCAAAAAGTCTGCGAGAGCGCCCTCATGCACTTGACGATTTGACAGTGGGACAGCCCTAAACCCTCGCAGATTTAGCGGGAACGCGCCTCAAAGTCCATGAGGGGGGACACTGGGATTGGGCCACAGACTTCTTTGGCTGTGAGGCTTATAACCAGATACTGACTCCTGTGGCTGTGGTTCAAGTATTGACTCTTGTGGCTGAAGCTTGGAGTCTGGTGGCTCCTGTGGTTGGATCTTTGACACTGATGGGTCTGGTGGTTGCTGAGGTTGGATCTTGGACTCTGATGAGTGTGGTGGCTCCTGTGGTTCGATATTTGACTGTGATGAGTCTGGTGGCTCCTATGGTTAGATATTTGATGCTGATGGGTCTGATGGGTGCTGTGGTTGGATTTTGCACTCTGATGAGTCTGGTGGTTGCTGTGGTTGGATCTTGGACTCTGATGAGTCTGGTGGTTGCTGTAGTTGCTGTAGTTGGATCTTGGACTCTGATGGGTGCTGTGGTTGGATCTTGGACTGTGATGGGTCTAGAGGTTGCTGTGGCTGGAACTGGGACTGTGATGGGTCTGGTGGGTGCTTTGAATCTAAATGCAATTGTCTCTGCAGCTCCTCAGCATTGTGGGCTAGCATGATGCTCACTTTCCTCTGGTGGGCCAGAGCCTCCTCCTTGTCATTCAGCTATAGCAGAAAACATACAAACAGTAAAAAAAAAATCATTCTTTCCGGACCAAATTCAGTCAATAATAACAATGACCAATCAAGAGCAACAGAATAGAGATGTACAGTGTAAATTACAGTTAGTAGTGGTTAGACTGTGCTAGATAGGAGGCTTGGGTGATGTTTAGAGATCATGGACAGCTGGGTAAAGACCAAGTAATGGAAACTTAAAGTCCACCCACAGTCAAGTATTCAGGTGGCTCTGTTATGGGAAAGACTGCTTTTCATGACATGGTTTTAGTAGAGCCACTATTTAAAGAGCAGGATCAATGCTAGTGCTGACATAAACATTCAAACTTCCCCTTGTATATTTCTTCCCTTAAAAGGGAGTCGTTTTTTCCAACAATGTCTATTCAGATGGCATAATTGTTCATCCTATTGTTTCAGAGGCAAATACTTAATATGCCTTTTTGGCCACTAAATCAGAATCCAGTTAGAGTTTTAAAGGAGATTCTCGGACTGGCTTGCCTCCACCACCAACAAAACAATCAATGATTGGGGCACTTGTGGGACAGTGGTACTACTTCTCAGTATGGGTAGAAACATAGCAGAATTCAGGAAGAAACATAGCAGAATCCATGATATTTGTAGACCCCAAACCACAGCAGTTGTTGCTGTTCTGAAGACCCACAGCGGCCAAAAATGCACTTTTTAATTCCTGCTTTGGTCATGGGAAGGTTGTGGCCATTCTAAGGCCCCAAAATAAAATCAGGCGGACAAAAGAGTAACAGTACTGAAATCTGAGCATCAGAAGTGTTTTTTCATGCTCAAATTTGAAGACACACTGCTTGCTAGGATGACTGACAGTAGAAAATAATTAAACACGGATAGTCTTAAGATACCAGTAGCATTCACATAAATAGTACCAAGAACTGAAAATATACAGACATTCAGTGACAACTTTTGATGCAGTTGTTCAAAGAAATAAAGCTACCACTGGAGCAATCTATTTTCAAGTTCTAGCAATACTATCACCAATACTACTGTCATTGGGATGGCGGCGGTAGGAGACAGGAGGGAGACCCTAAATATATTCTTCTCAAGCATCTTCAGCTATAGTATAGTGCTTAGTTATATTGTATCATTACAGTGTCTATTTAGAAAATTATTTTACATAGATTGCATTAGAAATATAGATACACATTTTCTAATGAAATATCTTAACATGTATTAAGTTGTAGAAATAAATAGTTGCCTTTATGAAAAGCAAATACATAAATGCTTTCATTCATGAGAAATATCTAAAAAGCACTTTACATCCAGCCCTAGTGGGAAGACTTAATGCCGGTCTGCTGCAGAAGAGCAAATTGAGGAGGAATACCAACCAGGTCCAGCAGTCTGTAGAGAGTCTCTATAGGATCATCAGGCATCTTCACCTCCAAGTTGGAAGGCAGCAAGCCTCTCAACTTCTGGCCCACACTGATTAAATAATTCCTGTTAGCACCTGGAATACAAAGAGACACCTCTCAAAAAAAGTGGGAACAATGATTCACTCACATGTGCAGGGCCACATATACCTTCATAAAGAAAATCAGTAATCTGTGGACATAAGCACTGATTGTCACGGATTGGACTTTCAAAAATGTTGAAAATAAATAACAGCATACCCTGACTGACCCTGTTGGGAGGAGCTGTCTCAATATTTGCGGGGAGGTTTGGACTGGGGACTGATTCCTTCTTTCTATGTGTATGATTTAGTGACCTGACACTTCTGTGATCCATTAAGAAAACAAATGTGCAATTATTGTATCATGACTCTTCTAAAATTGAGTAATTCCAACTATTCAGTCATAATTAGCAAGATATTTGCCTTGAGTTGAGCACTATGCTTTGTCTATGCAGACAGATTTGTGAACCTGCAGTGCAGCAGGCCCAAACTATTAACTAAGTTAAGTGTATTTTAATCAAACATTCTGGTATGTACGAAATATTTGGGCCATCTGTGCAAAAAGCCTAATTTATCTCCTTAGACTTATGTGATGTTTTTGATGATTTTAGGCCTCAAATTCCACATAACTCTACTTTAGTTAGCGATTTCTTACATTTACATTTCTTACCTGTCAAGAAAAAACAAGTCATGCCCCTTACTCAAAACGCATCGCTTGTGGCTGCATTGCATTCTGGCCTATTGAGGCTACGGTCGGTGGAGAAATTGGCATCTCTGCCTCTTCTACTAAGGAGTACGCCCTCTCAGTACAAAATGGTGGGCCTAGAGAGAAGCCCTTGCACCAAAACCTGACATTGACACCTGACACCTGAAACATTTTCAAACTCCATTGTAGCTGCACAGGAAATATCTTAATGTGATGTTGTATACATGGTCAGTTATTCACGGGAATAAGAAAAATACACCACCAAACAACAAAATGGACCCAGAAATGCAAGGTACATCAGCAATAGCTGTTTAAATAGTGTTATGGGGAGATTTTTCCTTAACCGGTCACAATCATTGAGGTTGGAATGTCTATACACCAGGATTGAGGATATCTAGTCTAGTCATTTCAAGAAAATGACAATTGTAAACCTATTACTGTACTAAAAAAACAGGAGAAAATGGCTGAATAGTTATAGCCAGCTTATCTTTGTATCAATTAGTGTTTGATTAAATGAAGGTTTTCGTTCCAACCAAACACTACAGCAGCTCATTTCATTGATTTCACTGAACACACCTTCAGCCAGAGACAGAGCTTCTGTAGAATTTGGTTGGAATGAAAACCTGCAGACTCTTAGACCCCCATGGCAAATGGTTGAGAACCACTGGTCAAATGAAGATCTTACTAGACTACTGTGATCTAGTTCAGCATCCTGTGCTGATATCACACTTGCCTTCAGACTTGCCTTGGAGGGGTTTCAGCATGTTGGCCTCAGCTAGCAGCAGGAAGTGTTCGCTTCGTTTCCTCAACTGCTGTTCGAAGGCGATGCGGAATGCATCAGCAACCATCAACGCCTCGTCTCTCCTCCTATGCTGTGCATCCAGCTGGACACACAAACACAAACTTTACAGTTTCTCAACTGTCTTAGTACATTTATACTCTCAGAACATTTAACACAGCTGTCCAAACTCTGAATAATTTTGCAAAACTAAAAGTATTTTTCATTGTTTTCATAGAAATTTAAAGTTTAAAATGTCATTTCAGTTTGCCATTATGATTCACATGAAAGCCATGGAGTTGGCTGATGTGAGAATTACAATAATCAGATTAAATATAGAGTTTAGAGAGGATGTGTTATAGGTGTGTGTAGGATTAATGTGGCTTTGGTGTCTAGAGAAACTGAAGTGTATCCCCAGCATAAGGAAGAACCTGACAATAATTCAAATTTGGCTCTGTCTTATGGAGGCAACATGTTCTACAACTATCACTGCCTGTCCTAACGCAAACATTTACATTCTTAATTAAAACATTTTTTTTAAATTCAGAAGATAAACTGGTTTACTCCAATATAATAGCTTGATTCAACCTGATCCTTTCTCCCTTTAGGTAGGTACTGCGCGTCAGTGACAATGTCATCCAAACAATTATTCACCTTGGTATATGTTAGGTGTCGTATATATCAGCATATTGGATGCTGTTGCACCCCTCCCAGTGGCATCTTTTGCGGTAGGCACACTTATTTCTTTTTCTTTTTCCACTGCCCATGAATACTACATGTTTCTATAAAAATAGTCCTGTTTGCTCAAACAACAATGAGCTCAAGTGCCCAATATGCTTTGCTAATGTGCCAAATGTCATGCTTGCAATTTGTTGCTTACTGCTGCATATCAGCTGGACTGCTGGGTACATACAAATAACTATAAAAGTAAAATTCCCGATTCTGATCCTGAATTGGCCTTGATGTAGTGGGTGTGAATATGAAGAAAACAGGTAAGTGAATTTACAGCACATATACATGATGTGCTAAATGAATGTTGGATTCAAATTTGCAAGACAGAGCAAGCAGTACTAGTGATAAGTAGATGTATTTAACAGTACTAGAGGAAGCGTTGGGTAGTTTACCTCCTGTTGGAGCTGGAGGACTCGCTTCCTGCTGGTGGCAGCGGTTCGACTACATAGACAAGCCTCAGCAACACCGGGACACCGACAAGCCCCCAACGCTGCCAGCTAACACACATACAGACAGAAAGGAGAAAGATTACCAAAATATCCTACTCAAGTAGAAGTACTGGTACTTTCTGAAATGTTACTTTAGTAGAAGAAGTACAATTACTGGTATAAAAATATACATAAGTAAAAAGTAGTTAATTTAAAATGTACTTAAAAGTTACTTACTAAAAAGTATGATATTACTTTTATGTATGATCTTCCCCATGCAATTCAAAAAGGACATGGCAGAGTTCAACATGTGATATTGTACATGTTTTTAGAGTCTATGTTGAGCCTTCTAAAAAAGTCATTACTCAATTTGTGCTTTAAAAAATGTACAATTCCCATATCAATTATTCAATAATGTTTCTTTTTTTATCAACTAATAACTATTTATATAGCACTTATCAAAACAGATTTACAAAATGCTTAACATGATAAATACATAAAATAAAAAAATAGAGTGGTAATACAAATACAATACAAATAATATTAAACGTAATAAAAAAAGAATAGAAAATGAATCAATTAAACAATAAAACCGATATTAAGTAAAAGCAGTTGAAGTAAAAGCAAGCCTGAAGAAGTGTGTTTTTAGAAATTTTGTGACATCCGGTTTTGAAGGTCCAGAAGGCATGCAGTGTGTCTATTTGCTTAATGCAATTTAGAGGTACACCTGTGTGTCATCCACATAACAATGGAAACTGATGGGTCTACGGATTATATGCTCCAGGGGAAAATAAGATTGGCCTGTGCACAGACCCCTGGGGTAAAACCGCACGTCATCCTCGCAAGACACAACCTAAACCTATCAATCACTACAATAAAAGTCCTATCATATCAAGCTGGGAAAGCAAGTCTCAGACTCCCGGACCACCAGTACTGGCGCTCCACAGAGCTGTGTGCTTTCTCCCCTGCTCTTCTCCCTCTACACCAACAGCTCCTGAAGTTTGCAGACGATACAACCCTCATTGGATTAATCTCTGATGGGGATGAGTCTGCCTACCACAGGGAGGCTGATCGGCTGGCTTCCTGGTGCAGCCTTAACAACCTAGAGCTGAACACTCTTAAGACTGTAGAGATGGTAGTGGACTTCAGGAGGAGCCCGGCCCCCAGCCCACCCCTCACCCTGTGTGGCTCCCCTGTCTCTTGAACTCTCTCTTTCTGTCTATGTGATGCTCACTCATCCTCTCTCACCTCCAGAACAGTTCCTTCTCTGTCCAAACTGTATGGAGGTTTGATTCCTTGGAAAGCCCTCTGCTCTTTAACACTCAGCATGGAGAGGAGCTCCAAGCACTGTTGACTTAGAACTACACACACGCACGCACACACGCACGCACGCACGCACACACACACACACACACACACACACACACACACACACACACACACACAGTGTATCAAGAAGATTGCAGCATATACGGTCATCTTCACATTACAGGGTCTACAGGAGGCCATATATATGTACATAAGTGGCATGTAGATGTGTGGTGAGCTAACTATAAACCTTCTATATATATATATATATATATTTATTATATTGTAGATAACATTCTGCATTTACCTGTATTTTCTGCTCGGAGCTGCTGAACCTCCCTCTTTCTCTCCTCCAAACTGTCAGTCAGAGTCTTGTTTTCACTGGAAATCCTGCCCACCCACCCACACACCCACACCCACACCCACACCCACACCCACACACACACACACACACCAATCCAAATATAAATCCAAATCATGGAAACACCACAAATCCAACATGACCAGAAGGTAAATCCAACCTGTTGTATTTCTGCTCCCACGACTGCTCCACCCAGGTGAGCTCCCACTGCAAGGTATTCACATCCTATAAGGGGTGTTTTTAATGAAAACATCATATTAATATTCAAATACAATAGATCATCATATTTCAGTTAGGGCCCTACCTATATGAGATTTGTGGCTTTGATATCGATTTTGATACTTAGGATTTGAAATTTCAGAAAATCTGCCCATATACTTTTTTAAAGACAATATAAAAAATAAACATTTCTTTACTTTTATTCCACATTCATACCAAGGGAGTGCTGCAATACTATGATGTGTGGTAATGTATACAGTCTGTTTATAATGGTAAAACAACACTTACACTGGCATTTTATAATAAAGCACACTGCTGTATAAGCAGTGCTTCTATGTATGTATGCATAACATCAGTTCAACATTACGTAGCAAGCTAGGTAGCCTAACGTTACTGAGCCTAGTAGGAGCTGAAGTCACATTTAAATTGACAATTAAGTCTATATGTTTTTGCCTTGCACAGTAATGCCACAATGACAGTGGTGCATTAAACCATAGCATCACCTTTAATGCTTTAATACGTTAGTCTCTTACTGCCTCTCTCTTAGCAGGCTGCTAATACTGCCACAACAATACATTTTAGGTAATCATCACATTTGGGTGCTTTCACATGAGTTGGTGCTGTTGTTAGTAGGGAGTATCTTGTCGCTACGGGCTAGCTAACTTGCTTGCTTGTTTGTTTATTGACATTGAAACTTGAATGACGAGGTCAGTCATTACCGTTGTCCACCCATTTGTTGAACAAATTTTCAATTACTTATGTGCAAATCTGCAGAGGAGGGTGAGGATGGGTTTGGCTCTGGCTCATCAACTCACATGGAGCTGTCAAGGCTTTGTTAACTGAGGGTTTACTGAGTGAACAGGGCCCTCGGCTAGATACATTTTTTACTATCTGAACCTATATTTTTTACCCTTCTTCTATAGAGGAGGAATTCTATAGGGAGCCAAAGTTGACGTCACTTCAGCCCGTCTGTGGTTCACTTCACTACATTACCGATTACTTAATATAAGGACACTAACTGTACAGTTCTGATTCTGAAATATCTCATAGATTGAGGTGATATTTATTCATTGACTACCTACTCTGTTCTCTAGTTAGCTCCAGGCTGTTAGCCTGAGACTGACTATAGCATGTTAAAGCAAACAGACCAAGCCCTTATTTGAGCACCCTGCAACTTTATGAGCAACAGACCAGACAAAAACCAGTTACCTTCTCCAAAGCTTTGGCCCTCTCCTCACTTTTCTGCAGCAGGCTTTTAGTGTGACTTGTGGCTTTGTCAAGGATAGCCTGTGAGGAATAGACGAGCGATTCTCAACCATATGCCATGGAAAGCCAAGAGACTGCAGGTTTTCATTCCAACCAAACACTACAGTGGCTGATTTCACTAATTAGTACACCTTCAACCAGAGAGGGGGAACTAATAAGTAAAAACCAGCTGCTGTAGTGTTTGGTTGGAATGAAAACCTGCAGTCTCTTGGCTTTCCATGGCACATCATTGAGAACCACTGGAGAAGAGGGTATTATCAAATGAAGCAAATGGATTTTATTATGTTGTCTTGGGAGGTGTGTCAGGTGTAATTTCCCTTCTTGAAGAAATAGCCGAAAAATAAGCATCAATCCAGACTACGGTTGGTCCTCAGTTCATTTTGTCATGCTAGGCGTTTTAGGGTAATTTCCTGTAGTTGGTTACGTTCTCACTGCTAAGGTCTTATTCATACCATAAACGGAACGGACGTGGAGCGGAGCCCATGTTAGCTGGCAGACGTGCAGCAATAGTTTCAGTGTCTAGTTTCTCTGTGGCACACGTATTTCACAGAAATACAACACGGAAGCACACCACTACTAATGTCTTTACTGTTGATGTTCTTGATTAAGATGTGTGCGCTATGTAAATTTTAAAAGCAGCAGTCACTGTGGGATGAACGTCATATCTGCTTTTGAAATATCACATGGGTCTGCCATGGAATTATCACTAAAATAAATAAGGTGTCACTAAAATACATAAGGGTAGATATATTTTGGCTGAGAGAGAAAAAGGCATATAGGTCCTATAGACTTGTCCAAATAAGTTGCAACACTGGCTGAGAAATAATGAACAAATCTGAACAAATCCATGATTGCTGTGATATGCTAGAGTCTGCGGCAAAAGTGACTCTACAGAGAGCAATATGACACTCTTCACTGTTTCTACAAAGACAACACTATAAAACATAAGGCTTGGGATGTTGTTGCCTTGGCTGTGGGAGCACAATGTAAGTACAGCCTATTTTCACAGGAAATTTCACCTCCGTGTGGCACATTTTACTCAGAGAAGGCTGCTGGACTGTGCATAGAAATATGCTTCTGGTGTGAACAGCCCCAGTGTTGACCCGTTGCACGTCCGTTCCGCTTCTGGTCTGAACCAAGGCTTACAATTTGCACAAGACCTGCATTTTCAGGTGTCTCTTTATTTGGTGTTGCTCCAAACATGCTTGGTGTGAACACACCCTAAAACACAGTAGGCTATAAACTGTAGCTCTAAGTGTATCTTCTGAGTGCAATTACTTTAGTCTGCACTTTAATGGAAAATCTAACCAATGATAACATGGACCAGGCAGTGTTCAACAAGATCTGTGATGAGTTTGACAACCAGTGAATTAATTACGCCTACAACTACAATGGACTTGGATTTTGTAAGAAACGATATTGCAACAACATTTGAATTTGGCTACAGATTATCCGGCTGTTTGCAATAGTTTGCCTTGTTCATAAACCAGTTGCTTTATGGTACTGGTGTGATAAAAGTTCCAAACTTTCAGTAAAACCATCAACAATTCATTAGATTGTTGATCTTCCAAGCCGTTCAGTCAAGGTTACATGAAATCAGTTTGCTGAGAATTGTGACTGTGCTCGAGACAGAAACTTTACAGAACCATGGATGTTGTTCCAAAACCTACAGTTGATCATAGTACTTAGGTACTTATCAGCCATAATTTTCTGAGTACAGATATTACAAAGTAAAAGAATGACAGTATTCTTAATGGATACTTGTTACATCCCGGCCTACTTCTAATTTCAATTGAACTGTAGCGAGTTGTACAAGATGGAAAAAATGAGTGTGTGTTAGTCCTACCTTTCCCTGTAGGATCTTCAGAGCTTCATATTTGCCCTCCAGGTAGCGGTGTGCCACCTCTAGTTCGCAACGCAACAATTCTGACACCTAATACACACAACAGAGTCAATTAATTACCACTCATAGTGCTTTTCCACCAACACAGCTCCCGTGCAGGAGCCAGTGCCTAATCTTGAACTGTTTTGCGCATTCCGACCTAAAAAATATGGTTCTCGGGCCGCAAAGTTGGTTCCATTCCGGTACCAAAAAGCTATTGGTCTGGAACCAAGGGACCATGATATCACTCGCAATGTCACGAGTGATGTCACTCGCGATGTCACTCGCGATGTCACTCGCCAGAGGCGGGCTTAATCGTCACTACCTGTGCTAGCTAAATACGAGACAGACACAACACACTTTTTAGTTTTGCAAGAAAATTTGTGATTCAAGTGGCACCCAAAAAGTATGGAACAGCTCAGATGCAGATTGGTGGAAACGCGGGCCAGTTCTTAGGAAGGATAGCTGGTTCCAGTGCTCAGCACAGGCTGGGTACCAGCTCCGGCACCGGCACAGAAACCGTGTTGGTGGAAAAGCGCTAGCAAAATCTTTGTTAAACAAGAGCTTCAACTAAGCAGAAGTCTGATGGTCAAATGCAATAATCAACCATTTATTTATTTGTTTTCATAACTTTCTTCTCCTACCTCGGTTTCTTCCTGTAGTCTTTCTCGCAGCTCTTCTTTTGACAGGTCAACCAGAGAGCCTGATGGATCATGAAAATGATGAACATGCATTAATCACATGCATTAATGGGAATTGTGTGCGTGTGTTCTTGGACTTCTATCAGTGCGAGAGCCAGTTTTAGACCTTCAGAGTTGCAGTACTGAACAACGCTGATTGGTCAATACAAGCTATGCAAAAATTGCCAAGTCCACCGACCGCCATTCTTAAATGCCGGTAAACAGCTGTGCTTGTTCAATACTCATTTTGTATTTCATTGAACACGTCTCGCAGCTATATCTATTGTTTTGGAAAATGGACCAATGGGCAGATGCCGAGGTACAGGCACTGATCTGTATTTTTTCAGACGAGGAGATACAGAGAGTGTTCGCTCTCGGCACAGTTGTTGTGGGGGTGGTTGCGTACCTAAATGACAGTTGTACTCTTGTCGTGTCACATACTCCTTATTTTCATGATCTCCCTGGTACTTTGGTGCGGTGGGAAAGCAACCTCAAACTCTTTTAGGGAACTAAAAAGGTTCCTGCTGAGAATGTTCCTGCTCAAAAAAGTACCCAATAGGTTCAGGTTCCTGTGGTAGAAAAAACGGCTTCTGTTCTCATCACTTAACGGCCAAATTGACCAACCGGATACTCTCCTAACAACTCACTGTATTAATTTAAGGTTAAAGGTTGGGGAATCAATGTAGTCAAGTATAGTATGGCAAGTGTACGTGTCCTGGGGCAACAGATGCTGGGCTATTTCCACTGACCTCACCTCTCCCACCAATGTCAACAATGTGGGCAAACAGAATGGAAAGCCAAATATTGGCCCAGGACACTAGGTGAAAGCCTGTCATAATTTCACATTAACATAACAATTTGCAGCTAACAGTAATAATCCTGTTAACGTAATAAATTCCACATTAATATAAAAAAAATGTACCTAGTATTAGTATTCCCATAATAATAAAGAACTTTATTTGGCTTTATTACATTAACCAAAGGGTTAAAAAAAATGTTTTCAAAAATGAAGTAACTGAACTGATAAAGAATGATACCAGTGAAAATTCAATACACAACTGTCATCTATTGACAGATTTGATTGAAGATGTTTAAAAAGGGATGAATATGCATCCACTTCGAAGAGTATATTATCCATTTCAACCTTCCTATTATAACCCAATGTAGTAATCATTACATTAATATGAAAAAGGTTACATTACATCGATGGCAGGTAACTTCAATTACATTAATGGGAAATTTATTTTATTAGTTAACAGGATTATTATGGGAAGTATACTTAAATTAATAAGATTATTACACTATTAGCTGCAAATTGTTAATGGTTTCTTATGTTAATGAGAAGTTATTACATTAACACTTGCGACAGGCCTCAGTGTCTCTGGCCACAAGCTAAGATTCCTATATCTACTCATTAACACACATCATACAGTAGTATGCAATTGGTTAGTATTCCTGGACTGTAGTCTGTGTATGGCCACCAGTAGAAGAAGACCAGTAGAGTGGAAAAGTTGACTTTCTTTGAATAAATAAAGGTTAAAGGTGCACTCTGTATCATTTTAACATCAATAAATTGTTAGCACATTAATTCTGAGACATTTGTATAATTAGAGTAAACAAACGAGACCATCACTGAGAAGAGTGGCAGCCTCTACAATGCATTTTACATTGTGTGCCACCTATTTGGATTTCGAGGGAAATCTGCTGGATTGCTTTATGGCACAAAACAGGAAGAGATAAAGCTTTCAGAGTTTCTGGCAACGGCAGATAGTGGGAGTAGTGAAAGGCCGATGAAAAAATCACTTCCAACATATTAATCTTCTTCAGAAAAGCCAAAGACACCCAGGAGGGGGAGAGGGGGGACAGGAAGCAACAGGGTTTATGGGAAAGTAGTCTTAATTTGGAGAAGCTCTAGCAATATCAGGCTACCAAACATCTCCACCATAGTCTCATTTGTTTACAGTAATTATAGCAAGGTATCATAATTAATTTGACAATGATGTATTGATGATTAAAAATGCTACATGGGGCAACTTTAAGTCAAAAGTAAAAGTTTTGAACTGTGGGTCTCCTTACCAGTCCCAGTCAGCCTCCAGGGTACTTTCCCCCCCACCTCGGCCACCTGGGTGAATCCAACATCCAGCCTGGATGTCCAGGCTGCATCGCTCGCTTGGCTTGCCTGCCGGAGGAGCTCTGTTGTGGGCAGCAGGTTCCCCATATGCCCAGAGGCACTGCGGTTCTTCTTGCTAGTGGTGGTGGGTGCTGGTGCCGTCCCGTCACCCAGGTCTCCGTCCGCCATGTCATCCTCTAGGCTGCCGACCCCCTGCATCTATAACAGGTCAAAGTTCATTCATACCAGGTCAAATCCATCTATATTCTAACCTGTTTATAACATTTGTATCATATTATATTTATATATACACATCTATAACACAGTTGCTTTCAATATATTTTTCATATCGTAAATATTCTGCACTCATTTCTTCTTTACCTGACTAAAATCCTACTGCTGTTATTTTACACACCCTAATAATGCTGTAATCGCTTTTTCCCATATTTCCCATTCATACATTATACTTAAACTATGTTGAAATTATCAGTTGCATATGTTTTAGAGCCTCGGTTTGCCCAAAGGGATCAATACATTTTCATCTAATGTCCATGTAAAAATGTCCATTTTCACAAGTCATTTAATCTTGTATTCTGTCTGAAAATCCTTTTTTTAATTTTTTTTTTTAAACGAGAAAATATCAATGAGTTTTGATAATTATTACCAATGCAAATCAACTCGCTTAAAGACTCCCCTCAATCAAAGGACATTGTACTTGTATACTAATGGAGCGATTTCCCTTATTTCAAGACACTTGAAAATCCGAATTGCATTGGAAACAAGTGGAGTTACTTCACCCCATTGGCAGATTTGTTTTAAGAAAAGTAATATTTGAGGCCTCAGTACTAAAGATGGAAATGTTTTTAAGTGTATACTATAACATAACTATAGACTTCAGAACGACGTCAGTACCATTAAAATTCACCGAAAACGTCAAGAATTTTACATTCTTACCCGTACCATTTACAGAATGAACAATGTGCTGACTTATAACCGATAGTTACTTCGCTTTTTTTTTTTTACCTGTGGTTCCTCTTACCTGTAGCTTTGAGGAAATAAACTCCATTTTCCTTACAGCTTAGAGGCTTTACCGCTACAGATATAAATAGGCCTATATACCGATATACAGTGGTAGTACAAGGTTAACATACATTAATCCATCCGGTTCCACATTACCAACTACACTAACGTTTACTTTTATTCTCTAGTCCGTCCAGTCTTGTAAAACATGTCAAGCGTCAGGGATCAAGCGCCACACGGTAACACATACCACTTCCTGTCACAACCTTGAAAATAAGAGCATTGTCGATCAATATGTCTTTCAACGTTGTTGACTAATTTAAAGTACCGAACAGAAGATAAAGAACGCATGCATTTAAGGAGTAAACTGTACTACAATGGAAAAACAATTACTGTTTTTGGGGCAAAATGTCCTTTTTCGGGAAATATATTAATATATAGGCCTGTGTAAGATATCATATATACAGGGATGCAAAAACTATACAAGATATTCTCAAACATTAAACTTATACCAGACAACTTTGAAGGGTATCTACCATCTTATAAAAGTATATTTAATATATAAAACACTACAACAGGGGACTTCCGGTTACAACTTCCAAAATAAAATCCTTAGACAAATGCGCAAGTGGTCAAGTGGTAACAAGCACTGGTTACAAGGTGAAAACAACATATTGTGTTAAAGAAGGAATATGTAGGAAATTAAACTAGCTACCTGCTAGAGTTACCGCTTGAAACACAGAGCAAGTCCTTCACCATCACCAGAGGGGATATTTAAAATTCCTTCATGTGAAACTGGAGAGTAAATATTAGTTTAATGGGCGTCAACAAAAAAAAAAAAAAAAAAAAAAAAAAAAAAAAAGCCCGACGCTCAGCTTTAAACAAAATACTTTTTTATTCACGTTTACTTTTAGTTGACATGAGCAAAATATTATTCAAATAAGCATTTAACGACATGTCATATTTCTTATTTCCTACTCAAGAAAACCACAGTAAAAAAAAACTAACTCAGTCAGCCCTTCAATGTCTGAAGTGTTCCTTGACAAAAGGTCTATGAAAGGTGATTCTAAAAATTTTAAACCTTTCTCAACAGCAAAACAAAACGTTTTGAAACAAGAAAAAGTGCTGAAACTGCACTTAAAACAAATAAATATTCACAATATTTCAGACATTAACAAATGACCTGTAAGAGCTAGTTTGGGAGATTAGTACAACTGATCCCAAAGCTTTACTGCACAATGTATCATGACAATCAGTTCCAATTAAAGTGCCACAGGACAATTCGCTTCCATATCCATATTCCAAATGACCATATCTTGTCTAGTGGACACCTCAATGAGGCAAAATGCTGTTAATACCAGAATAATCATTACCATAAACATTGTTATAATACTAATCATGACCATAATGCACAGTATTACAATGAAAACGTTAAGTCCAAAAGTATCACAGTTTAGAGGCAAGGCGGGGGTGTGGTTAAGCGAATGGGTGAGAAGTCATCCTGGCTGTGGGCTCTGTTATTCACTGTCGTATTCCTCTATCAGCAGGTCCTCCTCCTCCATAAGTGCTTGGCTTGTGGTGGGCTGGGGCTGGCTGGCTGGCAGATCCCCGCCCAGTCCTGCTGGGCCTTCCTCCTTCTCCTCCTCCTTGTCCTCCTTCTCACTGTCCAGTTCCAGCAGGCCTGGCTCTTTGTCTGTCAGGGCCTCCAGTTTTAACCTGGACAGACACAACAGAAAGGAAGGCATTATTATTGTGTTTTATGGCAGTGGTTTTCAACCGTGTGCCATCGTGACCCGAGAGTATACAGGTTCTCTTTCCACTGATTAGTTGCTCCTCTATGGTCCAAGTTGTCTAAAGCCTAAGTTGGACAACCAGACTGTTCGAATCTTGCCTGACGAGGGCAGTTCAGACTAAGCGACTGGTCTGCTTGCCGTCCTGTCGGGAAGCTTTTCATGACGGGACAAAGATGGTTGTCACAAACACAAAGACGAGGGATCACACATTGGCCGATTCGTTCCAAAACATTTCCCATTCATCCAGAACAGTTCTCAGTAAGAACAATCACAAAATAGGTGTTCTACCATTTCTTGCTCCCCGTTACAGACCTAGACTTTAGTCAGTGAAATCAGCTGCTGTGGCGTTTGGGTGGAATGAAAACCTGTAGACTCTAGGGTCACAATGGTTTGAAACCACTGAGTTTATGGAGAGATCAATTGTCCTCCTCATCCAAACATGCTGTGTGCTGTACCTGCCAGAGAACCTCTTCATGGGGAGCTGACCCACACCCTGGATAAAGGCTATCTGGGCTGGGAGACAGAAAGTGAACCAGCATGGTTATCTGAAACGAATCTCACACTTTGCCCTACCAAACACGCTCATTGTGCAGTTTAGCACAGAATGCTACGCTAGTCGAACTTGCAAGATCCAGCTTGGCATAAACAGCTTGGTGTAGGGATGGGCACAAGTAGGGCACAAGTAGTCAAAAAGGATGTCAAAAATCGACCATTGACATCTGCATATTATTATTTTAAGAATGGATAATGCCCAATAATTACTTTGATTATTTATTAACTTCAATTATATGAAAAGCATAGTCCTGCCTAAAATACACTGGTGAACTTATAATAATTATGGATAATGATGTTAATGGATGGTGTGGGTGGCGCGGTCAGTTGGCTAGAAACACAAGTTGTTGCTGATGAGACCCTGGAAGCTGGTATGAATGATGGAGAGCCCTGCCTTGAGAGCATCACAGCAGTTAACACTCTGAGGACTACCACACTAAACCGGCTACTTGAACCAGCCATGCATCCCATCCAGCCAAAATCGCCAATGGAGGCAGATGAAGACATTTCGAAAAGATCCAAAGATTTACAATTGTGTCAATGTGCCCGCACTACCTTGGTCGAGATTGCTAACGTGGAAGGATGGCTCTTTATTAATTGGATTTAGATGCATTTCCGTGCAAATTGGCAGCGACTTAATCATCACATGATACAAGCAAGGAAGAACAGTTGTGCCTATCCCACAAGGTTCTACTGTCGGCATGAAATAATGACGACTGTCTCAAGTTCATGACGTAAAGTTGACTGGATTTTTTTCAGCGTCGCAGAAGTCGCATGCCTGAGAATCAGATTCAGTACCACCTACCTGTCCTCTGGTTCGGATTTTAAAAAATGTGACTCAGTGACTCGTTCACTTGAAATAATCAGATATGTGTCACTTTTGACGGGGAAAAAAATGAAATTGAGACACTTTCAGCTGCAGTCTGAACATTGCCAAAAAGACTCTTGAGGTGATTATCAAAGAGAATGCTAAGAAGCCCATACGAGCAAGCAGGGAGAAGCATCTTTACAGTTTGCAATGGGTTGTGTGCATCAAGCACCGCACCGAGTTGCCATCTGATGCATCCTTAGTTGAAGTAAACTTCTGGGATCTTTATCCATCCTCTGTCCTTGCTGCTCTTTAGTTTTGGAATCGTACTTTGGCTTGTAGATATTATATCAAACGCATCACGGAGGACACAATAGCGCGTATTAAGAGAGACCCTTGGTGTCCTTGCCAAACTGTACCTTTCTGAGAGGGTTTTCCATCACAGGGCAACACATTACGCTAAAACATGCAGATGTAGAGCTTGTTTTCCTTCATTACAACTAGGCTCAAACATAGTAAGTTAGCAGGATATCTGAAAAACTAATTTGATTTTGGTGGTGATCCAGATCAGACTTCCACCATAAGATGATTATGGTGATTTTTTAACAGCAATAGAGGTTTGATCCCAAATCCTAAGGGTATGTTTGCATGATCAAGAAATCAATTTAACTTAAAATTATGTCTTTGGGTGTAACAGCAAGTTGGAGAATCGTTCAGCTTTGGTGGAGGTTTCCACTTTCGGAGTAACCTTTAGTTTTTTCTGTTTCTATTAAATTTGATCAGCGTAACCAGCGTAATCTATCAGCGTAATTTGGGAGCATGTAACTTACGTTGCTATGTTCCGAGACGTCTGTGTGACTACGTGTAACAATAATAATGTGTCAACTCTTGACTCTTGACTTATGCCCATCCCTAGCTTGGTATAATATTGCTTGGTAAACTACTGCACAACACTGAAAAGTGTTTGTAGACTACATAGAAGAAGCTAGTAACCTACTACTGATTGCATTTAACCTTGAATGACAGGTCAAAATGGGAATAAATGTATTTTTTTAACACCATAATATTGCACCAGTCAAATAGGTTTTGATTAACTCCCTATGGGACGCAAATTCCAATGTACAGTAACTATTGCGACACCACAGACACTGTCCCTTTGAATAGCATTTACATGAATACATTTAGTAGAGATGGAAGGACATGACTAACAGTCTTTCATTATGAAGTACATCAATACGAAAGACCTACATCCAGTGTGTGTGTGTGTGTCACCTTGGTTTCTCATAGGGTTGGTGAGCTTTGCGAGGTAGGGCAGTAGTTCAGTCTGGAGGCTGACTGGTGTTAGACAGAAGTTGTTGAAGAGAGACTGGGCGGCGAGGCAGTTCTCACGGTGCTGAGAGGAACAACATCAGTCTGACAATAAAATCTGGATATTCCTACTTCAAATCAGTGTTGGGGAAGGTACTTTGAAAGTCTAGTTTTGCGAGCTACCAGTTACAGTCATATTGGAAGAAGCTGAACTAAAGCAAAGCTGCCCTCAACACGGATTGGATGTAATCAAATTCAAATAAATACACAATCTCTATAACATCTGACCTGCTAATTTTTTAATAGTCAAAAATAGTTCATAGTTGCAGTAGTGAACTATGCCTAAAAAATAATACACTACTAAAAACACTATCCACATATGGATTTAGTTGAACTACCACCAAGCTACTTCAAAATATAGTTAAACTACTAGCTTAATATCATGTAGTTAAAGTACTACTACTACCACCAACTTGGTCAGTGGTATTGACATGTGTAGGTCTTCCTTACCTTCTTGTTAACCTGCAGCCAGTTGGGTTTGTGCAGTGGCCTGAACCCGACAGAAACCTGTCCAGAGTTGGAATGAAGCAGCCCCCTGGTGACCACCGAGGAGCCGTACTCCCCCATGGTGCTGCGACACTGAAAACAGCGTAACACAACTTGGTATAGCCCGCTGTTCACATTCAATCCAACATGCAGCATGCTGCTGACATACAGGCAATTGTCAAGATACTGCTCTACCAACCAGACATGAGGTGCAGTCCGAAAAATTCTTCTTAGGACACTAAGTTGAAAGGCGCAAGACTCAATGTTTGAGGTTAAAATGACAGCTTTATTCAACTAGTTACAAATGTGAAGCTAAAGTTGTATAATTTTACACAATTATATTGTTTGATTTAGGTTTTGCGTATGGTTTGTTGGACTTTGTTGTTGCAAGTGGGCTTAATCCTTAGTAGTAGGCCTTGCTCGGTGTATGTTAGCAGTAATGTTAGCTGTTAAGTTGTAGTAGAGCTATTAGTAGTGATTTTATTTTTTCCATTATTATATTTTCAGGATATGGTTCAAAACTTTTTGACAACTGTAAGTGTTTAGCTTGGTTGCTTGACTAGTTAGCCAAGACTCCCACAGCTGGCTAGCATGGAACTAGCACTAAACTTGTTCAAAACAAAAGTGCTTTAACAATTAAATAAAAGCAAACATCATCCTCATATATGAATATATAGTGAGTATGACATCAAAGCTCTCTCAAGGCTTTGTTTGTTGGTGTGTTTATGTTTGAGGTGACTGACCGTCCAGTCGGCGGTGAGGAAGTCTGCATCGGACAGATAGTCGCTGGCCCGGGCCACATCCTCCACCTCGGAGAAGAAGTCCAGGTAGTTCTGGTGGAGGTACAAGTTGAAGAACTCCCCAGACATGTGCGATCGCTCCACCACCAACTGGGTGGACAGACACGGAAAAGGCAGTTCTGAGTGTACATAACAAGAAAGAGGTATCATTGAGTATCATTTTAAATATAGTTATGTGTACCTCTGGGTCTACTAGTAACATTTGTCTGTGGTGTTGTGATAGGTGGAATGGCAGCTTGGGTCCATGGGAGCCTTCAGCACCCTCAGGGTTCCCTCCTGTTGATGACAGAGACAGCAAACAATGTCAACCAGCTGAATAAGGGCCTTTTCAAGCCTATAGTCTTTTTGCTTTGATCTGAATGTGGAGATGAGTTATTCCTTTGCAATCATATTTGATCAACAAAGCCGTAAAATTGATGTGGGAAAGGACTTTCTACCTAGGTAAACCGAGCATCAACATCATCGGAGTTTGTGAATCAACGAACTCTGAGGATTGGACTAGAACTGTGGCTTGTTATCTCTTGTTTGTTTGTAGCGTGTTAGCGGCCATTGTTTGCTAATAGCATGGTTGTCGTGGCTGTTTATCAATAGCATGTTTGCTGGGTATTGATGTGTTGTTATGCTAGCTTGTGTAGCATGCTATTTGACAGAGCGTTTAGTAGTAACATGGTTGCTGGTATAATGATTCTTTAGAATATTGATATGTTGGCTTGTTAGCCTTAATTACATAACATAATAGCTTAGACGTGCTAGCTGGACTGAGCTGTGATACACTGTTCTCAGCTCTTGGTATAAATGGATCTGCTCCCACACTCCCACAACAATCTTTTTCAGTTACTTTCTACAATATTTGCATATAGCCAATTTTCCAATGGACCTCCATGACAGAGTCAGCCATGATGGATAGGAGGATTTTTTACGCAAAGCCTCTACAAATAATAAACCAGAAGGCAGGAACGACTCACTCTTGCAGTGGAGGATCTTTCCCAGCGCTCTGAATAGAAACAGAGACGCATCTTTCCCTCCGATGGCCTGCTCTTCTTCCTGTTGCTTCGTCTGCTTGGACTTCCCCTTCCTCTGAGTTGCTTTGGAAACGGCTTTGCCCAATGAGGTTGCAGATCTGTCCTTCTTCATCCCCCACAGCCCCTTTTCCAATGAGATGTCTGGGAAATTCAAAAGTTGAGAGAAACATTGCATTAGGCAAGATTTGTATGTAAAAATCCAGCTGTCTTATCAGCCTAAGTCATGGAGTGGGGCTGAGACACTGCAGATTCCAAATTAAATGTTGGTGTCGTTATGGTAAATGGTCATCTCCACAAGTGATGAATCGAAACTTAAGAGTGAAATCCAAAAGTGTGAGGGAGCGTTCTGTCCAGAGAAAGCTGGCTGAACCTCATCACAATCAACCTCAAACACTAAGAAAAAGACAATTAGTTTATTGAAGTCACCTTACAGGATTTCTGGGAAATTATGTCCTCAAATTTCAAACCTCTCACGGCCAGTTCCAATTTAGTCCCAGTGCCCAATTCCTTGAAATCTATAAGCTCCTGTACCATCGTTCCTCTTAAAGATGACAAGAGGCTGTTGCCTAGCTGGATGGTGTTTGTTGCGACAGCTGCACAACAGACCTTTAGGTCTTTTGGTGTGCCATTAATTGCAAACAATGGCATGTTTCGACATTAGGGCACTTCATTAAAGCTATATGTAGTCATCCCAGTCTAACAATGTATGGAATAGGAATTGATAAAGAATAAAGAATAGATAAAGAATTCAATCGATAAAGAGAATTGAAAATTGTATGGGAATCAGTAAAATCGGCGCTATATTTCCCAGTGAGGAAAATATAGGAGATAATGAGGTAAAAATTTGACTTTTGAAACCACAGTACAATGGAAATTTTATGGACATTTTATGCTTTTTATTTGGATCTGTAAGCCCCGTTAACTTCAATAGCTTGGGAGAAGGCTGACATGTTGGTGTGTGTTTGGTGGCGCTTTGAATTTCAAGTTCCGATATGGGAGTGGCTCGATAGTGACTGAATTTTCATTTTAGGGTGAACTAGTCCTTTGAATAAGGGAGAAATTAAGTTGTTAAATGCTACCTTAGCTAAGTAAAGCTGTGGTGTGACTATTTGCTACTGACCTGGGAGTGAGGAGAACTGCAGGCTGTTGATGGCACTGCGAATATCTCCGGAACTTCCTGAACACAGCATCTCCAACGCAGCGTGGTCAGGAACACACATCCTTCCTCCACTCTGCTTAGACACATGCAAAAGATATAGATATAGATATAGACACACACACACACACACACACACACACACACACACACACACACACACACACACACACACACACACACACACACACACACGAAGTGCAATGTTTTGTCTCACCTTTCCTGCTTCCGAGGCTGCAATGCGAGTCAGCACCCTCATCATAGTGGTCGGTGCTACCGGGTTAAAACTGGAAACAGAGACATACATATGAAGAGTAACAAATTACAATTACTCATGTTACTGTAATTGAATAGCTTTTGTGGTCTTGTACTTTTGAGTATTTTTACTGTTACATTTAAAAAAAAACATCCATTACAGTGTACAAAGTTCGTCTCCCTAAGCATTGCATCAGAAACTGGTCAATGGTAATCAAATCTGCACAAGCATGTGTAGGAAGTGGTGCAAGTTAACTAAGTTAGTTAGACTGTTAGTTGACACAAAACTTGTTACTTGCTGTCCTTACAAATTACACTGATTGGCCTAATGAGGGCGCTATAGTTAAAAGTCAAAATTTGAAAGGCCATTATTACTTCACCACCAGTCCGATTTTGATGAAACTTGGAGAGATGATGCATCTTGTTACTGACTGGCCCAAGGGGTGCCTGTATCATTCGCGGGGATGAGGTGTTGACTTGTTTGGTCGTCTTTCTACCCCCATACTGGTTTTGTACTGCCTTATTTTGATGCTCTTTCTTGATATGTTTTTGCTGCATATTATTTTCGTATGATACTCTGTCACTGGCTAGTATTGTTCCTCAGGGTTGAACATTTTGTCAGTCTGAGGTCAAAGGGGAAGGAATAGTTCAAGGGTTTAAGTCCTCTTACCAAGCTGTCCTTAGTAACAATCTTTTCTGAAATCACCTGACTGGTTCAATTAAGGGTAAATGAAATAAGTATTAGTTAAATATATAACTATATAACCACCATTTGCTCCATTCATATGTATATCCTATTCTTCTACAATAGCCCAATTGTTCACAGGGATCATTAAAGTTTGCATTCTAATCTAATTACATCTAAAGTTAAAGTGTTAAAGGATTAGGTAAAAGAACACAGTAGTATTAGACAAGTAGGCATGGCTTGAGGGTGTTCCAGGGGTCCTTGAGAGGGTTCCAGAGGGTCCGCAGCAAAATGAGGAACAGTTAAATTTCCCTCTCATTCACTACAGATCATTAGAGAATGTTTAAAAATGACTGCAGTAATCCTAAATGTCACTCTCACAACTATTATCTACCCACGTTCAGTGTAGACAGTTCAGTGGCATGTAATATGTCTATTTGGGTTTTGGTAACATCCCTGTTGTAGCCAGTAGAGTGTGTGCGTGTGCGTGCGTGTGCGTGTGTGTGTGTGGGTCGTGACCTGATGCTGCTGATTTCCAGCTCCTCCTGGATCTCTCTAGGAAACAGAAACCTGGAGCTGCTGTCTCCGCTCAGACTGTCGGACACTATGAACACCAAGGGACACCTGCCGCTTTTCACAAAACGCCTGGAAAACAGACAGCGGGGCACATTCTCACACATAGCATAGAGACACACATGTGAGATACAGTAATAGATTCACTATATACAGTAGCGGATATGATCGCTGAACAGGGTAAAACCTAATCCTTTCTCACCTCAGGATATCATGCAGGCTTCCTGGCTGCCTGTAGAACTGGTTCGGAAAGTCCTGAGGAGGGACAAGTGAAGGATAAATATTACTTTGGGTGCATTAAGAGTTAAACCGATATATGGGGCCCTAATATTGAACTTTTATTACAAATCGGCTTGTCATGTCGTCCACCTCTGATATGATGGAGGTTCCTCCCTTACCACAGCTAAATAAAAACTGGAAAACCTGCAATGAAATTTAATTTTCTTTGCACATTGTTTTAGGGGTTCAAGCCCATAACAAACCCTTGACAAGAATACAGATTCTGGGGAACATTGAATACTTGAAATTTTTGGGTCAAATTTAAAACGCCATGAATTTTAGCAATTCTGTCCGCAGCTTCAGTACAAATATATCAGATCAGCCTTCAAAAACACCCACGTCAGTCGAGACCTAGCCTACTAGAATTTGTGTACTGGAGGTACTGAGGAAATGTTCCCACCTCCACCAGTATGAGTTTCCTGTCTGTGGTCCCTCCATCTCCAGCCATCTGCAGGCAGTTGTACTTGTTGGCTCTGAGGAGGAACTCCTGGAACTGGGCTGACTGGGAGCTGCATGACCAACCATTCAACCTCCAGACTGGGAGAAGAGATTTTTTTAGTGTTATTAGTGTTATTATTATAAGATAAAGCTAGAGACAAGGTAAGGCAACATAGAGACTGTAAGAGATTAGATTAGGTGAAACTGTAATTGTCCCTGTAGGGAAAATGGGTCATTGCAGCAGCAAACAGTAATAGAGTACATCAGAAAAAAATACGTCTATTAACAGGATGTGAAAATTAGCAACAGTAATATCAGTAGCAGCACAACCTCCTGAGACAGAAAGACAATGTGAGATTTGTGTATTACGAAGAATTATAGAATTTATAAAAACATACACAATACATAACTGAGGGCAAAATAAAATTATGAGAAAAGAAAAGTTAAATGTAAAAGTTAAAGAGAAACTCTCACACTGTCCGATATCATCAATTGGTCATGGTTAATGCAGGAATCCAGAAGTTATTTTGTCAACCTGTCTCGGTCTACTTCTACTTCAGTTAGTGATTTCCTACGTTTCCCACAATGCCTTTCGACAACCCCCAGAGAAGGGGTGTGAACTGGGGAACATGGGTGCTTTCAATCAAAAGGTGGGCGAATATAAATATACCTAGCCAGCAAACTTGACCATTACACTGGGGCGTGCCTATGATCACAGCCCCGCCCCTTACTCAAACACAACATGTCTTGTGGCTGCATTGCATTCTGGTCTAGGGTGGATTTGTCCTTTAACTTTGACAGGAGGAGTAGTTTTATTCCTCACCGGACTGAGAGGACAGTGTGTTGTTATCTGTGTCCAGGCTGGAGGGGTTGGACCACTCCTGAACCCTAAAGCCCAGCTCCTGGGACAAAACCTGGACCGTAGCGCTCTTCCCACAGCCTGATGGGCCAGTCAACAACAGGACAGCACCTCCCTGTGGACGACAACAGCCTGGGTAAACTAGGAACCTACATTCAGACATGAAATTAATTCTTTCTGATTAATGGTTTGTGGTTGACATTTTTCTGAACTTCTTTCTTTTAATGATGAATTTCTATATTTTTGTTCTTTCCATCTGTTCTTATCCTTTAGTGCCAGACTTGGCAGCAGCTCCACCACTATCTTCTTTGGGGAATGTAGCTTTTCTAAACATCTTTGGAATACCTAATGGACATTTTTCCTGCTGAAAGGAAAAGATTATGACAGAATTCTGCCTTGTTTTGACTGTGTCAGGCCAATTTCTCGCTCAAGATGAAAAGGTTCAACTGGTGTGAACGCCCCTTTGCCTCAATTCCCACTGCCTAAAGCAAATTTGCATCCATCTCTCTCCATTTGCCTCCTTCCATTGACTTTCCATTCATTCACACAAACTCAAAAAAATTCTGTCTGAACAGAGTTCATTCATATTCAGCGGCATTTATATTCAGCGTAGAAAATGTCACAAAAAACTGCAAAATCTGTCAGTTTAGTGTAGCCCCTGCAAACATACATGCCTCGTAGAACATGACTTACCATTTTTCCCTAATCTTCGGGGTCAACTATTCATGTGCAGCATGAGGCACTCATTTCAAAAAGACTTTTAAAACTAGTCCGCACTGCTCCCTACAACCTGCCCGTTTTAAAAGTTACAATTTTGGACTGAAGGTAAACTAAAAAGAGAAGTGAACGCTAATGATTCAGAAAAATGTGTTACGTCATGTTCTAGTTATGTATGTATGCTGGTAAGAAAGGACACATTAAGCTGCCAGGTTTCAGCAAGCAGTTTGACGTAACATTCTCTGCCAGACAAGAGAAATTAAAGCACATCAGGAGTCAGGGCTAGCATTAACCTCACGTCACAGTCATGCATTTAGTTTTAGAAAGGTGAATTTCAAACCTTGGATGTTTTAGTGTCGATGTGAGCTCTCATCCAGTTCTCTACCTCCTCGATCTTCTTCTTGTGGACAGCTAGCTCAGCCTACACGAACATACATAACATGCATACAGACATACTGAGGTGTATCTCACCATGACCCATACAATAGACAGTTAGTGTAAACATGAAGCTATATGACTTCTCCATTATCCACCATATCAGAGGTGGACGACACCAATATTTAATAAAAGGCCAATATCAGCCCAACATATCGGTCTAAAACTAATTAGAACTAATCATAACTAAGTCATGTATTCATGAGTCAAGCTTGTAATAGAGCAAATGTCAACAGTTAGGCCATGTGGCTGACCTGTGAGCGGGGAGAATGTCTGTCCACCCAGGGTTCATCCTGGTCCTTCTCAGGAGGCTCTCTGGCAAGAGAGGAGGAGGAGGTGGAGGTGTGCAGCTCCGAGCTGCTGGCCTCTCCCTTCCTCTTCCTGGGCCTCTTGCCCCCATTTGGCTCACCCTTGCCTGGGCCGACCCGGCCACCCTTTCCTCTTCCAGAGGAGAGAGAGGTGGTTCCCCCAAACAGATCAGTGAAGGACGGATCCACCCAGTGGTTCACCTGCAGGCGGACAGCGTCAGTGTTGGAGACTGCCCTACATCCTTCAACTCATCAGACAGACCTGCAATAGTTCTCATATAATGTTTTGAGAGCAAATTGAAAAAGTACTGAAAGTGTGTTTGTGAACGACAGTGAACATAATTCATAACGCCTCTGATGCAGTGCATGGTGCTGGTTAGACAGTTGCTGAGCTGAATAGAGACGTAAAGAGGTAATCCAGCTGGTGGTCTGGTTCTCCTTGCAGCTGGTACCGGTCAATTGCAGCCGGGAAACATTTTAACCTGTACTTGTCTTCCAGTCGAGAGGAAGGGAGAAGGAGAAAAGGAGCGGCGATGAGCTGTACCGGCAGCTGGAAAATGAACAACCGGGTCATGACCCCCATATGACAGATGACCACTGCTATATAACAAAACAATAAAATCAACCCACAAACCATACAAACCATAAAACCACAAACCACAAGCTTATACACAGATATACACAGAATACACATTTTATTATATTTGCAAAACCCAATAACCTCCCAACCAGAAACCTGCTGCAGAATAGCAGCAGTAAAAATGGGCAATATGGCCATTTTTTTTAAATAACCTAACCCATCTACATCCAAGTGGTCAATAACCAACACATTTTATTGGAAACATAACAAACCCAAAGTCAGACTAACTACATTACAAAAAAACAAATATCTTGGGGGCCTAGCAGCCCCAAACTTCAGACACAACTACCTTGCAAATCATCTCCAATACATTGGAAAACAGCTGCAACTGGATCAACAACAAAACCCATGGCTGGAAATCAAACAAAGAGAATGCACAGAAATTTCCATATCAGATCTACCATTTGTCACCCAGTCAATAAAACAGCTGTTTCCAAAACCCGGTGATCTCTACAACTCTGACAGCTTGGTGGAAAATCAATAAAACTACACGTTACACCTCATCCCCAAATAAATTGACACCAATACGGCACAACCCAGATTTCCAGATGAAAAATAAGCCACTAAATTTTAACTCACATAAAATACAAGGAATGACCCATCTGGAACACATATTTCAAAATAACTCCGTTCACAACACTAGTTCGGAGATTTGGTATTGGCAATAACAGTTTCCTGTAGTACCTCCAATTAAAACACTCACTGAAAACAAAGATGAAACTCACCAATTACTCCCTCCAACCACCACCACTGATAGAACAATTCATACACAGAGCAAATTCTAATTTCTGAACTACACAAATTCCTGTCAGAAAAAGGCACCACCCTTTCTCTACCAACTACAGACTGGGAAAAGGACCTCGCTAACGCCACCGATATCAGCTTCTGGAAACCATGACCAGCAACCCCAAAACATAACTTCAATGCAAGATTATTCACAAAATGTACAGAATGGGATGTGCTGAGATCTGTTCAAACTGCAGTCTTAATACCTCAGACAACTACCTCCACACCACCTCACTCTGTCCACCAATCCAAACATTCTGGAAAGACATCACACACAAATTATCTACCTTCCTGGGTTATATCATATATCAGTCTGTATGTCTACTTGGATACCTATTATCAATTGAACCACCATCAAAAACAAACATTTTCAACCCATCTTGATCACCCTACTACCAAGAAAGCTATACTGCTCAGCTGGAGAAACAACCTCACCACCTCCAAATGGCTACACCTCTTGATAGGGTACATCTCAAAAGGAGAAACTCACAGCATCTTGCCCAAAACAAATAAAAGTATTCAGTGAAACTTGGACACTTTTCTATTAACGACATGTCTTTGATATTCATACATCAAATAACAGAGGTTGGATCATGCAACTTTCCCTAGACGAGTAAAAGGTTCAAATTAGAAGGGGAAAAGATCATGTAATCTCATTAGGCGTTTTTATTGAACTCACTTTGCTTGTTGCTTTATCCCGCAAAGAAAGCTTGGACATCCTAGGCTGTGGTACTTCACATTGATCTGAAGGCAGCTGCACGGCCCAACTAGGAAACTGAAATACAAGCAGACCAGAGTTGATCATAGATAACGTGTACATCTCGCTAACAAACTACTTTGAATCTGATCGCCTAACATGGACTGGAATACTAGGTGGTGGAAATACTAGAGAAGCTAGCTAACTTACAATGTCTTATTTATAAGACAGGCAAAGACAAGAGATACTTAGCTTGTCATATACTAAAGGGAATGCAACTAAACCCGTGTCAAGTCAACAGTAACGTTACTTCCGATCACAACCTTCAAAATAAAGCCCTTATTGACCGACGTGTTTCAGCGTTCAACAACTACAAAATACAAAGGTGAAAGTAAAAATGCATTTCAGAAGTAATCTGTAGTAAATAAAATTACAATTACTGTTTTTCTAAAATATCCTTTTCACAATATATCATATAATAATAGCCACGGCATAGATACAGGGCTGCCAAAAGTACCCAATGGTATCCCCACAAACTAAACTTGCATCAGACAATTTAAAAGAGTTTGTACTATTTATTAAAACTCCATTTTGACCTATTTTATTGTCCCAATTGTCCGGCAATTAGCTTGTCAGGTAACTAAGTACAACTAGTTTTACTGCAGAATGGTGGTCGACTAACAACTAGCAGCTAACGTTAACTAACGTTATGTATGTATAAACGTACCACGTGTGACCATCTGAGGTG
This sequence comes from Hoplostethus atlanticus, assembly GCA_034670405.1. Taxonomy (NCBI): domain Eukaryota; kingdom Metazoa; phylum Chordata; class Actinopteri; order Trachichthyiformes; family Trachichthyidae; genus Hoplostethus; species Hoplostethus atlanticus. The sequence goes on from JAXDDX010000048.1 coordinate 948,994, forward strand.
TTTTCAAAAAACAACCCCCAGTTTATCCGTGTCTTCAAATTGTGGCTGAGATATTTTGGGAAACTAAATTGTGAATAAAAAAAACTGTATCGTTATTTCAAGTGATGAGAGTAAATGAGGCTAACCAGAGTTGATATTTAAAATCCGGCCCGGAGCGACGAAAACTGACTCTAAACTGACGTAAAACTGTCGTAAAGCGATGGTTCACGAAACACTGACAGTGTAAAGTATCAGGGAGTGAATTCAGACACAGCCGTGTTTGTAGTTGTGTAAACCTGTATTGAACTACTATATCTTCCACTTTGTCTGCGTCCTCCTCTGCAGGATTGTATTCAAGGAACTCAGTTCGGTCAAGAATTACAGGAAAAGTTTAATAGGACCCTTCAACCTTCCAGACAGCCGCCAGTAAGACACGGGTTAGCGACCTGCTAACAGGTGAAACAAACATGCCTACTAACTTACTAGTTGGCTGTGGCCTTGTTACAGTCTAAGTGCATGTAGTGACTATTTGTCATCTTCAAAGTTCTTATAGACTATTGTTATTCTCATTTTGGTTGGTCTACCTATATACTACCTGTGTTAGTGCCCCTAGTGTCAACAAAAGAAATACAATAACCAACACAAAATTACTAATAACAAACCAAACAAAGGATACAAAGAGTATGTGGTGTGGGAGAAGTTGCAGAGAAGTTGCAGAGCAATGCTCATGGAACAGTCTCATGGAAAAGCTCTGTTTGAGCAGAATTGCATTCCCCCAGGTTGTCATCTGCTGCTTGACTTGGGATATTCTCTGAAATGCTGGCTTCTCGCTCCCTATGGAATCCCACAAGCAGTTTAATTATAATGGATAGGTCTATATGTGTATATATAATGTGAAAATTGAATCAAATATTACTAACACTAGGTTATTTATTTTTTCAAATTTCAATGCATAATATTTATTCTGTAATTTTAACAGGCTTGTCTCTAAATAAAAAAAATTGGTGTAGGGTCTCCATGTCGTCGGTGTCTGGGACACAGCCCTCCCATGGCCTGTGAGAGGGGAGGATCATCTGTAGGACAAGAAGAACCCTTGTTAGAGGGTCCCGGAGGAGATGGGCCGATGGATAGCCCAACTTCACACAGGTAATAATAATACTAATAACTTTATTTGTATAGCTCTTTTAAGACACAAAGTTCACAAAGTGCTTTACAAGAATAAAATTAAAATAATACAGACAGGATTAAACAATAAAACATGAAAAGATAACAATACATTTCAAAAATAATTAAAAAGGAGTGAAAGGGCACAGAAGGAGCCAGTCGACTACTTAAAAGCCAGCTTAAATAAGTGTGTTTTTATGTTATTTTTTAAAGGTATCAATTGAATCAATTGCTTTCAGGTTTTCTGCAATAGAGTTTAGGTCCATAGTGGCTGAAGTATGATTCTCCACTAATCAGTCATGTTTTGGGAATATATAGTAGATTGCTGTTTACTGACCTGAGGGATCTATTTGGAGCATATCTGACAATTGTGTCACTAATATTGGCAGGGGCAAGGTTATGAAGACACTAGAATGAGAAGTCAATTCTAAAAGCTATCGGCAGCCAGTGAAGCGTTGTGAATACTGGGGTGATGTGCTCCCTCATTCTTGTATGAGTGAGAACCCTGGTGGTGGAATTTTGGACTCGTAGAGCTGCTATGGAGTTTTTTGGTAGACCACACAGGAGAGAGTTACAGTAGTCAAGTCAAGAGACAAAGTTCTGAGACATCCACAGAGTAATTTCATCAACACACTGTAGTAATGAGGTAATTTTTTGGGTGTCTGGCCCAAGCAACATATATATCTGTGTGTCATCAGAGATATTGTATTTATTAATAATGTCAGAAAGTGGAAGTATGTACAAATTGAATAGAACACACACACACACAGCTGGACCTACTCAGAACTGCCTTGCCTTTGTACTGCTGCATATCTGCAATAAAGAGACATCTAATCTAATCTAATAGTAGTCCTGGCCAGTTAAGTAGGGGGTAAGGGTTATGAATTATCAATTTATGTTGCTAACATACTTGTTTGAAATACGGATCTGTGTTACCAAAAAGCCAACATGATGTTTCACATTAAAGGCAAAAAAGGGGGAAACTAACAAAAAAGGGGGAAACAATATGGCTATGTTGTGTTCAACAATATGGCTATCTTCTTTGTAGCTCCCTCATTTTGAGGAGTGCAGCATCTTGGTATCCACAAGGTTGCAGAGGGATTCACTGGATGACCCCAAAATGTCCTCCACTATGTCAGCCAATTCACTCAGGGGCTCCACCTAAATAAAAGGACCATGTATTAAAACAAAGGCATATTTTTTCAATTGTGATGACATTGAGTCATTTATAGGAAAGGACTATGACGTACTGTCCAGATTATCGTGTAATTCTAGAGAGGTGAGTGTAAGAGTCAGTAATTACCTGTATATAATACACAAAATGTGTTATAGTATGTCCGGCCCGGACAGCTCAGCAGGTGTATTACCTATGGTGTCTTCATGGTCTCCTGTCTGGATGTATTGTCTTGTATGTTTTCAGAGTCCAGAGAAATCCCCACTAGCTAGTTCTATATATCTAAATGGAACCAGTTACACTGTTTTTCTTTGATATAAACACTAGAACATCAGAATTTCTGTGTCTGGCCTTTTTCAAAAATATATCTTTAATGTGACTACAATAATAAATTGATAATGTAATAATGTAATAATAATGTAATAATCGCAGGATAGGCTGCATGATCAACTTGTTAATTAAAATTGATGATCCTGAGTGTGTAAACTATTCAGGCCCGGCGATGAGATGGGCCACAATCACAGCTTATAATTATCAGATCAACTAAGCTGAAGAGAAAATACTATAGATTCACACATTATTCAAATATAATGCTACAATTAAAAGCACACAATCCAAGATGATAAAAAACGAGAAATGAAGTGCAGCTTGTTCACGTAATTGAAGTGAAAAATAAACTATTAAATCTGATTATTTTTATTTTGGTATGAATTATGAGAATCAAGTCCACAGATATGTTCAGTCTACCATCTGAAAAATCTCTCTAAAATAAGGTTTGTTTTACAGTCTGACATGGAGAGAGTTATTAATGCCTATGTGTCACATAAAGAAAAAAATCAACTGATAAAGCTCTAACTGTTGACTGTTGTGTCTAAACTCCAGAACGGTCTTATGAGGAAGGAGAACCACTTGATAAGCAATACAATAAAAGCTGGTCTGTATCATGAGTCAGCCGAGCTGAAAATGAGTCCCAGCTGCAGAAACCAGCTATACATACATTCATACATCCAGAAGGTAGAGAAGCAGCATGCAACCAGTAGAAGACTGGTTGTACTGGGCAGAACCCAGAATGTGTGAATGTATAGCAGGGTGGCGCTGGAAAAAAGCATGGAGGTCTCATAAATAAAGGTGTAAAAGGATTCAGTGCTTTGCCAAAGAGCCCTTTAGCAGTGTTGGAACATATTGTATCACAAAATCAAGATACACAGATTAAGAGTGTGTGTTTGTGTGTGTGTGTGTCAGAGGGAGAGAAACTTTATATTCTCCATATTTTTCATTTTTGTGTTGTTCAAAGCCCAACAGACAGCTGGTCCTCCAGTTGAATTTCTGTCTCATGGATTTCCAGTAGAGTGACATCATGGCAAAGTCAGCGACTACAGCATCTGGTGAGTCCAGTCAGACTTGATGTCATAAATCTGCACAAACTGCTAAATTTCATCAGAATTATTTTGTTCTATTTCATCCATACAACTAATAATTTAACTAACTATTTCTGTTCAGCCAATGAGGTAAGATTTAAAATGTCTGGCTTCAACCACTTAAGAAGCGCCAGGTCAGCACTGGGACACCAGCTGCTTTTTTCACCTTCATCACGTTTTGCAGAGTGTTTTGTACAGTGAGATTTTAAATCAAAATGACTGACTACCTATCTTACAGCAAAAACAATCCCCTCTTTTGTAACAGGAGTGCTAACAAAACAGCTCACAATGGTGACTCCTTACATTTTGTTTATCCTAGCAGTCTGAAGACAAAACAAATCAAGGTGAAAAGGTGAATCAGAACCATTTTGGTATTGCATAAGTATAGATATCAAACATTTCATAATCAGAGAGCACAAACTGTAAGATATAATGAAGTAATTAAGCCCCTGTGGTATGTGGTAGGAACTTATGAATAACTTAATCATTACAACTTCACATATTTCATATGAAGGCTCACAAGTCGACTTTGCAACAAAGAGATCTGATAGGTTATCTCCAAGTCTTCCTCTAAGAAATGATGGCATGGGATTTCCTCCCTGATCATCAGCCAGGTTTAAGTTAAATCAGTTCAAAATCTTATTGGGGTTGCTTGTCTCTTGGGTTAAGTCTACTCTGGTTTCTTTTTTTAATTCAGTGTTTTCATTTCAGTGTCTTTTGAGTGTTGTGCTATAAGAAGAAAAGGAAGAAGAGTGTTTGAAGAAAAAACAGGAAGAAATGGAGGATTTGAAGACAATACAGGCAGAAAGTGAGAAAAGACGGGCAGAATGCGACAAAATGCAGGCAGAACACGACAAAATTCAGGCAGAATTAGAGAAAAAATGGACAGAACATGACAAAATTCAGGCAGAATTAGAGAAAAGATGGACAGAACGCGACAAAATTCAGGCAGAATTAGAGAAAAGACAGGCAGAACGCGACAAAATTCACGCAGAATTAAAGGAAAGGAAGGCAGAACACAACAAAGTTCAGGCAGAATTAAAGGAAAGGAAGGCAGAACACGACAAAATTCAGGCAGAATTAGAGAAAATACGGGCAGAACGCGATAAAATTCAGGCAGAATTAGAGAAACGACGGGCAGAAAGTTCTAATTGCATCATCGCCTGATAACGGTACCCAGTATCAGTATCGTCGTCCATTACGATGTTAAATGGGAATTCCGGTATTTTTAAACCTGGGCTCTATTTGTACATATTCGTCATTTATACCCCAAAATAGGTACCAAACGTTTTGGAATTGCTCCTGTAGATCGCCTCAGCCAGCAGTCGCGAAACGGGCTGCTATGGCTGCAACGTAATCTGCAGGGGCAAGTGCGCCAGATCAAAGTACGTCCACTAAAAGTGCTTGTTTTTGCCACTGACAGGCTCAGATTGTTATTCGTGTGTCTGACAACATTATATATAGAGCCCAGGTTTAAAAATACCGGAATTACCCTTTAACTGTTAGAAATGTCTCGACCTTTTGAGCTGAGATGGTTCAGGGTTTTTCTAGACCATGATCACAGGAAGTATTGTGACATCAATGATTTAGCATGAAAATAATAATAATAAACATGAATATGCGCCCACCAGCGGCGGTAGGCTAGCCGTTGCCATGGTGAACTTAGCCTGTCACCTGTCATTCAAGCAGTAGCTAAATATGGCGAAGCGCAAATATGACCTTGAATATGTAAAATATGGATTTACGTACGTTGACGATAAAAAGGGACTGAAACCCCAGTGTGTGGTATGTAGTGACATGCTTGCACAAGAGAGCATTAAAGCCATCAAAATTGAGAAACAAAAACATCCCACGTGCAAAGACAAACCAGTCAAGTACTTTCAAAGATGACTCCAGGAGCTGAGCGCATCGCAGAAGTGCCTAACATCAACATGTTCCAAACAAGAACAGGCACTCCGTGCATCTTACCACGTAGCTCACCATATTGCAAAGGCCAAGAAACCCCACACAATAGCAGAAGAGCTTCTCTTACCTGCAGCCATGGACATGGTCAGACAGGTGCTAGATCAATCGGCAGCAGATAAGCTGAAGACCATACCACTGTCGAATGATACCATAGGTAGGCGCATTGAAGAAATGTCTGGTGACATAAAACAACAGACCACAGCGCGCATCCAGGCAAGCGCTTACTATGCCTTACAGATGGATGAATCCACAGATATTACTAACCATGTGATTTTACTTGTTTATGTGAGAACTTGTGTGGGAGGGAGACTTACTACCACTACAAAGGCGGAGGACATTTTCAACACTTGGGTTTCAGTGGGCCTGAGCTGGGAAAAGTGCGTGGGAATCACAACTGATGGCGCTGCCTCCATGACCGGAAAACATTCAGGGGTGGTGAAGAGAATTCTTGAGAGGGCACCGAATGCAATTTTTTAAAGATATATTTTTGGCCTTTATTGACAGAGATAGTGAGAGAGAGACAGGAAGGTATGGGAAATGGGAAAATGTGGGTCCCAAGGCCAGACCAGTTGAGATTTAAAATGATCTTTGTTTGCCTTGCAACAAGAAATAATGTACATCCCACTCTTTTCCCCATCCTCTTAACACCTATTAACTAACTATTACAGCAAGTGTTAAATAGAAATAACATTATGTACAGAATATATCAGAGAAAAACAAGTTTGAAGCATGAAACAGATTTAAGAATTGTTTTCTTTGTCAAATATGAATGCCTATTGTCTAATTGATTACATTGTATCACATAAAGACATAATTCAATTCAAATCAGTGAGTTCTCAAATTAAATGTCCTGTATTTGTTCTTTGTTTCATTTTAGAGGATGAATGAAGTTGTTTTCCATAATTCAGTGTGGATGTTCCTACAGTGACAGAACAGTCACACAATGAGATGAAGCACTAACATGGGAACATATTACAACAAATATATTGATCATATTCAGAATGTGCTCAGTCATATAATTTAAAATATAGTCATAGTTATAATATATAAAAAGTTTGCAAATGCCTACGTGAAATTCATTTGAATTATATATTTGAAATGTAAATAAATTCTTCCATGCACTGTTTATTACATATATCTACAATTATATCAAAACTATATTTTGGCCACTCGATACATTTTGAATAAACGTCATCTACATGTATAAATAGTTTTTCTGTATAATAGTCTGAAATGTATTCTCCATTTACATGCTACCACTCAGCGACATTCTTTTTTTACGATCGCTAACAAGCGTTTACCTATACTTAAGATACTTTTTCTAAACTCCTAACACAGCAATACACCTACATCACACAATTAGCCAAATAGTTAATTTTCTGCTCAAAACCACATTTTGTTAATTAAACACCAACTCTACATTCTCTACATTTTGGTTGAGTGTTGAATGTGTGCATTTTTGGCAACATACTATCTAAAAGTGAATGAGTCATCTTTACTTTATTGAATGTACAGTAGAAAAAAATAGTAAGTGACAGAATTGCTGTTACGACCGTGTTTAATGAACCCAAGTGCAAAACTCAGAGACGGAGACGTAGATAGGGAAAAAACAGGTTTACTGGGGAATCGGTAAGGGGAAAGGCAAGGCAGGATGGCAAGCTGGGGAGATGGGGCTGGTGCAGGAGCGGGGTGAACGGAGCAGGGAGACAGGCAGACAGGACGACAGGCAGGGAACCAGGAAGACAGACAGGCAGGCAGGGTAGGCAGGCGGTGGCAGGTCGGCAGGCAGGGAGTCGGGGAAGGAGACTGGATCTGGACAAAGGATAGTTGAGGTTAGTCACAAGGCGTAGGGAAACTTTGAGTAAGAACTACAAAGCGTCCGAGAAACGAGACTGAGGCAGTACAAACAACGATCTGGCGATGAGTGGTTGGAAAGCCGGGGTTCTTATACTGGAGGAGATGACTTGATGGATCGCAGGTGCGAGAGGCAGAGCAGGTGAGCGGGAGGTGATGATGAGCCAGGGGGGAACCGGAGTCAGGAGCCACGCCCACCAACACATACACACAAGCACAGACAGACAGACAGGTAGAGAGACACTGCTAGGAGGCAGAAGTGGAGGGCGTGACAATTGCTGCAGTAAAAGCTTTATTAGCAACATGAAATTGCTGACAGTGATGAACAAAAAATCCAACATACATGGCCTTTGGTTCCAAATGTGTAAAAATAAAATACACAAATACAGTAAAAAAGGCACAGAAGGGAAAAAACACCAAAATGCACAGTCCTGTTCTACAGTTTTTTACAGTCGCTAACATCCTTTTGTCCAATCTGTAGTCACATTTTCAAAACTCTAAACACAATTAGCACAAGATCCGTCTGTTGTAGACCAAACTGTAATCTATACGATCTTCAGCATTTTGGCTACATCACATCTATGTCGTCTCTCGCTATGCACCTTGGATAGAAATGCTTGGCATGCACAATATGTGTAAATACTTTTCAGTATGTCCTACTGTATGTACTGTAACCCATGTTTACATGTAGAGTAGCATAGTGTAAAACTCACTATAGAACAAGACATACTGGATAGACACCATACCTGGACGTATTGGTGCCGGTGCTGGTGACCCGCTCACTGTTCCTTTCAAAAGGAACTGTGTACAACTGTTTCATTCGAACTCTGTGTTTGGTCTATTTTACACAACTTAAATCAGCTATTTCTCAATGTTTCAGTGATCTGTTCATTCAAAAATGCTTATCAGCTGTTTCAATAAAGCTTTTGAGCTGCTGTTGTTGCAGAAGTAGTAGTATTTAAGGTTTTGAACATTAGGTTTTCATTACTGGCATGCTGTGTGCAAGCATTTGTAAATAAGACAAGAAAGATCCATCATTTTGGTATTGGGTAAGCTTGTTTGTAAAGAAAATCTAAGCATTTTAGAAACGTGTTAATTGACTGCATATTCTGTGAAAACAACATGAATTGTGTTAATGGTCCACAACTGACAGATGTTGTAAATGGTAAATGGACTGTACTTATATAGCGCTTTTCTAGTCTTTTCCGACCACTCAAAGTGCTTTACACTACATTCACCCCATTCACACACAGTCATACACTGATGGCAGGGGCTACCATGTAAGGTGCCATCAGGGGAAACTAACCATTCATACACAGTCACACACTGAAGGCGCAGCTTCAGGAGCAATTTGGGGTTCAGTGTCTTCGACATGCGGACTGGAGGAGCCGGGGATCGAACCGCCGATCTTCAGATTAGCGGACGACCCGCTCTACCTCCTGAGCTACAGCCGCCCCTTGTTGTGCTAATTGTGTTTAGAGTTTTGAAAATGTGACTACATATTGGACACACAGATGTTAGCAACTGTAAAAACTGTAGTCAATTCAGTATTAATTTCCGTTGCTACACTGATGACACGCAACTTTATATATGTAACAGGCAAGTCAATTTGGACCCAGATGCAGACAAGGAGGCAGATGGTGTGGAAGTACAATACTTTACTGGAGTGTAATGCATGCAATATAGGCAACGAAAAACGCAAGGGTCAGGTAAGGCAGAGTCAGGCAAGCAGGGGTCAAGGTAACCAGAATCAGAGGCAAACAAACCAGACAGGGATCAGGGAAAGCAGAGTCAGGCAGAACAGAGATCACGTAACCGGTAGACCAGGGGGCTGTTCCACAAAGCAGGCTTAGAAAAGCGGCGATTAACCTCGCAAGCCTGGTTTGAATTAACCTAACAAATCAATCGGGGCTAAAGCGGTTCCACGAAGCCCAAGTCAAGCTACCGTGATCGGGCTAAACCGAGCCAGGCTCAAGCAATCCAGATAATTGCGCATGCACATTTATACACAGTTTATTTAAGCAGCCCGAGAGGTCGATCATGGATCTGATCGATTCATCATGGCGAAAAATGACGGTAAAGACAGAGCCGCAATGTTCACGGCCACTGAACAGCGACTTTTAGTGGAGGTCTATGGAGAATTCAGCCATATTACAATGAAAAGGGAAATACGATTGCCATAAATAAAGGGAGAGAGAAAGATTGGCAACGAATTGCTGCTAGATTGAATGCGTAAGTAATTGTTGAATTAAAAACGAACAAATTGTATAGACCTTATTAAATATCATGTGTTCCAACAATATTAAAGAACTGAAAAGCTGTGCTAAAAATATTATAAATGAAACCATGCCATATATGAAACCTCAAGACTGTAAATGTACTATCTATCGCCATAAATGAAGGCTGTACGTAACGTTTCATCTTACTACATTACAATCATTGTACTGTTCTGAACCCTATATGGGGATCGAACTCACAACCTTAAGACTGAGAGTCTCATGCTCTACTGACTGAGCTGTTCGGGTTGGTTCTTACTTTTATTATATTTTTATGAAATCGGTTGTTTCCATCCTGGAAATTGATCGGTTGAAAGCGTGTTCTACAGTGACTGTAAATCCCATACAGAAACAGTGAATGCGTCTCCTAGCAACCGTGGAATCATCTTGACATATATTCAAGATACGTTATTATTTCAATGAATTTGTTAAATAAAAATAATTTAGAAAATAAAATAATATTGTATCATCAAATAATTATTTCTATAAGTTGTAACCGTTTTCTAAAAGCAATACGGCACTTGAGGTCTCGGCGGACACTCATGGTTAAATGGGGTTGCCTAACAACGCTCTGAACCGTGACTGTATCCCCGATACAGCCTACATCATTTTATATTTTTTATTTTCTATTAACGTTACATTTTATGTCTGATAGTGTAGGGTCTAGGGTAATAGTGTTGAACATTAGGATGGCGGAACCTTGTTTGAAAATCATTGCGTTTCAGTCGGATCAGTGTTACGGGAGTACCGATTAAGCTTCAACTGTGGTTTAGCCTGATATCTAGCCTGCCCCGAGGCAGGCTAGTTTGGAAGCATAAGTTGCCACAGCAACTTGGCTTGAACTATGCTGAGCTTGCTTTGTGGAACCGAATAAACCTGAAAATGAGCCAGACTAAGCGAAATAAGCCTGGATAAGTGGTAAGCTCGCTTCGTGGAACACCCCTCTGGACATGGACCGCGGGAAAGCTAAGTAAGACATTAGCCAATCTTGCAAACATGAGTTGGGGACAGGCTGGTATATATACACTGCTAGGGACTGATGAGAAATGGAGTGCAGCTGATGTGGGGAGGAGCGAGGTTGATGGATTGCAGATGTGGAACAGGTGAGGACACACTGGGAACCCTGGTGGGCATGACAGGGAAGACAGGACCAGAAACAAAGCACAACACAGAACAGAGAGGAGACTAGGGGGACTGGGAAGTGGAGGGAGAGAGAGGAAGAGGAACTTGAGGCTGCAGGTGGGTCAGAAGGGCTGGCAGGAGCTGAGGCATAACTAAACATAACTATGTAATTTCAATAATATTAATAATTTGCATAATAGTGCTGATTATAGACACTTAATAGTGCATTTTTAAGTTTCAAAAGATTGTCTCACAATGGTTTGATCCACTGCCTCAGTGCGTGTGGGAATTTGACAGAAGCTCTGGGACCTCTGTTGAGCTCTGGGAGTCTGTTGTTGGTGGCTGACCTCCAGTAAGTAGTTCATGATATGATGTGACCACTCAGGGGCTCCATACTACGCTGGCCCTGAGAGCTCAACGCACTGCAAAAAAAACACATGCAAATTAAGAAAACATCTTCATCAATTTGACAACACACACACACAACACATTAAGACAACACAACACATTACAGAAACGCGCTGCAATTACGCCAAACGACAACGGAAGTGTTTCCAGAGGACACTTAAAAGTGATGAACACGTCTGGACAGTCAGTGGTGTTGGAAAATGAGCTAAAATGTAAGTGTTTTTGGTTTATTTTAACATTGTGATCACATGATTCAGATATTGCAGATATCTGCTAGTGATGTTACACTTTAGACTTTAGCAAACATATTACTGATATTAGTCCAAACAACAACTCAAAGACGAATGCTAGGCCTTGCTGTGCTTTGGTTTGAGGTGTATATAGGTCATGGGGTCAGGGTACAGGGTTATGGGTGATTTGAGGAGTGCATGGTTTTACTGCTTACATTGCAGACCCTACCAGCCGTCACATCAGCACTCAGAGAGCTCAGTAATCTAGCTGCTACCCAGAGAGTAATCCTCACTGCTCCCCAGCTATAGAGAGAGAGAGAGAGAGAGAGAGAGAGAGAGAGAGAGAGAGAGGAGAGAGAGAGAGAGAGAGAGAGAGAGAGAGCACTCCTGCCTTGGGCCCAGTATTAGCGGCATAGCCACAGAGTGGATTAGAGTTATTTTCTGAGTTTGAGGTATTTTCTTTTTGGTATTTTCCTATTTTTGGGAAAATAGTTTATTTATTTCTTCATTTTTGCTGACCATCTTTAATACACTGTAAATACCTGCACGGGACTCCACTGCTGTAAATAAAATTCACTTGCTGACTGCTGAACTTCGCCTGCATCCCTTTTCATGTGTCTGGCTGCTCGGCCAACCTCACAGTCCACATTGTACATTATTAAATTCTACAATCAATGTGAGCTGTTTCTCATCCATCCATGATGATAAATGTTAATGTCCATCCATGTTAAAATAGAAAAATAAAATATTTTACTATCACTGAGCACATCTAGAACACAGACGGACGGACAGGGACACACATGGATTGACTAATTTGTCTTATTTAACATTGTAGAAATCATCGAGGAGCCAATGTTTGCACAGTGTTGCAGGAGCATTATTGGCTGCAAAACGTGTGGAACAGTGGCAGGAGACATCCGAGCACTGCCCAAAATGCCGAGGGAACATGTCACACAATGCACTTTCTGTTAATGGTCTATAAGACTCATTTTCAGTTTTGAAGTGCCTTTTTGCAGATGAGGAGTAAATTTTGTTTTTCATATGTACTCACAAAAGGGCATCTTGTACAGGCGCATCCGCTTCCAGTTTAGTTTCTTTTCAGTGTGGTCGCTACGCTTTGTAACGTGCCATCTGTAAGGCTATTGCTAGATTGCTAGCCTTAATTTAATTTATTTACATGCTCAAACTGGAGGGCGTCATGCTGTTAATGCGAATTTCCTTGTAAAATGCCAGTGACCAAGTGCCTTCATGTTAAATCTTGCATAAGATTTGAAGTAGTTCAACAGAACCTGTTTCAAAATGACTCTTCAGTCCTGTCAGAGGTGGGTTTCTTAATAAAACAATCTTCTTGGTTCAAGGACATTGTAATGACTTTCATTACCATACGTTAATAGCTTATTTTTGGTTCAGCTCAAACAAAACTACAATAGCACCAAAATGTATGTAATGACCTAAGCCTTTAGCCTGACATTTCAGACAAAATGTTATTAATAACAAACAACAAACAATAACAATGTAAAAATGTCTCAAATCTCCTTACAAAGTAATTTTTTTTATCAAGTTTTAATTTCAATCTTTTCAAAACTTTGAAGTTCAGAAACATTACATCAGAGAGTCACACCATCTTTCACACATTTTGTTGAATTGTGGTTATGAGATGAAGCAAGGCGTCTTTGTATGGGACAAAGTCATTGTTTACTGCTCTAGAAAGCAAATATGAAATGTCTGGATAGGTCTCTGCAAAATGATTCTCAACTGTTAGCTTCTCCTGTTCAGTTGAAAAGGGATCAACTCCAAAAGTAGAGTAAGTTGTTAGTGAGGTTCCCAGTTGCTGGCTGTACAGGCCTGCTGCTTCAAGTGCATGAGGCAATAGCTCCAGAGGTATTCTTTTAGGACACCCAGTGTGTTCCAACTCGTTTGGTATCCCTTTTCCTGTGAAATAGATAAAGATAGTGTTGGCCTAAAAACTGATGAATGCCTGTAGTATTTATTTGAATCTTTGCAGACACTTTACCAATTTACTTTACCAGGAATCCTGTGAGCGTTCCATGACTCCACCACCCTTGTACGACCAATCTGGCACAATTGGACAGTGAGGTTGGACACACAGTGGATAGTTGACGTGGTTGTTGACCTCAGGCCACAGTCGTTCAACTGTGTGGTTCTGATTTAGGTTTGGTCAGTTTGTTATAGTGCATTAATAAAAATGTTGAAATAAAATGTTAATAAAAACATTAACTTTCCTAAGGTAAGTAGAATGTAAAGTTTATGAATAAACTTTAGTGTAGTTGCTTCTGCAGATGTGTAGTGTCTAGCTGTTACCAGATTTAAAAAAATAAAAGATACCTGCATCTTTTCTGAGCCAAAGTGACTACAATATAATTATTGTAGGAGTAGCTGTCCAAATTTAGGCGGAAAGAAAATGAGTTTAATATATGCAAGAGGAAAGCAGTATGCTGCTGGTGAAGCAAATACACTAATAATAATAGTAAGTATGCTTAAGTGTGTTGCTGAAGTAATAAATGAAATGTACCCTAGTGTGCATGAAGAGTGTCAAATAAAATTCCTTGCCATGGTCTACTCGCACCTGGTCCTACATACCATAGGTAATTACTGCAGGCCTAGTGGATGAAAAAGTAAATTTTAATTTGTGCTTCTTTATAGACTTAATTGGTCTTAATTAGTTATTATCAGCATATTGTTCTTTTTATCTTTAATGTTTGTGTTCACCGGTTATTGTTTTGTCACACACATGCTTTGGGTAAACATAAAATGATCTCAGCAAATGACCAAAATAAAAATGGGGTGGGACAGGCACTGTCTCGAAGAAATCACTATCACATCTATGCTTTAATGTCCACATTACCAGAAAACGTCTTCATAAATGGAAAGGTTGTTTTTTATAGGCATTGTAGAATGTCCAACAATCTTCTTGCTGAAGCCATCGACGGCTAAAACGTGGGTGATCCCAAACATAGCCAGTTTTTCATTTTGGTCCATGTGAACCTTATGCCCAAAGTACTCAGCTTGATAGGGTATGGGGATAAGGTTACGAGCACCCTTAAAGAGAAGGTAAAGTATATATTGGGTTATTTGGTCACATACAATACAACTTGTTTTATCTGATAACATCTTCACAGTTACAAATAACTGCTGAAGCAACCACACTAAAGTTTATTCATAAGATTCAAGATTCAAGAACTTTATTTGTCACATACACACACAGGGTGTGCAGTGAAATGGAAAGTGGCAATGTTCAACGGGAATGTGCAAAGGGCAACAAGTTCACACTATTTACAATAAAAGTAAGAGCACTATAAAAAAAACAACACAATATTTACAGTAAGAGCACTATAAGAATATAGTACAATATGAGGAGTTTGTGTATATGTAATATAATATAAATTATGTGTAGTCGCTACCTAAGTGTGTGTGTGTGTGTGTGTGTGTGTGTGTGTGTGTGTGTGTGTGTGTGTGCATGAGAGGGGCAGTGTGTGTGTCTTGGTGGGGGCCCTGGTGAGGTCAGAGTTCACAGTCCTGATGGCCTGAGGAAAGAAACTCCGTCTCAGTCTCTCTGTTTTTGCAGCGTGACTACGGAGGCGCTTGCCTGAAACAGTCCGTTGTTGGGGTGGTGAGGATCCTTCATGATCCTGCAGGCTCTGGTTCTGCACCTCCTGGTGTATAAGTCCTGCAGGGTGGGGAGTGTAGTTCCACTCTCTGCAGAGCCTTCCTGTCCTGAGTGGAGCTGTTGCCGAACCAGGCAGTGATGCTTCCTGTCAGGATGCTCTCTACAGCTCCAGAGTAGAAGGACTGAAGGATCCTCCGAGAGACTCTGAATTTCCTCAGCTGCCTGAGGTGGTAAAGGCGCTGCCAGTGTCAGTGTGTGTGGACCATGTAAGATCTTCGATGATGTGGACTCCCAGGTATTTATACCTGCTCACCCTCTCCACAGTCGTCCCATTAATCCACAGTGGTGAGTACGTCCTCTATTGTTGTGTCCTCCTAAAGTCCACAATCAGCTCCTTGGTTTTGGTGACATTCAAGAGGAGGCTGTTGTCCTGGCACCAGAGTGACAGGTCAGCGACTTCCTCCAGGTAGGCCTTCTCGTCGTTGTCGGAGATCAGGCCCACCACCACTGTGTCATCCGCAAACTTGATGATGGAGTTGGAGCTGAACCTGGCCACATAGTCATGTGTGTACAGGGAGTACAGTAGGGGGCTGAGGACGCAACCCTGGGGGGATCCTGTGTTCAGGGTGAGGGGGTTGGAGGTGTGTCTACCCACCCTGACCACCTGGGGCCTGGCGGTCAGGAAGTCCAGGATCCAGGCACACAAGGGGGTGTTCAGTCCCAGCTCAATCAACTTGCCAGCCAGTCTGGTGGGGACTATGGTGTTGAAAGCTGAACTATAATCAATGAACAGCAGTCTCACATAGCCCCCCTTCCGGCTGTCAAGATGAGAGAGTGTGGTGTGCAGTACCTGGGAGACAGCATCATCCGTGGATCTGTTGGGACGATAAGCAAACTGCAGCGGGTCCATGGAGCAAGGGAGGAAGGTGCAGATGTAGTCCTTTATCAGCCTCTCGAAGCATTTCATGACCACTGAGGTGAGGGCCACCGGTCGGTAGTCATTCAAGCATGCTGGAGAAGCATTCTTGGGCACAGGGACAATAGTGGATCTCTTGAAGCAGGCGGGGACCACGGACTCAGCCAGGGAGAGGTTGAATACTGTGGTGAACACTGGAGCTAGCTGATTAGCACAGGTCTTCAGTACTCGCCCAGATATGCCATCTGGACCAGCAGCTTTCCTGGTGTTCACCCTCGTCAGAGCCCTCCTCACACTGTGCTCAGTCACAGAGAGCGTGTGTTCATCCCCAGCGGTAGAACTCACTTCGGCTACGCTAACAGTGTTGTTGTTAGCCGGCGAGCTAGCGCTGTTATTGCTAGCCTCAAACCTTGCATAAAATGAGTTCAGGTCGTCCGCTAGAGATGCGTCGGCACTCACAATTGCGGGGGGTCTGCCCTGGTAGTCAGTTATAGTCCGTAGCCCCTGCCATAGGCGTCTGATGTCACGCAGCTCCATCTGCGACTCCACTCTGTCTCTGTACCTCCTCTTGGCCTCCTTCACTGCCCTTCTCAGTCCATAGAACTTTACATTCTGGTTACATATATATAAAAACCTTTTGAGTTTGATGGAGTAAAATATAAAAGGCTGACAGAATAACATACATGGCGCCTTGCTTCGTGGTAAGGCTGATGTAGAGTCCTAAGCACTGATCCAATGCGATTCTCTGCAGCATGTACTCCTTTCATGGACAGATAACCCTTCATCATTTTCCTCCCATATGTTGGTCCTGTCTGGAAAATAGAAATTAAGTCAGAATGCAAAAGACCCAGAAGTAACAAAAAATTTCCACATAACAATACTAGCTGTTTTTAGCCCTGTGTGTGTGTTAGGGAGTTTATGTTGATTGTGATTACTAACAGGAATCACTGGAGGCCTAGCCTTAATGTGATCTGTGTGCTATTTATTAATTAATTATTGCCATCGTCGTGACTCAGTGGCATATAAATACAGATTAAAACCACAACGAGTCCTGTAATAAGGTTGAAGAGACATGGCAAAAGGAGATGCGGTACACAGAGAGACGTGTGCCTCACTCTCACTCAGATCAAAGTAGGGAGGGGGAGATCTATCTTTAGATCTAAAGTTATTACCTCGCTTATAGCTTTTGCCACCTCTAACTCCAAATGTGCGTTGGAGAGTCCACTCAAGCACGAGCCATGTTCAGCGCAAAATCTCCTTACACTTCTTGCTGAAAAACCTCTCACGTCCCCATACTCTTGTGATATGCCCGCAGATATTTCTGTGGATGACAGACCTTGTTTCGCCATGTCTAAAATTCTATCAGAATATGGCTCCAAAGCCATTGAAATGCCTGTTTACAGCAATTCACTAACTCTCTAAATCATTTGATAATAGCGTTTTTCTCCAGTCTTCCTCTAAGAAAAGATGGCATGGGATTTCCTCCCTGATCATCAGCCTGGTTTAAGTTAAATCAGTTAAAAATCTTGTTGGGGTTGCTTGTCTCTTGGGTTAAGTCTACTCTTTTTCATTTCAGTTTCTGAGCTGAAGGTTGTGCTGCTGGGGAATCGCTGGTCTGAGTCTGCAGTGGGGAACTTCATACTGGGAGAGACTGTGTTCAACACTCACAAAGCACCTGACCACTCTCTAAGAGTGAGCGGACAGTTACAGGAGAGAACAATAGTAATCATCAACACCCCAGATCTGCTGCTTTCTGACATTTCCCAAGACAAATTGTCAGAGATTGTAGGAAGCTGTGAGAGACTCTCTGCTCCTGGACCTCATGTGTTCCTGCTGGTACTACAGCCTGAAGACTTCACTGAGGAAGACAAACTGAGGTGACACACAATCCTTGAAAGCTTCAGTGAGCACTCCTTTGATCATTCACTGGTACTGATATCAACACCCAGAGAGGAGAGTTCAGGTGTCATGGGAAACTATAGGCACTATACCCTTACAAGCCATTTAAGAGCTGATAATGTAACAACGACGCATAATGTAACAATGACGCATAATGTAATAAAAAAATGTAATAAAAACTCATATTGTAATAACTGGTCGATAATGTAACAAAATGTTGAGGGAATAACGTAACTTTTTGTACATATTGTAATAACTTGTTACATTATACGTCAGTTATTACATTATAAAGCGAGCAAAATATTTTTCTCCTAATAGTGTAATAAGTGTATTACATTATAGAGTGAGTCAATAATTTATGTATTAACAGGGTAATTGCTTCAAAGTCACTTTTGATGTAATTCAAGGCTCTAAATGTATGCTACATGTAGGCTAAACATAGGCTCGAACTCGCCGGGCTGTGCCCACTTCTGTTTTTTGGATTGTCTTCGAAGGGGGCCTTATGGAGTGTCATTGGACTCAGCTTGGAGCTGGCTGAACTGTCCCCAGTAAAGAAAAGAAAAAGAGAACAAGAAAACAGCGCAGAAAAAGCAAGAGAGGTTAAAAGAAACAAAGAGCTGGACGACAGAGAAATCGACAAAATTGAAGAAGACAGACATGAAATAAACACTAAACAGAACTTTAACGTGAATTATAACGCTAAGTAGGCTAATCTTAAGAAGGCTACAGAGTTTGCGTTGCTATAGACGCAGTTCCAAGCTTAGAATCTAAGACTATTTTTTTTAGCGGAAGCAATAAAATCATTTTTAAATCAATATTTTGTGTCAAATTATTGATTTATTTAGTAAGTAGCCGTGTAATAAGCAGGATAATGTACAGCGAGCCAGTCATTATTGCCCCATTATTGCCCTCCGCTTTGCGTTGGGGTCCTGCATCACCCTGTCGGGGTTTATTTCGCAATAATGACCGGCTCGCTGTACATTATCCCTTACGTATACTTCATGTACTTTCTGAGCTACATGTATGTTCAAATATTGTAGTTTTCATCTTTGATCAACAAATGGGTTTAGGCCACTGAGCATTTGGTTCAGAGAATGGGGTTTAGTGTTTTAGCAATTGAGAAAAACTGTAATTGGTTTTGAGGCGATTGTTTGATTTTGCCAGAAGAGTCAGGGGTTTTGTGAATGTAGTTTGAAGATTTGGTTTTGTTTTTAAAGTTTGAGAAAATGGGTGAAGGTTTCAAGAAATGTGTCTTAGCAATTGAGAAAAATTGTAAGCAAGTCAATGACTGGATGTGCCAGAACTTCCTTCAGCTAAATAAAGACAAGACTGAGATAATTGTCTTTGGTGCCAAAGAAAGGCTAAAAGTTAGTACATACCTTGACTCCCTGTCTTTACAGTTGTTTACACACTAAAATTGGAACTTGAAACGCAGTTACTGAAACCTGAAACTCATGTAGCAAATCCCTAAACCAAGTCTGCAAAATTGCAAGCACAATTTCTGCTTTACACTCACTTTTTGCAAAACACTACACACAGTTCTCTACATTAGGCACAACATTCAAAATTAAAATTTCTTGTGTTCCTTTGGAAAGCAACGCCAATCACAATGCCAATCTTTATTTACCAATTGGCAACATCCACTACTCACAGGTGTAAACACTAGTTGCTCAATTGTTCACTTAGAAATCAGAGCTTTAGCACTATAAAAAGGCCACAGATGAGCTCTCCTGTTTTGGAGGAAAATGGAGGTCAATGGTGAAGCAAGAGCTAGAGGTCAAGGAGTGAGAGGAAGAGGAGGAAGAGGAGGACGAGGACGAGGACGAGGAAGGATAGTTGTCTCAGATGAGGTCAGGGTCACATCAGAGCAGCCCAGGTATGTATGTCATCTGGGATGTGAGTTTCCACCGGGCTGCTCTGGTCCGCAACTGGTTCATCGACCACCCACAATTTATTGTTCTATACCTCCCACCATATTCCCCATTCCTAAACCCAATTGAAGAGTTTTTTTCGGCATAGTGATGGAAGGTGTATGACCGCCATCCCCTCGCACGCATGCCTCTTCTCCAGGTAATGGAGGATGCATCTGGTGGAGTTGATGTGGGGGCTGTTTTTGTATTTTTGTGTTTAGAGTTTTGAAAAGATTAGCCACTTTTATTTTTTACAGAAAACCCATTATCTTACTGAATGTTTTTCCTGGTTTTCTCCTGTTGGGTATGTAAAGTGTTACATACAAAACACAAAATACAAAATGTTGCAAAATACTGCATTTTGGAAAAAAATAAATATGTTTTTGTTACTGTATTGTATTTGCATGTGTTTAGAGGATAATTGGGCCTAAGGCCGGGCTCATACTAGAGGATAATTGGGCCGATTTATCCCCAATTCTCCCCTCCCGACAATCGGCGGAGTGATCTGGACGGGACCTTGTTCGGCACCGATGTTCAGCACCAATGTTCGGCACCGATTATCTGGTAATTAGAGGGGTTTACAGATCCAATCTTGAACCTCCAGATCTGCTCGGGGACGCCCCGATAATATCAAACATGTTTGATATCTAGGATTTAAAATCGGGATGATTACGTCACTGCTTTCCGAGCGGGACCACAATAACCAATGAGAGAGACAATCTACAAGGACACGGAAGTGAATGAAGAAACAACAACAAACTGTTGTACGGGTGCGTTGGACAACTGAGATGGAGGAAAGGCTTGTCGATATGTGGCAAGAACACTACTGCCTATATAACGTGTCTTCCAAGCACGGGCGCCGGATTCATTTCAGAAGTGCGGGGGCCAAAAAGAGTGTATGTGTGACTGTGTATGTGTAGCGGTAGATAGACCGGAGACTCGCACTAAACTTATGCGGAGTAACTATAGCTTGCTTGCACCACAGGCTGGCGGACGCCGTCATCTCCACATTTGGAGAAAGTTACAAAGTGTTTGACAGCAGCAAAGAATGAACCACTCTCTATTTTTGTACCAATCTGCATTAAAGTACCTTTCTCTTTGGCCAAACGATCTAGCGGTCTCCTTTTTGTCTACAATTAGCTGTGCAGCTTTACCCGTCTCTATGTCCCGACAACAACGCTCCACGCAGTCGGAGCCAGCGCTAGCCTGTTTTGGTTCAATGCCTGCGGTTTGACAGTCTCAGCGGGCACAGGGCTGCTGCTTTGGGGTTCTTCTGGCTGCCGCTGCGCTGGTTCTAGTGGAGGGCCAGGCTCCAACGCAGTTGTGGACGTCAGGGATGTAACATTATTAACGTTGAAGTTTTGTTTGACTGTATTTTCCTTTCTGATGCACTGGTTCTTTTGACATGTTTGCAGACGCATATTTGCAATATTGATAGTTAAGGTTAGTTCAGCTAGTTTAACGGCTCACTGTAAACAAGGTAACACACATCACAGCATTGAAACTATTTTATTGGTTGCAATGTACACTGTATGCATTTGATTCTGTCCTCTTTGATTGGATTAAAATGTAAATATTCTTCCCGTTTTATGTCTATGCTTTATTTTACCTAATGTGGGCGGGAATGAATGAAGCGTCTTTTACCTTACGTGTTGCAATATAGGGGCATTTGAGGGGAAACAGTGATTCTTTCTCACTGCAAAGCATAAGTAAAGCAAGTTGCACTGGTTTCACCATGTCAGTCTACATTTTGTTTACATTTACTTCCACATGAGATCACGCGAGGCGGTGCATTCATGCTCCCTCTGGCACGATAATCTTAGTAATATCCTCTAGTGTGTGATGCACCATTATTTTCAGATCTTGTAGTCTGTGCATGTTTGAGATTAGAGAGAAGAACATCTGTGAAGATTCTCCTCATGTGCGTGATGCAACCCGATTTCAAAATCGGTTAGGATTTTAAAACTTGTGGTGTGAGCCCAGCTTTACTCACCTCTCTCCTGGATCCAATTAAGCCTCCCCCACCCTCCCTCCAGTCCGCCACACAATCCTTTTTCAAAATGGCATTTTTGCAACAAACTTATACACACATGCACCATTTGGATTCAAAGCAGCAACAACACACTGATGTACTTTATATAAAACACCGCTGCCTTTAGTACTTTCGATACCTTTTTTTTCCTCATACAGGCTTCTGTGAAATATTGTTCCAGTACAGTACAGTACATCTACTCACATTTCAATGAACACAAAAATAGAAAGGCTTCAGAAAAAATACATACAGCTCATTTTTTGCCATTGCAGGTTTTTACAACAAAAAACACAAAGAAAAGTAGAATTACAGTACAATAATCAATACAATATGTTACTGTAAACTCACAGAAACAAAAATAATTACAGTGCAATGGTAAACAAAAAATAGTATAGTAAGGAATGGGATGGATGGTTTTATGGATCCCGCCTTCTATTAGGGTCTGGCCACATCACCTCATCCACATCGCAAGCGATGTCATCCCTGGCTAGGCAACAGGGAAAATATCGCCTTGCGTATTGTATCCAACCCTGGGCTGACCCCAGCTCAATGTCTCTTCCATTGCTTGCAGAAGATGCATGCAGGCATGTGGTTGGCGGTCATATACTTTCCAATGCCAAGCCGAAAAGAATTCCTCAATCGGATTGAGAAAAAGGGAGTAACGCCGGGTTCACACCGGACGCGGAAGCGCCGCAAATGGCCGCGATCGCGCGAGCAGGAGTTTGGTTGTTCATACCAGACGCGCCGGTCCGCGTCGTCACCAAGCGATTCTGATCTCCCTGGTTTTCAATGTAGGGGTTTGGTCTCTCTCTCTGTCTTCTTGTGTGTGTGTGCCTGCTCGTCTCTCTCTCTCTCTCTCCCTCTCTCTCTCTCTCTCTCTCTCTCTCTCTCTCAATTCAAAGGGGCATAGGAATCATACGTTTACATTGCCAAAGCAAGTGTGAAATAAAAACAAAAAATGTACGTCTCTCTCTCTCTGTCTGTCTCAGACACAACTGACAAATATGTATATATATATGGACTGGATAGCCAACGCCATCATCAATCAGGGTGTTTTATTTTGAAATTTGTTATATTTTGAAAATTGACCGGATCCTCTATGCCGTTCCTGTGTCTGACTTGCTGCCAAGCTTGACACAATCGCTCACGGCTCGCGTAAAAAATAGACCAGACCCGAAACGATCACTGCAGGGCGCGGCCATTCGCGGCGCTGGAGCTGATTTTTCCGCTGGGGGCGGGGAAAATCGGTGTATCCGCGTGCGCAACCTCATAGAAATACATTGTATATGCACAATATCTGCATCATATCACCACATATTAATGTTTTTCAACCTACTAATAGTTTTACTAGTGTTATTTTATTAATTATTTTAATACATATTTTATTTGACAGTTTTTCTCAATTGCTAAAACACTAAACCTATTTGCCAAAAGAGTGATTGATTCAACAAATGGGTTTAGGCCACTGAGCATTTTGGTTCAGAGAATGGGGTTTAGTGTTTTAGCAATTGAGAAAAACTGTATGAAAGGTGCTGCTATACAAATACAATTCTCATAAATTAAATGTCCTGTATTTGTTTCATTTTAGAAGATGAATAAAGTTACACAATGAGACAAAAGAATAACATAGGAACATATCACAAATATATTGATCATATTCAGAATGTGCTCAGTCATATAATTTAAAATATAGTGTACAAAAATTGGCTAAAATAAGTTTGCACATGCCTACATGAAATTCATTTGAAATATATATTTGAAAGGTAAATACATTTTCTTCTATGCACTGTTATTACATTAATACGTTTTGAATAAACTCATCTACATGTATAAATAGATTTTCTGTATTTTGAACCATCTTAACACATTCTAATGTAAACTCTTTGTGAAATGTGTTTTTTCTTTTCGGGTTGAAGTTTGAAGTTTCACTTTCATTTATGAGCTTCGGGGAATGGCGCAGTAAGAATTTAACCTGGTGAGTAGACTCGAGAAAAGAAATGCGAACAAGTAAAGACAAATGGATCTTTGATGTGAATAGAATAATAAATTGATAATGTAATCGCAGCATAGGCTGCACGATCAACTTGTTGATTAAAATTGATTATCCTCGGTTGTCCAGATGCACAGTTAATAATCAGATCAACCTGACTAAGTAAGCTGAAGGGAATATACTGTAGATTCACTACTACGTTATTCAAATACAAGGCCACAATAAAAAGACACTAGAGAATAATAGAAACAGATATCAGAGAAGTGAAGTGCGACATGTTGACTGTTTTGAAGCGCAAATAAACTATCAAATTGATGTTTTTAATTTTGGTTTATTGAATTATGAGAATCAAGATTTGCAGATTTGTTCAGTCTATGATTTGAGAAAACTCTTAAATTAGTTTGTTTCTGTTCTTTACTGACATGGACAAGTTATTCTGCCTTTATTTCTCCTCATATCAACTGCACCAACTGAAGCAGCCATATCACATTTAACCACAACCAGGAAGAGAAGGTTTTTCAACTCCCATTTTATAAACCCTCCAGATGAAGTTACAATCAGCTTTACTTTTGAAGTGTCAGGTGGCTTGATATTATTTAGTATTACCGTGCTAATAATCCATGTTACAGGAATAAATGTGTGTATGTGTGGGGGTAGGTAGGGTTACTACTGCAGCAGTAGCCAAAGGTTAGAGAAGCAGCATGTAACCAGAAGGTTGCTGGTTTGAATCCCCAGTCTGGCTGTGAAAACGTGGGTAGGGAAGGTGAATGAGAAATGCCCTCCACTGCTGCCAGGTGCCCTTGGGTAAGGCACCAAACCTCCTACTGTCCCAGTGGAGCTGCTCAGTGGCTCCCAGGAGGAGACTGTGGTTGTACTGATCAGCTCCCAGTAGCAGACTGTGGTTGTACTGGGCAGCTCCCAGTGTGAATGTGTAACTGTATGAATGTGGAGCTGGAAAGAGCATGGAGCTCTTGTAAATAAAGGCTGGAAATTATATTTCAGCCTTTACACAAGTTTTTTTGCATCTTTTTGCATATTTTGTTTTGCTGCAAAATAATTTAAAAATGCAATTATTATTTTTCTGTCTGATATCTATATCCACAACTACAATCTAACCTTATTTGAGTTTTAAATCATACCTTCCTACACACACATCTGTGTGTGTGTGTACATGAGTGTGTCGGGGTGTGTGTGTCAGTCAGACTTTATATTCTCCATATTTTTCCTTTTTGTGTTTCTTAGAGCCCAACAGACAGCAGCTCCTCCAGTTGAATTTCTCTCTCATGGGTTTCCAGTAGAGTGACATCATGGCAGAGTCAGCGAATACAGCATCTGGTGAGTCCTGTCATAAATCTGCACAAACCGTAAATCCTGTAGCAAACCGTAACTAATGAGGTAAGCTTATTTTAATGCCTGGCGTTAAAAGCATACCAACAAAGTATAATCATTTCTTATTTAATGTACTGATAATTATCCTGCTCATATACTCTGTAAATCTTTTACTTCTGTTCACTGACTGAGAGCAGCTCTATGCTTTGCTGCTGCATTGACCCAGTTTCCCCTCAGGGATCAATAAAGTTCATCTTGTTAAGTCAAGTTTGTTTATAAAGCCCTTCATCACAAAACATCTCTCCACCGAACCTCAACCTGTTCACTGGAGGCACCTGGGTCTCCATCAGAATCTGTTAATAAAAATATCATAAATTGTAACAAAGCACAAACGAGTCTGTTTTATTGCAAGTCACATTACAATAAGATTCAAATTGGGTGACACATCAGGCACAAAGCCACTGATGGCAGTTTGGCCCAGGATACAAGAGAGCTGGGACTCGTTTGTGCTTTGTTACAATGTAGCCTACGTTTATTAACAGATTCTGAATATGAAGACCCTGGTGCCTCTAGCCAAGTGGTTGAGGTTCGGCCACAGCCAGTACGCATAGCCTTTACATAGTAACGTTTTAACAACCTATTTGTAATGGCAATTTTCCACTTTTCCAATGTCCCAATTTCCAGTTCTATTTCTCGTAGGCTTCGCCGTTTAGGCTTTGCCTTATGGGCTATGCTCGTGCGCGTGAGCGCAAGCACTGAAAATTCAACGATGCACCTATCAGCTGGGGCTCCACCCCCAAGCACCTGTATATAATGCCGTGCTTACCGGCATTCGTCCTCCTTTTTCTTTCAGCGAACACTCAGCTTAAGATATGGAAACCCACCTCAAAGAATCAACGGCCCTTTTCAGGGCCAAGAGCTGTCTTTCCTGCCCGGCGGATCTTCTGCCGGAAGACGGCCACCCGGCTTGCTTCCGCTGCCTTGGTGCGGAACACGCTAGGGCCGCCGTAGAGGGAATGGTGGACTGTGCCACTTGTCTGTCCCTTCCCAGGGATAGGCTCGCAGCCAGACACCGCCACTTCCTTCCCCACAAGTTTCAAGTTTCAAGTTTCAAGAAGTTTATTTGTCACATACACACACGAGGTGTGCAGTGAAATGTAAAGTGGCAATGCTCAGCAGAAATGTGCAAAATAACAGGTTCACACTATTTACAATAAACCAACACAATATTTACAATGTCACAGTTTTAAGAGCTCTATATAAAAAAACAACACAATATTTACAATAAGAGCACTTTATAAAAATATAGTAAAAAAGGGAAATTGTATGTATAATATAATATAGATTATAAATTATGTGTAGTCTTTACCTAAGTGTGTGTGTGTATAAGAGGGGCAGTGTGTGTGTCTTGGTGGGGGCCCTGGTGAGGTCAGAGTTCACAGTCCTGATGGCCTGAGGAAAGAAACTCCGTCTCAGTCTCTCTGTTTTGGCAGCATGACTACGGAGGCGCTTGCCTGACCGCAGCAGCTGAAACAGTCCGTTGTTGGGGTGGTGAGGATCCTTCATGATCCTGCAGGCTCTGGTTCTGCACCTCCTGGTGTACAAGTCCTGCAGGGTGGGGAGTGTAGTTCCAATAGTGCGTTCAGCCGAACGCACTACTCTGTCCTGAGCCTTCCTGTCCTGAGCGGAGCTGTTGCCAAACCAGGCAGTGATGCTTCCTGTCAGGATGCTCTCTACAGCTCCAGAGTAGAAGGACTGAAGGATCCTCCGGGAGACTTTAAATTTCCTCAGCTGCCTGAGGTGGTAAAGGCGCTGCCTTGCCTTTCTCACCAGAGTGTCTGTGTGTGAGGACCATGTAAGATCCTCGGAGATGTGGATTCTCAGGTATTTATACCTGCTCACCCTCTCCACAGTAGTCCCATTAATCCCCAATGGTGCGTACGTCCTCTGTTGTTGTGTCCTCCTAAAGTCCACAATCAGCTCCTTAGTTTTGGTGACATTCAGGAGGAGGCTGTTGTCCTGGCACCAGAGTGACAGATCAGCAACTTCCTCCAGGTAGGCCTTCTCGTCGTTGTTGGAGATCAGGCCCACCACCACTGTGTCATCCGCAAACTTAATGATGGAGTTGGAGCTGAACCTGGCCACACAGTCATGTGTGTACAGGGAGTACAGTAGGGGGCTGAGGACGCAACCCTGGGGGGATCCTGTGTTCAGGGTGAGGGGGTTGGAGGTGTGTCTGCCCACCCTGACCACCTGGGGCCTGGCGGTCAGGAAGTCCAGGATCCAGGCACACAGGGGGGTGTTCAGTCCCAGCTCAATCAACTTGCCAGCCAGTCTGGTGGGGACTATGGTATTGAAAGCTGAACTATAATCAATGAACAGCAGTCTCACATAGCCCCCCTTCCGGCTGTCCAGATGAGAGAGTGTGGTGTGCAGTACCTGGGAGACAGCATCATCCGTGGATCTGTTGGGACGATAAGCAAACTGCAGCGGGTCCATGGAGCAAGGGAGGAAGGCGCAGATGTAGTCCTTTATCAGCCTCTCGAAGCATTTCATGACCACCGAGGTGAGGGCCACCGGTCGGTAGTCATTCAAGCATGCTGGAGAAGCATTCTTGGGCACAGGGACAATAGTGGATCTCTTGAAGCAGGCGGGGACCACAGACTCAGCCAGGGAGATGTTGAATATAGTGGTGAACACTGGAGCTAGCTGATTAGCACAGGTCTTCAGTACTCGCCCAGATATGCCATCTGGACCAGCAGCTTTCCTGGTGTTCACCCTCGTCAGAGCCCTCCTCACACTGTGCTCAGTCACAGAGAGTGTGTGTTCATCCCCAGCGGTAGAACTCACTCCGGCTGCGCTAACGGTGATGTTGTTACCCGGCGAGCTAGCGCTGTTGTTGCTAGCCTCAAACCGTGCATAAAATGAGTTCAGGTCCTCCGCTAGGGATGCATCGGCACTCACAATTGCGGGGGGTCTGCCCTGGTAGTCCGTTATAGTCCGTAGCCCCTGCCATAGGCGTCTGGTGTCGCGCTGCTCCATCTGCGACTCCACTCTGTCCCTATACCTCCTCTTGGCCTCCTTCACCGCCCTTCTCAGTCCATAGGACGCTGCCTTGTGCTCGTCCATGTTGCCGGATACAAGACCGGAGTTATAGGCAGCAGTGCGGGCGTTCAAAGCGTCGCGGATGGATCTATCAACCCACGGTTTTTGGTTAGGAAAGGACCTAATTTTTACCGTGGGGACGATGGTGTCCACTAGCGTTGCTATGAAGCTCGTTACTACTTCCGTAAACTCGCTGACGTCCCTGGAACTGGATTGGAACATGTCCCAGTCGACGTCACGCAGAGCGTCCTGTAGCTCAGCCTCTGATTGGTCAGACCACTGCTTTACGTCCCTCGTCACTACCGCTTCCCGTGCTATCCTTTGTTTATACTCCGGTAGCAGGAAAATGGCGGCATGGTCTGATTTGCCGAACGGAGGGAGAGAGACAGCCTTGTAGCCTCTCTTGAACGGCGTATAGCAGTGGTCCAACGTTCTTTCCCCTCTGGTAGCACACGTAATGTGCTGGTGAAAGTTCGGCATTACTTTTTTTAGGTTCGCCCTATTAAAGTCCCCAGCCACCACCATAGCCGCGTCAGGATGCTTGTTCTGATGCCGACATAACACATCATGTAGGTCCGATAGTGCTACGTCGGATAGTGCTGAACTCCCGTGGAAGGTAGAATGGACGGCATGAGATCGTCAGATGTTCCAGGTTCGACGAGCAGGAACGAGTCTTAATGTCCTTGGGGTTGCATCACTTGTTGTTGGTCATGAAGCAAACCCCTCCACCCTTAGATTTGCCAGACTCTTCCGTTCTATCCGCACGGAAAACAGAGAAGGACTCGGTTGGGCATATGACTCGATCCGGCACCAGCGGGGTCAGCCATGTTTCCGTCAGACAAAAGATGTTACAATCCCTCATGTCCCGTTGGTATCTAATCCTCGCCCTAACATCATCCAACTTATTATCCAGAGACTGGACGTTAGCAAGAAGGATGCTGGGCAGAGCTGGACGGTGGGCTTGAACTCTCAGTCTGTTCCGAATTCCACTCCGTTTTCCCCGATGTTTCCTCCTTTGTCTCCCCGTAGATGCGTCTCCACTGTTGTTGTTGTGGCTCGCTCGTACTATCTCTGCCGGCCACGCTGGGTCGATGGGAAAAGTGGACAAAAACCTTTGTTTTGCACAAAAGTTTATGTCCAAAAGTGTGCTGCGTTCGTAGGATGTTAGTGCCGATGTGTTTGAGCAAAAAAATATATTAAAAACAAACGCACAATCTCCGCGGAGCTACCACGACGGCGTCTAGACACGGCCGCGCCATCTTGCCACACTCCTCTGCAGGAGGTGATCAACATCTTTGATGCTGACGGCCCTCTTCTCATGGAGATGGATGATGACGGAGCGAGCAGCGGTGGTCCTGATAACGACGCTCTTGTTGTCGCCGCGAGTGGCTCCTCTCTCGGAGATTCAAGATCTTCGTCGAGGAGCTCATCCATCCCGGCGGCACAGCCGAAGCCTCGGCGGCTTACAGACATCTTCGGAGAGATCATCACCTCCGCAGCGATGATCAAAGGGCTGACCATGCCAGAGGTCCCACCAGCCACTGCTCCGAACGAGATGCTAGGGGATTATTTTAAGCCCCCGCCCTCATCCCATCCGCCGATCGTCTGCCCGCTGTTTCCACCAGTCCAGCCGTATCTGAACAGAGCGGCGCAGAACCCGGCGGCGCTCAGAGCCCCAGTCAAGGCGTTTTCCGACCTGACCAGGCTAGAGGGTTGGAGCACTCAACAGGCGAGGGGGATACCTCGCTTCGAGTCTCCCCTGGCGGCTCTTCTCTGTCCGGGCGCTGGATGGCGTCCAGACGAGAAGCCGCTGCCTCCCTCCTGTCTCCATAAGCAGCTGGCCGCTCTAGCTGATAAGACCTATGTCTGTTCGGCCCAGAGCTGCCGCTGTGAATAACATCGCTTTGCTGGCTTCTGCTCTGTCATCATTGACAGTCGGCAAGGAGTCTTTTGGAGCTGATGAGGTGGAGACAGTGGCGAAATTCACCGGCGCCATCCTCCAACTCTCTCTGCCGGTGGCAGCAGGGGTTGGATGGTGCATGGCCTGGTCCACTATGGCTCAGCGGGCCATGTGGCTTTCAGATGCCTCCTTGCCGGAGCAGGAGAGACTCCATCTGATCAACGGTCCCCTGTCCCCAGACGGTTTGTTCGGCCCCAGGCTTAACGAGGTTTTGGCCTCAGTCCAGGCTATGGATGAGGATCGTGCCCGCCTGGAGCGCCATTTCGGCGCAAAATCGGCACACAGACCGTCCAGCTCTGGGAGCCAGAGCCGGAGGAAACAGCCCCGCAGCAGCGCGCCGGCATCAACCAGCGAGAGAGTCGGCGCCCCGTCCCCTCCACCGCCGGCGAGAGAACAGCAGCAGCGACACGCCGGTGACCGCTCGGCTGCCGGAGAAGCTCCACGTCAGCCCAGGAAGCAGCGGAGGCTGGCTCCTTCCTGGGACCGCCCACCCAAGCCTGTTCGAACGAACAACCTTACTTATTCCCTATGGCAGCTCTCGTCCATGGTCTCCTGATATTTTATCAGTGAAACCTGAGACTCCAAAAACAGTGAGAAAGGCTCTACTCTCTCACTCTTCCATGCCGTTGGCTCACTATAGCCCACGTCTTTCTCCAGAACAGTTGGATGAGTGTCTGAGAAGACATAAAAGGCCAGGGGCGGACATAGCCCTGGCCAGACCGGCCAAAAGGACATTTGTTCCTCAAGCCCTTGAGTGACTAGACCCACACTTCTCTTCCCACCAGCCTGAGGGCTGTCTGGGAGAAAGTAAGCAGCCAGGGCCGGACATAGCCCCCCGAGGGGCCCTCCCTTTTGGGGGGCCTTCCCCAGGGGACCCCCCTTTATACCTAAGTTTCTCTTCCCAGCAGTTTGATGGCTGTCTGAAAAAGAGTAAGCGGCCAGGGCCGGACATAGCCTCCCGAGGGGCCCACCCTTATGGCAGGCCTTCCTCAGGGGAACCCCCTTTAATCCCACGCTTCTGTTCCCAGCAGCCTGACAGCTGTCTGGTTGACAGTAAGCGACCAAGGCCAGACATATCCCCTCGACAGGCCCACCCTTTGGGGGGGCCCTTTCGAGGGGGGCCCCCCTTGGATCACACAGACCAGTGTGATGGCGGTAGGGGCCAGAGAATACAGAGCGTTCATAGAGAACGCTCCCCAACTGTCTGCCTGCCCTCTCTCCGAGCGCTATGCGTTCTGGCTAGAGAGATGCGCGGTTCCCAAGTGGTTGAACGGTACATTGAGGGAGGGACACCCCCTCATGTTCAAACACCGTCCGCCACTTTTCAAGGGCATATTAGAGAC
Organism: Hoplostethus atlanticus; assembly: GCA_034670405.1. Classification (NCBI taxonomy): domain Eukaryota; kingdom Metazoa; phylum Chordata; class Actinopteri; order Trachichthyiformes; family Trachichthyidae; genus Hoplostethus; species Hoplostethus atlanticus. Next base: position 980,696 of record JAXDDX010000048.1, read on the forward strand.
AAGGCTGAGCGATCCTACGGCGAGCTCAGCCTTGGCGGACGAGATAAGCCGTCTCCAGGACAAGGGGGCCATCGTGGCCGTCCCGCCCAGCGAGGCTCAACATGGCTTTTACTCCCGCTATTTCCTGATCCCCAAGAAGACCAAGAACACTCATTGCAGCCTCTGGTTCTCCCTGAGCCCGCAGGATCGACCACCGCTGGGGGTGGACGCAATGGCCCATGTTCCATGGCCCCGAACGCTCCTCTACGCCTTCCCACCTCCACAGCTGGTCAGCCCTCTGTTGGAGAGGGTCAGACAAGAGCATCTAGCTCTCATTCTTGTAGCTCCAGAGACACGGTCGGCCCTGTGGTTCCCCGAGCTACAATCCTTGTCCCACACGGCCCCATGGCCGGTCCCGATGAGACAAGACACACTGTCACAAGCCCTAGGCACCGTTCAGCAACCTCCGATTCTCGGGAGTCCGCTGATGGTTTGGTCTCTGAAAGGTTGATTCTTCAGGACAAGGGGCTGTCGACAGCAGTAATTGGTACAATCCAGAGCGCACGTGCCTCTTCCACTATCACTGCTTACACAGCGAAGTGGAATGCTTTTTCGAAATGGTGTAACAGCAAGGGTGCCTCCCCAACCTCCTGTTCGGTGGGGCAGGTGCTTTCATTCCTTCAGTCTTTGCTGGATAAGGAGTTATCCTTCTCCACCATTAAGGTCTACACCGCCGCGGTGTCAGCATGTCATGTCGGATACGATGACAAGCCGGTTTTCAGTCACCCCCTGGTCAAGAGATTCTTACAAGGGGCCAGACGCATGAGACCAGTCAAATGGGTGATAGCACCACGTTGGGACCTCCCCACTGTTTTACGGGGACTAACGAAGAGTCCTTTTGAGCCGTTGTCCAAGGCCCCATTGAACGCTTTATCATTTAAGACCGCACTGCTACTCGCCTCAACTCTGAGGCAGAGTTACATCTCCTGTGCCCGATACGGGCACTTACCATCTATATTCAGCGCACAGCTGAGTTCAGGATGACACAACAGCTGTTTGTGTGTTTTGGGGACTCCACCAAGGGTCGTGCTCTCTCAAAACAGCGGCTGTCGCACTGGCTATGTGAGGGTGTCTCTTTAGCCTACACAGGATTGGGCCTGACCCCGCCAGCGGGTGTCAGAGCTCACTCCACACGTCTTTGGGTCCAGCAGGGGTACATCGATCGGGCTCCGCTCGTAGCTTCGCCTTAGCCCATAAGGCGAAGCCTACAAGAAATAGAACGGTAGTTATGTACTATAACTCTAGTTCTATGATCGCACGCAAAGCCGTTTAGTTTCACACCTGCTGTCCCCTCCATGGTTCGCAGAAAGAAAATCGTGGAGGACGAATGCCAGTAAGCACGGCATTATATACAGGTACAGGTCTAAACAAACCTCTGCCTTAGTAACGCGGTCCAGCGTACTATCCCGTCCAGTATCAAAGAATTGACCGATGTCCTAAGTGCTCTCCCTACGTTTAGCCTCCCTAACGTGCTGTAGTCCCTGCATAAAGAACAACACAGCAGTCTATAGTCTGGTAATATAATCATATCACACATACCCAGGGGTTAAAGTGGGATTTGGCAGGTGGGGGAACCCTAAGATCCGGTGTAGCGGTGCAGCGGGGAAAAATGACTCACCTCATAATAATTATTGTTTATTTATTATTTATTTAAGACATTTGATGAATCAGATAACTTCAATAACACATAGTGTACACAGTGTTTCCCACAGAATTAGATTATATTTGTGGTGGTAGCTGACCGGTTGGGGGGGCACCCACACACTTTCTTAAATTAATTATTAAATAATAGTATATATAAGGTGCTCCACTGTAAATATTTAATTGCCAAGTACTTTGTGACAAATAACAATATTTACCGCCTTATACTCGTTTGTTACTTTCAGTAACAGCTCCATCTCATCGTCTGTCCAAACAAAGACATCTCTGCTCTTACTTTTTGCCATTGCTGTTCTTCATAACGATATTTTCTGCAACTAAGCAGAGCAGACTATCTGCTTCCTGTTTACACCGGCACGCGCATGCCCAGTGTAGGTGAATGGTAACGTGATATGCGTTTTTATGGACGGAGATAATTTCTGAAACGGTGCTATAACGCTTGTTTGGACCGAGATCGTTTTAGTTTAAAAAAAACAAAAAAAACATATTATTGTGGATGTAGCCTCGGAGAGGAGGCTACACGGAGAGGAGGGGCAGCTGGAAGGAACGCCAGGCTGCAGCACATGAAAATGAACTCGCTTGACATTATTATGTATGAAACTGCCAATCAGATTTATCTACTTATTAATCGAAGGTGCTGGAATGCCGTTCCGGATCGTTCCGGCCCACTTTAACCCCTTCACATACCCACTGACATGTAGATTTACAGACAAAAACGTTTTAGATAAATTATATTGACATTGGCTAATTTAAGCCTCCCTCTGTACTAACGGGCTGCTTTGCAATGTGTATCGCTACCTAGGCTAGCTTAAAGTGAGTTTACCTCAACATATCTTTTGCAGTCATTTAAACCTCCGCCCACAACTGAAAAGCTAGAATTGCACACAGTGCAGTGTGCCATAGTCGGCTTATTTTTTACTGCCTTAAGACATGGATATGTTCGTGAGTGGTCTGATAACTGTGTAGAGTATTTTCTTTTTTTGGCTCTGTGTTCCATTTGGCTAGCTAATTCCCGAAATCACATTCCGCGTGCTGTTGTTGTGCCGAAGTGCGTAACTCGTGCGTTGTTATTTTTGTTTTTTTTTGGTTGGGAGATTAACTCCTTTCCGGGAGTCAGGGAGATTGGGCTCATTTCCGGGAGACTATGGTGCAGGCCGACTTTGTAAAAATTGGGTACCAACCGGTAGGCTCTGCTGCCCCGTCTTTCTTGCCACGTAAAATATGATTTCACTTTGCGGTCTGTTTTTAACGCACAGTTAAAAACGGGGACATTTCCGCCAGCCAGGGACAGGCCACCAAAAACAGAGACTGTCCCTGGAAAACAGGGACGTCTGGTCACCCTAGTTTAAGGGGATTTTAAATATCAAGGTGACCCAGGTGTGATTGTCTTAAATTGTATTTTCTGTATTCTTACAGAGGGAAATGATGACAGACCACGGAAGCGCTGCAGCAGCCTTGAATTTATGCACCCAGAAAGTGAGTTAAACTGAACTGAATCAGAACCATTTTGGTATTGCATAAGTACAAATATAAAACATTATAGGTGAGCACAAACTGTAAGATATAATGAAGTAACTAAGCCCCTATGTTATGTGGTGGGAACTCTATGAATGACAGATCTGACAGGTTTTCTCCAAGTCTTCCTCTAAGAAAAGATGGCATGGGATTTCTTCCCTGATCATCAGCCAGGTTTAAATTAAATCAATTCAAAATCTTGTTGGGGTTGGTTGTCTCTTTGGTTAAGTCTACTCTTGGTTGCCATTTTTTAATTCAGTGTTTTCATTTCAGTGTCTGAGCTGAGGGTTGTGCTGCTGGGGAATTGCTGGTCTGAGAGGAGTGCAGTGGGGAACTTCATACTGGGAGAGACTGTGTTCAACACTCAGGAAGCACCTGACCACTCTCTGAGAGCGAGTGGACAGGAGAGAACAATAGTGGTCATCAACACCCCAGATCTGCTGCTTTCTGATGTTTCCCAAGACAAATTGTCAGAGATTGTAGGAAGCTGTGTGAGACTCTCTGCTCCTGGACCTCACGTGTTCCTGCTGGTACTACAGCCTGAAGACTTCACTGAGGAAGACAAACTGAGGTGACACACAATCCTTGAATACTTCAGCGAGCGCTCCTTTGATCATTCACTGGTACTGATATCAACACCCAGAGAAGAGAGTTCAGGTGTCATGGTAAACTACAGGCACCATACACCCTTACAAGCCATGATCAGAAAATGTAGATACAGGTACTTGAAGCAAGAGCACCTTGAACTACCAGAGCTGTTAACACGCTTGGGCCAAGTTGTGAAGGAGAACAATGGAGAGCATGTGAGCTGTGCTGAATTTGAGGACCAAGCTACTCATTTAACTAGTGATCATCCAAGAATGAAACAAAGAGAAGCACAGATGGTTAACTTGGATCTTGCTAGAAATGTTGGTAAGTGCAGGGAAACATTTTGATGATGTTGTGATGAGTATGTTGGTAATTACAGTTTTTTACGATCACTAACAAGCATTTAGCTATACTTAAGATACTTTTTCTAAACTCCTAACACAGCAATACACCTACATCACACAATTAGCCAAATAGTTAATTTTCTGCTCAAAACCACATTTTGTTAATTAAACACCAACTGTACATTTCAAAATGCAAAAAAACTTTCTCTACATACACTAACTCTATCAAAACACGGCAAACCCGACTCAATATCAAATCATTCTTTCAAAACACTAGCACGTTTTCTATCCAAAAGGAACATATAGTCAATCATAGCACAACAACTTTCAAAATACTAGCAGTTGATGGCATTACAAAAATTGCATTACTTTTCATGTTTCAGTTCTACCTGCATACAATAGACAATATGAAATCCATTGTTTTTTATAATTCAGTTTCCTTTTACTGTAAACCACTGTTTTGGTTGAGTGTTGAATGTGTGCATTTTTGGCAACATACTATCTAAAAGTGAATGAGTCATCTATACTTTATGTACAGTAGAAAAAAAAATAGTAAGTGACAGAATTGCTGCAGTAAAAGCTTTATTAGCGACATGAAATTGCTGCCAGTGATGAACAAAAAATCCAACATACATGGCCTTTGTTTCCAAATGTGTAAAAATAAAATACACAAATACAGTAAAAAAGCCACAGAAGGGAAAAAACACAAAAATGCACAGTCCTGTTCTACAGTTTTTTACAGTCGCTAACATCCTTTTGTCCAATCTGTAGTTACATTCCAAAACTCTAAACACAATTAGCACAACATCCGTCTGTTGTGGACCAAACTGTAATCTATACGATCTTCAGCATTTGGCCACATGTTCTCGTCCACATCACATCTATGTCGTCTCTCGCTATGCACCTTGGATAGAAACGCTTGGCATGCACAATATGTGTAAACACAGTATGTGTAAATGCTTTTCAGTATGTCCTACTGTATATACTGTAACCCATGTTTACATGTAGAGTAGCATAGTGTAAAACTCACTATAGAACAAGACATATTGGAGAGACACCATACCTGGACGTATTGGTGCCGGTGCTGGTGACCCGCTCACTGTTCCTTTCAAAAGGAACTGTGTACAACTGTTTCATTCGAACTCTGTGTTTGATCTATTTTACACAACTTAAATCAACTATTTCTCAATGTTTCAGTGATCTGTTCATTCAAAAATGCTTATCAGCTGTTTCAATAAAGCTTTTGAGCTGCTGTTGTTGCAGACATAGAGGCTTTATACTATATTTAAGGTTTTGAACATTAGGTTTTCATTTCTGGCATTTGTAAATAAGACAAGAAAGATGCATCATTTTGGTATTGGGTAAGCTTGTATGTAAAGAAAATCTAAGCATTTTAGAAACGTGTTAATTGACTGCTTATTGTGTGAAAACAACATGAATTGTGTTAATGGTATGGTCCACAACTGACGGATGTTGTGCTAATTGTGTTTAGATTTTTGAAAATGTGACTACAGATTGGACAAACGGGTGTTAGCGACTGTAAAAAACTGTAACAAATATTTCTTTGATTATGTTAGAACATCAAGTTGAGAGTTATTGCAATTGAAATTAAACATTTCTATTAATTTCTTTTTGAGATGGACAAGTTGTACGTTTAGAAACACATTCTGCTGTTCACAGAGCTTCCAACATGGCCGCCAGAGGAGGCCTGTGCATGTGCTGCCATGTTACTTTCCACTACCTTTAGCTGACTATTTTGGACTAATCATGGGACATTTACTGTGATTGACAACATTGTTGACCTAGACCTATTATAAATTATTTGAAACTTGTCAGTTTAAAGGGATTTTAAAAATCAAGTTGACCCATGTGATTGTCTGAAATTGTATTTTCTGTATTCTTATAGAGGGAAAAGATGAGACCCCTGAAGCGCTGCAGCAGCCTTGAATTTGTGCACCCACACAGTGAGTTAAACTGAACTGAATCAGCCATTTTGTTATTAAGTATAAAGCATAAGTATAAATATCTGTAACGCTATAGTGCCCCTTAATATCCCCTTAAGAGCAGCGCCCTGAGCACGATATTAATATATATATACAGTATATATATATGTACAATTGTTTCTTCCACAATAACTCCTCAGTAACTAATCACCCCAACGGTAAGTAGAGTATGATACAAAATTGTTTATTAGACAGAAAGGAAACTGAAAATGGTCAGTAATTTAGATGAAAATAACCCAGTATTAACTTCCTAATCCTACCTTCATTAAGGTAGGATTTAACCTTCATTAAATGCTAATCTTACATATGTTCACTATTTACTTCGGAACAAATTACTTTCTTTTCACAGGTAGCCTAACATACCCAATGAATTAACCTTGAGGTAGGCCTAAATAACAGCTAACAACCAATATTGTCCTTTATAAAACATATAATGGTTGCACACCACAAAGCTGCAAATATGTGAAATACCTCTTGTACCAGTAACTTTGATCACACCTCCGTAAATGGAGTTTCACTATTAACTATACATAAACACAATATTGAGTGGGGCCCACACTCTAAAGTGAAACTTAACACTATAGAAGTAAAAGTAATAAAATCAAAAAAAGTAATAAAAGTAATAAAAAGAAAAGGACTCCCCCTCCCCGTTCCAGGTCTGTTATGAAGGATGAATCAAAACCCACCGGGTGAGTGTCCAGTAGATGAAACAATCTAGGTGTTGCAGTCCTCCGCCACCGAGAAACCCCGCTGGGGTCTGCAGTTCCCACTGCCGACGAGAAAAACTCGCACACATTGGGCCTCATTCACGAAACGTGCGTACGATGAGATTTCATCGTATAACGTTAGTACGAACGTTTCTACGAACAGAGTCAGATTCATCATTTTGTTCGTATCTAAATTTTGTTTGTTGGTACGATCAAATCCTACGTGTGCTTGGAAACATGCTGAAATGCGTTTGTGTGTTTGGAAACATGCAGGAAAGCTCTTAGAACGGCTTATTCTTTATGAAAAAATCAAGTACAGTAGTGCCAAACCTCAACAACAACAAGATGTTTCAGTGGCCTTGTAGGAAAAAAAGACCTAATAGGCTGAAATGGCATATTTGCCGAACTGTCCTCATTCATAACAACACAAGATTATCCAACTTGCAATGGGTTGATCACATGGACTATACAAATACAATAACATCCTACCATCTGATGAAGATGTAGCCTGGATTTGATCTGTGTCCAACTCCAATGCCGACTGGACACCCGACGGTGAGGTCTCTCCTATTATTAATTGATCGTCTGATCCATGTCGGATAGCGCCTCAGTGTGCTGCCGTCCTCCTGTGAATCACGAATCACACGTTCATGTTTTAGTAAGCACACACATACGTCAAATTTACGAATAATTTACAACAAAAAAATCATGAATGAGGCCCATTGTGTGTGCGTTCAACGTCCTCTTGGTCTGTTCATGTGTACTCCTGTGTTGATAACACAAAAACTCGGCAGAACAGGTCTTCTCTACCTAACTCCCCGTAGCTGTCCCTCTCTTCTTCCGGGTTTTTTCCCCCAGTCCCCTCTGGCCTATTAGCCACACCCTACACCCACCCTAAATACACAGAATAGCGAAATTGGCAGGTATGACCACCAATATTAGCTGGAAAAACAAACTAAACATTACAGAGGTAGGTTTGGTTCTACCACCACGTGGAAACCATGGGGGCTTCACACAAACTATACTTTTTTTGATTGACACAACCAATACATTACGGATTGGGCGCACACATATGTTAGAGTTGTGTTGACTTTTACTAAACTTTGTGCATGTAGCCTATATTTCTAAGACCACTAAAAACTTTAACTCACTACTGAGGCATTTAATGTAGATACATTATAACCAGTCTCAGTTATAAGTAAATAATATACAAGCCATATCCCTAAAATTAGTCCTCAATTTGTTCAAACTATATCATTAATGAAGTGTATTTTTACTGTTATAGTAAAAAGTTAAACAATGGAGGTTTATTAGCCTTGGGTTACATATCAAACATTTCTTAATAGCACAAACTGTAAGATGTAATGAATTAATTAAGCCCCTACGTTATGTGGTAGGAACTCTATGAATAACTTAATTATTACAACTTCACATATTTACAGTTTTTCTCAATTGTTTAAACGTATTTCCTGAAAATACAGCTCAATTTCTCAAAACTCTACACACAAACCGAGTAATTCCACAAATCTCTTGCAAAATCAAACACTGCATTCAAAATCATGTTCTCTCTTATCAAAATCGTATTTTTGCATCAAAACACTGAACACAGGCCATATACGAATAGCTCTTACTGAGCATCAGTTTCACACTGGTGTGATCAATTTAAAACACTAATACTGTTTCTGTATGTTTTGGCTTCATGAGGCCATGTTACATATTCAAATGTAGTTTTTTTTTTTGTCCCAAAATCGGTTGCAATTTTATGGTACATACAATATAAAGACTGTTGCCATATTGTAATACAATACTGTGAATATATCATATAAATATTGCATGACACAATCATTGTATCAGCATAGGATACAATGCACATTTGTCTATCCAATGAGCACCAATTGGGCTAAATTCACAGCCCAGCTTCCCAGAGTCATACTGTAAACTCATAGTTGATACTGAAATATGTATCTGAGCATACACGTTACCTATTTTGGCAAAAGTCACAGTAACTGCACTGATAAGTAAAATGAGAAACACTACAGTAAGAAAATGTTTAGACTGTCTCTCTGGGGGTGTAATGATGAAGTCAGTGCACAAATACAAAAAGGTAACAAAGCAAATATTTATTTGTTACTGTAATAATAAAATGTTCAGCTGCCTGAACTGACTGCAAAAGGCCCACAAAAAATAAAAATATAAAATGCGGTGAAACAGATCTACATGTAAACCAGTCTGCATCCCGCCTCCGATCCTGATCAGGACCTCATCTACATCGGCTGCAATGTTCTCCCTGGCCAAGCAAAAACAAAAAAAGCTTCAGTCATTGTTAGGCCATGATTGAGTACATGGTCAACCAAAGTTGCGTGGATTTCATTAGAAATATTGGCGGCTCCTCCTCCTCCTCCTCCTCCTCCTCCTCCTCCTCTCTCTCCCTCTCTCTGCTAGTTGCGCTTCCATTGTTTCAGACACAGAAGAAGTCACCTGATGCCTCTTTTATGCTGTGACAGATAATTGAAAAGTTTAGCCAATTGAGTTTGAGCAGGTGTGGATGAGTTAGACCAATTGGTAATTTGGGTGTGCCATTTTGAAGGCCAGTGTTTTCCATGTGAACAAAAAGGATTAGAGTATGAAAATTCTGCTAAATGATAGGATTTGTGTGTAGAGTAGTGCAAAAATGGGATTTAGAATTGCTATTTGAGTGAAAACAAACATTGTGCTTAGAGTTTTGCCGACGTCTTTATTGTTGATGCATTAGCTTCAGGTTTTCACCATTGTGTGCATAGTTCCAGTTTTTGTGTGTAAACAATTTATAAAAACTGTAATATGAATGTTATGTGGTGGGAACTCTATGAATGACAGATCTGACAGGTTTTCTCCAAGTCTTCCTCTATGAAAAGCTGGCATGGGATTTCCTCCCTGATCATCAGCCAGGTTTAAGTTAAATCAGTTCAAAATTTTGTTGGGGTTGGTAGTCTCTTGGGTTAAGTCTACTCTTGATTCTTTTTTTTAATTCAGTGTTTTCATTTCAGTGTCTGAGCTGAGTGTTGTGCTACAAGAAGAAATTGAAGAGGAATTGAAGAAAAGACGGGCAGAAATTGAGGAAAAACGGGCAGAAATTGAGGAAAAACAGGCAAAAATTGAGGAAAGACGTGCAAAAATTGAGGAAAGACGGAGAAAAACTGAGGAAAGACGGGCAGACTTTGAGAAAACACTGGCAGACAGTGACAAAAGAGAGGCAGACAGTGAGGAAAGATGGGCAGACACTGAGAAAAGACTGGCAGACAGTGAGAAAAGACTGTCAGACAGTGAGAAAAGACTGGCAGACAGTGAGAAAATACTGGCAGACAGTGAGGACAGACTGGCAGACAGTGAGAAAAGAGAGGCAGACAGTGAGGAAAGACTGGCAGGCAGTGAGGAAAGACTGGCAGACAGTAAGGAAAGACTGGCAGACAGTGAGAAAAGAGAGGCAGACAGTGAGGAAAGACTGGCAGGCAGTGAGGAAAGACTGGCAGACAGTGAGAAAAGACTGGCAGACAGTGAGAAAAGACTGGCAGACAGTAAGGAAATACTGGCAGACAGTGAGGAAAGACTGGCAGACAAGGACAAAAAAAGAGAGGCAGACAGTGAGGAAGACTGGCATGCAGTGAGGAAAGACTGGCAGACAGTGAGAAAAGACTGGCAGACAGTAAGGAAATACTGGCAGACAGTGAGGAAAGACTGGCAGGCAGTGAGGAAAGACTGGCAGACAGTGAGGACAGACTGGCAGGCAGTGAGGAAAGACTGGCAGACAGTGTGAAAAGGAGGGGAGACAGTGAGAGAAGAAGGGGAGACAGTGTGAAAAGGAGGGGAGACAGTGAGAGAAGAAGGGGAGACAGTGAGAAAAAAAAGGGAGAAAGTGATTTGAAGAAAAGACTGGCAGAAAGTCTAAAAATATGGGCAGACAGTGAGTATTTCAAGAAAATACTGGCAGAAAGTGAGTATTTCAAGAAAATACTGGCAGACAGTGAGAAAAGAGGGTTAGACAGTGAGGATTTGAAGGAAATACTGGCAGACATTGAGAAAAGACGGGGAGACAGTGAGAAAACGCAGATAGACAGTGAGGATTTGAAGAAAATACTGGCAGACATTGAGAAAACACGGGTAGACAGTGAGGATTTCAAGAAAAGACGGGCAGAAAGTCTGAAAAGACGGGCAGAAAGTCTGAGTAGACGGGCAGAAAGTCTGAGAAGACAGGCAGAAAGGCAGAAAAGACTGGCAGAAAGTGAGAAAAGACTGGCAGAAAGTGAGAAAAGACTTGCAGAAAGTGAGAAAAGACGGGCAGAAAGTGAGAAAAGGCGGGCAGAAAGTGAGAAAAGACGGGCAGAGACTGAGAAAAGACGGGCAGAAAGTGAGGATTTGAAGAAAAGACAGGCAGAAATTGAGAAAAGACGGGCAGAGACTGAGAAAAGACGGGCAGAAAGTGAGGATTTGAAGAAAAGACAGGCAGAAAATGAGAAAAGACAGGCAGAAAGTAAGAATTGCATCATCGCCTGATAACGGTCTGACTTCTCAGTATCGTTGTCCATTATGATGTTAACTCTTAGAAATGTCTATACCTTGATCAGTGTAGCTGACATTGTTGTGAGCTGAGATTTTTAGGGTTTTCCACAGGGTTTTTCATGATCACAGCAACTATTGTGACATGATTGAAGGCTAACTATTTTTCGCCATATCATTGTGTAAACCAGGATTTTCTCTTCTTTTTGTTTTTTTAATCAGTGTCTTGTCAGTTTGTATTGTAGTGTTTCAATGTTTTATCACTGCAACTAACACATAAGTGTGATGCATAAATTAACAAGTTTAATTTTAATCATATGAATGTAGTGATTCAGGCTAGTAGATAAACCACTTGCTGATTGCGTGCTGTTATTTTCATAAATGGTTAAATTGTCATGTAAAATGATCTCTGACCATTTGAATTTGAAAACCTCACTGAAAATAATAATTCTTGAAGCTGGAATGTTAAGCCTCTTCTTGGCTTGTTGTAGTTTAGCCTATCAGCGTGCAGAGACATTAGGTTTGTTCAGGTGGTAAGCTTGTTGGATTTAAAATTATCTTTGTTTCCTTTCCAACAAGGAAAGGAGGAACATGACGTTTAAATATTACAGGATGTAGTGAAAACAAGGAAGGACCAAGTTTAAGAAACTTTTTTAATGTACATCCCCCTGTTTTCCCATCCTCTAACAGCCAATTCACAAATATTACAGCAAATATTAAATAGAAATAACATAATATATTATGTACTGTATACATCAGAGAAATACAAGTTTGAAGCATGACATGGATTTAAGAATTTTTCTTTATGTGTCAAATATGAATCCCTATTTTCTAATTTATTACATTGAATCAAACAAAGAGATATAATTAAACTGATCAGTGACTTCTCACAAATTAAATGTCTTGTATTTGTTATTGGTTTCATTTTAGAGGATGAATAAAGCTGTTTTCCATAATTCAGTGTGGATGCTCCTACAGTGACAGAACAGTCACACAATGAGATGAAAGACTGACATGGGAACATATGACAACAAATCTATTGATCATATTCAGAATATGCTTAGTCATATAATTTAAAATATGGTCTACAAAAATTATCTAAAATGTTTGCACATGCCTACATGAAATTAATTTGAAATATATATTTAAAATGTAAATACATTTTCTTCTATGCACTGTTTGTTACATATACTGTAGCTACAATTATATTGTAAAAAATCCAAACTATATATTGGCCCCTCGATACATTTTGAATAAACATCAACATGAATAAATACATTTTTGGTAATTTATGTGTATTTTGAACCATCTTAACACATTCTGAAGTTTCACTTTCATTTATGAGCTTGGAGATTTGCAAACAAATAAAGAATAATAAATTGATAATGTAATCGCAAGATAGGCTGCATGATCAACTTGTTAATTAAAATTGACAATCCTCAATTGTGTGTAGACTATTCAGGCCTGGTGATCAGATGGACCAGAATCACAACTTATTATTCAAATACAGTATAAAGCCACAATTAAAAGACGGATAATGGAAACAACATCAGAGAAGTAAAGTGCGGCATGTTAACCATTATGAATCTCAAATCTCCTGTTCCTCTCCAAAATACTTGGAGAACAGGTTGTAGCCAGCCTTTTCAATCTGGCTTTAGATCTTTCCATTCCACCGAAACTGCACTCACAAGAGTGGTCAACAATCTCCTTCTCGTTCTATTTCTCGTAGGCTTCGCCGTTTAGGCTTCGCCTTATGGGCTATGCTCGTGCGCGTGAGTGCGAGTGCTGAAAATTCAACGATGCACCCATCAGCTGGGGCTCCGCCCCCAAGCACCTGTATATGATGCCGTGCTTGCCAGCATTCGTCCTCCTTTTTCTTTCAGCGAACAACTAAGCTAAAAGAGTATGGCCGAATCCCAATTCACCCCTTGGCCCTACCCCTTAGCCCTTCCCCTCTGTTTTGCGCGTTCACGTGTAGGGGTAGGGTGTTCTTGTTGGGATCGAGGGGTAGGGCGAAGTGCTAGGGCTACATGGCCCTCCAAACGGAGATTTTTCAGGGGCACACTACAAACCGAGGGTTATGACAAATCTCCGACAATCATCGGCAAGATGGGGGCGAACGCTGCACAAACAACAAAAGGAAGCCACAAATATATTTTCTTATTTAATAAAGATTTTAAAAATATTTTAACCGTTGTATTATCTTAGTTTAATGTCATTTCAATGTATTATAGACCTTTTCTTTATAACAAGCATAACAAAAAATCGCTAGTATGCCGATGTCTCTACCGCTAGTTAATGTTAGAACATTGTTTTTAGGCTGATTTGTGCATGACAGTGTCGCATTTCCCCCCTTTGATGGCATATGATGCCCGAAATATAACTAAAGTCCAGCAGCGAAGTTGCTGCACTTGTTACGGCTCCTCTAATATCAGTGCAGACTGGCAGGGTAACGTTAGGAGCACGGCTTGCTAGCCTACAGAGCACCGCTAACGTTATTCTGTCAAGAAGTGGCCCGGTAATGAAGCAGTGGTCTTTTTTATTTGATGACTTGTTTGATCGATTCATAGCATGAAACGTATAAATTGTGAACGAATCGCGAGCGATTTTCTATCTCCATCAGATGAATGGCAAATGTCACTGTGATGTGTGTAATGTCCGCCAACAAACTCGTCGCGTCTGTTTACGTAAACGTCATCGATGACGTATCAGGGTCTTGAAGGGTTGTCCCATTTCATAGGGGGAGATTTCAACCACTACCCCTTGTGACTCTGTTCCGAGGGCCAAGCCGAAGGGTGAGGGGCACTCGAAAACGAGTCGTAGGGGTGAAAATGAAGAATGGGATTCGGACTATGAATTCCTTGATCAGCCCTTTTCAGGGCCAACAGCTGTAATTCCTGCCCGGCGGATCTTCTGCCGGAGGATGGCCACTCTTCATGCTCCGCTGCCTCGGCACGGAGCGTGCTAGAGCTGCCGTGGAAAGAACGGCGGACTGTGTTGCTTGCTTTTCCCTTCCCAGGGATAGGCTCGCGGCTAGATCGCCACTCCTGATATCCCGGGGCACTCGGCATTTTTGATGCTGTCGGCCCTCCTGATATGAAGGTAGATGACGGCAGGGCGAGCAGCAGAGATCCCGATCTGGACGCACTGTTTGTGACTCCTCTCTGGCTAAGCCACAATCTTCATCACGGAACTCATCCGTCTTCTCGGCTCAGATGCTAGTCCCCTAGCATGCTAGTCCCCTAGCTCGTAGCTCGTCTTGTCTCGTCCTCTCATCCTCTGCCCGCTCTTCCAACCGATCCAGCCCTACCTTAATGGAGCGACTGAGGACCCGTCATCCCCTAAAAGCCCAGGTAAGGCATTTGCTGACTTGACCAGGGTAGAGGGTTGGAGCGCTTAACAGGCGCAACAGGGGGATACCTCGAGTCCTAGAGTCTTCCCTGGCGGCACTCTGTCTGGGCGCTGGATAGCATCCAGACGAGAAACTGCTGCCCCCTCCCCTCTCCATAGGCAGCTGGCCGCAATGGAGGACAAGACACGTGTCTGTTCGGCCCAGAGCGCAGCCACTGTCAACAACATCACTCTGTTGGCGTCTGCGCGGTCATCATTGACAGTTGGGAATATAATATTCTACATTATATATGGAATATATAATATGGCTATAATATATCATATATATGGACTATATAATATAGCTAACAGCTAACAATGACAGCAGCTAGCCACTCTGGCGGACAAGACACATGTCTGTTCGGCCCAGAGCGCAGCCGCTGTCAACACATCACTCTGTTGGCGTCTGCCCTGTCATCATTGACAGTTGGGAATATACATATATATATATTCCTAATGACAGCTAATTCCTCTCGTCCACGGTTTTCTGATACTATGTCAGTAAAACCCGAGACCCCTGAAACAATGAGAAGAGCTCTACCCTCTCACTCTGCCGAGCCGTTGGCACACTCAGGCCTACGTTTTTCTCCAGATCAGTTAAATGACTGGGAAGACGTAGGAGGCCAGGTCGGGTATAGCCCCCCAAGGGGCCCACCCATCTGGGGGGCCTTCTCCAGGGGACCCCCTCCTTTAAACCTATGCTTCTCCTCCCAGCAGTCTAATGGCTGTCTGGGAAAAGGTAGGCGACCAGGGTCAGACATAGCCCCTCAAGGGACCCACCCTTTTAAGGGGCCCTTTCGAGGAGGGCCCGCCCCATAAGCAACGCCCCCCAGCTGTCTGCCCGCCTTCTCTCCGAGCGCTACGCATTCTGGCTAGAGAGATGTGCGGTCCCCAAGTGGCTGAATGTTCAAACACAGCCCGCCACTTTTCAAGGGCATAATAGAGACAAGGCTGAGTGACCCTACGGCAAGCTCAGCCCATGCAGACGAGATAAGCCATCTCCTGAGCAAGGAGGCCATTGTAGCCGTCCCACCCAGCGAGGCTCAACACAGCTTTTACTCCCGCTATTTCCTGGTTCCCAAGAAAAGCACGGCATTCCCCAGCCGTCAGTTGGTGTATCTGGGTGTATCCCTAGATTTCAACATCTATGACAGCGAGGCTCTCGCCCCAGAGGCGAGTAGCCATTTCGCCGGCGCTAATGACATTCCACGCCCACAGGGTCGTGACGGCCCTGTCGGTTATGTGTCTCCTAGGGCTTATGATGGCAGCTCACCCAGTGGTTCCACTGGGTCTGCTCTTCATGCGCAAACTGCAAAGATGGTTTGCTCACCAAAATTAGACCCCAGGCGTCACAAGCGCAGAATGTTGTTCATTCCGCACTCTGTGACATCAGACCTGAACCATTGGAGAGACCCCATGACCATGTCCACAGGGGTTCCTTTGGGCAGAGTAGCATCTCACGTTGTCGTGTTCACAGATGCTTCTCTGATGGGGTAGGGGGGGACCTGTCTCTCCCACTCGGTCGGCGCTCGGTGGTGGACTCCTCCCTCTGCTCACATAAATGTGCTGGAACTGACCACGGTCCTGAAAGTGCTGAAGCATTTTCACACCCTGGTTCGGGGTGAGAACAGACAGCATGTCGCTGGCAGCCTATATCAACTGCCAAGGTGGAGTACGTTCCTCTTCCCTCCACAGTGCGGTAGTCAAGCTCTGGCTTTGGGCGTTCCAGAACATCCTCAGTCTGAGGGCTCTTCACATAGCGGGCATCCAGAATGTTGGAGTAGACTTCATGTCCTGTGGCGGACCCCGCCGGGACGAGTGTCGGTTACATCCCGACATTGTCAAACAGATCTGGCAAAGATTCATGGAAGCCCAGGTGGACCTGTTTGCTTCCAGGGAGAACACTCTGTGGTCTCTGGTTCTCCCTGAGCCCGCAGGATCTTCGGCCGCTGGGTGTGGACGCAATGGCCCATGTTCCATGGCCCCAAACGCTCCTCTATGCCTTCCCACCTCTCCAGCTGGTCAGTCCTCTACTGGAGAGGGTCAGACAAGAGCGTCTAACCCTCATTCTTGTAGCTCCAGAGACACAGTCGGCCCTGTGGTTCCCGGAGCTACAATCCTTGTTACACGCGGCCATATGGCCGGTCCCGATGAGACAGGACGTTCAGCAACCTCCGATTCTCGGGGGTCCGCTGATGGTTTGGTCTCTGAAAGGTTGATTCTTCAGGACAAGGGGCTGTCGACAGCAGTAATTGGTACAATTCAGAGTGCATGCGCCTCTTCCACTATCACTACTTACGCAGCGAAGTGGAATGCCTTTTCAAAATGGTGCAATAGCAAGGACGCCTCCCCGATCTCCTGTTCAGTAGGGCGAGTGCTTTCGTTCCTCCAATCCTTGTTGGATAAGGGATTATTCTTCTCCACCATTAAGGTCTACGCCGCTGTGTCAGCGTGTCATGTTGGATATGATGACAAGCCTGTTTTCAGTCACCCCCTGGTCAAGAGATTCTTACAAGGGGCTAGACACAGTCAAACGGGTGATAGCACCACGTTGGGACCTCCCCACTGTCTTACAGGGACTACCAAAGTCCTTTTGAGCCATTGTCCCATGCCTTATTGAACGCTTTATTGGTTAAGACAGCACTGCTACTCGCGCTGGTTTCAGCCAAGTGTGTCATTTAGATTGGTGCCCTGTCGGTGTACCCGAGCTGTCTGTCTATCAACGGGGATGGCTCCTTCGCTTCGCTCAGGCCGAATCCCACCTTCCTGCCCAAGAACATAAGAAGTTCCTATCGTTCTAGGGACATTGTGCTGAAGGCTTTCCATCCGCCTCCTCATGCTAATGAGTCTGAGGTGGAGTTACATCTCCTGGGTGTCCGGCACTTACCATCTATATTCAGCGCACAGCTGAGTTCAGGATGACACAACAGCTGTTCATGTCTTTTGGAGAGTCCACCAAGGGACGTGCTCTCGCAAGACAGCGGCTGTCACACTGGCTATGTCTCTTTAGCCTACACCGTATCGGGCTTGACCCGGCCGGCAGGTGTCAGAGCTCACTCCACGCGTGGCGGCCTCATCAGCCCTGTTTAAGGGTGTGTCGGTGGAGGACATATGTGCTGCCGCGTCTTGGTCTTCCCCGAGTCCTTTGTGCATTTTTACATGCTTGACATGACTGGGGGCTCCTTCGGCCACTGTTCTAGAGCTGGGAACGAAGGCGCCGGCCCCCTTTGCAATGCAGGACAAGGAGTGAGTCATTCGGCGACAGTTACAGTTCGTAACTTGCCTTCTTCTCCGTCCCTTCCCATTGCCCTAATCACTGCTGGATGCTTATTCCCCTTGGTTACAGTTTGTAACCCCGTACATAAGACTGACACACTCCGGAGGGACAGGTCCTGTCCACCTGGTCGGGCTATTCAAGCTGTAGCTTTCCCACCGGTTTTACCTGGACCATTGATTAGGTTTAATTGCCTAGGTTCCATCCCTCTGCGCTAGGTAGCGCTGGAGGGGTTGACGTGGTGGCTTGTCATGCTGTTAGGTTAGCACCAGTATGCTAACCTGACTGTCAGTTAGTCTGGGCTCCCTCTTGGTGTCAACTGCACGGTTCAGTGAACACAAGATGGCTATGGTTGGTTTATACTGCTCTTCATGTGATGCATGACTTGAGCATGAATCAACATGAGCAGGTAGTTCAGGATTATGTATGTTATTCAGAATATGCTTGTGTCTTTGCCCCTCGGACCTTTGGGTCCAGCAGGGGTACATCGATTGGGCTCCGCTTGTAGCTTCGCCTTAGCCCATAAGGCCTAAACACCTAATTAAGCCTAAACGGCAAAGACTACGAGAAATAGAATGGTAGTTATGTACTATAACTCTAGTTCTATGATCGTAGGCAAAGCCGTTTAGTTTCACACCTGCTGTACCCTCCATGGTTCGCAGAAAGAAAATCGGCAAGCACGGCATTATATACAGGTGCTTGGGGGCGGAGCCCCAGCTGATAGGTGCATCGTTGAATTTTCATAGCCCATAAGGCGAAGCCTAAATGGCTTTGCCTACGATCATAGAACTAGAGTTATAGTACATAACTACCGTTAGCTATTGACTCTTAACTCAACCTCAGCACTATTGCTTCTTGACCTTGATCATACCATACTTCTAAATCATCTTGAAAATTATATTGGTATAAGGGGATCAGCACTTTCATGGTTTAGGTCTTACCTACTTGATAGATCACACCATGTCTTTCACAACAATATGACAACAATATGTTGCAATGTGGACTTTGGTGTGCCACAAGGCTGTATCCTGGGCCCACTACTATTCTCTATTTACATGCTACCAGTCGGTAACATCGTTCATAAATTCGGCATTAATTTCCATTGCTACGCTGATGACACTCAACTTTACATACCTGTTAAACTGAAAGATCACTCGAAATTCCAAAAATTATAGGCCTGCCTATTGGAAATGAAATGCTGGATGTCGCAAAATTACTTACTTCTTAATGCCAACAAAACTGAGATGTTGGTTATAGGACCAGTTAGACATAGGTATCTATTTGAGAATAGTACTCAAAATTTTGCTAATTGTTTAATCTCCCAGAGTCCATACATCAAAAATCTTGGGGTTGAATTCAATCCTACCCTCTCGTTCGAGTTACATATTAAGGAAACTACTAAAACAGCATTTTACCATCTTCGCAATATTGCCAAAATTCAACCCATATTAACAAAGGCAGATGCAGAAATTTTAGTACATGCCTTTGTATCATCAAGAATTGATTATTGCAATGTCCCCTTTTCAGGCTTACCTACTGTGCACATTAAAAATGTCCAACTTGTACAGAATGCTGCTACCAGATTCCTGACCAAAACTAGAAAATTCAACCACATAACGCCTATCCTGTCCTCACTACACTGGCTCCCAATTCAGGCCAGATGTGACTTCAAGGTGCTTCTACTTAAACATAAATTATTACATGGGATGGCACCATACTACTTATCAGATGTCACACTATATACACGATCAGCCATAACATTAAAACCACCTGCCTAATATTGTGTAGGTCCCCCTTGTGCCGCCAAAACAGCTCTGTTTTGCAGCCAATTAAGGGCAATTGCAGGCAGGGCCCTTTTAACCTGTGGGTCGGAAAGAGCGAGACCAGCAGCGGCGGCCGACCATGTTCCCGGGGGATGCAGCCGGGGGGCAAACCTGCAAGAGCTGCCCAGTCGGGGTTGGAGCTGAAAAGCGGACTGGAAGCCTGGCAGAATGGCAGCTTTGGTGCTCCGCGACTGACCAGCCGGGACAGAGGGGAGGTGCGCCGACCGGGAGAGACGGAGCTGAAAAGCGGCTGTCAAGACTTGATTATTTCAATGTCCTCTTTTCGGGCTTACCTACTGGGTACACTAAAAAACTACAACTGGTTCAGAATGCTGCGGCCAGAATCCTGACCAAAACTAGGAATTTCGACCATATAACGCCCATCCTATCCTCATTATACTGGCTACCTATTCAGGCCAGGTGTGACTTCAAGGTGCTTTTACTTACATATAACTCATCACATGGGATGGCACCGTCCTTCTTATCAGATCTGATTAAACCATATAAACCTGCCTATACTACCTGTCTATCCCAGCAGTCAAAAAGAAAACTGCAGGTAACAGAGCCTTTTTTTTACCGGGCTCCCTATCTCTGGAACAGTCTGCCTGCCTCAATCAGAGAGGCAGGCTCTATCGAAGTCTTTAAGTCAAGGCTAAAAACCCATTTATTCTCTATCATTTGACCAGCCTTGAGGGAGTGCCTCAGTCTCTTCTCAGAGTAAGGCTAGACCAGTTAGCTCATCCTAGCTCAGGTTCCTGCCGATGGATATTAGCATCCTGCCTACATGTCCTATTCTCCAGGTCTACCTGTTCCTCTCCACTGACGCTGGTCATGTTTGTCTGTGTGAGTGAGTCTGTATGGGTGTGTGTGGATGTGTCTCCTATCTGTTCCAGGCTCCAGCTTCCTGTTTTGTAGGCTTGGTCACTTGGTCACGCTTGGTCACAGTTGTGAAACTATTTTGTCAAAGTATTAAGTATGAAAATTCAGAATCAGCTGTTGAGAAATGTAGTTCCTGAAGATTCCTGAAGCATTACACCTAACATTTAGCAGAACGTGAATGTATATTTCAACATGCTTTCTCGGTGTTTGCCATGTTGTATACGAACAAAACGTACTCTAGTGACCAAGCCTACAAAACAGGAAAGGTAGCTATCACCGTTTGTCCTATCTTTCCTCGGTCAGTGAAAATAATATTTTCTAAGGACAACCCGCATGGGTTCACAGTTAGTGCTAGATGTCATTAGCCTGAGCTAGCTAGACAACTAGGTTTCTGCGATGGATAGTTTTCAAAGACACACCAAAACATTTTGCTATCTCCCTGCGCGTGATTCCGAGGGAGATCTGCAGCTGTAACTGGTCTCTTTGTATGTCAAGACAGGAAAGTTTGGCTGGCAAGTTTTCCCTTAGCTGAAGCAACCTCGTCAGAGCATAGTCATAGTCAACTGGAACATTACTGTTGACATAGTCAGCCAAAGAAATTATGGCATTTATTGTTATAAGGGTTGGACCTAGCTAGCTAGCTAGGTGTTTGCTAACAAACTTTAGTTAGTTAACAATAATATTAGCTAACTTTGCCAAGTCCTGTCAAACATGCAGAACTACTAGCAACGCAAAGTTAGCTCATTATTGTTGGCTATGCAGTCCCTAAAATGTATTAGCAAACACCTAGCTAGCTAGCTAGCGCCAGCTAACGTCACTATAGCGTTACATTCTAAACTTACCAAAAGAGTCATCCTCCATCTCACAACACTTCCTCTTGTGTGCATTTTCTTGCTAGTGAAACGTGTTTCGTCATTTTTAGGTTGAGCATTGTGTGTATGGTGACCATATGTGTGTGCCAGACGTGACGAGGACCTTTTGTTTTTCTGTCAAACTAATTTACAGAAGTAAAAGATTATCGCCAGAAGTCGTGGTATATTGTGATCACTCGTGCACCTGGGGTCTGTTCCAGAAAGCGGGTTTAGTGAAAACTCTGAGTTTGTTAACCCTGAGATCAGGGAAACTCTGGGTTTTCCGTTCCAGAAAGAGGTAACTCAAACTCTAACCTGCTCGCTGGCAGGTTTTCTTTAACAAACCCTGACTTTCTCCCTGTCTCCTCCCCCCTGCTGAACCTGAAGCAGCTGTCGGACATGGCGTGTCCTTTTTGAGACCCCGATTAGATGTTTTATCATTTCCCGATGAATACCTCATTGAACGTTACCGTTTTTCGTCACACATTTATCTTAACAACATTCTCTGGCCTTACATTTCCAATCTTTTCTTTATAATATTGGCGACGCAGAGCACATTGGGAAAGCAACTGTGTGTAGAGCCGTATGGAAAGTGTCCCTTGCACTTAAACGCCTACTGCACATTTTAGTAGTGTTCCCTGGGCACAAACCTCTAAAGACCATCAAAGAGGAATTCCACAGGATTGCAGGTGACTGATGTAGAAATCATTCAGTAGAAGGCAATGACGATATTTTAAATTATATTCTGTTAATGACATTCTGCTGAGACCTCAGACTGGGATCAGTAATTAATTTCTATTTTGCAGGGCTTCCCAATGTGATAGGCTGCATCGATGGCACACGACTACTGTCTTACAATAACAGAGACTATACATCACAATATGCTGCAACTAACATCTCTCATTCTCTGCACTGTCAAGATCATATGTGATGCAACACATATCTAGAGGTTCAATGTGGCCCACTGCAGGACTCAAGCCCGGGTTGAGATGACAATAGGCATGCTCAAAGCCCGGTTCCAGTGCTTACATAGACTCAGGGTAACCCCAGAGAGGGCATGTGACATTATTGTGGCATGTGTTGTTCTCCATAATATTGCCACAATTAGAGGAGAGCAACACCCTGCCATACAATGGAACGACCCCAAGGAAGACCATCCCATCCACCCTGCAGATGTCCAGGATGGAAGAGCTGTCCGAGATCTAATATGACGTTTACACTTCACGGATTAAGCTACCACCACCCCGAGCAGTCAAATAAAGATATCATTCACATTTCATTTGGTCTTCTTTATTTCCTACAAATACAAAAGCAACAGTTAGTATTTTTATATTGTTCCAGCAACACATTTCACCTGTGACCATGCACCCACCTCTAACTTGTGTTCCAGTAATTCAATTTCTAGATCTGCCTTTCTTATTTGCCGCCCCAAGTACATCATTTCTTGTTCGGTTTTTGCCATCTTCTTAATGAGATGCATTTTGTACAGCTCCTTTACTGGTAACTGGGAAAATATAAGGATGGCATTAAATTCTGCAGTTCTACATGCAGAATTAATCTGGCATTTACTGAACATCTCACTGTGGCAATCTGTGCTGCAGACGTTGATGGACCCTCCTCCCGGTAATGCCCAGCCATGCTCTGTTAAAAAGGATAAGAATGTGCAGGTTGTTTGTCCATTCATTATTTATTCTCATCAAATGTCAAACCCCCAATTCCACACAAGAATGTAAAGAAATGTGAATGGGGAGAGAGCTATCAGTAGCTACCATACATAATATTAAGATTACTTGACAAGATCTCTGGAGTATTGAGTACTTACAACTGCAAGGAGTTCTGTTGTGGCAGGAGGCTCAAGGCTCAACAACACCGTCAGTAACTGTTGGGAAAATGAACCCCCCCCCCAAAAAAAACATTTTGTTTATCTATCTATATAGATATATAAAATTGTACACACACACACACACACACACACACACACCTTATGTAGGCACTTGTGTCCTGGGGGGTGATTGGCTCGGATGAGCTCCCTACAGGGATGCCTTCAGTTGCTGGTCGCCCAGCGTTCTGGCTCAGGGCCAGTTCCTCTGCCTGTGTCAGAGGTGGTGGCGGTGGCCCTCCACCCGTTTTGCGGGCTTCTGCCTTCTTTCTGTTGGCTGAGTAAAACTCAAATGTTAATCTACTAAGCAGGATATTAGGCAAGACTACATTTAGCCTATGTGTGTTAAAACAGCAGTCTGTTGGGAGTTAAAGCTACTACACGTTGAAATAGCCACTGAATGATAGTTACTTTAATATGTCAAATATGACTCAAACCAAAGTGAGGTACAATCATGAGCCTATAGGCCTAAGCAAAATATGCCTTACCTGTTTGAAGTATGTTTTTATATTTCATTTTCAGCTGCTGCCAAGTGCACTTTGAGCCCATGGGATTGCACCTAAATGAAAAAAAAAATTTCCCAATACCATTCCACCACTTTGTCACATGTAGGTAATATTATAAGAAAGTGTGGTTAAATGTTAAATGAATACACTACTGCTTTCAAACATACGCATTGACTCGGGCAGCGATTCTCTTCCACGCCAATTCCCTCTCCTTTGCCGCTGCAGCTGTGTTGCTCTTCTTTTTGAAAAATTGGTTCATACTCCCCATAAGCATTTAGTAGCACTTCCAACTCCAGTGGGGTGAAGTACGACGATCTTTGCTTGCCGGTTGCCATGGTGAATCGTATGAATATGAATGAATACGCGCTTAACTTTTGGTTAACATACCGAGAGTTGATTGAACTAACTCAGATCAGCCGTTCTGGAACCAAAAACTCAGAGTTTCCTATCTCAGAGTTAATCAGCTCAGAGTTCAGTGTTAGACTCAGAGTTTGTTGAACCTGCTTCCTGGAACGGACCCCTGGGGGCTGTTCGACAAAGCAGGTTTAGAAAAGCGGCGATTAATCTTGCAAGCCTGGTTTGAGTTAACATAACAAGTCAATCGGGGCTAAAGCGATGGCGGAACCTTGTTTGAAAATCATTGCGTTTCAGTTGGATCAGTGTTACGGGAGTACCGATTAAGCTTCAACTGTGGTTTAGCCTGATATCTAGCCTGCCCCGAGGCAGGCTAGTTTCGAGGGATAAGTTGCCATAGAAACTTAGCTTGAACTATGCTGAGCTTGCTTTGTGGAACCGAATAAACCTGAAAATGAGCCAGACTAAGTGAAATAAGCCTGGATAAGTGGTAAGCTCGCTTTGTGGAACACCCCTCTAAGGGGTCGCAAAGCAAAGCGAGCTTGAAACGCAATGATTTTCAAACAAGGCCATCCTATTGTTACACTATTACCCTATACGCTACACTATCAGACATAAAATGTAACGTTAATAGAAAATAAAAAATGATATAGGCTGTATCGGGGATACAGTCACGGTTCAGAGCGTTGTTAGGCAACCCCATTTAACCATGAGTGATCCAGCAAGACCTCAAGTGCCGTATTGCTTTTAGAAAACGGTTATTTGATGACACCATTTTATTTTCTAAATTATTTTTATTTAACAAATTCATTGAAATAAGAAAGTATCTTGTGAATATATGTCAAAATGTTTCCACGGTTGCTAGGAGATGCATTCACTGTTACTGTATGGGATTTACAGTCACTGTAGAACACGCTTTCAACCGATCAATTTCCAGGACGGGAACAACCGATTTCATAAAAATATAATAAAAGTAAGAACCAGCCCGAACAGCTCAGTCAGTAGAGCATGAGACTCTCAGTCTTAAGGCTGTGGGTTCGATCCCCACATAGGGTCCAGTACTGTACGATGACTGTAATGTAGTAAGATGAAACGTTACGTATAGCCTTTACTACATAATTTATCATATATCTTGAGGTTTCATATATGGCATGGTTTCATGTATAATATTATTAGCACAGCTTTTCAGTTCTTTAATATTGTTGGAACACATAGTTCATAAGGTCTATACAATTTGTTCGTTTTTAATTCAACAATTACTTATGCATTCAATCTATCAGCAATTTGTTGCCAATCTTTCTCTCTCCCT
The DNA here is from genome assembly GCA_034670405.1 of Hoplostethus atlanticus. NCBI lineage: Eukaryota > Metazoa > Chordata > Actinopteri > Trachichthyiformes > Trachichthyidae > Hoplostethus > Hoplostethus atlanticus. The sequence goes on from JAXDDX010000048.1 coordinate 1,006,349, forward strand.
TTATTTATGGCAATCGTATTTCCCTTTTCATTGTAATATGGCTGAATTCTCCATAGACCTCCACTAAAAGTCACTGTTCAGTGGCCGTGAACATTGCGGCTCTGTCTTTACTGTCATTTTTCGCCATGATGAATCGATCAGGGGCCTGTTCCAAGAAGCGGGTTTAGTGAAAACTCTGAGTTTGGTAACCCTGAGATGAGGGAAACTCTGGGTTTTCCGTTCCAGAAAGAGAGGTAACTCAAACTCTGAGTCAATTACCATGGTAACTGACTCTGAACCTAACCTGCTCGCTGGCAGGTTTTCTTGAACAAACCCTGACTTTCTCCCTGTCTCCTCCCCCCTGCTGAACCTGAAGCAGCTGTCGGACATGGCGTGTCCTTTCCTCGGTAACCCGATCGATATTCAAGCGGAAGTAATTCGCATAGCCTTACGTCGGGAGAGGATTTTGAGACCCCGATTAGATGTTCTATGTCCAGGATGGAAGAGCTGTCCAAGATATAATATGCCGTTTACAGTTCACGGATTACGCTACCACCACCCCGAGCAGTCAAATAAAGACACCTTTCATTTGGTCTTCTTTATTTCCTACAAATACAAAAGCAACAGTTAGTATTTTTATATTGTTCCAACAACACATTTCACCTGTGACCATGCACCCACCTCTAACTTATGTTCCAGTAATTAAATTTCTAGATCTGCCTTTCTAATTTGCCACCCCAAGTACACCATTTGAAGTATGTCTGGCCCAGACAGCTTAGTTGGTAGAGCATTAGACTCTGAGTCTCAGTGTTGTGGGTTCGATCCCCACATAGTGTTAACTATCACCTTTGTAAGTCGCTTCGGATAAAAGCGTCTGCTAATTGACTCTATTGTAATGTTTTTATATTTCATTTTCAGCTGCTGCCAAGTGCACTTTGCGCCCGTGGGATTGCACCTAAATGAAAATATTTTTTTCCCAATACTATTCCACCACTTTCTCACATGTAGATAATATTATAAGAAAGTGTGGTTAAATGTTAAATGAATACACTACTGCATTCAAACGTACGCATTGACTCGGGCAGCGATTCTCTCCCACACCAATTCCCTCTCCTTTACGACCCTTCTGCTTGCTGGTTGCCATGGTGAATCGTAGTATCGGACCTCCATTGATGATGGCTTTTTATTGTTGCCGCGCACGCGCTTAACTCAAGGTGAACATACTCAAAGTTGATTGAACTATCTCAAATCAGCCGTTCTGGAACCGAAAACTCAGACTTGGCCATCGCGGAATTAATCAACTCAGAGTGCAGGGTTAGACTCAGAGTTTGCTGAACCTGCTTCTTGGAACAGGCCCCTGATCCATGATCGACCTCTCAGGCTGCTTAAATAAACTGTGTATAACTGTGCACGCGCAATTATCTGGATTGCTTGAGCCTGGCTTGGATTAGCCAGATCACGGTAGTTTGACTTCAGTTTCGTGGAACTGCTTTAGCCCCGATTGACTTGTTAGGTTAACTCAAACCAGGCTTGAGAGGTCAAACAAAATCAATTTTTTTATTTGTGATTATTCAAAGGCTGTGTGCGCACACACACATTGAATAATCACTAATGCAATGGTGTGCAATACAAAAGAGTAATCTTTATTAAATCATCAAAATAGATAGATATATAAGCGACTTCATAAAAAGGTGAGGAGGGCTGCACACAATTAGGGGCAACCAGCCCCACCAGGGGTACGTTCCAGAAAGCGGGTTTAGTGAAAACTCTGAGTTTGTTAACCCTGAGATGAGGGAAACTCTGGGTTTTCCATTCCAGAAAGAGAGGTAACTCAAACTCTGATTCAGTTACCATGGTAACTGACTCTGAACCTAACCTGCACAGGTTTTCTTGAACAAACCCTGAGTTTCTCCCTGTCTCCTCCCACTGCTGAACCTGAAGCAGCTGTCGAACATGGCGTGTCCTTTCCTCGGTAACCCGATCGATATTCAAGCGGAAGTAATTCGCATAGCCTTACGTCGGGAGAGGATTTTGAGACCCCGATTAGATGTTCTATGTCCAGGATGGAAGAGCTGTCTGAGATATAATATGCCGTTTACACTTCACGGATTAAGCTACCACCACCCCGAGCAGTCAAATAAAGACACATTTCATTTGGTCTTCTTTATTTCCTACAAATACAAAAGCAACAGTTAGTATTTTTATATTGTTCCAACAACACATTTCACCTGTGACCATGCACCCACCTCTAGACTGCACTGTTGACCACCTCTAACTTATGTTCCAGTAATTAAATTTCTAGCTCTGCCTTTCTAATTTGTCACCCCAAGTACACCATTTGAAGTATGTCTGGCCCAGACAGCTCAGTTGGTAGAGCATTAGACTCTCAGTCTCAGGGTTGTGGGTTCAATCCCCACATAGTGTTCACTATCACCTTTGTAAGTCGCTTTGGATAAAAGCGTCTGCTAAATGACTATTGTGATGTTTTTATATTTCATTTTCAGCTGCTGCCAAGAGCGCTTAGCACCCGTGGGATTGCACCTAAATGAAAATATTTTTTTTTCCAATACTATTCCACCACTATTCCACCATTATAAGAAAGTGTGGTTAAATGTTAAATGAATACACTACTGCATTCAAACATATGCATTGACTCGGGCAGCGATTCTCTCCCACGCCAATTCCCTCTGCTTTGCAGCGGTGTTGCTCTTCTTTTTAAAGATTGGTTCATACTCCCCATAAGCATTTAATAACAGTTGTAACTCCAGTGGGGTGAAGTACGCCGATCTTTGCTTGCCGGTTGCCATGCTGAATCGTAGTATCGGGCCTCCATTGATGATGGCTTTTTATTGTCGTCGCACACGCGCTTAACTCAAGGTGAACATACTCAAAGTTGATTGAACTAACTCAAATCAGCTGTTCTGGAACCGAAAACTCAGTTTCCTATCTCGGAATTAATCAACTCAGAGTGCAGGGTTAGACTCAGAGTTTGCTGAACCTGCTTCTTGGAACAGGCCCCAGGACAACCAAGGCTTCTATTAAGTACACACACACACACACACACACACACACACACACACACACACACACACACACACACACACACACACACACACACACACACACACACACACACACACACACACACACACACACACACACACACACACACACACACACACACACACACACACACACACACACACACACACACACACACACACACACACACACACACAAGCTTAAAGTGAAGCCATATGAATGTCCCGCCTATGGGCTTGCAGTTACCCTTCCCTCATCTGTTCTCCCTCCCCACGCTATTAAAACCAATTAGGCCTACCTACATACATCAATAGTTTTAAAACGTCTACTTAACTTGCCCGCTCGGCGAGACCCTCCCCGCGGTCTTGTGCTTGAGACGCCGTCCAACTCTCTTCATCACCGGCAGTCCTAGATAACTGTGAACGACTCCCTCCCTCCCAAAAGAGGGCCGACCCACAACAGTCGGCCAGTCTTTTGTCTGCTTAATGTCTCCTCTGCTCGCAATCAGTCCCACCTGTATTCAATTCAGTCAATCGGTGAGTCCATGCGCATTACGTCACTGATTAGCGAGTCCCCCAGCTCATTCAAGTCACAATATTATATTAAGGACCTTGATCCTGCCATTTTATTGATATGGATTTCAAGTTATCAACAGCTTTGCTTGATTGCTTCAGTTTCTCTGGAAGGCATACAGCTGACAACCTGGCAGAGGAACTAAAAAAAATGTCAAAGGTTTGGGGCATCTCAAAGGAAGTTGTTGCCTGTGTGAAAAAAAGTTTAAAGGCAATCCAACCAGCGATAGACAAAGTAAAGAATGTAGTGGAATGCATTCACAGAAGCACTGTTGCAAATGAAAGGTTAAAAGCAACACAGCAGCAGATGGGCCTTGAGGAGCTCAGGCTCAAGATGCAGTGACTAGCTGGAACTCCACAGCTTACTTGTTGCCAAGATTTGTTTATCAAAAGGATGCCATCATTGCCCTAATCAACCCCATTCTGCTGACATGGACGCTTGAAGAGTGGGGGATGCTAAGGGAGGCCTGTGAAGCACTGAAGCAGTTGAAATCAGTGCTGAGTGGGATGTTAACATTCAAAATACAAAAATACAAAATACTGCAAATTCTACTGCCATCATTTCTAAAATATGTATCTTTTAGCATTTAGCAGTGTTACTACACGTTCATCATTAGTGTTTTCTCTGTCATAATTAAGAATATTTTGCTTGCTACAACTGACCTCGGTAGTATTCTTTTGCTCAGATATTTGACTGCATCAAAGGTAATTTTGATGGCAAAGGAACTGCAGAAAATCTTTTTTTTAAATGCAGGCAAGGCCCTCAGTCCATGAGCCAGTCAAGGCCTTGATAAATACACTTGCTGCCGAGACAGGGAGACACATCCATCGTGTGGACTTTTTCAACCTACTGGCAGAGGCAACCATACCTGACCCCAGGTTTAAACAGCGAGCCTACAGTGGTGAAACCAACCAGAGACATCACTGCAGCAGCGTTCGTATGGGCAGCGTCACTGAGAAGATATGGTTCATAGAATAAAATTTGTTTAAGTGTATAATGTTTGATTATTTTATTGTAAAGATGTATTGGGTTGATGCTACAGGTTTTTAGTGTATGTTTCACAGGTTTTTATAGATTTTTCGCGGAGTTTGACCGAGTTGAGAGGTGTGAACTTTATTTTACTTGAAACAGTTAATTTTATATACATTTTATTTTAAGTGTGTTTTCGTGCTTTCTTCTGCTTAAAGCAACTTTGTGTAGTGTTTAATTTTATTTTAATATTGTGTTTTCTTGCACTTTAACTTGAAACAGCATTGCCATTTATTTCATTTTATTTAAATAGTGTGTTCTTGACTTTGCTTTCTTTTGCTAATTGAGACAGTTTTGTTGACCAACGGTAAATGTTAATTTGGGTTTATTGTTTACCCAATAACTTTTGGACCAGTTAATTTATCAAACAGCATCTTAAACATTACAAAAACTGTTGTCAATATGTGCAGATCACTACATTATTACAGTGGCCTATTCAATATGACTCCTTGTTCCCGGTACACGGAAGTTGAGTCTGTTGTTCGCTTCGGTTGTTTCGATTCAGCAGCACCCGGCTCAGACACACACAGACACAAGTCACGCAGCATGATGGAACACGGTGAATGTTTCACAATGAAAAAGTGAGAATTTATAGGTGATTAAGACTAGTGTATAGATAATAGCCACCCTCGGAGTTATTAGCAAGGCAGGATCAGGGTAGTTACTAAAGAGACATGTTGTTCTCTGGCGCTGCTGTAATCGCTGCTGAATCGATTCAGTTGCGTGTCGAATCAACTCACTCACTGAAAGGGGACATATTATGGAAAATGGCTTATTACTGCCCTTATAAATGTTCCACGTGTTACAATTGACCTAAGTAGCCGAGAAAAAGTGAAATCTGGAAGTCACCCCCTTTTTCTGTAGTTTCCTTTTTCAAAAACGGTCCAATAAACAGGCCGTTTTGTGAGGGAGGCTCAACGGTCCTGTTAATCGTTTGTTGTCCCCGACTCCGCCCGCTCACTGGTTCTCCTGTGTGGCCATAGTTCCAAGCTCTCCTGCCATCCCAGGGTGAGCTGCACCCTAACGTTCCTCCACAGGCACTTCTGGTGGCCGTCCATGGTGAGCGACACCCATTCTTTCATCTCTGCCATCTCCTCAGCTCCGGTGTAAAACTGGTTGGAGATTAAAAGGTAGTATTTTACCCCCATAACACTACACTTGGATCCAAGCTAATGGAAGAATTATATAAAATGCACAACAAATAAGGGTTACACTTTGAAGAGAAAGAAGAGCTGAGAGAGTTTAATGTTTAATGAGGACACAATTTAGCCATATATACTCTATAACAACTTGGATTTAGCAACTAACAGGTGTAACAATAAATCTCCGACCTCCGAGAATATTTCTTGGAAAAATGACTTTAAAATCTAGGAAATATGACGTTAAAAATTCCCAAGCACAAGATTAACCTCGGAAATACGACTTTAAAATCTTGCATTTCCGAGTTTAAAATCATCCACAAGAAACAACTCTGTGGCCTTATCCGTCTTCCGTAGTGGTCTGTATGTGTTGCTGAGATACTCTGTGAAAATAATTTGTGAATAAAAGAGTCTTTTGGTGTTCAAGTGATGACAGAGGCTAACCAGAGTTTATATTTAAAATCCGGGATATTAATAATATCCAGTGCATGAGAGACCTGTGAGGAGTCTTTCAAAAAAAATAGTTGTTTCATCTGCCAGTTGGCTTATAATGGTCTCTCTTCCAGTAATGCAGATGCCTTTCAGGTTACTTTTCTGAATGTGACTAGCCAAAAGTTGAGTGGTTGACAGAAATAGATATGGGGACATTGGACAACCCTATCTAATGCCAAGTTTAATCTTGTAGAGATTTTTTATTTGATTGAGCCACTAGCCATTACATTAGCGTATCACACAACAGGTGTGAATTGATGGCAGTGAAAGATTGCTCTATTCCTTCAGTCACTAATATCCCAGTGAAAATTTTAGTTACATATTTAGGTATCTCTATTACCAAGGACCAAAAGGCTCGATGTTCTTTGAATTTCAAATGATCAAGTACAATTTATTGCACTCTCTGGAATCCTAATAAATTTCAGTGCACTTATATGCGTCAGTAAATTGAATTAACGTAAGCTACCTGATATATGATAGAAGCCCTCTTTAATAGACAGAGTGGGCAAATCGCCTGGAAACGCTTACTATCTGTTAATTCAATAGTATCGCTCTGTACACTTGAATGCAATGTTTTTGTTCATATCTGGTTTTGTTAATGGACTTTTCTCTTTCTTTTGTTTAAAAAGTCCACAGTATCCTCTAGGAGTGATGACGCCAATTTTTCCAGTGAGCTGATTCGTGAGGAGGCGAGCCTTTCATCCGTTTTGATCTCACTGGCCCATAGTGATGGCGAGATGAAGCTTCTCGAAGCATTGAAGCATTCCAGCCAAATGGGTTGAAAATGGGTTCATTTCTCGAGGCTTCAAGTGCACACTACAGCCACCTGCTGGTCTAAAGAAATTAGAGCAGGCAAGACTGGCAGCACAGCGATGTGTGCAAAGCATGGGCCACTAAAGGCCAATGAATTAAACCGCTGATGTAATCAACTTAAAAAAAAAAAAATGAAATTACTGCATAATATATATATATATTCATATTATGCTATAAACCATAAATGAACAAAAATCATCGGTTCAATAATGCCCTAGAAATGTCTCCACGCGCTGTGTAACTTCATTTAGTTTGGTGGCAAAGTGTGTAGCTGTCATGGGTTCAAATCTGGCATGTGAATAAAATGTTACTTATTTATGATGCAGCATATCATTATATGGCTTGTTATTATAATGCTATGATTAGTAAAGGGACAAATGTACCAGTTGTATAGTCCATTGGTGTAATTATCAGTACGATAAGATTTAAATATAGCTATAGAAGGACAAGGCAACCCACGAATTATGGGGGCACTTTCTTTCCTTATATCCGTGATTCAAAACTGCCCGCCAAACCCGAATCCATTCCTGTAGCACGTACGTGAATGAGGCTTCAAACGTCATCGATGACGTAATGACGTTAAACGATACACGCCTCGATACATAGGTTCACGAGAAACTGCCCTACGTTCTCGATACGCACTTCGAAGTCCCGGTATCAAGCGTAACATCACTACTGGCCCGAGTCTGCCGATATAAACACAGCAGACGTCACAGCAATATAGCGGCGCAAACCGTGAACAGTAAACACAAGTCCCTTTGCATCAATACGATAACATGTTGAAACAACTTTGTAGTTTCCATATGTAACGTAATTCAGCTGATTTGTGCTCAACGTTACGAGATAGAAGTCTTTACTAGCGTGTGGTACTAGCCTACTAACGTTAACGTTACTAGTTCACTGATATTCGCCGTTTCTCTTCACTAATGGCGCTGTAGTAGTTGATATAGGTCCTCTTTAGATGCTTGGAAAATTCAGAGACATACAAACACGAGTTTTCTGCGGACGTCCATGTTTTCCCGAGCAGATGCACAGAAACGCATTGGATTGGAAATCGGGAATACCGACTCGGAATTATCGACTTCCCAGTACAATGAAATGCACCATAATATCCTGAACATAACCTGCTCCAGAGCAGGTTAGCCGTTAAGCATTAGTCGAAAACTGATTGTAAACTGGCGTAAAACTGTCGTGAACCATCGCTTCACGACACAGTGTGTGCTGTTGCTGCTGCGTAAACCTCCTGCGAAGTACAAAATCTTCCACTTTGTCTACTCCTTCGTCTGTAGGATTGTATTCGAGGAACTAACAGATAAGAAGTCAAAGTTTGGTCAAGAATTACAGTAAAATAAATAGGACTCTTCAACCTTCCGGGCAGCCGCCAGTGAGACACGCGTTAGCTGCTAGCTATGAAGATAAAGAAGCGACCAAACATCCTGCTAACAGGTGAAACAAACCTCGCTTCCTCCAAAAGCTACCTAAATGTGCGCCATAATCAGAACAGAAGACTCATAAAGCCACGGCAGTTGCAGAAAGTTTATTTCAAAGTAAAGAAACTGCCTCATCGCCTAAGATTTTAACCTTATTTATATGGTTTTGTGCATACAGAGCAGTTTAATGCTGCCTTGCTTATTGACAATGGTACGACATGACTTCAAACATTTTACAAATCCTTAGGATGTAACGTTGATGGTAAATAACCTAACCTTAGATAATCCAACAAGCGGCACTTGTTTCAATAAAATCTTAACTTTTATAATTAGTTAACACTGTTCACTAAGGGTCCGCCATGGTCTGTTTTGGTTTAAGAAGACTGGGGGAATACCATGCTGACCAATATTAAAAGGTGGAATTTTATTAAAATAAGCTTGGTGTATTGGATGTGTGCCGAAATTGAAGAGTGAAACCTATCGATTCTTGAGAGTTCTTGAATCTGTTAAGATACATAACTGGCAGATTTGCCAGTTATGTATGCCATTTGGTTATGTATGCCATAACTGGCAGAACATGATTTAAGAACTTTCAAGAATTTTCCCAGAATTTCCCACCGGGGATCAATAAAGTATCTATCACAAGCAAGGCAACATTAAACTGCCTGTTCTTTGAATGGAGTTTGGTGTGACGTTCTCTCTCCTACAGGAACCCCTGGTGTTGGAAAGACAACCTTAGGAAAGGAGTTGGCTCAACGGACAGGTCTGAACTATGTTAATGTCGGCGAGCTGGCCCAGGAGGGTAAGAAATGATCATTTTGGTTTCTTAGAGAATTGTAATAGCATCCTTTTTGACTCCCAACTCAAACGTGAAATTTTATCATTGATTGTTCTCGGTGGAAAGGCCTCAAGATGTCGCTGTTGCTTGCAGTTACTTGCATCTTGATTCAAAATGTGAGACCACATACCATGCAGCAACAACCCAAGAAACCAAATAACTTGTTGGGTTAATTTGGAAGCTGGAAAGCCTCCAATTTTTTGTTTTGTTTTTCCACATCTGCTTTGTGTTGCTCACCAAGGAAGGCAGTGTGTATGAGATCCTGTTTTTCACCAACTGCTTCTTGCCACACAATATGTGGTCAGGATTTCCTCCCAAATTTTGAATAGGTCACGTTGAGACCCAAACAAGTTGCAGCGACGTCTAGCCTGAGGCCGCTCAGGCTAGATACTGCTGCTGATGATGATGATTGTAATTAAATTTTCCTAGGACAGCTTTTTGACGGCTTTGACGAAGAGTACCAGTGCCCGATTTTGGATGAGGACAGGGTGAGTGAAATTCAACATGATGTTTCTAACCAGGTTCTGATCCGCTGAGCTGCACTGTACAAAAATAGATTTAAAAGAACAATTTGGTTCTGAAACTGAAGTATCACCTAAACACACATTGAAGTTGTTAACAAGAATTGCAACGCTGTCTAATACACATTTTCCTCGAAGCCACGAAAGTACGTTGTAGATGCAGCTCTTTCTTGGACAATAAATTCTAAAGCTCCATGCATCCAAATTGTTTGTGATGCTGCAGGTGGTGGATGAGCTGGATGACAAGATGGCGGACGGTGGTATGATTGTGGATTACCACGGCTGCGACTTCTTCCCCGAGCGCTGGTTTCACATTGTGTTCGTCCTCCGCACAGACAATACCCACCTGTACAGTCGGCTAGAGAGCAGGTACCTATGTTCTATGTTCAAGCCCTTGTTGCATGTCACCCTCCTATCTCCCGCTCGTAATCCTTCCTATGTCACTCTACTGTCAACTGTAATAAAGACACCAAAATTCCTAAAAAAAAGAATCTTCAAAACATATATAGGAATCCTATCTGACTAGGCAAAGTGTTCCTCTGCATTCAGACAGAAAGCAGTATTTTGCCTCACTTTACTCACAAGTTTGATTGCTTGACTTAAAAAAGGAGCAGTAGAATTGGGATGTAGCAGGTTTGATGCCATCACTTGATACAACAGGAAGCAGCAGGGAGTAGACCAGCCATTCTGATTAGTGGTTTGGTTGACATCTTTCTATAGTCCAGCCACTATGATTAGTAGTTTTGGTTGACATTTTTTCTTGACTTGCCTCTTAAGGTGAGGAATGATGAACATTTTATTTATCTGCATTGCCAAGAGCAAAGTTGCATCCATCTTGCTCTTTTTTTGTCTCCTTCCATCACCTTTTTTTTGCATTCTGTCATACCCGGCACATGGTTTACAATGGTCCCTCTGTGTGACCGGTAGGGGCTACGCAGGGAAGAAGCTACAGGACAATGTTCAGTGTGAGATCTTCCAGACCATCTACGAGGAGGCCATGGAGGCCTACAAAGAGGAGATCGTCCACCAGCTGCCCAGCAACGAGCCAGAGGACATGGAATGCAACCTGGAGCAAATAGTCCAATGGATCGAACAGTGGATGAAGGACAATAACTAAAGGCTGTTCCTGATGGATTCACACGGCAGGACTTTGTCTACAGTAGTTACAGCTAATGACAGCCTTTATCTTTATTGGAGCAGAGGGTTTTTTTGTAATGCAGGAACACTTAAAACCTATGAGAGAAATTGGAATATTCATTGAACTAATAACAAAGCAAAGCCGTGACTGTTGATTGTTTTCAAAGTCATTAGGCACTTGCATAGTTCATTGGTGTCTTGGAATGGCATTGTAAAATTTTTCTATGAAAACTCTTGATGTAATCTACTGTACCCCAAACAGTTAACACTTTATCAAATGCTATATTGTGGAAAATATAATTTTAGTGCAAATAATATGTATTACTCTACCCTTTATTTTCTGTACACACTTGCAAGCTAGCCATGTCAACAGTGACTACCTTAACATGCACACAGTGTAATTACTGCCTTTTTAAGAAGAATTCAAATATGTGAATGGGCAGGTGGTACCAACAGCATATCGGTGCAGTAATCAAGCGCTTGAAGTTAAGAGATGCAGTTCCCTGCTGATCCATGGCCAAGAGCTTTTATTATGAAAAACTAAATTAAGAAACTTGGAAAGAAAACTCAAATAATTCCCTATGGAGCCTCTACATATCTACTTGTCTAGTCGGCCTTTGCTTGGTTCCTATCTGGTTTACTGTCTTATCTGCATGTAGTTCTCCCAGTCACCACTGGGTGGAGCCAGTGAATGGGACTGTAGCACTGAGTCCGTCGTCTCCTACATACTATCTAATATTCAACTCCAGTTACAAGCTGCAGTTTTTAGCAACAAAAATATGACTTTTCCCTTCATATTTCTGTTGCTCCCATGTGACTTTCTCACAGTTTATCAAACAAATATGGTAACTAAGTAATAACAAGGTAAATGTTGCAATGTCCAAACCACTATCCAATGACCAAACTACTATTGCAGTACTTCACATGTCTCAGTTGCAGTATTGCTACTCTGAATATTACCTTAAAGGCTTACACAGACCTTTTGGGGCAACTGGCTTGTCGTCAACTTCTCCATGTTACGACAGAAGTACCATGAAAGTCACCTCTTATGTCTCTGGTCTGATCTGTCCTGTGCACAAGCTAATGCTTTAGCATACAGTATGTTAAGTACCGGCAGGCAACCAGCATTATCTAACGGGAGAAGATAGACTTTAGTAATCCAGAGTTGGTGTTGGTTTTTGTCTGCCAGTCCTCTTGTCACATAAAGGGTAAGTTGATCCCAAAAACTCAACAGTAGTTCTTTATGTAACATTATGATATTTAACGTGTTTACATAACCCGTCGTAAGATGAAACGTTACTGACCCCAAGGGGAAACTGGGTCATTGCCACAGCAAATAATAGGATACTGGAAGGAAATGCAGACTATACTTGTCTGTGTGAAATATAGAAATACGAATGGAGCAAAATATTAGATCAGTGTAATAGTTATCATGACTGGTGGAATTAAGGGTTTGAAGTTTTCAGTTGGAGTGTTTCCATGAAATACTGACGCTTTCAACAGTGTTTGGACAAGATGGTAGAAGCTCTCAAGAATGGGTATTGCTTAACCCACAATGTTGAGACAAAGTGAATGTTGTGCTGTCATTGTGAACATTAGCATGGTATAAAAACATTCACTATCCAATTTGACCTTATAGAATGTAGGGTAGGGTGGGTATCAGTGGAATTGATTTGAAATCAGTTGAAGACAGATGACCAGTACTACAAATAAGTACTAACACTATAGGAATAGCCTAATAGAAGAAGTGGGAATGTAGTAGGAGAAGTATGGGAACTAGTTTGTTGCATTAGAACAATTTAGTGTCAGTTCAGTCAAATATGACTTTCTACTATCTGGCACTTAGGTAGGCTAAAACAATATAACGTGTATTTGTGTTATACATACAGCCAAGATTGAACGTTTGTGAACCCCTTGTACAATTATCAACAATTTGAGTTTTTAACATGCAACCCTTAATCAAAATTAGCCTCAACTGAAATAAAGGACTTTTGCAGGTGCAAAAATAAATGAACCTTTGCAGTTAATCAAAGGCAAGATCTTAGGGGAGGACTTTGTGTGGCTCTCATAAATGCGTAGTGTTACCCATGCAGGCAGGGCTGGCCCTAGACTTTTGGGAGGCCTAAGCAGGATTGTTTTGAGCCCCCCCCCCCCCCCCCCCCCCCGCCCCCTCACTAGTATGGTCCCACTAAACATGGCACTAAACCAACTTATTATAAATGTTAGTTTGAGCATGCATAATGTACAAATAAGCATTTAAAGACAAGCAGCACCAGTATCATTGAATAGACTACAGTATCAATATGTACTAACCCCGAACCCTATGAATGGTCCTTCTCAGGGCCTTTTGCTTGATCTGGTTAAAGTTTGATGAGTGTGATAGTGTTATATGTTAATTCAATAGAAAGGGCTGTATCTCACCTGTCTTCATTTCTATGATGTTCAACTGGTGGTTGGTGCTGATTATTGCCAGTCAACAGTTTTGAAAAGTTTTTTTCTGTTGATGCCACTGTCCCTGGGAGAGTACAAGCTATTCTTTGTGCTATCCAAATATCTTTTATAATTATTTTTTTTTTTTTTGCTAGGATTAATTGCTTATAACACTTAATGGCTAGGGCTGGTTCTGCACACAGGTGAAAGAAAAACATCCGCGATCTAAGGAGACCTCAGAGGAAGGAAAGGTTATAAAGTCATATCAAAAAGATTAGGGCTCCATCAATCCACCGTGATAAATTGTGAGCATTTAACACAAAAGAAACTCTGCCTAGAAGTGGACTTCCATCTAAACTATCCCCAAGAATCATAAGAAAAAATATGAATTAGTAAAAAACAACCCAAGAATAACATCCAGCGATCTATGAGCCTCCATTGCTGCATCTGATGATTGGACATAAGAACACTGAATAGAAATGGCTTTCATGCCAAGACAAAGCTTTTACTGTCTAAAAAGAATAAAGTTGCCTGCCTTTAGTTTGCCAGAGACCACCTGGACAAATCTGAAGATTTCTGGAAATCAGGTTGATCCCAAAATTAAACTGTTTGGTCTCAATCAAAAATATCATGTTTGCTGACAATCCAGAACAGTCACCACCAAAACAAGCATATCCCTACGGTCAACCATGGTGGTGGGGGTGTCATGGTGTGGTCTGCTTTTCTTCCTCTGGACTCACAATTATTAAGGGAACCATACATTCTGAGGGATACCAGAGAATTCAAGAACAGAACATCAGGCCATCAGTCGGAGAGCTAAAGCTGGACCGAAAGTGGCTGTTCAACAAAACCATGATCCTAAGCATTCAAGCAAATGAGAATGGCTCAGGAATAAGCAGTTTAAATCCATTTGAGATGCTGAGGCAGGACCTGAAGCAGCTGTTCATGTGAGACCTCAGTTCTCAGCTGAGTTCTGTAAGGAGAAGTGGGTGAAAATCCCTCAAGGAAGATGAAGAGACTGATCAGTGGCTATAGGAGATGTTTACTCCAAGTCATCGCTGTTAAAGGAAGTGCCACAAGTTATTGATTGAAGGGGTTCACATATTCTTGCTCACAGGGATATATGAGTTTTTGTTAAATAAGTCAGTTTTGTTAAATAAAGTATATAATATTTATTTGTGCGTGTTCTTTATGATATTTTCATTAAGATTTGTATTTAGTACCTGGATAGGAGGAATATACTGTAGATGTGTGGGTGTGTGTGTTGTGGAGCCCCAGGTCAGAGAGAGGGTTCAGCACCAGGGACAACGGCTCCTCTCATACAAGAGACAACTAGGCAGTGTGGGAGGAGCAATACCTTCCCTTCCTGGTATGGTGGTGCAGGTGGAGGGGAGACAGCTAATGCATATTAGCAATTAGGGGTGCCCTAGGATGTCTTCCACAGTACGGGGACACTTTCCAGGCTCAGGTTGAACAGGCGCTGGAGTATGCCACACAGTTGGCCGGCACAGAACCTGAGCACCCTCGGGGCCTGCTGCTTTGCCCTGGTGGAGTCTCTCCAGCTCTCTCTTCACCTGGTTGGAATTTTGACTCCACAGTGCCATTTGACAACATTTTGGACCGGTACCCAGAGCCAATCTCAGGATAACGCTAAGAATACTCTTCCAGTGACAGTGGCATCCACAGAGAGTAGTTTTCAAAAAAGGAATTACTGAGTGGACTGGCAATAATCAGCACCAACCACCAGGTTGGCAGCCAGATCTCTTATGATGACGTTATAAATGACTTTGCCACCAAGAAGGCCAAAAGACAAAAGTTCTGAGGGGAAGATAGATAGCTGGATAGATAGATAGATAGATACTTTATTGATCCCCGGGGGGAAATTCTGGGGTTGCAGCAGCATAACAGTATCAAAGAATGTACAAAATACAAGCCAAGGTACAAAATACAAAAAGTACAAAAAACAAAGTACTAAAAAACTGAATAGTAGAAAACATCTTATAAATAAATAGCAGAGTGAGTGGATGAATGGTACCAGAATGGGAATGGGTGAATGAATGTGAAAGGGGGAATGAAGTGGCTAAAGTGTCTAAAGTGCAGGGCAATGAATAAGGTGCAGGGCAGTGAATGAATGTGAATGGAATGGATAAAGTGCAGGGCAACAGCAAGGGATGAATGTGAAAGGGAATGAATGAAGTGTGATAAGTGGTGAGGTCCTCAGTTAAGTTGTCCTCAGTTGAGCTGTAGAGGGGAATGGGAGGTGTTAAAAAGTCTGATGGTCGCATCATGGTGGAATCAGCCTGTGGCTGAATAGGCTCCACTGCTTCATAACCATGTCATGGAGGGGGTGGGAGACATTATCCATGATGGCCAGAAGTTTGGCCAACATCCTTCTCTCTGCCACCTCCTCCAGGGTGTCAAGGTTAATGCCCACAACAGAGCCAGTTAGTGCCCCAGACCTGAGCCTCCTCATGAAGTAGAGTCAGCTCTGGCCCTTCTTGTACAGGGCCTCGGTGTTGCCGGCCCATTCCAGCTTGTTGTCCAGGTGAACTCCCAGGTACTTGTAGCACTCGACTGTCTCCACATCCAGGATGGAGACCGGGGTCGCTGGGCCCTAGTCCTCCTGAAGTCCACAATCATCTCCTTTTGTTTTGGTGACGTTGAGCTGTAGGTGGTTCTGCTCACACCACACCACAAAGTCCTCCACCAGGTCTCTGTTCTCCTCCTGTCCTCCCCTGAGTCGTCAGAGTACTTCAGCAGGTGGCATGTTTCAGAGTTGGGATGTTGACGGGCTGGTCCTATTCACTTCAAGTTTGCGTGCCTCCAAAACCTCTGCCAGTTTTCGCAGGACCATGGTCATGGCGCCAACCATACCGGCTCTAGGTCAATGCTGTCTTGCAGCCGGATAGAATGTGCTGCAAGCTGGGGTTTTGGATGTCACAGAGATGGCAGTTCAGTTCACTTCCGAGCCATACCAGAGATGTACATTTCTGGGACTTGGGAGGGTGTCGTATGTGGACCTAATAAGGAACCTCATTCTCGCTTGTGGGATCTTCCACATGATGGTCCACGTTATGGCCCTGATGGTAACTGCTTCCCAGTTTGTCCAACTCCCTTGTTGCCGTTGGCTCACAGCTTTGATCTTGTACGTCTCGTCCTCCATTCTGGTCACTTCCGAGACCACCAACTCTTTCCTCTCCTTCTTTGTGGCTTTGGACCACATCTTGGGAGCTGGTCCCCACCCAAGCCCGGCCCTGCCTGGCTGCAACCACCCGACTATCTCCTGATATCTCCTGGCTGATAGCCTGGTCGACTGCTTGCTCAGTTCTCCACTTGCGCCCTGTACGAACTTTAAATGCTTATTTGTACATTATGTGTGCTCAAACTAACATTTACAATAAGTTGGTTTAGTGCCATGTGAAGTGGGAACAGGCTACAGTGAGGGGGGCCTCAAAACAAATCCTGCTTAGGGCCCCCAAAGGTCTAGGGCCGGCCCTGCATGTATTAACTTGCCTGCAAACTATCTTGAGTTTTCATTCATGGGAAAGCAAAAAGAGTAAGAAGAAGAAGAAAAACTAATAATACTATGTACAAAAACAATAGGGTTCCTGCAGCATGGCTGCCAGGCCCCTAACTAATAATGAAAGTTACTCTCCAGCTTACAGCCCAAGTATTAGAAATGGAATGCAGAAAAGAAAGTGCTAACACTTTATAATAAGGGTACACAAGCATGAATTAATACATTAACGAATTAATTAATGAATTATCAGGATTTCACGAAGCTCGAAGATAACATACGAGTCATACCTTGGTCACCATTAGTTATTAATAATAATAATAATAATAATAATAATAATAATAATGATAGTGAATTAATACCTTTGTACATAATGATGTGGTATTAATTAAATATACACCATTAATAAACACCATTAATAATATTAGTTAATTAGGGGGATGAAATGGGCTATAACCCCAGTTTAAAATGCAGAAAAAAGGCAGACCATCCAGTGCAGCCAGTCAGCCAACAGTGACATATGAACTGACTTCCCCCATAGTCCTCCACAGTCAAATCATATAGGCTGAGGTCGACGTCATCTGCTTCACTCCTGTCTATTCCAGTACATTGCAGATACTTAATATAAGCAAAATACAAACTGTTCGGTTCCCATTCTTGGCAATTTTGTGGAATTCAATCTATAGAATTTATGATTTAACACACTACCCAGCATCCGTTCGATAAAAGCGAGGCAAAACTACCTAATTTGGAATATTCTAAATACGTAGTGTGGGAACTTTCACTGCAAAGTGTCAATGATGATCGCTCTTTTGAATTCCTTGTGACCCCAAAAGCATTAACCATGACAATCTCTACAAAACCTACTAGCTAATGTTGTAACCTGAACATTTTATAACTTAGCGGTAGTTATGGTCTTTGACTAGTGCACTGTCACCCACCAGAAAAAAGGCACAATAATTTTGGCATGCTCCTGCCGGTGAAGAAAGACCATTTCATGGGAAAGGTAGTTCTGTAACTGCACTTAAGTACAGTAATCTTGTACCCAAGCTTTCATTGATATGTTAGAATAATTTCTTGCTAGTTTAGTTTGATGCCAAGCTAAAACTGAACTAGCTACCAAGCTAGCTAGTTGTCTTCCATCTCTATGTCTAGCTTTTTAGCTAGACTTATTTAATTAATTTCCGTTAGACCATCAAACAATGCGTACAGATTAGAAACAGTGGGTATTATGTTGTTTCTGTGCATTACACTTGTCAAGTTATATCTATAACCTAACATCTATATCCAATATAACCTCTGAGGCTGATAAGAAAGCACACTGGCTTCAGCTTTACAGTAAATAGTGGGGGATGCAAGAGTGATTGTTGTCAAGTTGCATTGCAGATTACTGTGTAAGTAGGGTAAACAGAACATGAGGACACACCCAGAAGGGTCTTGTGTACACACCCTTCTGAATCTGGGCTCCCAGTAATGTAGGTAAGCTGTGGAAAGCCACACCTGTGTACCCAGTGCACATTCAGTACTCTGAGTACTGTTATTATGCATATAGAATATACAGAAGTTATGTGCTCACATGGGAAACGGTGTTGAGAAAAATGTCGTCATGGTAAGATACATTTTGTGATAATGATGATGATGTGATGATGATGATGAAAAGTTTATTATTACGCAGAACTGGCTAAAAGGTACTGTAGGTGCTTCTCTGATGCTGGTTTAAAGGAAAAATCTGTTAAAAAACGCTGTTAAAAACAGCTATGTACCTTGTATTTCTGGGCCCATTTTGTTGTTTGGTGGTGTATTTTTCTTATTTCCAACACAGCTACAATGGAGTTTGATAGTTTTTTCAGCAAGCTAAAACATCAACGGTAAATGTCAGGTTTTGGTGTCAGCTCCTCAGAATAAAAGAGCAAGGGCTTCGTTCTAGACCGACGTTCAACAATCATACAGGGAGAAATCCATCCTAGAAGAGGCAGAAATACCAGTTTCTCCACAGACAGTTGCCTCAATAGACTAAAATACAATGCAGCCACAAGACATGTTGCTTTTTGAGTAAGCAGCACGACTCTAGCTTTTTCTTGATTAGAAAAACTAATTTAGCTATAAGTTATTATTGCGCTCTCCACCCATACATTTAACCAACAGCTGAATGCAACAAGTTTATGCCTTCTCTGATTGAGGACATGTTCAGTAACCCTTCATTGTAAACCACAGACAGTCACATATGTGATCAGCATGATTTTTTATTTATAGGCCCCATTGCACTACTTTGCAATACCTTTCAGCATAGTCAGGTATGCTGAAAGGTTTACCTGCCATCTTATTTACGGACCAGCCTTTTTTAGGTGACATAAATCTTAATGATGTAAATTCATAGTGTCTATCATAGTGATATATTACACAGCGAGGTGGTCTTTTAAGGGAAAACAAATGCTTTTTTTTTTAAATATAATAGATTTGTTTTATTGATGATCACCCCACTCTCCTAGATAGAGGGTTGGATGTATTTTTGTTTTCGTTCTTTATTGAAAAGTAGAGCATAACAAGTATCAGAGGGTTGGATGTCACACGTGCGCTTTCAGGTGCCGTGACGTGGAGCTCTGAGTAGACGAGTAGGCTACCCTGCTTTTTATTTCCCACCACGTCACTGTAAGGCTGCCAGCAGAGCAGAAAGAGCCTAGGCGACATGTTGTTAGTCCGGAAGAGGGCGTCCTATTCCGGTAAGGGAGTAGGAGACTCTCCAGGCTCAATGCTGCTTGGAAGTCGGAAGCACAGGATATTTACTACGTGCCTGTTTGGCTTAGGACATATATGGGGAAACGTGTGTGGTAAAATGGGTAAGACGGACCTTTTTTTTTTTTTTTTTACACTTTCTAAATTACGATACGTGTTTTTGCTTTATGCCCTATGAAGCGCTTGCCTCTCTATACGTGTTCATTATTTTAGACTTCATTGGAGGCCTTTTG
Source organism: Hoplostethus atlanticus (assembly GCA_034670405.1). Classification (NCBI taxonomy): domain Eukaryota; kingdom Metazoa; phylum Chordata; class Actinopteri; order Trachichthyiformes; family Trachichthyidae; genus Hoplostethus; species Hoplostethus atlanticus. Next base: position 1,026,255 of record JAXDDX010000048.1, read on the forward strand.
CAGGACGCTGTGGAATGTTTGCCAAAACAAGGTTTCTTCTACTAAATGATGTTTAAGTTGAATCGTTCGTGTAGACATGATGATGTTGTGGAAGGCTAGCCATATTATAGTCCAGTATACTGGAGCTGAACGGCCAAATTTTAGTCAACTACCAGGACCGGTGTCAAGGTAGACACAATAAATAACACTTCCAGTAAAAACTTTCAAAATAAAATCCTTATTGACGAACGCCGTTTGGTATAACCTGTATTTAACAATAGCAATAAAATTTCAAGATACGAATGTCGTTTTCAATGGAGGCAATGGCAAGGCAAACAGAAAAGTTGCAGACCAACAGCATACAGCAATATACAACGTTAGAATACATTCAAAAGAGGAAGGTAAAACAGTTCACACAAGCGAAATACAATAAAGATCCTATAAAAAGAACAAAGTAAAATGTTTAAGCTCTCCAAAGTCCACAAGGTCAATATTAAACCAGCAGGTTCACGAGTCAAAACCTATTTAAATCGCTTTTCCAGTCTCACTAAAGAAAAAACTAAAGACAGACCACCTAAACCAGACTAACTTTAAAGATCCATATGATGCAACTTTTTGCAAAAAAACAGCTTTAAGGACGAATCTGCAGTAAATTAAAATGAAATAGTTGTCTCCTTCTCACAGTATAGTCATATAGCCCAATATTTTATATAAAGCACTAAAAATGAAGACTCAAACACAACTTAAACAAGACACCTTGGAATTATGCACATGCTATGTTGAAAAGTCCATTTAAAATCATATCTGTGGCCCATTTGTTCTTTAAAAGGCTACAGAATGGGGCCTCCGGGACCAAGTCAATCCAACCTTTTATTTTGAAGGCACAACCGTCTAATGTCTGGTCTTATTTTGTGTATCTGTGTCTGGCTTGAAGCTTCTTCATCCGTTGACAGATCAGTTTATTGAGAACATGAACGTGTTGACAGAGCAAAAGCTTTAGCACAGTGGTTTTTCCCAACCTATACTGTGAATGTGAATTTCCTGTCTACATTATTTCTTGGAACTTAAAAGCCAAACATAAGTGTATTTATAGCAATGAGTCATGTCAAACACATTCACAATCACAGACAGTCACATGCAGTTGTGCTAAATGGGGCTAGGTTACATATAACTATGAATATGTGACGAGCAAGTTACTGGGGTTTAGCTGCAGCTATATATGTGTGTATAGTATACACTCAATCTATAAATATGTATCTGGCATGGATAGGCTACACTGTATCTTTTAAATATGTATGTGATATGTTGGACGTGCCAGACTCTGGCTGGTTGCTCCTTAATGCTGTGTTGTGGAAATATAATCAATTTCCTGTCTCTCCCCATAGCGGCCAGCGATAATGCCACAGCCCAGAGTGAAGCTGGTGGTGACGGGAGATGATTTCGGCTACTGCCCCAGGAGGAACCAGGGTATTGTGGACTGTTTCCAGGCTGGAGGCATTTCCAATGTCTCACTGCTGGTTAACGCCGTCGCTGCCAAAGATGCAGCAGAACTGGCTAAAAGGTACTGTAGGTGCTTCTCTGATGCCGGTTTAAAGGAAAAATCTGTTTAAAAACGCTGTTACAAACAGCTATTGGTGATGTACCTTGTATTTCTGGGCCCATTTTGTTGTTTGGTGGTGTATTTTTCTTATTCCCATGGATAACTGGCCAAAGGTAGACGATGTGATGTCACAAGATATTTGCAACACAGCTACAATGGAGTTTGATAGTTTTTTCAGCAAGCTAAAACATCAACGGTAAACGTTTTGGTGTCAGCCCCTCAGAATAAAAGAGCAAAGGCTTCGTTCTAGAGCGACGTTCAACAATCATACAGAGAGAAATCCATCCTAGAAGAGGCAGAAATACCAGTTTCTCCACAGACAGTTGCCTCAATAGACTAAAATACAATGCAGCCACAAGACATGTTGCTTTTTGAGTAAGCAGCACAGCTCTTGCTTTTTCTTGATTAGAAAAACTCTCATTTAGCTATAAGTTATTATTGCGCTCTCCACCCATACATTTAACCAACAGCTGAATGCAACATGTGTATGCCCCTTCTCTGGGGGGTTGTCGAAATGCATTACTGCATAACTGAAGTAGAAGTAGGCAGGCTGAGGGTAAGTGGGTACACCACACTTTATCACAAAATAACCTGGAATGCATTGGACATGACAAATTGATATCTGACAGTGTAAGACTACCTGGGGGGGGGGGGTGTATTTCCTTTTTAAAGTACAAGCCAGCTGGCAGGTAGTATTTTTGTACAGTACACCTGTCAGATGAGTCTGTCACATTTTTTGCCAGCGTCACACTCTTTTTCACTAACCGTACCATTTAAATGACATTTAAACAGTTCCTCTTTCCTTACCAGACATGACATCCCTATTGGTCTCCATGCCAACCTGTCGGAGGGCGTGCCAGTGTGCCAGAGCCTACAGCAGGACTCCACCCTCCTCAACCAGCAAGGCTTCTTCCATGGGAAGTTGGGCTTCCGTCAGGTGCTGCAGAGAGGCCAGCTCAGCATGGCAGAGGTACACCGATCCAAAGCACTGCTAACCTTGTTCATTTAGTGGAATTGTTTTGTGGATGACCTGTGTATTCATACTGTATTCAGTGTGCTCCCATATGCAGATATGTCAGTAGTGGAAATGGACAAAAGTGCCTTACATTTTCTGCCCCCCCATGGTTCGATATCATATGTTACTCAACATGGTGACCCAAATAGTGTGTGTCCCCTGCTTGAAGCCGTGATGTGTATACTATGAACCAGGTCAGGCCGGTAATTCACAAAGTAGGATCAGCACGTTAGTCAGTCTTAGCATTGGCCTTGGTAGCAGGACATTTGTTATCACAGATAGTATTGGTATGAATATAATTTTCATAAGTGGAAGCACCCTGGTTACACCTGGTTAAGATGCCTGGCTTGCTCCCATAGTAAACAGGTTACTGTGTCACGGAAACATCTCACTGCTTTCACTTTTGGTTATCTGTCAAACTCAGACCCACACAGCATTATGGGTACGTTTTGAAGTCAACAAAAACATGGCAGGGTGCAGTACTTACAAATAAAATGATAATTTGTTTCCCCTGCATTAGAACTAAGCTACTATTATTCAGTCAAAGATGGAGTTGGAATATTCTGTTAACTGGTTTATTCATGGCAACAGGGAGACTCAATCACAGGGTATCAAAGGTTCATGGAAACATTAATTTAGCTTGAAAAGCTTAACTAGGATACCTTTAACCAGAGTACAGCCAGTATCCAGGTTACCCTGGCATGTAAACAAAGCCATTGAGAAAAGAAGGAAGTAATGTTTGTCTACTGCATTAACCCTCCCAGGTATGTTTTCCTCTCCAGGTGGAGCTGGAGCTGAGGGCCCAGGTCAGGCTGTTTAGCGAACTGACGGGTCACCTGCCCTTTCACATGGATGGCCACCAACACGTCCATGTACTGCCAGGTAACACACGTGACCATGATAAAAAAAAACACATAACCACTGCTGGACATCTTACCCACTGATGCCCCGAATCTAGACATCGAGAAACTTGTGGTTTGAGCTATTACTTCCTGTAACAGGACATTGTGCTTAACTGGTGAATATAGTTTAGTTATTACACGTGTAAAACGATGAAACACAGAAGGATGAGACTACATTGCAGAAGTCATCACTTATGGGCATTTCACTGGGTGTGTAGTATAAGCTAATTCTAAGTATCCAAGCTAATTCTTATTTTATACATTATTTGTTTATGTAGACCTATTTTGTATTTTATTATTTTCTGCATTTAAATTTTCTCAAATATAATCCACAATCATGTCTAGAAAACATCTTAAAATTATGCTTTAGCAAGCTATATATATTATATAATATTAGCACGCTAGCTAGCTAATATTACTTTAGCTGTTAGCAGTTAAAATATTTTAGGCTATTACAGGTAACATTACACACCAGGAAGACCAACAAACTGCCACTTTCCTCCATGCATTATTTTGTTTGGCAAGCTCTTTATAAGCATATATGAGATACATACATACATATTTGAGTTATATAATTCAGAAAGTATATTATATTTATATATTTTAAAAATAAATGTATTTGAGGAAAAATATGTAAAAAAATGTAACAACAAAAGATATTTTTCCTCCTTCCTCAATTTCGACAGCCATGACATTCTTCTTGCTATTTATACATTTTATAGACTATAAATGTATTGCAATCCAGAAAAAAGCTTTTAAAGCATGGAGAGAAAAATGCTTCCATATAAAATGTACCATTCAAGATTGTTACATTAAACATAAACTTAACAAACTTATATAATATAAGTTTTATTATAATTGTATAATGTTCAAAATGTGTAAATACATTTCTACACTTTGTGATGATAGGAGCAGTTTTGGACAATATATACTCCTCCAATTTGTTCCAAAATCTAATACTGTGTACACCACAATAAAATAAATGCAATATTGATTCTGGCTCATCATTGCAGAAGCTACATTTGCGGTCAATATCTAACAATTTTGAGATCTGGAGGTTTGTTGGGTATAAGTTACGTAATAGCACATGATCAAAAGAACAATCATTAACAAAATTAAAATAAAGGGGAAAAACCAAAAGACTCTAGTGATTATGTTTGGTGCGAAATGGGCATAATTGCACTTCCACAATAATGCTACAGGTTTTACCATGTCAATACATTAAGTTTTGTATATATAAGGAATAATGGCTTTTGAGTTTTGTTTTTTTCCCATTTAAAATGAAAAGTATTGTCTTATGCTCTTGACTAGTTTTCTATTAGATTGTATGACAAAGAATTATATATATACTGTATATATATAATAACATAAAAGTGGTGGTTAATTAAGCCCAACGAAAGTCATGCGATTTTTTGCATTAACAAATAGATGGGCAGGATTACCTTGCAGAGTATATAAATTGTCCTGACATGCATGTGTGTGTTGCAGAGGTGCGTGAGGTCTTTGCACAGGTTCTGTGTGACCTCGGTATCCCATACACTCGTGTTCCGGTGGAGCCAGGTTTACATAGCTGTCCATGGCTGCCCTCACATCTCCAAGGCTTCTACACGCAGGTAGAGAAGGACGCTCTGGACTCCATCGCTGTGTTCAGACGCTATGGAATCAGGTGTGTGTGTGTGTGTGTGTGTGTGTGTGTGTGTGTGTGTGTGTGTGTGTGTGTGTGTGTGTGTGTGTGTGTGTGTGTAACATATATGTTTTCTGGAAACAAGACTGCAGAAAAACCTGGCCATTTATCTTGGGTGTACCATGTAAAGCGGCAGGAATGCAGCACCACCAGAAATAAAAAATGTACGTTCCAAGAATAATTTTTACCTGCCAAAATAATTAATATACATTTTTCAGAAAAATGTCACCCTATCCGTTTGCAATGCTATTTTGTGTATAGAATTTTCTCAGTTTAACTTTTTTTTCAGTTATTTTGAATTCTAACTGGCATTAAAAAGGGTCTTAAAAAGTTTTAAATGTACCTTGATGAAACTTGCAGACAACCTGGCTTATACAGTGGATCTTTTTTTGTCTTGTCTTCATATTTTCTTTCTATTTTATTTGTGGTTGCATCACACCGCATCTCCATCTCTCACAAGTATCTATCTAACTTTAAAGCCTGTTTTGATACAGACATTTTTTTTTTTACTTTGATTTGATTGGGTCACAGTCAAGAGAGAGTGTATGGTAACCAGCAGGGACAAAAAACTATATAACCAAGACTTTCAAATGTTATTGTCTCAAAATGTTAGTGGCAGGTGATCTTATTGATTTATCCACCAGAAATTGTACCAGCATGTGGCGCTTGGCAGGTGGTGATTTCGAACCCTGAGTGTCACTCTTTCTGTAAACATGACCATAATGTGAGACATAAACACAATCGTGATCCTATGACTCATCCAGCGACATTATAAGGCTTGCTCTTGTATCTCTGGGCTTCCTGCAATGGCCTTAGGGTTGAAAGTGATACTAATGGACCATTCGTGTATAGCTTTGACTTTGACTCACCCCGGGCATCCTGCTAGCCCGGAGGAATTTTCCACAGCGTCTCATACACCCCTGATGTGTAGAACCAGGCAGATGAACACCATCATCCAAATGCAAGGCTGACAACTAGTTTTATGGTCGTGTTCCTGCACCCATGTTAACCATCTGCAGTGTTTTTTTACTAAGTCTACATGAGGCATAGTTATAACTGTTCATCAAAGTTTATTGCCATGCAATTCATTGATGTCATGGGACATGCTTTTTTTCACATGCCTCTACTTTCACTTTTTCCTTTTCTGAGTATATTCTACTGCTGTTGAACATACATGCTGTAATTTATCTAATATTCATACTTTTATTTCATATATTCTTGTGTTGTGTCAGGTGCATTATGTTTTATAACCATTATTATTATTATTATTATTATTATTTATATCCTTTTTTCTTTTTTGCTGCAGCCGTGTCTGGTTTCCTCTCGGGTCATTCATGTTTAATCATCTAATCTAAACCCTGATCAAAACTGTTACCTTTATTCCGTAGGTGGCCAGACGTCTACCTAGGACTGACCACCATGGGCCAAAGCATGTCCATCCCCAACCTGAAAAGAGCCCTCAGCCATGCCGTGGCAGCAGGTTCTTCAGCTGCTACCTCTACCAGTGCGTCCAGATCAGACCAGCCCGTTGTCACTGCAGAGCTGATGGTCCACCCAGGTTACCCCAGTCAACCCCAGGGAGGCGGCTGCGGGGAGGGACCCGACGACTTCTCCCAGTCAGCCGACAGGCAACACGAGCTGACCGTCCTGAGAGACCCCTCCCTCCTGGCCCTCTACACTCAGGACAGAGTGCAGCTTTGTGCTTTTAAGGACCTTTGAGTACGGCTGTCAAGAAATTACCAACCCTAAACACATTGTTTTTAAGTTGTGTCACAAACCTCCTAGTAAAACGATAGTCATAAGGTAGATTTGTTTTCAAATGTCTTTAGGCCCGGTCTCTATTCCAAAACACCCTTGAGTTGTAGCTTGAGAAGTGTCAGCTCAATTAACCTGAACTAACTGTTAACTAGCTAACTAGCCAGCAGGCTAATTTAATTAATGCTAACATGCAACTGCTAGCAAGAAAGCAATGGTTAGCTGATCCGATATTATGGTTAACTAACAAACTAATGTAATCCAAACACAAAATCAGATGTTTCAGTGATTAAATGATCCCAGTTCACATTCAAAAACACAGAGAAATTAACTGTCTATTCTGTACTGGTGAGAGGAGACAGGAGCTTGCAAACAAAATCAACTTTTTGTAGCCCAAGAGGACCTCCAACATGGCTGCCAGAAGGCACGGCACATCACCTGAAAGCCCTCAATTGGTTTCTTTTGAGGTCTACAGAAATGCACCGGTCAGAGGCTATGTGCAGCCCTAGCCCTAATATCTCCCTATCGCTGCTTCAGAATAAAGGTAAGACTCCCAAGCCAATGGATTGCACTAGCCATGTCTGCATCAATGCACATGCTAGGTTGACCAGGAAGATGCTCCTCCATTGTCTCAGTTGGTCTTCTCATCATCATTGACTTGTTTTAACATTTACTTCCTCCCCTTGAAATAACATTGCGGTCAGATTAACACACGGCACAGTTTTAGCTTTCAAATGTGTTTTCATGTTACCTTTATCTGGCACAGTGAGATGTTTAGCAATCTGATTGTGAGGTATCAACAAAATGACCTTGTTCCGGACATACACTTAAGCTCCTGTGTTTCCCAGTTGAAAGTTTGTACCATAAAATGCTTGACTGGGATGCATCATGAATGAACCCTCATAGTGCACTCCAAGGACTGTATGGCCAGCACCACGTATTGTGAACTGTAGTAGGTCTGTCACTCTGAAGTTTTTTTCTTTGCTAAAATACCACCACCAAAATGTGAATATTCTATTCTCATTTTAGCAATGCTGCTATATCTGTGTTCATGTTTAAAGTGTAAGCAATATAGTGATGGGTACTGGGTCCAGATCCTCCATATTGCTTAGACTGATCCAAGTCTGTTACAGCTTATACAGTAACCCATTCCTATTACCTATGACAAATTGGAACATCTGAATACTGGATAGGTTTGTGCGCCTACATTTTCTGGAATCTTATCCAAGCTGGTTCAGTGCATGAGAGACTAGCTTGGAGGAGCTTGGGGTTTTCTATGTGTAAGGCCTCTTTTAGTTAATGAGTAATGGGTTGATTTTCCAATGATCTCAGGTCAGTGTAGCCAACCAAGCACAATCAGCACTTAAATCTGCAAGCAGTTGCCTGTTGAGTTACCTGCCAAAATGGCGCGTCCCAAAGCGGATGCTATATTTTAAATATGTATTTTAAAACTTTTTTAACTGTATATTTGTGCATGTTATCTAGGTTTAAAAATGCCATAAATCTTATATTTTTCCTAAAAATTTGTGTTGTAACACTTTTTATGCAATTGTATATTGGTTATGTTATGCATAACTGTGAAATGGCTAGCAAATCCAAAACTGAACTAGTATATAAATAAATGAAGGAAAAAACAGCGTGTAATGCTTGTTAACTTATTAACTAAACTGCCCCATATACAGCCAGTGACGTGGAACTATAAATGTCCAGTCAGTGACTATAAAATTAACAAAGGATCAAGTTTAGGATCTTTCTTTCATACGACAACCCCTGCCAAGCATCAGTCTGCTACCACTTCATATAATGTCTAAGAATGTATGTCATGAGCTGCAAAAGGTGGGTAAAATGAGTAGGTAGGTTTACCCTTTCCTGTCTGTAATCAGTGATTTGTCACGCAGATATAGCAGACAGATGGACCGTACTGCACCTTGAGTCTACTACTGGCATAAGTACTGGCTCCAGATTACGTAAAGATTAGGCCTGCTGTGCTGCGGCAAGTAGAGCTGTGGCGATGGAAAAATACAAGTAATCAGCAGGTATTATCTCCTAGGCCTTTCCTGGCAGCCAGGAACCAGGAAGTCCTCTACACTTGACATTGATTATATTGTATGAAAAGTTTACTTATGTATCTAATGAACTTATAACAGCAGTGTTACTGAATTCATTGTTTTTTAAAATTTGGTTGAAAATACCATCTTAAAAGCGTATGCGATTTGATAGCCTTTATGCTATACTCTAGTTTTAAATGTATAATTGCAAATGTGAAAAATTCTCTCGTGTTGCACAGATGTGATCATGCACTCTCCACTTAAATACTTTGCCTTGCAAATTATTTTAGTTGTGCGCCCCCTAGCGGCAAGAGCCTCGACTTGTGCCTTTATCTAGTTATCAAAAGCAAACTAAAAACACATGTACCATCACACACCACCAGCCAGACAGTGAGGCCAAATGGTTAGCCATCTTTATTATGAAATATTGGGACCAGATCATATAGCTGTTATATGTGGGTTTTTGGCCGCTCCAGTCCCTTTCCATGTCCTGACATCCCTGGACAGCCAGCCCTCTCCCAGCTGCCTTCAAGGTGCTTGGTTCAAGGACCACCTCTGGGAGCTTCTATTCTTTCCAGCTTCCCCCCCGTGATAGTTAGGTCCCTTTCTGCAGGGCAGCTGACTAGTCTATCTGCCACTGTAATATGTTTTAGCGTGGTTAAAGGGGCTCTTGTTATGCAATGCGGTTGGTGCTATGGGGAAATATACCGGGGTGCCGAATACGTGGGGAAGCCGCGTGCGTGGAAGGCGTGAAGTTAACCGAATAGGGTCTCCCCACTTTGCCAGGGTTATATCCTCGAGTGCCAATCAAAAATCATTTAAAAGTGGAGAACACAAACCGGGTTAAGGAAACAGAAAATCATAATGCCTACTCCTACTTCTCATGCAAAAAAAAAAAACTGCCTTTTAACACTATGGACTGAGACATGGTAGAATTTCTCTTCATTGCAAAAACCTGTCGGAGTATGTCTCAGAAAACTCAGGGACAGTGCCATTCAATTTGGCACAAGAAACAAGTCTGAAAAGATAGATTTAGGGCCCATCGGTTCTCTACGCAATGCATTTGGAGTGTTAGGGGCGTGTTCAAACCAATTCTCTTCACCTAAACACACAAGTCAAAACGTTCCTTATTGTATTTGTTTTTTTAAACAATGTAATGATTAACAGTAGGTGTCATATACAGGCTATATAGGTTGCCATTTTGTGTTTGTTTCTGCTCGGTGGGTTACAAACGGTGGGGGAAGGAGGAGATGTGGGAGGGGCTTGTTCCACAGAATACAGTGCAAGTCCAGAAGGAGGTCAAAAAGGAAAACATTTCAGCGCACACCTCCCGGTCTTCTGTTGTTTTGTTTTTTTTGTTTGCTTTAGTAAGACATTTTCTTTTTATCGAGCATGATGGACCATTGATGATGGGGCAAAAGAAAACGTGAGGATAACCAACCACAAGTGTTCCTGCTCTGCAAAAAAAAACCTACTGAACTGATTACATTACTTGAGTATTTCCATCTAACTCTTTCTTTTAGTTCTCCATCTGAACGGATGTTCCCTTAACGATTTTTTTTTTCCTTTCCATTTTTTTCTTTTTTTTAATTTAAGAAAAGAGTAGAAAGTTAGTAATAGCCTGGAGCTCTATGGCCAAGAGGAGGAGGAAGCTGTCTGATCCACAGAGAGTCCTGGGTGGGGAGGGAGGCTGTGGCTACCACAGCCTGGCTTCAGCTGGGCTGCTCCTGGGCTGCTGGGAGGACCAGTGTGGGAGGAGGGTGAGCGTGGGGCGTAGGACGGGGGAGGATGGGGGGGGTGGGGGGCGGGGGCGAAGGATAGGTAGAGCAAGAAGGCAGGAGGAAGATCAATATTTGGTTGGGCGGGTGAGATAGGAGAGAGGGAGAAAAAGAGAGAGAGAGGGGGCTACACGCTCGTCAGGTGATCAGTCCCCTGGCCGCTTTTCACCGTGTTTCTTTGTAAACTCCTCAGCATTCTTAAAGAATTTTTTACGGTCCTTTGAGTATTCTTCTGCTAGGTCTGCCCTCAGGGGATGCTCCGGCTGGGGGTCGTTCACCAGCGCAATGAGGGACTGAATTACTGCAAGAAACAACACACACAAAAGGCAACAGCTAAGCAACTCAGCAGCAAATGCTACATAACTGACAACCAAACTCAAAGCTGCCTCTCGACAGGGTATCCACAGGTTTCAGAAAACCATATTCAAATCGTTTTAAGACCTTTTTAATGCTACCTGGAATTGAAGACCAATTTAACAATCAAAATAAGGGAACAAAGCTGGCAAAAGCAGCTCTTTTCTCAGTGAACATAGCCAATTAAAGCTGTGAAACTATTAATGGGCAGAATAAGAAAAACAACACCACGAAATTAATTGTTAAGGCTCAAGAAGCCCAACTGTGTTTAGTGAAGCAGACAGGATGCATACTGTACTACTAAACCCTGTTCTGTATAGCATGTAATCAATGATGCTGTCAGTTAACATCATAAATCCTGTCTCTCAGACAGACGTCATCTGCTATAATTACCAGTAGATGATGTCAGACAAGAAGGTATGGCAAACATTCACATTGCATGAATTAATGCTAAAGATCCTTTACACACAACAGTGGAGTCTTTGTCTTCCAGTATTCTCTCACTGATGAAATGTCACTTAAAGGAGGTGCTGAAGATTTGAATATTGACAGACTTGGCAAAATTGTCAAGAGTTCTTTAAGGGTTTTATGGTTGGATTGTAACCATGAAATTTGAGGGAAATAGAATGGAAATACTTAGAACGGAACTCTAAGTGCAGAAATCCACCTGTGTTAATTCTGCTAGACACTTTAGAGGCTTTTGATGCCAAGTGAAGGTCTAGCATCATAGAGCCAACTCATCTACAAAGGCCTCTGTCACACAAACACACCCACCTTGGTCAGTTTTGGTGGCTGGCTTCCAGTTCTCTGCACTGATGACAGGCAGGCACACCTGCCCCTTCTCATCGATGTTGGGGTGATAGATCTTTGTCTTGAATGTGATCTTGGGAGGCTTGAAGGGGTACTCAGCAGGAAAAATGATTTCAATCCTGAACGCGCCCTTGTCATAAGGCGGGTTGTCCTGGAAACAAAGGAGGTGGTTAGCCTGAGAAACTGCGGGGCATATAGAATGGCACATTGTTGCGTGAAAAAAAAAAAGTCAACTTACAGGAACAATGAGCCCTTGCCATGTCAATATGTTTGATTCATCGACTTGAATGTTTCTGAAGTTTTTCATTCCAGACTTGCGAATTTCGTCAAGTTCCTGAGGGACAAAGGGGGGGGGGGGGGGGGGGTGTTACAATTTGTGTTACATATGGTGAGAAACTTGAGGTAGGGGGTGAAAATATACAGCTATGTCCAGGTGAAGGGTCAGGAGTATACCTGCCTGCCTTACAACTGGGTTGGTAGTGTTAAAGTGAGCAGGGAAGCCCCGGACTGTCCATGGAATAACCAGTACTAATCCTTCCGCCTAACTGCCTTTAGTTTCGATTTTAGCCAACTCCTCAACTGTAACATTAAACGCAATGAGCGGTTGGCAATAAACACGCAAAATACCTGCTAACTGATAACCCCTCTAGCTAATTTAACAATCTGGCTATTTTATTGGAATGAGGGGGAAATTGCAGGTTTGTAAAAGCGAGGTAAATTAGCTAACGTAATTCAACTCCAAACAGATGCCGTAGGGGATCCTATCAGTATACGGTGCGATACCGATCGGAATGTCAACAGTTTACCAAAAAATGCAGCTAAGTTAGCTCACTACTTGGCGTTTACCATTTACCGTTAGCAAATAACGACGACGAACTAATGTTAGCCGCCACTTCACATGATAAATTCATCCCCACCCATGCCCAGATGACGAACCGAAAGCAGCTAGTTTAACGCTGGCTAGCTAGCTGTAATGCAGCTAACATCTAAGGTTAGCAAGTTAGCTGGTTAGCTGAGTAACTTATGCTATGGAAATGCGGCTGTCAAGTTCATGGTCCAAATTAGCTAACGTTAACTTAACTTGCCCCGTCGGTCGTATAACCTACCGTCGCTAAGTCAACTATCTGAAGGCAAGTGTTTGCTAGCAAATGGAACATGACTTCCTTGATTCTTAGAAGCCTGACTGTAGAATCTCTTTGGCCTAATTTGCCGGTGCTTCGCTGCCAAATATTTGGTTAGCTTGGTGGCTAGTAGTGAGGAGTGACTTCTCGCTTTTATCAGGATTACTACTCCACACACGGGGAGGAAACGTGTCTCCAGACGATATCATGTCGCTTATATGAGTTTAACTGAAGAAAGTGTAAGTCCCCTAGCCGCCCATTCGTCTTCCCTTGTTATTAGAGATATGAAATTACGGAGATAGGGAGATTTACCTTGTGCAGCCTCCTGCTCGCCGCCATCTTGAAACTACTGTGTGTTCCCAGAATACACAGCGTGGCGACTAGCTTACCTTCTGCTGCTAGCAGCGACATAAAAACTAAACATACAGGTTTAAACATACAATTTAAACATATAAATTTAAACATTCAGTTTTTAACAAACATATTTATAAATATACAGGTTCAAAGGTTCAGGTTTAAATGTACAGGTTCACACATACAACTATATAGGAAGCATTAAACACAGGCTTAAAGATATAGGTTTCAGAATCCAGGTTTCTTACTAATCAGTCGTATGCATAAAGTTGTTACTGTATTGTCTGGCATCTGAATTCGCTTTGACACAGATTAAAGACACTAGGTGTGAAGAAACCAGGCTTCATTTATCCCAACCAATCAATATTTAACTTTCATATTTGTTTGTCTGTGCATATATATATTGGCAGAATCTTCTTTCAGGTTTTGAAGAAAGCTGTCCCTACAGTAATTTTTGTAGTAGCCTACCTAGCTATCATATATCATATCAAGCTAGCACACTCATGCTACTCCTATTATTATTACTATTATTATTATCATCACCAAAACCTTGGAATCCAATCATTTCTACACATTTCACACAGCTAGAGACTGGCCCAATATTTAAATATTCAGAATTTAACTTTTACTCTTTCATCATGGCGTAGGCACCTAGGATTAGACCTTGCTGATATATCAATATATTGATATATCATATATTGTCTGATAGTGACAATGTTTTGTGTGAAATGACAAATTTATTCTATAATGCATCAATACTACGCTGGTTGTCTGTGGGAACCCCTTAATCTGAATTGATTCTCATACAACATTTTGACTGGATTCCACACAAGTATGCATGAATGTATTATTATTATTATTATTATTATAATACTGGATTTCAATGCAGAGTTTTAGATTATCATGGTCTAAATGCTGAGTCTTTTCCACCCTGACAAGAATCCAATTTGGGGGCAACACTGAATGACTTTGAATGTTTTGGAATGAAAATGGTCCATATAATATTGAACAAAATATCAGCTATTGGCACCTTTAATCCAAAAATATCAGTATCTGCCTTCAAAGCCCATAGCGGTTGAACAGTATTGACACCTTGGCGCTGTGGTCTTCCCTCCCTACAACTTGTAAGAATACACTTCTCTAATACAAGGACTTTTAAAGTTCTCCAAGATTTGGGGCCCCTTCCTCAAGCATTTTCATAGCATCTGAATATTCTGTGAATACCCCTGTTGTATAAGTGTTATTTGTTTTATTGTGCATTTTGTATTTTCACTTCATACTATGTCTTTTGTTCTCCCATCCAACTGTTTTACCCTTACCATTGGTTCACATAAGTTATTATATGTTACTGTTTCTTTTTTGTCTTTTTTAATTTATTTTTCCTTTACATTTGTGGGTGGGTGGTGGGTGTAGTGATTGATTCCTTTTTCCACTGATTTTTATTTATTCTTTGTTAGTCATCAAAACTTTGACAAAGAAAATATGAAATAATAATAATAAATTAAAGTGTAATATCGTGAATAGCATTTTCTACCAATGTCTGTTCTTTATTGAGTAGTATCTAATAAATAAAGGGAAGTAAAATGTTTTTCACACAACTCCCTGAATGGTCTTTGTAGTCATTTTTTAACCTTCACTTATCCAGGGAAAGCCAACTTCAACCTTTCCAGCAACATCCTACTTCACATTCACGGGATAACTTACTTCTGGGTTTTTCATCTATTAGTTTACATGGACTGCTGCTACACAGTGATGTATGGCGATTATTATATATATATATATATATATATATATATATAGCTAAAAAAATTTATGATGGTAAGACAACACATAATCTGGCATTTTATAATACGTCACATTGTTGTATAAACTGTGGTCTCATGTATGTATGTAATATGTTATAAGCTGGCCGATCAACTAGGGAACCAGAGAGCTGAGACCCCATTCAAATAAAATGATGTATATCGGGTATATATGTCATGGCAGAACTGTACATAATCTGCACTTGTTCCCAACAAATTTAATGGTGGAATGTTCAATGTGAGTGCTAGTGCATTTTCATATCTTCAGCTGATCTATGAAATACATGGTGGCTAATGCACCTCATAGACTTTCAATGTATTTTACCTCACTAGCGTTTGAATATTTTTTACATCGTTTATATTTTTAAATGTATATTGCACTCACAAAAGACCTTATTGAAGTCAATGCCCAGTTGTGCACTAGCTACTCCTACTGTACATATTTTGTACCAGAGCTTGTATTCAACTTTATTTTTATGCAATGCTTTGGCCTAATTTATGCTTGTTAAACATTTTGATACTACCTTTTCTCATTGAAATTATAGAACGTTCAATCATTTATGAAAATGAATGGAAGTCAAGGGAAGCTTTTTCTAATTTCATGCTAGAAACTATGTTCCAATTTCATATCACTGTAAATGTCAGGCATACATACAAAATATAAAATGATTCTGCACATGGACCCATACTTGTAGAGTTCTGTACCCATAGGCTTCCATTGTAGAACTACATTTTTACACAACAGACACCATTTAAAATGCTAGAATATTTTGATACTCTTCATACTTTAAGGTAGAAATAAGACCTTTATTCTGACTTTTTTCCCATAGGAATGAATGGCGGAGAGTGAATGGTGATATCTGGTGGTCAAACCATAAACACTTTTAAAAGATGAACTCTAATACATTCAACTCTTTAACCTTTCAAGCTGAAACAAGCACACATGCAGCTGCTTTCACCTTGCCCACATATTTTCTGCAGGAAATGGAGAAATTAAAAAAAATATATGTGAGCACAGCAGTGGGTCCTATGCTCTTGATCAAAACCTCTGGAACCATTTGCATACATCCGAAAATGGCTGGGGTTGCTGCGATGCCTTTCTGAGACGGGCCTCTTCAGGAGGAACACCTTGCAGCTGTTGCTACAATACAGCTTGAGTTATAAGCAGGGAAAGACCAAACTGGTCCTGGAGCAGAGGGAATCCACTGACCAGCTGGTGAAGGCCCAGGCACAGACCCAAGGTAGAAAGCACAAGCTGCAGTGGACCAGGCAATCGGCAGGCTACAACATCTAGAAGTTGTCAGTAGAGTCCATGTAGGACGGGTAGGACTTGGATGGGGAGAAGCACCGCTATTCTGATCCAAGGCCAACATGAAAGAGGAAAGCCATGGTCATGTCAGAAGTGACAAGGATGGAGGAGGAGCGATACGAAGATCAAGGCAGTGTTGAAGGTCGTCAGGGACCCTGGACAACACGAGAAGGCACTGTCAATCGGTTGGTCCGACCTATGGAAAATTTCACAATCCCGACTCCTCATCAGATCAACTCATGACACTCTGCTGTATCCTGAGCAACGAGGTGCCCCCTCTGCAATGCTCCCAACACAAGTCTCCAACACATCCTGTCAGGATGCAAAACGACCAAGTGAAGAATATTCTTTATTTTCCCAGAACTTGTATTTTCCAATTCTTGGTAGAAGAAATGTAATTCTTGATTTCAGAAATCAGGAACACAATTCTTGAAGATAATCTTTATACAAGAATTTAATTCTCAATGTTTCTTGTATAAGAATTCTTGAAACGAGAACTGAAAAATCTTATCACGTTAGGATTCTTGTGACAACAATTAAATTCTTGTTATTTCCTTATGTAGAAATTCTTGACGAATAGAATTCTTGCTTTTTTTGTTGGTAAATTCTTGATTCAAGAATTTTAGTCTTGCAGTTTTTCTTTGCTTACAATTCCTCATATAAGGAACACACTCTTGGACTATCCCTCCTTCTTTTAGAATTCTTGAGCCAAGAACTATGTTCTTAAAATTTTTCGCTGCTGGGAATATCCATTCCTATCCTTTCTTGTTCAAGAATTCATATTACATTCGGGAAAGAAATTTCCTATCTTCTTTGAGAATTTTATGAGTCTTCATTGTATAAAAGCATTAGGAAAAGCCAACAGAATTTAAGGCTCCGATCCGGAACTTGATGGATAAATTAAATAGATGGATATTGTAATAATATATTAATTAAAAACAAACAAGATTTCAGCTTTAACAATTAAAAGAACAGATGACGACTATCAATATTCATATAGATTTATTACAGTAGGCAAGCGCCCAAATCAGATTACAAGGCTGGTAGTCAATCCAGTCAACAGTCTAGTCAACAGTCAATCCAGTAAGAAAGCTATCAGTGGGTTAGAAACAGTTATATCTGTTGGGTCCTGTGGTCTGCTGGTAATGTATCTGCTCTGTAGATGCACTTCAGTGGAAATGATGAGTCCCAGGTGACATATATTGTATATTTTATACAGAAATGCTTATGTTCAGGTATTAGGTTACAAATTGTTAACTTTAGGTATAGAATTATAAATTAGGTATTAGTATTAGTTAAATTGGGTATTAGTTAGAGATGGTTAAGTTTAGGGATGGGTTTGGTGTGGTTAAGGTAAGGATGTGGGAGGGTGGTTAACAACTTGAATTCAGCCTGGAACTGGCGCTGACCCAATCAGAGCGGCCGATGGCTGTACCAGAGTTGCCGACGGCTAAATAACTTTCCCTTTACCAGTGCTACCAGATGGAAAGATAAAAAAAATATTTCATGTAATTTCATTTTCTTCATCATAGTATTTCATAGGCATAGTTAAAATGAAAAATATGTTATAATATAATAATATAATTGTGGCAGACTGGGTGGAGGTTGTGGGTGAGGCATAGGCTGGATGCAGGATAGAATTGAGTCAGTGGACTGGTTCGTCCTGTGTCCAGTGCCAGCTGCGGCCAATTAAGGCTGATTGCAGTCGGGCTCTTTTAACCTGTAGGCTGGGCTCACACCACAGGTTTTAAAATCCTAACCGATTTTGAAATCGGGTTGCATCACGCACGAGGAGAATCTTCACAGATGTTCTTCTCTCTAATCTCAAACACGCACATACTACAAGATCTGAAAATAATGGTGCATCACACACTAGAGGATATTACTAAGATTATCGTGCCAGAGGGAGCCTGAATGCACCGCCTCACGTGATCTCATGGGGAAGTAAATGTAAACAAAATGTAGACTGACATGGTGAAACCGGTGCAACTTGCTTTACTTATGCTTTGCAGTGAGAAAGAATCACTGTTTCCCCTCAAATGCCCCTATATTGCAACACGTAAGGTAAAAGACGTTTCATTAATTCCCGCCCACATTAGGTAAAATAAAGCATAGACATAAAACGGGAAGAACATTTACATTTTAATCCAATCAAAGAGGACAATCAAATGCATACAGTGTACATTGCAACCAATAAAATAGTTTCAATGCTGTGATGTGTGTTACCTTGTTTACAGTGAGCCGTTAAACTAGCTGAACTAACCTTAACTATCAATATTGCAAATATGCTTCTGCAAACATGTCAAAAGAACCAGTGCATCAGAAAGGAAAATACAGTCAAACAAAACTGAACTTCAACGTTAATAATGTTACATCCCTGACGTCCACAACTCCGTTGGAGCCTGGCCCTCCACTAGAACCAGCGCAGCGGCAGCCAGAAGAACCCCAAAGCAGCAGCCCTGTGCCCGCTGAGACTGTCAAACCGCCGGCATTGAACCAAAACAGGCTAGCTCTGGCTCCGACTGCCTGGAGGGTTGTTGTCGGGACATAGAGACGGGTAAAGCTGCACAGCTAATTGTAGACAAAAAGGAGACCGCTAGATCGTTTGGCCAAAGAGAAAGGTACTTTAATGCAAATTGGTACAAAAATAGAGAGCGGTTAATTCTTTGCTGCTGTCAAACATTTTGTAACTTTCTCCAAATGTGGAGATGACGGCGTCCGCCAGCCTGTGGTGCAAGCAAGCTATAGTTACTCCGCATAAGTTTAGTGCGAGTCTCCGGTCTATCTACCGCTACACATACACAGTCACACATACACTCTTTTTGGCCCCCGCACTTATGAAATTAATCCGGCGCCCGTGCTTGGAAGACACATTATATAGGCAGTCGTGTTCTTGCCACATATCGACAAGCCTTTCCTCCATCTCAGCTGTCCAACGCACCCGTACAGCAGTTTGTTGTTTCTTCATTCACTTCCGTGTCCTTGTAGATTGTCTCTCTCATTGGCTATTGTGTAGTGATGTTACGCTTGATACCGGGACTTCGAAGTGCGTATCGAGAACGTAGGGCAGTTTCTCGTGAACCTATGTATCGAGGCGTGTATCGTTTAACGTCATTACGTCATCGATGACGTTTGAAGCCTCATTCACGTACGTGCTACAGGAATGGATTCGGGTTTGGCGGGCAGTTTTGAATCACGGATATAAGGAAAGAAAGTGCCCCCATAATTCGTGGGTTGCCTTGTCCTTCTATAGCTATATTTAAATCTTATCGTACTGATAATTACACCAATGGACTATACAACTGGTACATTTGTCCCTTTACTAATCATAGCATTATAATAACAAGCCATATAATGATATGCTGCATCATAAATAAGTAACATTTTATTCACATGCCAGATTTGAACCCATGACAGCTACACACTTTGCCACCAAACTAAATGAAGTTACACAGCGCGTGGAGACATTTCTAGGGCATTATTGAACCGATGATTTTTGTTCATTTATGGTTTATAGCATAATATGAATATATATATATATTATGCAGTAATTTCATTTTTTTTTTTAAGTTGATTACATCAGCGGTTTAATTCATTGGCCTTTAGTGGCCCATGCTTTGCACACATCGCTGTGCTGCCAGTCTTGCCTGCTCTAATTTCTTTAGACCAGCAGGTGGCCGTAGTGTGCACTTGAAGCCTCGAGAAATGAACCCATTTTCAACCCATTTGGCTGGAATGCTTCAATGCTTCGAGAAGCTTCATCTCGCCATCACTACTATTGTGGTCCCGCGCGGAAAGCAGTGACGTAATCATCCCGATTTGAAATCCTAGATATCAAACACGTTTGATATTCGATGCGTCCCCGAGCGGATCTGGATGTTAAGATTGGATCTGTAAACCGCTCACATTACCAGATAATCGGTGCCGAACATCGGTGCCGAACAAGATCACTCCGCCGATTGCCGAATCGGGGATAAATCGGCCGAATTATCCTCTAGTGTGAGTCCGGCCTAAATTCAACAGAAGAGCTGGCCACTTGGATGAAGAAATTGCTTTTTTCCACAGGAGAATTGCTTGATGATAAAAACGTATTTATTGCATTAATAAATAGATTTGTCCAGATAAGAATTCTCAAGTGAAGAATGATCTGGCTAGAAAAGGGATTATTTTCAAGAAAGTCTTAGTATCAGTGTATATAGAATATAAAGTTAGTGTGTGTGTGTACATGTGGTTGGATGTCTCTGTGTGTGTGTTAGCAGTCTTATAGCCTGGAGGTAGAAACTGTAGTCAATAAACAGCATTCTTGCATATGTGCTCCTCTTGTCCAGGCGTGACAGGGCAGCATGCAGCGTCATGGCAACAGCATCATCTGTTCATCTGTTCGCTCTGTGAGTAAACTGCAGCGGGTCGAGAGTGTCTGGGATTGTGGAATCAATAAAGGTTTTGACTAGCCGCTCAAAGCACTTCATGAGGACTGAAGTGAGTGCAACAGTCATTCAAACAGGTTATGGTTGATTCTCAGTCAGTTCATTGCCTGCTTATGGTCCTATAACCAGCTTCTGGAAACTCTTATTAAATACTCCTCATCTTCTCCTTCCTCTTGTTCTTCCTTTCACGTTTGTTATTTTTACTTTTTTTTTTCTCCTCACTTTGTCCCTTTTGTCTCCTAACCTTTACCCCCCATGAGTGCTTTGCAGTCCTAGATATTATGCAACTTATTACATGGACTTGTAATGTCTTTCTCTAAATTATCAGTCTCTTGTGTAGTTGCTTGATACATGCAAATCAATACAAATACCCTGAGGGACAGCTTACTGCACTGTCTGAAAGCATTTTTCCAATGACAGTAAAAAGCGAAAGTTTGAAGCCATGTGTAGGGCTCTATGAATGAATAAAGCTACAACTGAGTTCATAACCTGTTAAACCTGTGACTTTGACGTTCACAAACATTTCAGAACTCTATCATTCACTCATTCTGAACATATAGATCTGTACACAAATGCAATGCGGACGTTGTATCTGGGTTTCGATTTTAATAGCTGTAAAAATTCAGTTGAATGTTTAAATCTGGAGACATTTTTGAAATGTATTGCTTTGTGTAAAAATCATTCATAGATCTCTATCCTCTTTCTGAGCTTTGCGTATCTATTTTAGGGGTCCATGACATGAAAATGTTTGAGAACCTCTGTCTCATAATCAGGGATGTAGTGACGGGTAAACCCACCTAAATCCAGTTTACTTCTTTTGTTTTTAGGTTGGCATTAATCGCCTAAATTCATAGTAGTACATACAATAATAAGTAGTATCAAACTAGTGTAAGAAAGAAGAAAGGGTCTTTAAAGGAAAACAATAAATCAATGCTATGTATATTGATGGATGCTTGCCTCATGATCGACTGGTCATAGTTTAGTCTACGGGCTACAGTGTGAACTTTGCAGCAGAAGGTTCACTGGGTTTCGTCGCACTGTCACCTGGAAGCAGTCCGGCCGGGAGGGATGACCGCGACGACAAGATGGCGGAGTATGAGGAGTTTTGGGTAGGCGAAAAGAAAAGCAATGATTGCTATTTAGGCTGGTTAACGTTACGCCTTTAAAACGACAACTCGCATCAAGTAGAGTGGTCGATGCGGAAAAGTCCGAGTTGATAGGCGAATAGGTCAGGGCATTACTGTGCAGCAATGCATATTTTCACAACAGATCGCTAGCCTCTATGCTAACAGTTATGACTAGCTTTGGCCAGTCGCCTACAGGCTCACTTGCTACAAGTAGGCGAAACCATTGTTTATTTTGCTTTATGGCAATTAAAGCAAATGTTAATTAACACACCTGTTAACTTAGTCATTGTACCTGTTATGTAGAACTGTTATTAAAAATATAGGAAACTGATATAACGATGCCAAAAAGATGTAGCGTTATGTTTGTGTAATACCCCGTTAGCCTACAGCTAACGTTACTAAATGTAAGTTAACTAAATTACACGGGGTAACAAGTGTATATTGTTATCAGTTTAACACGTTGTTATTTATGTTTTATGAGCCCGTCCAATCAATATTTTTGAATATGAAAAACTCTTCCAAATTGAGAAAGCGGAGACTTAAGTATTAAAAATGTGTCGCTGCTGTGTAGAAAATGAGCTAACGTTAGCTAAATGGTAAACATGGTCAGTGAGAACACCCAGGCGATTAGAGTAGGGTGACATTTGGTTAAAAATACTACACTTATTTATGATAAAATAGGGTATTAAGAACTCGAATATTCTGTGGGTCAAAAATGCAGCATCTCATTGCTATCACAGGTTGAAGTTTGAGTTCATCTCTTGTTTTTGGCTGTGTGAAAGAGTTGGCCATGTTCACAAATATTGATTGGCTTGTTATAGACCATAGGAATAACATGAAATCTTACATTGACTGGTGTTCCGCTTTAAACCAAATCCCCTTTTAAGCAGGGTTTATGTTGACATAATAATTAGCTATAGCTGGAAAACATTCCAGACACCTAATATGATTTCACTCACTGTTATTTAACTGTCTTCTCTCATCCCAAAGAAAGCCCTGCTTCACTGCTCACCATTCATCTGCTTTGTCATGCTCTCTCCATGTTTTTATCTAATGGGTTTTGAAATTATTCTCAACATTTTTAGATGCGTAACGGTCACATATGTTAAGGAATTGTAAGAAAAAAGGATATACACGTAAGAACAATCCAGCATGGACCATATAACAAAGGGTCAGTTGGGGTTTCCTTACTTTTCTATGGGTTTTCTTGTTGGGAAGTTGTTGACGTTTCAGACATTTCTTATCCAGTGAAATTATGTATTGTCTTAAGTTGTCAGAATTCCTTTTTCTTATTTGCTTAAGGCTATTCTTGTTAATCTGTATAATGTAAGGATTAAATGATTCTTTTCTTTATAAAAATTTGAATGTCGTTGGTGTTTTGCAGAAACCTTGGATCTTAATTTTGTAGGTTTTGATTTGTTTGTGTGTAGTTTTCTTTTTTTCACATTTTTGTACATTTTTTACAACTTTAAGAAAGTGTGCCATGACACTAGGACAAATTCAAACCAATAATAAGTATGAAAATTATGTGTTTCCCCCCCCCCCCCCCCCACTTCCTGGAGATACAAGGTTTCTATATGACACAGACAATATATAATATGTACCCATGACTATGTATTCCTTTTGCTGTTGATGTGTAGCTTCTCTCGTGGCTGTTTGTCATAAATTCAGTATTTGGCACATTCTACAAAGGCAGTTTGGACTAAAAGTAACTTTGTTGTGGGAGCTGGGGTTTTGCTGTGGTTTCTAGTTGGTTGTAGCACCCTGCTCCATTTTTGAATTGTACACTTGCCTCATGTCTTGCTGTACTTATCTTTTCCATTGTTTTCCAGAGCATGGTATCAAGTTTCAGAGTGTCCGAGCTACAAGTGTTACTGGGCTTTGCCGGGCGCAACAAAAGTGGTCGTAAACATGAGCTTCTCCTGAGGGCCTTGCATTTGCTGAAGAACGGCTGCAGTCCAGTAGTGCAAATCAAAATCAAGGAGCTATACCACCGCCGCTACCCCAGGATAATAGAAACCGGTGTCCCTCATTTGGCCACCATAAAGTCACTGTTCTTATCCGCAGAGGGAGCGGTTACTCTAGTGAACACTGACATCTCTATTAGCGAGAGTCAGCCCTGTGACTCCGATTTGAACCTGTTGACTGGTGAAGCGGTTGTGTTGCACAAGACCAAAACCAGCATGAATCTCCAGCAGCCAGCTCCGCTCATTCCCCCTGTCCACCCAGATGTGCAGATGAAGCCTCTGCCTTTCTATGACGTGCTGGACGTCCTGATCAAGCCTTCAAGCCTAGGTCTGGGTGGCTGTTTTCTGTTGTTTTTAGAGTTGAACCGTACTCAATTTAACACTGAACGGGGAATTTGGGTTACTGCACCAGCAAATTGTAATAGGATACAGTAAAGAAAAATTAAATGGAACCAAAAAAATATTATTTTAAGTGGGGTTATATAAACATGTAATCAACAATTTCAACCCATGTTAAATAGAATGTGTAGCCTAAATAGGCAGTACAGGAAATGTCTGGATTACAGCATTATTAGTGTGTGCAAAATAACAGCAGTAAAAAGGAATAGTTACAACTCTCTCCCAAAGGTAGAAACCAGAGAATCAAGATGCTAATATATCACACCCATGGAATTTGTAGTGAATTAGAGAGTGACTGTGTGGACCCACAGGGTCCCTATGACATTTGATGATAAAGAGCCAGTAGACAGACACTTTTCCAAACCAGAACTATCCAAATGTCCCCTTATCCCAAGAAAATCACCCTGGGCACTCAGGCGCCTTTTCAAGTCTTTTCCAGTTAACTCTACTCTAAGTGACTCTAAGTTTAAGTTGATTTTAATAAATGTGCTAGATCTTTGTAGCCCTCTGCTGACAGGAGCAGCAGACAAGAATTTATAGCTTTCTTGCTATTTTAAGAATGTTAGGGTTATATTAAGACCTATACATTCCAAAAAGATTACCCACCATGTCACTAATCGACATCATTCCTATTTTTCAGGAGCTAGCACTGTACAGAGATACCACCAAGAAAAATACTTCATCTTCGCCTTGACACCACAGCAGGTTCGAGAAGTATGCATATCCAGGTACGACTGTTTCCTCAAACCCCCAATCATTAGCAACATTTCATAGGTATGTGGATTGTAAATTGTACGCTGTCTTTATGTATTTAAAGGGACTTCCTTCCAGGTGGCAGAAGGGACTACATGGTTCAAATACAGCTGAGGTGAGAATGCCTGGACATAGCTTGACAGTTTTCAATCTCATCTGAACTGCTAGATGTCAGTAGATGTGGTGATGTAGGTAGATAAAGACCTTAACATCACAAGGAAACAGCATTTCGATGGTGTCTCTCTTCCATAATTCAACATATTTCTGGAACAGGATCTTGGGGTGGGACATAACTTCAAAAGTGGGTTGGTTGGACCATAACAAACATGGAGAAAGAAAGGTAGTTAGGCTCATTGTATGCTGGGTGTAGTTAGAGAAGCGCTCCACTGTGTAAGGCTTTACTTATACACTTGTGTCACAAATTCTGGATTCTTCTAAATGAATAAATTCCAGCCACTGGCTGGACGTTGCAGGCTTTATATGACAGGAGGGATGGATAGGGCTTGGTCAAAATTCTAGGTATTATTGGTTGGAATTACTTACTGGTATGCACTGGTAACCACTAAAAATACACCGTACAAGAAATACAAGTAATGGGCTTTTGATAGAAAAATACAAGAAAATAAATGTGTGCTTTTTTCACACTTGTTAAATAGGTGTATGTTATAATATGGAGAACTGTTAAAAAAGTAATTTATATATATTCTTTTTGTATTGTCAGGTTTTGCTTGTCAGAGACAAGTTGCCCTCAAGAGGACAATTACCCAAACAGTCTCTGTATAAAAGTCAATGGGAAACTCTTTCCTTTGCCAGTAAGTGCTGGTTCCGTTCAAGTAAAGATACAACCTGATTTTAGTAATAATTTATTATTCAGACACGTGACCCAGGTGACACAAAGACACTCACAAAGCATTTCGTCTCTGTAGGGTTATGCACCACCACCGAAAAATGGAGTGGAACAGAAGAGACCAGGAAGACCTCTAAACATTACCTCATTGGTCCGACTATCTTCTGCAGTCCCCAACCAAATTTCAGTGACGTGGGCGCCTGAAATCGGAAAAGTAAAAACACCTCCTCATAGGAACCCTTCGTCAGCCTTTTTCTCTTTGATTTACTCTACATGTGTACTAGTGTTTCATCTGCGATCATTGGAGGAGAGTAATACCGACTTACAGTTGGGAGAAAAAGTTTGTGAACCCTTTTGAATTACCTGCAATCCTGTACAAATGGCTCCTTAGGTCTTCATCTAACATAACAATAAATAAACAAGGTGATTTAACAAATAACACATATAAAATTGTACTTTTGCTTTTTGTACTTGTGCACAATGCACAAAGTCATTTGTGCAGGAATGCATAATGGCCTTTTCTTGTAACTATATGTTGAGGTTGTTTGATCGTATTGTTTGTCCAGACCTATTCCATGTCGGTGTACTTAGTGAGGCAGCTGACATCGCCACTGCTCCTGCAAAGACTGAGGATGAAGGGCATCAGGAACCCTGACCACTCCAGAGCGCTAAGTAATTATATGTACCAGTGACAACACTTCTTGTGTTTCATACCTTAAATTACGCTAGGTAACTACCTACTCTAGTTACCTAGTTACACTCGACCCCTACTGATGTCTGTGCCGCTTTGATTGGGGTCATACATTGGGTAGAGTAACAACAAGGTGTTTTTTTAATGTCATGTTATTTCACACTTCATCTGTTAACTTTACCTGCACATCCCCCCTGCCCTCTGTGTTCCAGTTAAAGAGAAGCTTACAGCAGATCCAGACAGTGAGATCGCTACAACAAGCCTACGAGTTTCACTTATGTGCCCGGTAAATGAAGCATGTTCCAAACAACCTGCCTTCACATTCAAGACATATTCACATCATCTAACACAAACTAAAGAGGAATTTCATAACACTATTTTGGTGACACATAGTTTCCAAGTAATTGAGTTAAAATTTCACTTTTCAAATGTATTTATTCACACATAGAAATGTAGGGGAGGGATTTATGGCTGCACCTTAATTGTAGTTTGTTATAATCATATAATTTGATAATTTTGTGTGTGCAGTGTATAGGCTGCTTGCTTGCATTGCATTGAAACAACCATTTTCCTTCCCAGTTCTGTCTTTTCACTCACCTCGGCATGTTTTCATCCCCTAGCTGGGCAAGATGCGTCTGACAGTGCCATGCCGGGCGGTTACCTGCTCTCACCTGCAGTGTTTTGATGCTGCCCTCTACCTGCAGATGAACGAGAAGAAGCCCACCTGGATCTGCCCTGTGTGTGACAAGAAAGCTGCATATGAGAGTCTCATTATCGACGGGTCAGTGGGAAAATTGAGTTGAAGTCATGTCACACCGGAAAAAGACTTGCTGTGAGGCAGTGTGTTAAAGGAATTTTGGGAGATTTTCCTTGAGAGATCGTTGGCTCGGTGCTCCCTGCTAACGCTTATCATACACTATGTTGAGTGATAGTAGGCTCCGTGCTAACACTTTAGCATACACTATGTTCAGTGATAGTAGGCTCCATGCTAACACTTTAGCATACACTATGTTGAGTGATAGTAGGCTCTGTGCTAACACTTTAGCATACACTATGTTGAGTGATAGTAGGCTCCATGATAACACTATAGCATACACTATGTTGAGTGATAGTAGGCCCCATGCTAACACTTAGCAAACAACTTAAGCTAGTAGCTCAGGAGGTTAGGAGAGGTGAAAAGAAACGCAATCTAAAATGCATAACAGCTTTTTATTAGTGGTGGTGTTTTATTGGTGGTGTTGTATTGAAATATACAAAACAATATGGTATCGTCCCATAATATCCTTTAGCAACCTAGTGTCCTTTTGGAGTCTCCAAATGGCCTTTTGGTGCCATTATTCCACACTTCCAACCAGGATTAGGTTAGACCTATGACTAGAGATCAATTGAATGTCTGGGTTCATACATAACAACCACAGGGAGATAT
Organism: Hoplostethus atlanticus; assembly: GCA_034670405.1. NCBI lineage: Eukaryota > Metazoa > Chordata > Actinopteri > Trachichthyiformes > Trachichthyidae > Hoplostethus > Hoplostethus atlanticus. The sequence goes on from JAXDDX010000048.1 coordinate 1,054,403, forward strand.
TTACACTAAAATAAGGTTGTTTTTTTTGGGCGAGGATAAGTCTAATTTCTACTGTGTTTGAGTTTCTGTAGCTCTGCTTCAATAATACTTCAAGAACAAACTACAAGGTCTTACCTTTCAGGAGAGACCATGATTGTGCATGTAGTCAAAAGGGTTTAGTTTACTTTGCACCATATGAGGTGCTGCTGTCTTTGTGCTTTGTGTGTCAGGACAGTGAAACTAAGTGGTCAATCTGTCTGTGTGCCAGTGCCACCAAGACAAATTCCTGTACAGTTATTGCATATGGCCGATTTAAAGTGTCTTGCTGCTTCTTCAGTTTATTCATGGAGATCCTGAATGACTGTTCGGATGTGGATGAAATCAAGTTCCAAGAAGATGGGACCTGGTGTCCCATGAGACCAAAGAAAGAGGCCGTCAAGGTGCCCTCTCAGTCTGTTCCAAAAATTGAGAGTAAGTACACCCTTTTGATACCTGGTAGTTAACATATGGCCAATCCAAAACTGAACTCGAGCACATAAATGGGAATCTTGATTGACATCTTGATTGCTTAGTTATAGAGGGTTGTCAAATTGCTTTAAGTAGCATTCCAATTTAGAGACCAATCAACCGCACAGCACAGGCCAGGTTTTTGTGACTCAGCAATTAATATCCATTTGATGTTATGATGTATATTAGACTGCAGATTTCTTGTTTTACAACATTAAACTGATGGGAGCACTAGACTCTATTGAAGGGTTCGTAAGGAAAGAAGCGTACAAATTGACTTCAGCTAGTCAGGATCGGCCTATCATGATGTGAACAGGCCTTGATTTACAAATTCATCACCTATAGTGTCATGTTACGGGAGGGTTACTGGCTTAAGTGCAACTGTGCTTAAACCTGCACTGCAATATTTTTATGTAAAAATACAAGTGCCTTATCAGTCTATGCCTTGCAAGTGGGCCTGTGACAAAGAATACTGGCCCCTCCCCCCTCATTGAGCCGCTGTAGATGTTGTAGTTAGGTAGCTACACTGGAGGGGAAGCGACGAATCCAAAGCTGTGACAAAAAAGAGATTCTTCACCTTTTTTCAGTTTTATTTGCATTCATCGGTTATGTAGCAGGGGGCTAGACCATGTTGAGCCTTGGAAGTTGTCAGATAATCTTAAAATGAATTTGAAAACTAACTAGCAGCGAAGAGAGAAATATGAGTTATAAGTAGGGGTGGGCGGTATGGCCTAAAATTTATATCACGGTATATTTAGAATTTTGGACGGTAACGGTATATATCACGGTATATTTGTTTTTCTTATAATAATAATAAAAATGCTTTAGGAGCAGTACAAGACTCTGGGATGGTAACAATTTATTCCCGGGGGGGTTAACTATGAGGTTTCTACTGGGCTCTTCCATTAGTATTCTGTAATCTGTATATTATGACAAAATTGACATTGAACTTAAAAATGTAAATTTCAAGTATTCCAATACTTCAAATAACTTCTACTGTATATAACACAAACTTCAAAGGTTAGGCAACATGCCAAGAATTATAAAGATAAATAGCACATTATATGCAAACTTTTTTCCAGTTTGGCTGAAGTATTTTCGACCTGGCATCACATACCTCGGATCCAGTGTTTTGATCAATGCCTTAAACCTGTTTGTATAGGAACCATGTCCTTACATAGGTACTCCGTTATGGAATGTGGAATGTCCTTCCACCGCTTGCTTTTTTTTCGTCATACTGATAGCCACTGGAAAATGACTCGGCTAGCGACGTCTGCGTTGTGGTTTTTCGTTTAGCACCACTTGCGCATCCTAGTACTCTCTTCATGTTTTGGTTTGAGGTGATCAAAGAGATTGCTCGTGTTACCACCGCCGGCAACAACTCTTGCTCGACATTGCTTGCAGATAATAGTTTTCTGCTCAAGGTCCTACTTTTTAAACCCAAACCACGTCCAGATGATGGACGAAGCACCTTTCTTTCTAACTAATTCTTCTTTGTTTGCATCAGGAACGGGAGCTCCCGCATCATGCTCGCTGCCTTCCATTTCACCATGCATCTTCAGAAAGCATGCGTCTGTTTACGTCGAAGTTTACGTTGCACTACTCACTTTTTCACATCGTCTTTTTCCACAAACTAGTTTATTATCTTTAAATGGCAGCGCGCAGTTCGCTAGCTTTGTGTGTTACGTTTGTAAATGTGAAAAAGTATTTTTACATTCAAAGAGCCTAAAAATAGCCTTCTACCGGTACATCCGGTAGAGTCAAATCTCTACCTTGGCACGGATTTCTACCGGTATACCGGTTCAACCGTTATACCGCCCACCCCTAGTTATAAGGTCCCATTTTTTAGTTTGTTAGAAGCCTTGCAGTTTCGTTTTGCTGAAAAACAGGAGAGCGATCTCTGACGTAGCCCAGATTAGAGGGAGTTACACTAGTCTAGCTGCGATTAGATAAAAGCGTTTGTCATCATAAAACAAAAACAGAGCTTCATGTCAACTACCCTCGTGTGTTGAGCTGATGACTCAGACCTAGACCACTGCATGGAATAATAAAGATGCTGTCGTCGTCTAAGAAAATCCAGGCACTGTGAATGAATGTTGAGTTTCGATGTGCCAACCTGTATTCCTCAGCCTCTACTCCTGTGCGCCAATGTTCAGTGGTACCCCATTCTACTGAGCCCAGCTCCACCAAGAAGGCCGACGTCATCGACCTGACCCTGGAAAGCTCGTCCTCCGACGATGACGAAGACGACGTGGACCCGCCACTCAAAAAGCGCTGCCTTTACATGTCCAAGAGCGAGGACATGCATGGGAAGGGGTGTGTGAGGCCTCTCTTAATCATTTTCCAGAACCACTGCCAAAAACTTTGTCCTTTGTTCTTGTTCCTAGATTATCAAGTGAGGTCTATAACTGAAAACAGCATCTTCTGCCGTCCACACAATTTGAACGCAATTTTTCTAATCGGCTCTTTTTTTCCTCTCAAACTTTCTCTTCTGTCAGAGTGTTGACCTACCAGCCTTCCACTGTGCGAGTGCCAAATGTCCAGGCCCTAGACACACCATACCTGACCTCCACACTTGCCGACTATGCAGTCCCCTTTCACCATTCCACCCTGGCCACCATCCCCACAGACATGCAGAGTGAGTCAGCCGGCCAGGACTACTGGTAACACTGATCCCAGCTTTGAGTGACTGTTCATAATCTTTTTTTCTTGTCTTTCACCTTTTAGGTCTGGATTTGTTTTCCTTAATTCAAGCAGATCCTCAGGTATTTATTTATGTTTATTACAGTCCCCTATACCCATCCCCACTAATTGAGATGGCATAGCGGTGTCTTTTTAACAGTCCTTGCACATTAAAGGGCACTGACCCTCTTTCCTTGCCTCACCTCCCCCAGCATTACCGGACTCCCATGTTTCTAGACAACCTGACCAGCAGCCTGCAGACTGCAGCTGCCGCCAGCACCAGCTCAGCCCTGGTCTCCTCCTCCAACAGCCACTATGAAACCAGCGCCCACGCTGCCAGCTCCACCCACGAGACCCGGGTCATCACAGGAGGGGGCGGCGGCCCCGGCAGCATATCGGATATCATTTCACTAGACTGAGCCACATCTCACTGAACCTTTAATAGGCCTCCGTTTGTTGGATGTCCGTTTTATCGCAGGCCAAATGTACACGACTCATTTTAGATGTGTGTAAAAGCATTAACATTGCAATACATGTACACTTTGTTGCCCTTTCAAATTGGAGCCTTCACAAAAATGGTACAGATTGGCCTTGGCGGTAAATTGGTTCTCTTAAAATTGTAATTTCATTGTATTTCAAAAGATATATGTAGACATATTTTTACAGTCCTTTCATGGCCAGCTCAGCAGATATTTGCTGGCAGAACGATAAATGGCTGCTATCGCCAATTGGTACCATTTTTGTGATGACTTCAATCCGGGAAATTTTTAGGGCATTGAAATGTTAATGTATACCAATTGTGGTGCTTTTATGCAAGTCTGAACATTTTGGCTATTTCTGGCCTATTTCACCTCGATTGTTTTCTTAATCTGCATTGGTGTAAGATAGATGGAACATGGCAAGGAGAACATTGTTTGAAGCACTCTCACCAGACCTTGTTTCACATCACATCCATGCCGGCGAAAGAATGGTTGGAAAAGAGGAAACCCCAATATGTGAGAATTTGCTTGGACTCACCAACAGACTGTTGACGAGGCTTACATCCTCGATACGTTCTACAGGAGATGGGGGTGTTTTGTTTGTTTTGTTGCTTTTTTACTGTACCCATGTTGGCGTTGACCAGCCCTCACTTTGCCTTTCAATTGGACACACTGAAACACGGAAGGCAGGAACATAATTCAAGTGTTTTTCATTGGTTAGAACAGCTAGCAGTCAATACCTTGATGGGGTTTATCACAAGGCAGCTTTTGTGTTATACGAACTAAAGAAAATTCATGTTACTTTCTACTGCAGTCAGCAATAATAGTTTATTTAACTATTGTTAAGGTTAACAAAGTTGTAATTGTAGTTAAAATAGTCCAATTTACTCTTGCCCCTCTTTGTCTCCCAGAATGGTGCATTATCATAGAATACTTCTTTTGATTCATTGAAAGAATACTATAGCCTAGCCTTGAAGCTAACACTAGTTCAACACAAATTCAGTTTTCTTTCTGTATGGTAATGTAATATCTATTGCCATCTAGAAAAAGTTTTTATCACAGGAATATGTAAAATTTCTGGCAAGCTCTTCAATCATGTTAGCACCGTGGGACAAGTGGATGGGAAGCAGTTGCACTTCTTTGTCCAGTATTTAGTGCGCTATGGTGCATCAACTGTTGAGATCACGTTAAACACGCTTTTACTGATCTAGTGTTAGCATGATCCTTAAACAGAAACTACACAGACAAAGGTGAAACTGCTACCAATTCTCCTTAAAGAGCTAATTTGCTGAAATCTACAGCAAGTTAATGCTGCCAAAACTGGGATCTTATTCATGTTTAAGTTCAACCATTAGTACCCCAGGACTCTGTTCAAATGCAAGCTGACCTGGATCCAAGACTGTTGTTTTAGATTTTATACCTTTCGTACCATTGACATTTTTACCCATTTCACTTGGACATTTCTCTTTTGTCATCATGTAAGCAACGACTCAGTAAGGTGTTCAATTTTATTTACTGTTAGAATCAAGCTGGCACAGGAAGGTTTATTACAAAGTTATCATTTTTTTCCTGTATCTGTAAACTTCATAGCTTTTTCAGTTGTGGTACCATGTGTAGGTGGTTTTTTTTTATTAATGTTTTTTAAATCTTAAAACAGCAAGTGACCGTTTGCACTTGGCAGTCCAAGAACAGTTACATTTTGTCCAGGAAATTATCGAGTGCTGGGATGCCCTCCTTGAGGCCTTTGCGTTTGCGAGTCTCAGCAACGACCTGTGCTGGCCGACTGTTGTCTTCGTAGGGGTCACCAGGCAGAATCTGCCAGTGGTTGAACACACACTGAGGGAAAGCCTGGCCCCCGGTGTTGGACCGCAAGTCCGCTGTGAAACCTGTTGGTGGAAAAAGTAAAATGTTTTTTTTTGAACAAAACATCTAGTAGTTTGATTGGTACTTTCATGTATTCTTTCTTTTTGCTATGTCTTCATTTGTCATTCACCCAAAATTATGGATTTGTCCTTTTTCCACACCCACTTAGTCCTATTCAGGGTCACATGAAGCCTATCCCAGCATGCATTGGGCGGAAGTAGAAAGACATCATGCTTTGTTGGCTGGTATTCACAAACCTACCAAATGATTCATTGACAGGAAGGTATGCTTTCACTATAAAGATGGGTGTTCCAGTAACTTGACATTCTTCAAACACATGGCCTCTCTTCCTGTTCAGTACTCCGTAGATTCCTCCCACCACTTGTTCTGGACACTTTCAAGAAAACAGTTAAGCATATTTCAGAAGTTTAAAAATGTAGCCCACATTAAAATAGCAAAGGTTTCACTCATAAACATGGTCTAGACCAGTGGTTCTCAATCCAGTCCTCAAGGACCACCTGTCCTGGAGGTTTTAGCTCCAGCCTTACTCAGGCACACCTGAACCAATTAGAGGCTTCAGGTTTTCATGATACTTTAATTCAGGGATGTCAAACCGTGTGCCATGGAGGGCTGAGAGTATTCAGGTTTTCATTCCAACCGAACACTACACCAGGTGATTTCACTGATTAGTTCCTCCTCTCTGGTTGAAGGTGTGGTAATCAGTGGAATCAGCTGCTGTATTCTTGGGTTGGAACGAAAACCTGCATACTCTCGGCCCTCCATGGCACATGGTTTGACACCCCTGCTTTAATTGGTTCAGGTGTGCCTGAGTAAGGCTGGAGCTAAAACCTCCAGGACAGGTGGTCCTTGAGGACTGGATTGAGAACCACTGGTCAGACAGTCTGGCAATGAAAATGAGTGATTGAAGAAGGTTTAAACAACAGCACAATTACATTACCTTCAACTATGGACCTGCTGGGATCAGAATGCTTTACACCAGTGGTCCTCAAATCCGGGCCTCGGGGTCAAGAGTACTGCTGGTTTTCTATTCTGCCATGTAGTTTCCATTCTAGCTGTCTAATCAGGGATTGATTAAGACCTGGGATGCCAGGTGAATGCAATTAACTTCCTGGTAGGAGAGAAAACCAGCAGCACTATGGCCCCCGAGGCCCGGATTTGAGGAACTCTGCTTTACACCAACACCTTACAAACTACTGGATTAAAACAAAGTGTACGGTCTAGAGCAGGGATGTCAAACCGTGTGCCATGGAGGACCGAGAGTATGCAGGTTTTCATTCCAACCGAACACTACACCAGGTGATTTCACTGATTAGTTCCTCCTCTCTGGTTGAAGGTGTGGTAATCAGTGCAATCACCTGCTGTATTCTTGGGTTGGAACGAAAACCTGCATACTCTCGGCCCTCCATGGCACATGGTTTGACACCCCTGGTCTAGAGTGCTGGTACCATACAAGCCCATGGCTAATTTACCTATATTGAACTTGACAGTCTACCTCCGATAGGGAGAAGTAATATTACAAAAATGTGAAAGACCAAAAAATAAAATATTTGGGTATGATTCAAGTAATGTGGTTGCTTTATTGTAAACTCCATGTAGATGATGTAAGGCAGCAATTCATTTTCTTTACCCACTTACAACCCCTGGCAAAAATTATGGAATCAGCACACTTAGAGGATGTTCATCCAGCTTTTTTACTTCATAGCAAATAAACAAATCACAGATCTGACACAAAACTAATTTTGTTTAATAGCTGAACATTCTCTATAGTTTGCACACACTCTCTGGTCCCCCTTTTTGAAGAGTGGGACCACCACCCCAGTCTGCCACTCCTTTGGCACTGTCCCCGACTTCCACGCTATGTTGAAGAGACGTGTCAGCCACAACAGTCCCTCAACCCCCAGGGCCTTCAGCATTTCCGGACGGATCTCATCCATCCCTGGAGCTTTGCCACTGCGGAGTTGTTTAACTACCTCAGTGACTTCCTCCAGGGAAATTGATGTTGATCCGCCATCATCCTCCAGCCCTGCCTCGATCGTAGAGGATGGAACTGTCGGGTTCAGGAGTTCCTCAAAGTGCTCCTTCCACCGGCCGATGACCTCCTCAGTAGAGGTCAACAGTGTACCATCCTTGCTGTAAACAGCCTGGATGTTCCCCTGTTTCCCTCTCCTCAGGTGCCGGATGGTTTTCCAGAAACACTTTGGTGCCGACCGAAAGTCCTTTTCCATGTCTTCTCCGAACCTCTCCCACACCCGCTGCTTTGCTTCAGTCACGGCTGCTGCCGCCGACCTCCGAGCCTGTTGGTACCTTGCAACTGTTTCCGGAGTCCTCCGGGATAACATATCCCGGTAAGCCTCCTTCTTCAGTCGGACGGCTTCCCTGACCACCTGTGTCCACCACGATGTTCGAGGGTTGCCGCCCCTTGAGGCACCTATGACCCGAAGGCCGTAGCTCGCAGCCGCAGCTTCGGCAAAAGAGGCTTTGAACACCGACCACTCATGCTCGATGTCCCCAACCTCCACAGGGATGTCCGAGAAGCTCTGCCGGAGGTGGTGGTTGAATTCGGAGGTGGTGGTTGGATCTTCCTCCAGACGTTCCCAGTTCACCCTCACTACACGTTTGGGTTTGCCAGGTCTGTCTAAAGGCTTCACCCTCCTCCTAATCCAACTCACCACCAGATGGTGATCGGTGGACAGCTCTGCCCCTCTCTTCACCCGAGTGTCCAATACACACGGCCTCAGATCAGATGACACGATAACAAAATCGATCATCGATTACTCAGCCTCCCTGGGAAAGCCTACTCTAAGGTGCTGGAAAGGAGGGTTCGGCCGATAGTCGAACCTCATATCGAGGAGGAACAATGCGGATTTCGTCCCGGTCGTGGAACAACCGATCAGCTCTTCACTCTCGCAAGGATCTTGGAAGGGGCTTGGGAGTTTGCCCAACCAGTGTACATGTGTTTTGTGGACCTGGAGAAGGCTTACGACCGGGTCCCACGGGAGATCCTATGGGAGGTCCTGCGAGAGTATGAGGTGAGGGGGCCACTACTCAGGGCCATCCAATCCATGTACACCCAAAGTGAGAGCTATATTCGGGTGCTCGGTAGTAAGTCGGACTCTTTTCCGGTTGGGGTTGGCCTCCGTCAGGGCTGCGCCTTATAACCAATCCTGTTTGTGATTTTCATGGACAGGATATCGAGGCGTAGCCATGTGGGGAGAGGGTTGCAGTACGGTGGGCTAGGGATCACATCACTGCTTTTTGCAGATGATGTGGTCCTGATGGCACCATCGGTCTGTGACCTCCAGCACTCACTGGGTAGGTTCGCAGCTGAGTGCGAAGCGGCTGGGATGAGGATCAGCACCTCCAAGTCTGAGGCCATGGTTCTCAGCAGGAAACCGGTGGACTGCCCACTCCGGGTAGGGAATGAGTCCTTACCCCAAGTGAAGGAGTTTAAGTATCTGGGGGTCTTGTTCACGAGTGAGGGGACTATAGAGCGGGAGATTGGCCGGAGAATCGGAGCGACAGGAGCGGTTTTGAGGTCACTCTACCGCACTGTCGTGACGAAGAGAGAGCTGAGCCAGAAGGCGATCTACCGGTCAATCTTTGTCCCGACCCTAACCTATGGTCATGAGGGATGGGTCATGACCGAAAGAACGAGATCCAGGATACAAGCGGCTGAAATGAGTTTCCTCAGGAGGGTGGCTGGCGTCTCCCTTAGAGATAAGGTGAGAAGTTCAGTCATCCGGGAGAGACTCAGAGTAGAGCCGCTGCTCCTTTGCGTTGAAAGGAGTCAGTTGAGGTGGTTCGGGCATCTGGTCAGGATGCCTGCTGGGCGCCTCCCTAGAGAGGTGTTCCAGGCATGTCCAACGGGAAGGAGGCCCCGGGGCAGACCAAGGACCAGGTGGCGTGATTACATTTACGCATTGGCCTTGGAACGTCTTGGGATCCCCAGGGCAGAGCTGGCGGATGTGGCCAGGGAAAGGGAAGTCTGGGGCTCTCTGCTGGAACTGTTGCCTCCGCGACCCGACCCCGGATAAGCGGATGAAGATGAAGCTGAACATTCTGGCTTCATGAAACATACCTCAAACAAATTAGAATAAATATATTTTAATTACTGACATACGTTTTTCCAGATCAAGTAGAGGAAAAAATTATGGAATCACTTTGTAATTTGTATTTCTAAAACAAATACCAGCACAAGTCTGAATATGCAAATTAGTCTGCAGTTAAAAGGGAGTGTTTGCAGACCTTAACGAGCTGTTGGACTTGGCTAATTAAAGGGAAACATGGCTCCAAGAAGAGAGCTGTCAATTGAAATAATGGAAACGATTATCAAACTCCTTCAAGAAGGAAATCCAACACGGAGTGTGGCAAAAGATGTTGGTTGTTCCCAGTCAGCTGTGTCTAAAATTTGGTGCAAGTATAAACAAAATGGGACGGTTATAAAAGGAAAACATACAGGTAGACCACGGAAGACGTCAAAGCGTCAGGATAGAAAACTCAAAGCTATATGCCTTGAAAATAGAAAATGCACAACAAAACAAATGAAAAACAAATGGGCGGAAACAGGAGTCAATGTTTGTGACAGAACTGTAAGAAATCGGCTGAATGAAATGGGATTTACATACAGAAAAGCCAAACGAAAACCAGCACTAACACCTAAACAGAAGAAAACAAGGTTGCAGTGGGCTAAAGAGAAGAAATCATGGAGTGTGGATGATTGGATGAAAGTGATATTCAGTGATGAATCACGAATCTGCATTGGCCAAGGCGATGATGCTGGAACTTTTGTCTGGTGCCGTTCCAATGAAACATACAAAGATAACTGCCTGAAGAAAACAAGCAAATTTCCCCAGTCATTTATGATATGGGGTTGCATGTCAGGTAAAGGACCAGGGGAGATGGCAATCATTACCTCAACAGACAATGCAGAGGTGTACATTGAAATTTTGGACACTTTTCTCATTCCATCAATAGAAAAAAGGTTTGGTGATGAGGAAGTAATTTTTCAGGATGACAATGCATCTTGCCACAGAGCAAAGAGTGTTAAAGCTTTTCTTCAGGAAAGGCATGTCAACTCAATGACATGGCCAGCAAACAGTCCGGATCTTAATCCAATTGAAAATTTATAGTGGAAAAATGGTCCATGACAAGGCTCCATCCTGCAAAGCTGATCTGTCAACCGCTATTCGAGAAAGTTGGAACCAGCTTGATGGAGAATATTGTTGTTCACTAGTGCAGTCCATGCCTCGAAGAATTCAGGCCGTCATAAAAGCCCGAGGAGGAGCAACAAAGTACTAATTGTGATTTTTTTTGTTGATGATTCCATAATTCTTTCCTCAACATTGAGTGATTCCATATTTTTTCCTCTACTTGAGCTGGAAAAAAATATCCTATTAGTTAAAATAAATGCATTTAATTTATTTGAGCTATGTTTCACCAAGCCAGAATGTTCAGCTGTTAAACAAAATTTGTTTTGTGTCAAATCTGTGATTTGTTTATTTGCTATGAAGTAAAAAAGCTGGATGAACATCCTCTAAGTGTGCTGATTCCATGATTTTTGCCAGGGGTTGTACTCCTACTCCTATTATTGACCATTTAAGTATAGCTCATTACAAGTACCTGGATCTCCACCAAGTAGATGGGCTCCATAAGCCTGGGCTGGGCAGTAAGCATGGAGGCGTAAAGGACCCGGCGGGCAGTGGGGATTATCTGTCCACCCCCTCTATGGATGGCATCTGCGTGGAGGGTGACGTCCTGGATGTCAAAGCGAACGGCTCTCATGTTCTCCTCACACAGGGCACCCTGGCAGTGGAAAACACTTCATAAATACTTTCTCGAGGATAAGCAAAGAGTAACGATGAGTAAAAATTAACCTGGTTTCTCAAGTAAACCCCCCCCCCCCCCCGCCCCCCCAATCTCTCTTTGACGTCGGCTCTGTGAGGGAGGAAAGACTAGGAGTAGAGATGGTTAGAAATTGGCAAGTGGTAGTAGATTTGGGCAATAGTGAGAACTAACTTAATGCTAGGCATGGTGTTGTGGTTAGAGACACGGCAGATAGTGTTTTTTGTTGAGCTTACAGTGCCATGGGAGGACGCAGTAGATGCTTAGGTAAGGAAAATGCTTAGGTATATTGAGTTGGTAGCAGAGGTGGAGCAACGTGGTTGGAAACTGAGGCTATGCCCTGTGGAGGTTGGATACTGCGGTTTTATAGCCAAGTCCACCTTAAGACTACTAGGTGAATTAGGCATTTGTGGGTAGAGCAGTGAAGGATATATCTGAAAGAATCACACTGACTGGAGTTCAGTGTCAAAGGTTCATGGAAACAGCTTAACCTGAATATGTGGCTATTGTCCACAGCATGGACAATAGCCGAGTTACTCTTCATGTAAATGTTGCCAATGTATGAATGACAAGCTGTGTTACAAAGCAATGTTGAGTCGTGTTTCCTAAGTGGGTAGTGATAATATGAAGCCTTTGATCCAGGCTGCCTCCTCACCTCCTTGGTAGCCCACTGGAAACCAGCCACCACGCTGTCCTTGATCTCGTTCAGGTACTGAACACCCTTGGAGACATCAATCACCATGTTGGGTCCTGTCCCGTCAGGCCCAAAGCACCAGATCTTGCGAGCCTCGGTCACTTCCCACTCGTACTTCTCAGCCAGATAGCGGGCCCTCTGTTTCAGCTCCTGTCTTGAACCCACATCCCCTTTATCCACATCCTCAGCCAGGCCATCGGGGAAGGGACGTGCTTTCATGAACAACCGGTTGTGCTTGTTCGGTGATTTGGATAAACAGATCTGGTTTGATTCCTCACTGACTGTTTCACGGTAGGACACCACAGGGTCTGATTTCTGTGAAATGATACATAGGGCTTATTCGCAAAAGGGTGTGCATGTATGCAAATGGCATAGGGCGTTGTTATTGCTGTATTCCATTGCGTTTTGTTGATATACTTATAGTGGCTTACTTACGATGGCTTATTTTTAAAATGAGGTTATTGAGACCATTATTACAGTCATTTAGCAGATGCTTTTATCCAAAGTGACATACAGGTACTTGACACTATGTGGGGTCGAACCCACGACCATTAATTGTGTGTACTTACCATTGAAAGAAAGATAAACATTACATTTTAAGATGTTCACCTTCAAAGGAATGCCAGCATGGTCTTCCTCCAGATCCTTGAGGCAAATTTCCAGGTGCAGCTCTCCAGCTCCAGCCACAATGTGCTCCCCTGACTCTTCAATAATGCACTGTTCCATTGAAAGGAGACTCAGTTAGAAACTACTAAACACAAAACTCAACCTAGTTTTTCTTTTCTTACTCAAGGTATTTCTGGAAATTATCCAACCAATGGATAGTTGAAGAGCCACTTGTGTACACCAAGCCCATGCGCTTTCCCTCCCCTTCTCCATCTGTACCTGAACCATTGGGTCGGACTTGGCCAGGCGCTTCAGACCCTCCACCAACTTGGGCAAGTCAGCAGGGTTCTTGGCCTCGACGGCCACTCTGACCACAGGGCTGACGCTGAACTTCATCACCCTCATGTTGTGAGCATGTTCAAAGGTGGTGATGGTACCCGTCTTCACCAGGAACTGGTCAACTCCAACAAGACCCACAATATTACCACAGGGCACTTCCTCAATGGGCTCTACATAGCGGCCCATCATCAGGATTGTCCTGTGAAAAAAAAGAGAGGTAAAGAATATTGTTGTGGTGTGTCTGTAGATCCATTCAGTAAGTAAAAGTGAACAGTGTGATCAGGTAGATTTGTTTCCAAATGTAGGTTACTGTGACTCAGTAAACTCTCGTCTTTAGCCCTAGTCTCTACCCTAGTTGTAGCTTGAGAAGAGAAGAGAAGAGAACAAACAGTACAATATATTGGCGATGAAATGATCAATTCCCAGTCAAAAACAGCACAAATGTCTATTCCATACTGCAGAGACAATCAAGTTGTACGTAGAAATGGCTGCTAGAGGGGCATTACTTCGCCTGCAAGCCCTCTATATAGTGATCAGTAAATGGATGGTTGATGAAGTGGTCAAAGACATCTCGTCCAAAACTCCCGTTAGACAGCATTCAGCGAATAAGCCCAGTAGGTCAGTTGAAAAAACCAACCATGGTGCATCATACTGGAAACATGGAATTGTGCTTTGACAAACCTTTGAATGGGTTTTAGGTACAAGTCCTCCTTCTTTCCAGGAGTGTAGTTGGGGCCCATAATACGGACTTTCTGCCCAGTGGCCACAACGCCAGAGAAGACACGACCAAAGGCATAGAAACGTCCCTTGTCAGTGGTAGGCACCATCTTGGAGATGTACATCATGAGTGGACCTTTGGGGTCACAGTTCTTTATTCCTGTGATAACAGAAGATGGAGACCCTGAGTTTGTGAGAGCCAATAGAGCAGAGACATCACATGGCTGCCATATACATGCATACATACATACATTTTTTTGCATTTTACTTTTATTTGACACAGAAAAGAAAAAGACAGGGGGATAATCTGCAACAAAGGTTCCAGGCCAGATTCAAACCTAGGTCATCACAGGGTACATAATAACGGCAGTTACACACCATTTGATCACTTGCTAATGCTTGGTAAAGTTCAGAAACAACTGAATGTATTGAACCACACAGAACCCAGTCTACAGTCAAGATTTTATGCTACAAATGAGTGGTCAAAGCTACTTCTGGAAGCCAGGGGGCACTAAAACCAAAAAGGTGTTTAACTTTTTTTAAATGCTCACACAGTAAACGGAACAAAACATCTAATATCTTGAAGTTCTGCAAGTTCAGAGGTGAGGTGGCCAAATAACACAATCAGAAACCCACCCATGGCGGACTCATCGTCTCCAGGTCCTTCATACAACAGCTCACAGCGATACCTCTGAGCGGTCACTGGGGAGGGCAGGTGGATTGTGATCATTTGGAGCAGAGCATCCCCTGCTGGCAGCCAGCGGCGCATCACTGCCTGAAGAGCAACAGCAGTTTAAAAACTACAGCTGAAATGACTGATGTCCAGATTCACTAAGATTTTGTGGCAAGGGCAATTTACACTTTTTTTCTTAGCCTCATATGCTTCAGGTAAGACTGCAGAGTTTTCATCTTATTCACTAAGAAATCTATACAAATCAAGTTGTGGCACAAAAGAAGCCCTTGAAAAGAGCACTGTGTAAGCACATAGCCCTTTCATCACCAATGGCAAGCACAAATTGCGTGCTTCAGCTGTTAGACTAATCCACCAAGGCTGGAACCCTTACATTCTAAATCCCCTTTATGATTGGAGTGCTCTTGACATTGATAGAAATTGCCCCTCCTGTATCCTGAGACTTGGCAGAGTCCTTATGTTAGGATATTATGGCAAGACGTCTCCAGATTTTTAATTGATAATGTTTATGAGGACTTTCCCTGTTTGGGTTCACAGATTAAGAAAAAATGAAAACAATTCTATGTGATTTATGGAGAATGTGATGTGATGAATGTAATGTGTAATGAGTGTAATATCCTTTTTTCTTGTGTTTGTCAAGGAATACGAACAGTACATGACATCAAACGTCAGAAAACTGTAGAAATATGCAAACTTTACATGGTGTTTATAGAATTATATAAACATATAATTAGATATATTTTTTTGTGTCATGCTAATATATAGCCCATATTTTTTTTTCTGTCTTGGTGTTCAGTTTTTATACATTGATTATTTTACATACATATCTGATATGTATATATGTTGTAAACCGCTATAATCTATAAACTCTCTAATCTGATCTAGATTCTAGGATAGAAAACCTTTGCTTGCCAGACTTGCTCCAATAATAGTGGCCATTCTAAATGGTCAAACTCTGGAGTAAAGGGCTTTACATTTTTAGGATGGTTAAATTAGTTCCAAGATCTGAGCCAAAGTCAGTCAATCCCAAAACAGGATTTGAAACAGAATAGGACAATCAAGTAGTAGAGTGTTCAGTAGTAGAGTTTCAGTAATGTTAGGTTTATATTGTTAGATTGTCACATTTTATTAGATAATTTGAGTCTGCAATGATATAATGAAGTCTTAAAGCAATATGTGCAGACAAATACCTTCAGAAGTGGTTTCCCTTCCTTTTCTTTGTCTTCAGCATCAAGCTTCACGTCCAGTTTCTGAATCAACTTCTCTGTCTCATCTTTCTTGAAGTTCATGATGGCATCAAAAACCTTGTGAAATACAGGAACAAATAGTTAGCTATACATATCTCTGTGTACCTACCACATTTTAAAAAAGATTACTGCAGTAATTCTCATAATCAAACCTTGAAAATGGGGTCCAATACAAGCTGGCTGAATGTTCTTGGGAGCTTCTTGCCATCTGCAGTGGTGGCTGACTTGCTGAATTTACCAGCGGCTGGATCAAAGTACCTAACCAAATAACATTATTCTTTAAATCGGTGTCATTCAGTGATCAAACACACAGCACAAGTTCTCTCCAGAAACGTTTGAGCCATCGTGGTGTGAATGCACACTCACTTGTCTCCCCACAGTTTCTTCATCATGTCCTCCACTTTCTTGGCATGATCAGCAAGTGGCAGCGCAGCCTTCTTCTCAGCCTTTGCTGCAAACTTGGCCACATACATTTCAGCAAACTGCTTCAGAGTGAATGCCCAGCCATGGAGACCCGAGCCGAAACCGACGGTCCCGACCACGGGGTCCACCTACAGACACAAACAGAGTGCGGGGCCGGGACACAAACAGGTATACTATAAAAACAAATACTGAAGGTGGGCTTTAAATGTTGCAGGAAATGTCATTGATGTCTCGCCTACACTAGCAATGCTCAGACGAAGAGAAGTAAGGAGAATTTCTCCGACGCAGAAATTAGAGTGAGAATGAGTTTTGTTAACTGAGGTTGAAGCACAACAAAAAGTACTTTTTGCAACGCTCATTGGTAACAAGTGAAAACAAATTCCAGCCAGGTGAGAGCTGCAGTAAACTCATCTGCATGGAGAACAGTGGCAGTGGTTTGACCTGAAGACTTTTCCCCCAGCGATGCACCAGGATTTTTTTGGTCTCTTTCCAATGCTGCATAACGTTGGTAGCAGAAGCATAACAAAATGGGCTTAGGACAACAAAATCTACTGAGTAGCCACTTAAAACTCTCTGAAATTGCATTCCCTGCGCAATGCAGAATGCTCCAAATCCTGCATAAAAGCAAGATAAGCCATTTTACACACACCAAAATCGATGTTGTACTGACCTGTAGTGCTAAATTGCCCACATCGTGAATTTCCCCACCTGTTCTAATATTTAAAATGATTGTCAATTAGCCATTTTAAGTCAGAGTGCTTAAATGGTGTCCAATAAAGAATCTAATAGAGACTATATGGATTGTCCAAATTGTTTATGAATGGTATAACATGTATTTGTAGTGTCAAGTAGCCTAAACATTTATTTACTATTGATTGACTGTTTCTGTCTTTCTTGGTGGTCTTTTATTAGGTAGATGGCATTAATTCTACTGTTTCTCCCTCTCTGCTTTGTAAAGGTCCGAATCAATAAAAATACTCAAGGTTAGTGGAAAAAGCCAGCTGAAAGTCTCAGCTGGGGTTCTCTGCACAGCACAAGACCGTAAACTGCACCAATAGGCAGCTTAAATCCCCCCCAAAAAAATACTTAATAGGCTTCTATCATAAAATTTTTACTTTTGTTTTACAATTTAACATAAAAAATAAAAGGTTAAAGTTTCAATAGGGGTCTGATATGTAAAAAAACAACTCAAGTCTGTCAACATCATTTTAAAACAATTAACTGTTGAGATTTGTCCTGTTTGAAATGCCTTATCATCTTAATCCCAGTGTCCAGTCAGGCTCTCATGATGCAAGGGGCTGTAGTTACAGTAACTCAAGATTGTGTTGTGAATGTGGGAGGCAGGTTGGGGTGAAAATACTGTCTTGGCAAATGTAAAATGTAAAAATCAAAATCTTTCATTAAAAAACAACACAGCCATTATTGGAACCATAGAGTAGCTTGCTACAGTAAAACTGTGTTGTCTATTGCGCCACTGACCATGATGTTACCCATGGGTCCGTGCTCCCCCTCTCCATAGGTGGATATAATGACGTTGACGTTCTCCACAATGCGCTGGAAGGTCCTGTAGAGCTCATCGGGCTTTAGCTGCAGCTCTAGAAGAGCCCTGTCCATCTTGTTCATCATCAGAACCGGTCTGATCCGTTCGGCGATGGCCTGTCTGAGGACGGTCTCAGTCTGCACACAAACACCTAAAGAGGGAAACGGACGGCGGCTCAACTAATCTGTCTCAGTTTGATTTGAAATGCAACAATAGGACTTGGCAGGAATGAAAGGTGTTTTAATTGAACGTGTTTAAGTACTATTTTCAACACATAATTACATATTTTTCTGAGATATCAGGCAGATGCAATAATGGGATGTCATTTTAACCTTCAATTCTGTGTAGTAGCATGAAGCCTGCTGTTTAATACCTAGCTGTAATTTCACATTAAAGCCTACTATTATGTATTATAATTACCCAAATATGTTAGGTAACATGTTAAAATGTTGCTGAAATTGAATTAAACGTTTTTCCTTTAAATTTAGTAATAATAATAGCAAGAACCCACTTTAAAAACATTATGTTATGTAAACATAACATTTGCCCTGACACTCCTGAAGTGCCTCCCAGTAAAGGTTTGTGTATTCTTTCATATTTTCATATGATTTTGGTTTACCATCATCTTCCCTTAGAGGAAAAATCCACCCTTGGATACTCTTACTTTGTTAAATATCATCAATCTGTGATCTGTTCAATGCATTCCAGGTGATTTACTTTTTTGGTGTGCCCACTTTCCCTTCTACCTGCCTTGTGATTTCCTACATTTCCCAGAATACCTTTTGACAACCTCCTGAGAAGGGGGTCCTCTGTGCTGTATACAGGTAAGTCGAGAGAGCGATAGGGATAGTGTGAGTTTTTCCAGTCGAGAAAATGTGTGTGAAGAGAGAAAGAAGCCCTTGATCTTTGATTCTGATTGGCTGATGCCAAAACCTGACTTTTACCATTGATGTATTGTAAATTGCTGAAAAAGCTGCGCTGAAAATATCTCGATGTGATGTGATGTCGTCTATATTTGGCCAGTTATCAGAAAAAATAAGAAACAACACCAAACAGTTTTAGGATGGATTTTTCCTTTAAAAGAGAGCAGAAAATCCATGAGAATGACCCAACTTAAAAAAAAGGCACTTGTTTAGGTGCAAGAGTCCCTTTTCTGCACAGCTTTGGTTGTTATGCACACCTAACCAGGTTACAGTGTGTTTGTGAAGTGACCAGTGTTTGCAAAATGTAGTATGTGAGTAGCAGTCAATGTACTGTCTATCTCGTGTTTGCACACAGTGGGAATGGCTTGGTGGGGCAAGCAAGTAGGGCCCAGCGCTCAGTTGTCTTTCCTACCTGAGACACAGTCTACAACTACAAGTGCTCCGTCAGTGACCCGCAGAGCAGCAGTCACCTCGGAGGAGAAATCGACGTGACCGGGAGAGTCAATCAAGTTTATGAGGAAGCCAGAGCCATCCTTGCACTGTTTGATGAAGGCCATGTCATTGTCTTTGAGCTCATAGTACAGAGAGATTGCTCTGTAAGGAGGGGGCAACACATAACAGCTTTCAGTTAGCTGGAGAGAAGAAGGCGTCGGCCTACTGCAAGCTACTGTATTTGGCACACTGGATACAAGAAGGGAGCACATGCAAGTTGGCACATGGTTTGCATGCAAGCTTCAGACTTAAGTTGAAAAATAATATTGTGTTAAATGACTGAAATTGATTATCTAAAGCACACCAACACTTCTAAAACACATATTTCTGGAAAGCAAACTAAATAGGTCATCTAAGATGCAGGGTAAAGTTTCAATTCATTTGTAACATAGCATGATAAAAGCATTCTAGAATTAAGTGTATACAAATTCAATGCATTTTCTTTCTCTCCTATTTTTCACAGTTAATATCAGAAGTGCAGCATCATAATAACAGAAACTACAATAACAACGGTAATCACTATACGACCGTCCACCTTGTCCTGACACCTACGTGGATTTGATGGTGATGCACCTCTCCTGCTCATCTTTGCGTGTGTCGGTGAACCTGGTTTCCCCTGCTCGGGCCGAGGCAATGATGCCAGCTTTAGACACCAGGGAATCTGTCAGCGTGGACTTGCCGTGGTCCACGTGAGCGATCACAGACATGTTTCGGATGTTGGACTTCTTGTCCATGATCTCCCGGATCTGGTCAACTGTAAAGTTCACCTGAGAGGCAAAAAACCCCCCCAAGATATTTAGATTATATAGACACAACCAGGGATGTTGTGGTAAATAAAAAGTTGGGTAAAATAATTAATAATAATTAATTTATGCTTTTTCCCCATTAAACCTACCCAATCATGATATATATACTATGAATTTTGACTATGAAACTGAGTTTAGGTGGGTTTACCCTCCACTACATGCCTGAACACAAACAATTTTAGACACTACAAATTACTCTAAGTTCCATTAAGTGTGTATTGCATCAATTTTAGAAATAAAGTACCATCAGTATGTTTCAGTATTCCAGCAGATTACAATACTGAGTACAATTATACATCAGGTAATCAGTAATCTGTACTGGATTACATTTTGAAAGTTGTTGTGAAGAGGTGGTGGCGTGAGGCGATAGTGTTAACATTATCTGCTGCTTTCAGGTCACCCTGCCTTAAAGAGCTGCTAACCCTGAAGGAATTTCATTAGTCTGGGATTCAATGGAGCATTTTAGTGTCCCATGATGGTCTAAATGCTGTTTCAGAGGCTTTTCCACCCTGACAAGAATACAATTTGGGAGGATATCTGCAATTGGCAGCTTCAATACAAAACTATTGGTATCATAATTCAAAACCCCACATCAGTCAAACCCTGAGGCTTACCGTCTAAGGTTTCAGGCTTCCAAAACATATAGGGCAAACATTTCTTATATATATATACACTGTATAATAATATACATATAAAAAAATTATATAAAAAGCATGTAGAGCCATGACCCTCCTGTAAAATTCCATGACTTTCCATAACAAAGTCAGAGCACCTCCATGACCTAAAAATGTTGTTTTTTCACTCTGCTTTCCACTCCAGTCTGGCTGAAAGCCATCTAATGCAATGAATGTGCGAAACAAGTTGGCAAATTCATTGTGCTACATTCCTGGAAAGTGAGTCATTTGTCACATGCCCTCATATTCCCTGTCTTCCCCAGATAATTGATCAGATTCCCTGGAATAGGCTACACCTCTTAAAATTCCATTATATTCCAGAAATTCCATCTGCCTGATTAACGACCACTATTATCTCTCCAGGTACAATGTAGACAGTTCTACTCTAATCAAATGGGAGCCTATGGGGGTCTATTTGGGGGTCCAGGGCATAAAAACGTTGGAGAACATCAATATGAGGGTATCAATACTTTAAAGTTGAATCTTTTCACCATTTCTGATTGGCCTATCATGTGATCCATGCCTTATATCCGGGTAAAGCGGCACCGCTAGGTCAACTGGTTGTAGTTTGTCGCAGTGCAGAGACGCACCGGATGGCGAGAGAACACCTGACATTATAGCAGCCACGTTACTTTTAGTTTAGCTGTTTAAAAGAAACCATCGTCGCTCCGAATGGAGCCTTCTCGGAAGCGTCGTAGTCAGAAAGTGCTAGTCCAATCTCGGGACATGAAACTTTAATATGGCCATCTGAGGGATCAGTGGGCGGGCTCGTGCTATTTATACCACGAGCGGTAAGGTTATTCCAGTATGTACACCCCCCAGAGGAGAAATACACGTTAACAAAAACAACAAACAAACAAACAAACTACATCACAAATAACAGGGTTTATTCCAAAGCCCTCGGTTCCGTAACACTATCATCTGTCATCGTATTCGTGTTTATAAAGCTTCGTTTAGTAAGGCTTTGTTTTATTCACTCCAAATGCCGAAAGCGTATAAAATATTACACCAATTTGGTTGAAGCTCGTATTTATTGAGCATTAAATTAACCGTCGCCTCCCAGACAATCACGTCATCGTCAAAGCCAGGCTTGTTATTACTGAGGGGTGGGGGGAAGGAAAGGCAAATTTCATTCAGCAAAACGACATTCATCTAAGGCTCGATATAAAGTGTGGTAACTACCATTTTGGCGGATGTTTTTCCAGCTTCAGCAGACGGCTTGTTGTGGCCAGCAGCTCCAACCCACGGCTTACCGACAGCAGACTGAACATGACGCACACAGTTCGGCTTCGTACAGACTCACTGGCGGTCAGCTGGTAGCGGTCATATGGAGCAGTATGGGATGGATGTGCCAAAGACACAAAGATGAGAGTAGAGCATCGCGGAATCGAATACGTCTTTACTATTCTTAAAGTGAGTTGTATTGGGGTAAAACATATAAATATATTTCCATTTTATATCTATTTGTAATAATAATAATAAAGTAGAAGAATAAAATTATATATATATATCACATATGTGATATGATATGTGCTTCTCACAACCTTTCCTAAACTGCAGAAGAACTGAAGAACTGTCCACTGCCACTATTTCAAGAGGTCTTGAGGCCATGAATGACTTCATAGAGGCCTGTTTCTTAGGTTGTGGCATCTTAGACAAGACACACCTTGAACATTTCTTGAAACAGCTTTGCCTCAACAGGTTTAGCGTGCATTCGCTTCCCTGATGTCCCATATGTCCATATGTCCTTGTGCTTTCAGTCATGACGGCAAGAGCAACTGCTAGCACTGGCTAAGCCGAAGCTCATCAACCACACAATATATCTCTCTCCTGTATGAACCTCCACTGCTTTAACAAGACTTTGATTGATTTAGACAGACTGGACTTTTCATGGCTATTGTGCTTTCTTTTTCTGACCCAATACTTTCTGAATGCACTCATTGTGGGGCCGTTGACTTGAAAGTCGATGAGCTCTGCCTTAGTGTAGCCGGGGAAGAGTAGGTGTGTTTCCTTGTGATTCACTCACCTCAAATCTGTCAGACTTTACAATGGTTGACACCAGGGGCCAAATGTATAAAACTCTGTGTAGATTTAGGTGTAGCAATCTGTGTACGCACAAAACAGGAAACATGCATACACTCAGATGTATAAAACCCCACGTACGTCTGTTCCCACGTGTTTTTTCCTCATACATCTCAATCATCGGCCCAATCCCAATGTCCCCCCTAAGGCCTAAACCCTGAACCCTCACAGACTTAACTGACGTCACCTGGTAAGTGCGAGAGGCTAAGGGCTCGAAATTGTATAAATAGGAATGGGACAGCACTTTGCGACATATCGCGTTACCTTGACGATACCAAAAAAAAATCTATGTACGATTGTGGGTTTTGGGACTTTTTATTTTACGTTTTTTACTTTCTTCACCCAGGCTCTTGCCTTACAGAGTGGACGAGAGGTAATTGTCAAATAATCAATTGACTCGTTTTGTCAAAACAGCATCATCAAGCAAAAGTTTAAATAAATGGTTGATGAATAAACATTTGTCCTTCCATTTGTTTACCTTTTTTTTTACCGCTTCCGGGCTTCCCCTGGTAACCCCGTATTTATCGTCACAACGCTATGAACTGTGGGTAATTCCCTCAGGCAAAGTCTGCATCGATGCGGATTTACGGAAAGTGTGCATAAAGGGCTCAAAAAGTCTGCGAGAGCGCCCTCATGCACTTGACTTGACTTGATTTGACATTGGGACAGCCCTAAACCCTCGCGGATTTAGCGGGAACGCGCCTCAAAATCCGTAAATCCGTGAGGGGGGACATTGGGATTGGGCCATCCTGAAATTGTGCGCACGTGCACGAGCCTTCTGACCATGCCCACAATTTACTATAAATGGCTTCCAACACCCCCCCAATTGCTTGGTTAGCATTTAGTTTAGTTTTGAGGAGAAACGGCGGAGGCATTTAAGAAGCAATAGAAGAAGAAACGCAATTTTACCGACTGTGAGCTTGAAATAATGGTTGATCAAAATGACAGAAGAAAACGCGTATTATTTGGAAGCCTAAACTCTGGCATTACCAACCAAATGAAACAAGTTGAATGGCAGAAAGTAACCGAAACCATCTCCCTTTTAAAAGCCCAATGCAACGCTCTACCACAGAGCGCGCGTCTGTTGTGTGCTCTGGGGGTTTGTAAATGGCATAAGTAGCCATGGCTTCAATGCATACCCATTGTCACCTGAGGGTATTAAATATTATATACATAAACAATATTATATACATATATTACATTTGGGAAACCGGACATCGCTGCAAATTGCATTTTGTTGGCCTGTTCAGCTGCTGTGTCAGGCTGGGCTCACACCACAGGTTTTAAAATCCTAACCGATTTTGAAATCGGGTTGCATCACGCACGAGGAGAATCTTCACAGATGTTCTTCTCTCTAATCTCAAACACGCACAGACTACAAGATCTGAAAATAATGGTGCATCACACACTAGAGGATATTACTAAGATTATCGTGCCAGAGGGAGCCTGAATGCACCGCCTCACGTGATCTCATGGGGAAGTAAATGTAAACAAAATGTAGACTGACATGGTGAAACCGGTGCAACTTGCTTTACTTATGCTTTGCAGTGAGAAAGAATCACTGTTTCCCCTCAAATGCCCCTATATTGCAACACGTAAGGTAAAAGACGTTTCATTCATTCCCGCCCACATTAGGTAAAATAAAGCATAGACATAAAACGGTTAGAATATTTACATTTTAATCCAATCAAAGAGGACAGAATCAAATGCATACAGTGTACATTGCAACCAATAAAATAGTTTCAATGCTGTGATGTGTGTTACCTTATTTACAGTGAGCCGTTAAACTAGCTGAACTAACCTTAACTATCAATATTGCAAATATGCTTCTGCAAACATGTCAAAAGAACCAGTGCATCAGAAAGGAAAATACAGTCAAACAAAACTGAACTTCAACGTTAATAATGTTACATCCCTGACGTCCACAACTGCGTTGGAGCCTGGCCCTCCACTAGAACCAGCGCAGCGGCAGCCCTGTGCCCGCTGAGACTGTCAAGCCGCCGGCATTGAACCAAAACAGGCTAGCGCTGGCTCCGACTGCCTGGAGGGTTGTTGTCGGTACATAGAGACGGATAAAGCTGCACAGCTAATTGTAGACAAAAAGGAGACCGCTAGATCGTTTGGCCAAAGAGAAAGGTACTTTAATGCAGATTGGTACAAAAATAGAGAGCGGTTAATTCTTTGCTGCTGTCAAACAGTTTGTAACTTTCTCCAAATGTGGAGATGACGGCGTCCGCCAGCCTGTGGTGCAAGCAAGCTATAGTTACTCCGCATAAGTTTAGTGCGAGTCTCCGGTCTATCTACCGCTACACATACACAGTCACACATACACTCTTTTTGGCCCCCGCACTTCTGAAATTAATCCGGCGCCCGTGCTTGGAAGACACATTATATAGGCAGTCGTGTTCTTGCCACATATCGACAAGCCTTTCCTCCATCTCAGCTGTCCAACGCACCAGTACAACAATTTGTTGTTGTTTCTTCATTCACTTCCGTGTCCTTGTAGATTGTCTCTCTCATTGGCTATTGTGGTCCCGCGCGGAAAGCAGTGACGTAATCATCCCGATTTGAAATCCTAGATATCAAACACGTTTGATATTATCGGGGCGGCCCCGATGCGTCCCCGAGCGGATCTGGGTGTTAAGATTGGATCTGTAAACCGCTCACATTACCAGATAATCGGTGCCGAACAAGATCACTCCGCCGATTGCCGAATCGGGGATAAATCGGCTCAATTCTCCTCTAGTGTGAGTCCGGCCTAAGGGAACCTGATGTATCTGTGATGAACCAATCACTGCACACAGTCAGGTTGATTGTGCGCACCTGTGCGTTGCTGGGGCTTGGTAGCCCACACCAAGGCCAAACTTTCTGCTAAGAACTGAAGCTGTTGGCTGCTTGCACTCAAGGGGGGTGGGACCGTTCGTGGATGGTTAGGTCCGCCGGCGGAGAAGATAGTTAGAGAGGGGGAGGTTGTGCGGGATTTTAGAAGGAGGTAGAGAATTGGGGTATTAGGAGTGCGTTTGTACTGTTCCCCCACAGCGCTGGAGCACTCGGTATGCTGCCGGGGTCTCCCTTGATTCCACTGTCCCGTCGGACCCCCCCAGTGGGCTAACACGTCAAAAGAGCCCGGTCGGAACCGTGGTACCTGTCAGGCCCCGGGGGAGGGCCGCACCGCATGGGCCAGTTAAGTGATGGTTTTTAACCCAAATAGTTTATGTTGATTGTATTGTCGGTATCTTGTCCTGTGTGTGTGTGTGTGTGTGTGTGTGTGTGGGGGGGGGGGGGGTTATTAGTGTTCTTTTAAAATACCGCTAGGTCCGGGAGGGGATAGACCGCAGTTATCTGCTTAACCTATGGGGAGGGGGTTGCTGCGATTAATATTGAAGTGTGTGTCATCACCTGGGCTGAGCCCCTTTTGTCGGTTGTTGTGTCAAGAGTTTGTAGTGGCTTTAAATCTTTTCTCACGTGTGCGTGTCTATTTCATCTAGTGTGACTTAAATTAGAATAGCGCATATTGCATGTCAGCTTATGTCCCAGGGCGGAAGGGATAACTGTGTGTATGAAAGATCATCCTTGTTCTGATGCCCCGGCGATCTTATGAATTATTGTCCATATAAATAAAGACGTTAATTTTCCATCTCTGTGGTGCGTGTGTGGTGTGTACGACCTCTGTTGCCGGGCCTGCCAGCTGATCAAGGGTGGTGGCAGCAAAACAAACCCGGTCCACCAAATTTTGCTACATATCTATTACTCAAATAAATTATGCCACCCCACGCCATGGGCATGACCCGGCTCAGGGCAGCTCAGGATATCCCTGATCTGTCCCGCAAGCTCCCGCTGAAACGTCCCCGTCGCTAAAAACCCGATTGTTGTCAATACCTGTAGATGGACGGGGATGCCAGGGTTTCTCCGAGAGTGCCGTTCCAACACAGGGCCCAGTTCAACACACAATTCGGAGACAACAGCTCTTGGAAATCCAAAGCGGCGCATTAGCCAGTCGTCATCATGGGCCAGAAAATCAGTACAGTCTCTGAAGACTCGTTCTCGCCTAAATTGCGCAATAGCAATATCTTCCAGCAACGCCAAAGCAGCCATTGTATCATTTGGCACAGCCATTACGCACGGCTACAGCCTTTTATATAGTGTAGGTTATTCTTACTCCCCAATAATAGGCTACAGAATAATAATCTTTATTTATATAAAGATCATGTATTTATTTCTTTATTTATATAAAGATCATTATCATTATAATTATTATAAAGTATAGTGACAAACATATTTACTCAAGATAGAACGAAGTGAAGGCTTGTCCAAAAAAAGGCTGTTAACCACTCACGCATCACTATGTAATCATAGTGAAGGTTTTTTTAAACTAGATTACATCCTAACACAATGTAGTGAAAGAAAAAAGCTCTAAATAAAATGTCATCCAAATTCACACTTTTATTATCCTTTTTTGCCAACTCGCAACAAAAAATGCGTATGGTACGCATGGTGTGAAGGATGCGTACCGGTACGCACATTCTCGCCGCCCGTGGATTTTTATACATTCGGAACCTGCGTGGAAAGTGACGTAAGTACACTTTTCGTGCGTACGCATGGTTTATACATTTGGCCCCAGCTGTTGCCAGGTTCTATGGCAGTCCCTCTATACACCACATTGCAAATGGCCACAGTCATAATACTCCATATCCTCACTGTCATTACGAGGCTCACCTGCTAATGTCTGTCTGGATAGATCGTCAGCAGCTGTATTACTTCAGCCTGGCTGATATTTAACCTCAAAATCATGGCTAACTGAGCCATCCACAATTGCTCCACTGCACCAAGCTTGGCTGTTTTGAGATGGCACAGTGGATGATTGTCTATGTAGACAATGAGTAACCTCTGAACTTTTCAGACACACCATTTAAGAGCAAATAACTTGTTT
Source organism: Hoplostethus atlanticus (assembly GCA_034670405.1). Taxonomy (NCBI): domain Eukaryota; kingdom Metazoa; phylum Chordata; class Actinopteri; order Trachichthyiformes; family Trachichthyidae; genus Hoplostethus; species Hoplostethus atlanticus. The sequence continues at coordinate 1,081,939 of JAXDDX010000048.1, forward strand.
CATAGTGCTTTAAATTTGGTCGTTCCTCTCTGCAGGGCGCAACCTGCTGCTGGCATAAGCTATGACCCACTTACTTTTACCCTGCTGCTGATTGTGGATGGCAATAAATCCTGAATGACTAATAACTACTAAGATGAACAGGATAAAACAGGAGCAGATATAAGTTTCTTCTTTGACAACTAAAGAGTTGCTTGAGACTCAGTGAACCACAATGACCCTATCTCATGGTTTCTCCTTGTAGGGGTACTCTCACGGAGACGCAGGTTCACCACCCCAACAATCTTAGAGAATCCCTGGATACATTTCCTGTAGTAGGTATAGAACCCTAAGAAAGATCTACCTAGCAATCACTAGCAACCACCAAGTAACACACTACTACTGCTGCTACTACTACTATTACTACTGGTACTATTACCATTTATCTGGTAGCTTACAGCCAACACAAACATTTTCTACAGGAAATGTAGCTTTCTAGTTAAAATTACCAATGTAAATAAGGGAAGATTTAAAACAAGCTTTATCTGTAACTGCTAACCCCTCACCTCTACCGAAGAGTCAGGGAATGTGGAAATGAGAGAAATAGTGGTGTTGCCTCAATCGGGGGGTAGAGTCACCAAGTTTCTGTGGCCATAAAAGTCCAAACTTTTAGCAGTGTAGCAATTCATGAGGTAATAACCACGCAAGATGTCATCAAAAGTGTGAGTGCATAACCACAATGCACAAAGTTATTATGGTGGTTATGCATTATTACATTATCAGCTTAGTAGGATTTCTTCATGAATAATGTGAAAAGTTAACATGTAATGTAAAAACAAACAAATCAAATGTCTTAGTGGATTGTGTTATATTTCATAGATACATTTTTGATTATCAAGAAGGTACCACCTTCACACACATAAACACAGCTAACTGACTCAACATGGAGTCAACATGGAGCCTGCTTTATTCACATGCCCTGCCACTATGACCAATGAGGGGGGTGTACAGACGCCGTACCCATTGACTCCAATGTTAACTTATTCCACAGCAAAGTTTTGTACTGCAAAAAAGAAATCAAATCAAATTCATTGAAATATCAGAAGCATAACACAATTGTTACCAACTCAAATCGCATACCTCATTTAGTTGTAACCACTTTTACCTGCATGGGTAATACCACACTGACCAAATTTCTCATCTGTATTTATGGGAGTACCACACAAACTCCTCCGAGATCCTTTATTTCAGTTAAGAAAAGGCTAATTTTGATTAAATTAGGATTGAATGGCAAAACCTCCAAAATTTCTATAATTGCACCACAGGTTCACAAACCTAATTTCTATTCATTTTGATCCCTGTGTTGATATGTTGAGTGAAGCTGACAGCATGTATAGTATTAACATGGGGATTAATGGAGCAAACTGGAGACACACATTTAAACTTTTTCAAGCTTACAAGTTTTGACTCAAAACAAAATCCTGTCTTGAAACAAAAGACATTTTCAAATAGTACTTGCTAAAAATAAAAGAAAAAAATTATAATCTTCAAAGTCAACAGTTTTTCCAGTCTTTATTTTTCAGCAGACTCCAAGCAATCAACACACAACAACAACAACAAACAACCAACCTTTGAAGGAAGGAAGGCAACTCTTTTTTCCTGCTGCCATAAATGTCCACTATTTAAATTAAACCACCAACAACATTTAAGGAAAGGAACCATACTATGCTTGTTTACCCCTATTTATTATTTTAGAACAATGCATTACTTTACAATTAAATTCTGTAATAAATGTAAGCCTACATACATTTTTGTTTCAAGCCACTAGGGGATGCAGTGAACCCCCTTGTGTATGTGTTTTCTCACTATTTTACACTGATTGAATAAACATTATCTGCAAGGAAGCTCACACTTGTAAAGGGAACAAAAAACTAGAATGCAAAGTTAACATTTGTATTCTGCACCCAACCTATAAAATGATGTGCTTAAGTAAAGAAGTGCAAAACGTTTTTGAGCTACCCATCATCAGTGCATATTATTTTTACTGCTCAGATGAAAAATGGTAACTTTGCATTCTGAGACGTTTTTTGATCACTGCATTTAGTCTTCATTGGATTTTTGCGCTCCCCTGGTTTTGCATATCCAGTGCAATAGACACATTAATTTCAAATTCAAATCTTTTATATAGATACTTTATTGATCCCTGGGGGGAAATTCCGGCGTTGTAACAGCATAAAAGTATCACAAAAAGACAAAATATAAAAATATAAAATACAAGGCCTAAATACAATAAAATACACAAACATGAAGTAGAACCAAGTGGATGGATGGCATATTTACACACAGTGTTTTTGTGGTAGTCTATTGACCCCAAAGGAGAGATTATGTTAGCTTCCCCCCTCCACAGGGTGGTCAGAGGTAAGGGTCAGCTACAGAATAGTGTCTTGCTTGAGGACACTATAGGGTGGGTGGATGCTTGAATTCAACCTAGGCCTTCCAATCTAATCCCTATGCCACGCTGTCGCCCATTGCTATATATTGATATGCATTAATTTGCAAAAGCTGGGTTTATGAAAAACAAATAGGTTAAAATGCTTCTATTCACACAAAGTAATAAAAAAAGTATAGCTTCGAAGCAGATTCAAGGCATTGGCACTTTCTAAAGAACACCCTGGACTCACCCATACCTGGTTAAGTTATCATACCAGGTCACAAGTTTCCAATGCTGGAAAAACCATTTGGTAATACTGAATTACGGTAAAGTAATTGCTGTCCATCTGTTTCCCGTACTGTTTTCTTTATTTATTTTGCATTTTTACTTTGTTTCCCTTTTAATTGCTCATTCCTGTATAAATGTAGCTTTTGAATTGAATGATTCCATTCAATTTGAATTATTGCGCTTCATTGTTTTTATAGAAAATTGCCTTTAATGTACAAGTCCTGTATACCTTGATCTAAGGCCAGGTTAGTTATAAAATAACAGGCTTACTCTCGACCACAAGAGGGCAGTGCAACCTAAATGATTCAGAGGCACACGCGACAAAATCAACGTCCAGCCCAGCAACAAATCTAGACATGACAATAAACAGCCTATTATGAGAGCAATCACTTTGTGATCATCAAATCACAACAATGTTCATTTTGACAACTTATTCAAATGGATTAAGTTTCTGCCTCACAAAACTGCCAACTAAAGTCATTTACAGGCCAAAAATGATGCTGCATAGGGGAGTTCAGAGGTAATTTCCTTCAATATAGATAATTCTGGTTGTGCTTAGAGGAGTTGCATTAGATAAATATTCAATATAATACATCTAAATGTAATTATTTTTAACTAGGGTCTGGCCTATTTCGAATGGATGAAATATGGCTAATCAATAAAATAAGCCTAAACTAAGGATAAATCAAATATTTGGTTCTCTTCATCCCCGTCAGCCACCACTGCTCTTCCTTCAGTCCGAATCCAGCTCTCTCCACGCTCAGAATAAGGCATCTTTAAAAGTAATGATTTCGGCTTACAATTCATTATCACTTACAATTATTTACAGTTCACCAGTACAATGCTTGGTGCTATTTTCCTGAAAATTAGTACAACTGAGACCTTGTCACTGTGCCTCTACCGCTGCACTTTTGACTCATTTGCAATAAATAGTTAAACTTTTATGACAGCAATAGGCACTCTTTAATGAAAAAAATATTGTAGTATCATGTAGGTTTGGGAACAGGCAACTGAATGTCAATGCTGAATGCATCTTTAAGGTTGTCTTCAATGATGTGCAAGACCAGAAGAAGAGACTTTTTCTAGAGAACACAATGCAAGAGAGGTGTTGGGTTGGCAACATAATGACATTCACCACCCAAAAATCAGCCTATTATTTGAACAAAACAATCAATATCTTGGAACTATTTTCCAAACATTATTCGCAGCTCTACAAAGTGACGTTTGCGTTAATTCAGTAAAGCCTCAAATCCAAAAGAAAATGTAACGCCATATAAAGTTTATACCCTATAATGACCCCCCAGTCAACTGAGGCAAAAGTTTGTTTTTAATCTTAGTGGAATGATCAAGGGCCACAAGGCCCAATTCATCATTGTACACTGAACTTGTCAGGTTAGGCGACAGCCAAGACAACGGGGGAAAAACAGGGTGAAAATGGGGACGGGGTGTCAACCTGGGCAATCTGCTTCCACTATCAAAGGCAGATTGAGTTACAGCTATTTTTCACAGACAGCTAAACTGGCACTTCTACTTTGAACATTCAAATTCAAGGTCAGTTTCATCCCCGGAGGAGTTTGCTTGCTGGTGGCCGAACATCTACCAAAACAAAGGTTTGGGCAATTGCATTTACAGTTCATTCTGTATCAGTGGAGTTTTGGGTCTTCAAAATGTTCAGTTTACTCTCCAATTCTAAGTATTCAAGAAACATGCCGTTGTATCTTTGTGATTCAGACTCCTGGAGGTGAAGAGAGAAATATTTGGGTGGAGTTTGGGCAGCTATATTGAGGTGGGCTCTGGCTATACCTTTACACCATCGCTCATTAAGTGGTTTTATTGGATTTAGGGACTTAGGCTCTGTAGATTATGTACTTATTTAGCCTCTTACACCAACGGCGCCTTTCATCCATACGGTTTCCCTTTGGCTCTTTGTAAAATGACTACAACTAACGACTGCTATGGAGGGTTAAATGTGACAATATTAAATAAATAAATCATTAAATAAATCATTACATAAAAGGGGAAATATATGAACAATTAATTACAATGGGAAATATATTTAATTGTTCATTTCCACATTTATTTAATTATTTCCACATTTATTTAATTATTTCCACATTTAATGATTTATTTAATGATTTATTTATTTCATGGTTGCTGGTCTGTGTGTGCATTGTGAAATGTAAATCTGTCAACTCGTCCATCAAAGCCTGTGGGAGGGCCTTGCGTCTGATTGGTTGGTCAAGTTAAGTCGATTGCTTTTGCCTACATCCTTCCTTGTTGCTTTGTTTTTATTACAAAAAAATGGCGGTTCCTACCCAAGAGGTCTTAGTTCACTTAATTAGAAATATGTTAGCATTAGCAGAGAACATAGTCTAATATTGCAAACCCTGATTCAGTGGACAGGGTTTCTGTTGAATGTTAATGCTTGCTCAACGACTTGTGGAGTGGACTGTGTGGCCGGAGGTGTGTTTCTCAGGGCCTCTTGGAGCGCCCGTTCTATATTTCACTATAGTGCCCAAGAGCACCCGTCATTTTCCGATCCAATTAAAAATGCATAAAAAAAAAAACAGAAAATCAAGTTTGAACTGTGTTTTATATATACTTCAAGTTGTCATCGATTAACCGGAACCGTAAAATGTTGGTTGTACGTTGACAATTTTGTAGTTTTTTCTGGGTTTCATTTTCTTATCGCCGTAGTCCTAAAAATTGAGTTTACTTGATGGAAACATGGCAGAGGGTGAGGACATAGAGGAATTGATCCCGATGGAGTCGCCGTGGCCGTACCTCGAGCTAATGCATGAGTTTAAGTGAAACAACAGAGAAAAATGATGCGTTCAGTTGCTTACTGTGCAACCCCAAGGAGAAGCTGCTCTCAACTTCCAAGACCTCAAACACGTAATGTAATAAACAATTGAACTGAACATTTTTTGCCTGCCTATCTGTTTGACTGATCAGCATTGACTTGGAATGAAGTTGGTTCAATGTAAAAAAAAATAAAAATAAATAATAGCTTCGATGTAGTAAACTACTTTTGCCATGTTGCTGTAGCTTAGCTTGCTACATTTCTCTGGGGGGTAGCTTCAGTGTAGTGAAGCTTCATTTAATGTAGAGTAACTGGTAGCTTAGCTCACTACAGTTTCCAAGTAGCTTGCCCAACACTGAACGTTACTAGTGATCTCAACCTGAAGACTCTTCTTTTAGATAGATAATATTTATATACAAGTCAAAATAAATAGTATTGATTATAGGATATGATTAGTTGACTTTTGAAGTCATACATTTTGTAAACTGGTTTTACAGTATGTGATAACTTTCACTGTTATGCCAATGAAGTAATAAAGTTTCTTTCTACCATCTGAAGAAAGTTGTACGTACATCTTTTGCCAATTTCTTTTTGTTTTTTAAATAGAGCTGTTTGTTTGGAATGAGTAAGAAAATGCTCATTTAACTTTCTCAGTGAACTGCAGCAACATTCTAGAATTCTACTGGGGTCTAGAGCAGTGGTTCCCAAACTTTTTCAAACCAAGGCACCCCTTCATAGTCAATTTCTTTTCACAGCACCCCCCACCCCCCCCACCCCCTTTAAGCTAAAAATGACACCATGAATATGTTATAAGAATGTATTTTAATGAACTGGCATCAATATGAAGTGAAATAAAATAAAATAAAATGAAACATTATTCTCAACCACTCAGCTAATGATAAGAAAAAATAGATGTCAACCATTTTGATTGACTTGTTTGAACTAAGGCTATATTTGTTGCTGTGTGTGATTTATGCAGATTTACAGATCAATGTTTAACTTAAAATAATAATAAATAATTATGTTAATTGGTAAAAAAAAGAAAAAAATGCATTTATTTTGCTTTGTTCAAAACGTAAAATAAGCCTACTTTTTAGGTTAAGAAAAACAAAGAACGAAAATAACTCCGTGTATGGCGCTATCAGGCATTTTAGTGGGACGTGTGAGCCTGCTGTTGAGAGCACAGTCTCTTGATGCAGGGAGAGATTGAAGAGAGCGCAACGCGTAGATCTGACTCCACTGACAGGCGATGCCTTCTCTTGCTTTTCACATATGTCAGGGATGAAAAAGCCAGCTCACACAAGTACGATGTTGGGAACGGCAATAGCACACTGATCGCGCAGTTTGCCAGAGATGGATATTCGTGTCCCACAAGCAGCCAAAACTTGTCCGATGACATTTCTCCAAACTTCAATTTCAAAGTGCGATCCATTTTCAGTTCTGCAAGTTCTTCCTGGGCTTTGATTGTCTGATTCTGATGATCGGGAGTTGAAAGGATCGCGGATCCAGTCATAGTCGTCATTCTTCGAAGCGGGGAAATAACACACAAACCTTTCATCAAGCGTTTTCAGATGCGCCGCTATCCCTTTGAATGCGCATTTTAAGTTGTTGTTTTTTTAATTTTTTTTTTTAATATGAACGATTTCGATGTTTATTGCTTATTTCTTCTGTTTTTACAATGACATGTTTCAAATGTAATATAAAATGTAGTTCAAATGTAGCCTATTTTTATGTGATGAAACGTTATTAAATAGACACAATAAAATATGGAAATTAACAGATCTTGCGGCACCCCTGGCCAGTCATTACGGCACCCCAGGGTGCCGCGGCACCCACTTTGGGAACCACTGGTCTAGAGGGTTAAATTGGCTGCCTCCCGCAAAAGTTCTGGACAGCTTTTTGACATTCTGATAAATGAGTCCAGTGTCCAGTTAAACTGGACACTGGACACTACTTGGATACTGCTTCTCTTTATACTACCCATAAAAAAAACTATTCCTACTTTTAAAAAATGTATATACTACTTTGAGTTTTGAGTTTTTACAATGCAATCCTAATATAATCAAAATTAGCCTTTTATAAAATGAAATTAAAGATCTATATTTACCAATTTCATATAGAAATTGTGCATATAATAAAATGAAAATAGTTTCAAGAATTAGTGAAGGTACAAAATAAGTGAGCATCCTCTTGCATTAGTTAAATCAAGTAGGTAGAATGAAGTGGGTAAATAATTGGGTACGAAGTTAACCAATCTAAGATCAGATCTTTAGGGAGGAGTTTGTGTGGCACTCCCATAAATCCAGATGGGAAACCTCATTGATTGAAGGGCTTCACATATTTTTGCACACAGGGATATGACTTTTTGTTAAACCAGTTTAGTTTAATAAACATCATTCAATCATTTATTTGTATGGGTTATTTATTTGGGATATCTTCATTAGAGGGGAATTCGGGTATTTTTAAACCTGGGCTCTATTTGTACAAATTCGTCATTTATACCATAAAATTTGTACAAATAGAGCCCAGGTTTAAAAATACCGTAATTCCCCTTTAAGGTTTGAGGTTTACATAAGGATTTTATAAGGTTATTCCTCTATGATATATGACATAATGACCACCCTGTAGGGTTCACAAAGTTTCAAGCATGACTGCAAACTTACCTGACCAATAAAACCGATTCTGACTACGATCTGAAGCCCAACTTGCCACTCGACACTCAACAGCCGTACCGTACCACTAACAGAAACACCAACATGCACAGACATGTTCATGCGCGCACACACACACACACACACACACACACACACACACACACACACACACACACACCCACCCACCAGATAGCCTTTATTAACCATAGCATGGCTCTTATTGGCAGCAATGCCAGACAGAAGCAAGATCCCAATTATTGGTGAAATGAAACTGCAGCTACCTCTCTCATAAAGCAGCAGGGTGAAGCACAGTGAGGTGGCTGGGAGGCTTGTTAGGCTGCTAAGAGCTCCTCCTATGGGAGAATCCCTCTCCCATATCTGTCTGGGAGGCTTGTTACCCTGGCATTGTGTCCTGAACACATCCCCCGGAAAATGACCAACGGTAGATATAACAAACTTCATTCACTCTCAGCACTGTAATTGAGTAGCTTTTTTGTGTACTTGTATTTTTTTTTGTAAAGCGGTAATTTCGCTCTTATTTACTTACTTACTAGTATGTTTTGACTGAAGTTTTGTACTTTTCTATAGACTTAGTGTGCTAAGTTGCACCCCGTTCTGCGCAATCCATGTCCATAATTGTCAAGGGGACTAAAAACACTCTTTAATGTCTCCTCACCTTCATCTCCATCTCCCCTTCATGATTGAAGTGGAATTAATAGTTTAAAGCAATAAAGAATCACAGCTTTTCACCCGGATTCACCTGGTCAGTTTATTTCATGGAAAAAGCAGGTTGCCCTAATGCTTTATCCACTCAGTGAATTTCAAGTTGTATCCATTACAGGAGTACAAATTTGTAGGCTAGTGGTGAACGACTCAAATTTCGATTCTGACTGATTTAAATTGTGGGAGTCGACTCCTACAGATTAAATCACAGAAGCTACATTTGAGACCGCTGTGTATGTAGCACCCAAAATCCTAAACTGTGGTAACTCTTTTGTGAGGTAATAACCTGAAGCTAATTTGAAAGAAATCTGAACAATGTTGTAATTTACCTTAAATGCACAAATTAATCTTTTCACGCCCCATCTCCTTCAGAGTATTCTAATCCATATTCAGTTCAATCTCCTTCGCTGCATGTACGCCTACCTCTGTTATATGGACGTACCATGGAAAACATAAAGGCTGTGGGATACGATGGAGTCAACCAGGAAAATGCTCACCTACCAAAAGCGCCTCTTGACCAATTAAAATCTTATGTACACAGACAAAAAAACATTGGTCAAAAAAGTGCAATCAACATATACCAAGAGTTGACTCAGTTTGGTTTCAACTCTGAGTCATTGGCTGACTCAAATCTACTCAAGCATGTGGAGGAAACATTAAGTTAACTAACTGTAAACATAGCTAACATAGTTGGCTAGCTAGTTTGTTGGATGCTAGTAGCAAAACAAACATCAGTGTAGTAACATTATTGAATGACGGACATTGGCATTTTAATTCTCTGGTCCAATACCTTTAGTTTAAAGTTGGTTAAAGTTGAAATAACTCATTATTACTAAATGCCATTTATTTATACTGAAATACTGCAGTGATAAACAAAGATAAAACCTTTGCATACAGTTTCACTTTTTACAACCTGATTTGCTGACTTGAGCCTTCCAAATTGTTTCAAGAGCAATTGGAAACTACACTGTAAAAAAAAATCCGTTGTTACAGAAAAAAACTGGCAGCTGTGGTTGCCAGAATAATTTTGTAAAAAATACAGTAAAAATGTAAACAACTTTACAGAAAAAAAAAAAAAAAAAACATTTTAAACCAGTAAATCCAACAGCCCTTTTCTGCTGAATTAGCATGACCATGCTGCTATTATACTAAAAATTACTTTTTAAACCAGTAAATTCAACAGCCCTTTTCTGCTAAATTAACATGACCACGCTGCTATTAAACTAAGAATTACATTTTAAACCAGTAAATTCAACAGCCCTTTTTTGGTAAATTAACATGACCACGCTGCTATTAAATTAAAAATTACATTTTAAACCGGTAACTTCAACAGCCCTTTTTTGCTGAATTAGCATGACCACGCTGCTATTAAACTAAAAATTACATTTTAAACCAGTAAATTCAACAGCCCTTTTCTGCTGAATTAGCATGACCACGCTGCTATTAAACTAAAAATTACATTTTAAACCAGTAAATTCAACAGCCCTTTTCTGCTAAATTAACATGACCACGCTGCTGTTAAACTAAAAATTACATTTTAAACCAGTAAATTCAACAGCCCTTTTCTGCTAAATTAACATGACCACGCTGCTATTAAACAAAAAAATACATTTTAAACCGGTAACTTCAACAGTTAGGATTATTGCTCAGTGAAAAATAGAAACTGTTTCTATACATTACAGGTAGATTGAACACTTATCTTAGATGATTTCATTTAAACGGCACTGCCTTCTTATAGATGTTTGACTTTTACCAGAAATGTGAAAAATGTAATCCGGTGTACAGAGACTAAGCATCTAAAAATTGAAAAGCAACGCTAGATATACCATTAGAGTTACTGTATTGAAAGATGAAAAAAAATCCAATAATAACTTGCCTTTTCAAGAGTTTATTAAGCTCAAAGCAGTAAACATGTCATTTCTCAACACACATATTCGTAATATGTACAAACATTAGATAGCTTATTGTACATTGAATCCCATTCAATTTCACTGAAAAATAGCAAACAAACATTGTTTAAAGGCATAAAATCCTGTTCTATGACTCAATCTCAAATATAAACTGTAAAACTGTATTTTTCATCGCCTCGAATTATTGCTCAGTGAAAAATAGAAACTTTCTATACATTACAGGCATATTGAACACTTACGCCAGGGACACACTGGACGCGGAAAGAAAAGGAAGCACCGCGATCGGCGCCGATCGAGCAAGAAGGAGTTTGGTTGTTCACACCGGCGCCGAACGGCGCCAATCTCCGCTGGTTTTCTCAATGTAGGGGTTTGGTCTCTCTCTCTCTGCTTGTGCGTGTGCCTGCTCGTCTCTCTCTCTCTCTCTCGTGTGCCTGCTCGTCTCTCTCTCTGCATGTGCCTGCTTCTCTCTCTCTCTCTCTCTCTCTCTCTCTCTCTCTCTCTCTCTCTCTCTCTCTCTCTCTCTCTCTCTGTGTTTAGACACAGACGGTAAAAGTTTAGACACAACTCAGAAATACCATCAATCAGGGTGTTGTATTTTGAAATCTGTTATATTTTGGAAAATGACAGGATGCTCTATGCCGTTCCTGTGTCTGACTTCCTGCCGAGCTTGACACATTCGCTCACGAATCGAGAAAATCTTAGACCTGACGCCGAAACGGTCGCTACAGGCCGCGGCCATTCGGCGCCCTTCCGCGTCCGGTGTGCACGGCCACATTGGTTAACATGGGCGCCGAAAGAATTTTCCTCGGCATTCGTCGCCATTCGGCGCCTTTCGTCGCCGTTCCGCGTCCGGTGTGTCCCCGGCGTTACAGTGCCTCTAGAAAGTCTTCATACCCCTTCACTTTTTCCAAACTTTGTGTTATAGACTCAATTTATAATGGATAAAATTCATCTTTTTCTCTCATCAATCGACACACAATACATCATAATGACAAAGCAGAAACAGGTTTTTAGAAATGTTAGAAAATGTATTAAACTATTTTTATTAAAAGGTGGATGGATCACTTTAAGGGCTGTTTTCCAGACTCCTTATCCTATTGAACTCTATGGAAGAATTAATCAGGAGAAGAAACCCGTAAAGTGATCCATCCATCTCTGCTGCATATCTGGCTGCAGAGTGATGGTTTGAGGCTTGTTTGATACCTCCGAGCCTTGATGACTTACTGCCATTTAGCCAACCATGTGCTCCATGCTGTACCAGCGTAATTTACATCTGAATCTAGTCCCCCCGTCAATTCTCATAGAGATCCATTCAAATGCAGAGAGGTTTTAGTATCGCTTGGAAGACCTGAAAATAAGATATAAAGAGTCTGGTGATGTTGATGGGTGTGTCAAGCGTGTAGCTTCATATCAATGAGGAATCGAGGCTGGAATTGCTTCCAAAGGTGCTTCAACAACGTACTGAGTAAAGGGTATGAAGACTTATGCAAATGTGATATCAGTTTTTTATTTTTAATAAATTTGCTAAAATTTCTAAAAACCTGTTTTTGCTTTGTCATTATGATGTATTGTGTGTAGATTGATGGGGGGGGAAAAGATGCATTTTATCAATTTTAAATTGAGTCTATAACGCAACAAAGTTTGGAAAAAGTGAAGGGGTATGAAGACTTTCTATAGGCACTGTATTTTAGACTGCCTTCTTATACCAGTGCAGTTTAGTAGAAGAATAGAGAAACAGAGGGCATATTTTTTATGAATGTAAGAATTTTTAACACCCTTTAAGGATTACTGCATTCCTTATTAGAATAAAGAGAACAAATGTACCACTACCTTCAAACAAGCTCTTCAAATTGAGGTAAAGGCATGCAAATGAGGAATTACAAGAGCAATAAAACTCAGTAACAATTGCATACAAACAAAAATTTTCATCTGAAACTTTTACTTGCTTCTTAAGCTTAAAGAACTGAGCAGATAAGCTGAAACAAACCTTCAAACTGTGATTGGTTGTACATCATCACATGCCATAAATCTTACTGAGTTTAGTCCATATTCAGGCATCACGCCACTCACGATCCGAAAGTTCCTGCATCAAGGTAAGGACTCTGGGGTTCAGGTGAAGACGGGATGTGTTTCCCTTCTCCACTTTAGTGCCCTTCTCTGGGTTGATGGAGAAAAAACACCTTGGGAAATAGAAGAAAAACAGACACCTGTATTAATAAAATAGCTTCATTAACAACAAAAAACTTCACATCAGTAATTTTTTAATTCAAGCTATTATTTTAAAGCCACTTTGAATAGTAAAAAAGGTAAAATGACAAGTCTCAGGGTTCTTGCACCAATTTTAAAGTCAAATTCAATGCTTTTTAGGACCTCAACAAATATTAATAAGCTTAATAATAAAAAAAAAAGTCCCCAAAACTGAGGAAGGGGAGAGAGAGAGGAGGGAGGGCAAGAGAGAGAAGGATAAGAGAGAGAGAGAATAGAGAGAAGGATGGAGAGAGAGAAGAGAGAAGGATAGAGAGAAGAGAGAGAAAGAGAGAAGGATAGAGAGGGCCATGGATAAAGCCAATCCAAAAAGACACACCTCTGCAGAAACTCCAGGGTTGATGCCAGCTCTGATGGGTAATGGATGTTGAAGCAATAATAGCTTGCAAACATCATGCACAGGGCAGAAACGAAGGAGGGGATGCTGTCCTGTACAATGTTTCGATCCACACTCAGCATGAACCGTCTTGCAGAATAGCAGGAACGTCCTAAAAAGAAAAGAACAAAAACATAATTCAAACAAATTTAAAACAAGACTTGTCTTCCTGAAACATTTCACAAAACAATTTGAGCACGTTTTAAAAATTTCAAGGTCAGTTAAATTGCTTACCATCAATACAGAAATCAGTGTATGTGCAGGTTTAGGGGAGAGAAATGTAAGGCCTTTTAAGGCCACTTTGACTAACCTTAAGAGCTTACAGTAACAAAAAACATTGTGCAACATAAATTTGTATCCAAATAGACAGAAAAGAGAGAAAGAAAATGAAGAAAGAAGAGAGAAATACAGAAGAGAGAATGAAAGAAAGGCCAAGAAAGAAAAAAATGTTAACTTACCACACACAACAATGGTGGGAGTCAAGTGAACTTGGTCCATCTGTACTTCCCCTCCCAGGCATGTGTCCTCCACATAGCAGAACATTGCGTCTTCCTTCTCATCAAAGTAGGACAGCAGAAGCAGCACCATCTCTTTGAGGTCTTCAGAGCAACCAGTCAGCTCTCCCCTCATTACTTTAAACTTTGTTACAGCCTGTAGGAAATTTTTGCTCTTGTACACACAAACTGTGTTCATGTAGTGCAGGAGCCGTTTCCCCTTCAGATCCACATTCCGTGTGAAAGTTTCTTTAAGCCCAATTCCAGTGAGTTCCTTGAAGTGGACTGCCATGCCAAGTTCGCCGAACCAAAACGGCCACTCTTCCAGGAGGTATTTTATATTTTTTGCTTGCGCTGTGTGTAGAAAGTCGACTTCATTAGAAGTTTGACCTCCTCTCCATTAATATCAGTTTGCTGAGACATCACCTTCAGTTTTTCTTTCTTCTCCTGCTGGCTCTCTGGGGTCTCTCCAAGGGGCAGGAATTTTAAATCCCAGTTAATGCACCCGTAAGTGTCCTGGATTGCTGCTCTCTGTTCTGGAGGGACTTCGTCTGTGTCAGACTCATCAGTGCGACGCTTTCGTTTTCTTATTTTTGGGGTCGTAGATCGCTTCACATTCTCTATCCTATATTGGAATTGCTTGACTAGAGAGTGATAGCCTGGCCCAATCACGTCTCCCTCTATTACATCTTGCAAAGATTTTGGATATTGTGCCACCATCTTTTTGGCAACTTCAGTAGAGATCCTTTTACTTATGCAAGAACCTTTTCGCATCATCTCACAAACCACAATCCGGACCATCTCCCTTCTCATTCGTGGACTTGGTCGTTTTCCTCTCTCCAATGACTGCATCAGTTCCTCTGGGAACTTTTCCCACGGTATCATAAAGGTATCCACCCAGTCTATATCAGGGCTTTGGCAGGTGTTGGAAGAGGTTGAGGATGAACTTCTGGGTGAAAGAGATTGCAAGGATGCGGGAGGTCCTGGTGAGGCACCAACAGATGAGCTGGTTTCAGGAGTCTGGCCTGCAAAAACACAAGCACATACAAACACACAAAAAGAGATATCAGGAACACAATGTGAATGTTTTTATATTTCCGTTTGATCTGTTATGCTGGCTACTTTGGACACTGGTTGCATTCTGTACTGCAATACTTGACTTACATCTCAGCTTCCAAGCAGCAAGGACCTTTCGGGCTTGAATTGGCCTCAATGCTGACAGCAAATCAGCTTCCTCAATAAACTGAAAGTCCTCATATGTCTCCACCCCAAGGGATTGTAAGGTCTCTTCTAGAATGTCTTTTGTCATTTCTGGAAGGTCAGGCAAGACCTCAGTGATGGCGGTGTGTAGAAATGTTCAGGCCAAGTCAGTCATTTCTGGAATCAAGGAAGAATGACACCAGTTTTCAAGATTACAAATGAAAGAACACAAAAGTAATTAGACATTTGGTCAAGTAACACTGTACATATATACAGATAAGAGGAACCTCTACTTTGAGTGTGATTGACAGAGAGAGGAGAGAGAAAGAGAGAGGAGTGAGAGGAGAAAGAAGGAGAGAGGGCAGGAGAAAGAGTGTGAGTGAGGATTTACACTTTTTTATTTATGTACATCTAGAAGGAAAACTGCTGTCACTTTCATATTTTTCAAATAGAATTTTATCATTTTTATTAAGCGTACATGTGCATTTTTAGTAAGGTTTCGTGACCACGTGACCAAGAGCATGTTAATTTTGACAACACACTGTGTTTCAGCGGAATGACTTGGTGCCCATCAACAATGTATGATGGTAACGGATAAAAATCTACCAAGTCGTTAATGTTAAGACATTGCAACCTTGTACTCCGTTTTGTCACGGAGTACAGATGGTATTCAGAATGAGAGTCAGCTTTATGTATATCCATCACAAAATACACAGCTGCATCATTTTGAATTAGAATAATGAGAAGTTCTCCAAACTCCATGGACTCATCATTTTTTGACACAAGGAAATGCCCTTTTTTATATGATGTACGTTTTATACTGTATTTCTGTAGAAACACTAGTGCTGTTTTCTGAAAAGCCAAACTCTCTCACTGCATGTTTAATTGCGTCACTGTAAAGGTTTGGGTAAAAAGTACAACTGTCTTTGACTTGCAGAAGCTGACTGCATCCTGGCCCAGCTGAAAGATATGCCTGAAACATCTGATGTCTTTCAGATAGTTAGGCAGATGTTTTTAAAGTTTTTCAAATGCCTGGCACATCTCTTGAAGTAGCTGTGTTTGCTTTCAAAACGCATCGTCCATACTCTGATCAAGGGGCCAAATTTCAAAATTAGTGCCGGATAGTGCTGCAAGAAATGGTGTTTTGGTTTTAGTGGACTCTCAGGAAATAAACATTTTCTTGATTCCAAATATTCTTGGATTATAATGTCAAGATAGGCTACCTGTGACAACGAAATCTTTTGCGCACAAATCAGATCCACAATCTTTAAGCTGGAGAGTTAACTGCCACACATCATCTTCTGGATTTTGCACTTTGTCACCAATTAATACAGGCAGCAACCTTAACAAATTCAAGTTCTGGATGGCTTGACCCGAAAGCTTGGACGACTCAGAGTTTACAGTACATGGCTTTGTGAGAGCATCAGATCCTTTGTACTTGAATGCTTGATACGCCGGTTCAAAAGCGAATATGTAAGCCATTTATTTTTCTTAATGAAATACTTCAAGTACAGTGCAACATCATAGGATAAGACACCCTCAAATATGTCATGGCCTAAACAAGGTGGGAGACCAGGCTGGCAAACATGAAAAGATTTCAGAGCATTGAAAACAGAGTTTACCTTTATGCCTTTGCTGTGTTGTCTGTCTTCAGCTTGTAGATCACCAACAGCAGAATCGTATCTTTCAGGGGTGCGCTGTGGACCACATACATTTGGATCATCACTCTGAAACTCACGTCGCGTGATTTCACAGTACCTGCAAAAGTACTCAGACGTGCTAAAGTTTTCAATAAACCCACCAATGGTGTGTGAACCCAAATTATCACCAGCAATACAATACACAGCCCCTTTGACCGTTTCACCACTGACAGGTATTCCATTTTCTTCCAAATCTTTTAAATCCACTAACATCTCTGAGAAAACCTTAGCACTTCCAAATTGTTTTAGGTCATTCTCTCCACACAGTAAGACAAGGGACATGTGATCAGTATTGGACCGCACATGAGCAGGTAAATTTGCCAAAGAAAGATAGACTGCAAGAACTTTGTTTTTTCTTAGCAGAGCCGAGGGGATTGACAACTTCAAAAGAATCCTGGTACAGTATTAGCTTCAGGCATCCTGGATTTTCTACAAAGAACTGGTTCGACTTAAAGTTTTGTCCATCACTTATGTCACCTAAATCATCGGAGTCTGTTTCACAAGACTGTTGTGACACTGAACTCTTCCATAATTCTGATTCTAATAAGTTCTTTACTGTTTGTTTCACAGGTATGTAGTAAGCAAACCTTGGGGTCATATTTTCATCATTTCCTAATGTTACTTTTTTAGGCTGTATGTATTTGAACATCTTTTTGAACGTCTGAGCTCTTGCATATGTTGTTCTCAGTGGTCCCTGATGACAGACAGAGAACAGATCTGAATCCTTCACACAATCACAGATTTTAGCAATAGCATCATCTGTTAGACCCATGTCATTTTTAAAAAGTGAACGTAGTTTACTTAAAGTGTAATCCTGTCCCAACTCATGCACATTTTGCATCTCTTCGACAATGGTCTGTATTGTTGAAGCTGGAAGAAGGAGCTGCCCTTGCAACTTTAGGTAGAACAAACTAAGAAAGGTCCTAAGGTCCTAAGAAAGGTCTCATTGAAATTCTGTGGCAATTCAATGCTTTCATTTGTTGTTGCATCATTTGAGCCCTGGGAAGCATCTTCACATGCAATGCCAGCAGAAGACTGAGAAATAGTTTCCCTGTACATGTCACTTATGCTATCCACCGAACATGCTCTATGTTTCCTGGACATATGAGCAGTAAGTGATGATTTCACAGTGAACGTGTTTTTACAACCAGTTACTGGACATGCCACAGGTCGCCCCTCCACTATATGCTCTTTTAAGTGGGATATAAGTTCTTTCACTGTGTGAAATTGGCGCGCACACAGCGAAATGGCACATTTCAAATCTGTAACAACGGCTCCAGCAGTAACAGAAGGTGAAGGCACATTGTGATCCCGATAGAAATGAGCTTTAAAAGCTGCATAATTTGAAAATGTTCGCTTGCAGTCAGCGCCAACACATTTGAAAAAACAATGGGGTTCGTTCCTATGAACTTTACAATGCAGCACATAACCCCTCAGAGTCTCTAGTGTTTTGCTGCAAAAACGGCAGGTAATCATTTTTAGCAAACTAACAAAACCGCCATTTTTTTTTTAGTTTTTACCCTCCACGGATGACGCTGCAAAAGCTCTACAACAGCATGAAAAAACAAACTGAAAGAGTTCAGCCATAGCATGAAACGCCAGACTAACGTTAATTAACCCCGGTCAGTCGACGTTATTGACTGCAAAATATAATGTTACCCTCCGTCACAAACAAAAGCTAGTATTTTTCAGAAAACACACGGTCGTGTGTTTCAAGTTCGAAGAAAAATGAATTGTTACTTTACCTGTGCTACACCTCGCGATTCTCCATGTCAACATGTACACACAGCTCCATGCGACGTCTTCTTGTTTTCCAAGTTCAACTGGTAACGTGTACTCTGCGCTGGCAGACTGGCGCGAGAAGTTAACGAGCCGTTAGCTTCGCCAAGCTGGCTGCTCTCGCGATAATTAAGTAGTCCAATGAAAGAACAAACATTTTCTCATGGGTTGACGAGGCAGAACCAACTTAGTTTGAAATTCAAACTAAGTTGGTTTAAGGCGTTTATTTTCGCGGTAATGTAAAATTTACACTGAAAGACGTTACTGTTACATTTAAAATTGCCTTAAATATTACCAAATGACATAATTCTGTATTGAAAAAAACAAAACAGGAACGTTTCATTTTTGTCTCGCCCATTGTGTCTGTCTGTCTGTCCGGAAAATGTTAGTTTTCTGTTTCGCCACTTGGTGGCACTGAGGGGCGAGACGTACCTGACGTCAGCCTTGTATCATTTACGATTGAAGACAAAGATAACATTTCTGCAATTAAATTACCAGTTATTACAAGTTCTACTTATTTTAGGAATTTATGGTGTATAGACCTCATTTATCTGTAATAATACCACTTGTTTTACACATTTTCCCCTGTTTGAACTACAGTAATCAGTAAATTCTACAAAGAAATATGATTATTTTAACATATTCTTAATTTAAAATTAACAGTTGTGTTTGGTTAAGTATTTTACAAAATATTACCGTAAATTAAACACTGCTTCATTATCTTTTTTTTTACACTTTTCATGTCATAATTTTACAGTATTTCACTCTTAATTTCACTGACATTTTTTACAGTGTAGGTTTTTTCATAATTGACAAGGTTTTACATCATATAGGTTTCTGTAAAATGTAATTTCAGCAGAAAATCACCCGACATGTCTTCCCAGCTCTTCTGCAGCAATTCCCAGAGATGTAGGGCACTTGTTGATTACTTTTCTTTGACTCTTCTGTCCATTTAGTGCCATACACATTCTATGGAGTTGAGGTCTGGAGACTGGACAGGCCTGGGGCCTCATTTATAAAGGTTGCTACGCACAAAAAAGTGGCGTTAACGGGGGTGAAATGTGCGTACGCATATTTTACCGCATTTTTACGTCGGGATTTATAGAAAAATTCTATGCGGTAAAAGGTGCACAGTTCTACGCATCCTTTCACCCATGCGTAGAGCTCACCGCAAAGTTTTTCAGACACGGGAATCAGCGACGCCCGATGGGGAGATCACAAAATAAAGCTCAGTCCTCTTAAAAACATAGTTTTATAAGTGTGCTTTCACACGGATTGTGGTCTGTTGTATCTGTTAAGCCACTACTTAAAACCTATTTTTATACAAAGGCATTCTCTTAACTCTTATTTTATTGATTATTTTACCGGGCCGGCGCCAGGGTGAAGTGACTGAAGGGGCAATTTTTCATAAAATAAAACTCAGTGATTTAATGCAACAGCCTCAGAAAGGCTAAATAACAACAACATGAGGCTACTGTTCAAAATCAAAGAATACCTTTATTAATCAGAGACTCTCATAAGAACGGAGCACTGCAGAGAATTTATGAACGATACGATTCTCTGTCAAAATCAGCAGGGGGAGGCGCGTAGAAACAGCAGTTTGCGGCTTGCATCTCTCTCTCTCTCTCTCTCTCTCTCTCTCTCTCTCTCTCTCTCTCTCTCTCTCTCTCTCTCTCTCTCTCTCTCTCTCCCCCCCACAATGGGGGGAATGGAATTAGGGCCGAAATTTGTATTTACCACCACGAAAAGCAAGCAGGCTGAGAAACCGAACTAAGTGACGTGTCTGTTTGTCTATCGATCTCCTCCTCTGTTTCAGTGGGCTACTATGGACGCCCTAGCATACACCTATGGAAATATTTTTCTATAGATACATAAAGCTTAAACTGAGGGGGCAAAAATACAACTGAGGGGCTAAGCATATTTTACTCTCTCATATGTAGCTCCTTATGCTCAATGTTGTATAACTTTTTAACTGTTTTTAAATTGTTTTTATCATTTTGTTCATTGTCAGTTTGTCTACTATTTTTATTTTGTCTTCTAAAACACTTTGTAACTTAAGCTAAAGTTTATTTTTATTATTATTAAGGTGTGCCGGATTATTAGGGCTTGTGCGGTTCTCCACAATGTGGCATAGATGCCTCTACTGAGCCCCCAAACAGTACACCTTTACGGCGCTCAACCTCAGTGATGAGCACCTCGATCTCGCACTCTGTAAATTTCGCCTTTCTTGCAGCTGGCGTCTCTCTGTCTTTCCCTCATTGATAGTCCAACAAAGTCTCCTTAACAACGTCGGCATATTCATGACCTATTTATCATTGACCATTTATGGATGATTGTGGGACGACACTGGGAGGAGTAGTGGGAGGACACTGGGAGGAGTACACGAGCGCACAATTCACCGCAGGTGGGTATTTATAAAGAGAAGACTGCGTACAGGTGTGCGCCGCACGGTTTTATAGATCTGAATATTTTCTTGCGTTAGTAGATTCTGAGGTTTGTGCGTACGCAATGTTTTAGGATGGACTCTACGCAACGTTTTATAAATGAGGTCCCAGGTCATTAGTTTGAGTTGTCCTTCACTTTCAGTTTCAGTTTCAAGTTTATTGTCATATACTTGATAACAATGCAACATCTCGGAGCCAACTCAACTTTACATTGTAAGTAACATAAGACAAATAAGTGTATAAAGAAAAATAAAATAAAAGTGCAAATGGTAATAAGTTGCAAAGAAGCAGTGTAGTATAAATAATATAAAAGTATTTACCTAAAGAAAGATAAAATATAATAAAAAGAATAATAGAGATATCCCTCTTCACTACATAGTTCTTGCACAATTTTGAAGTGTGTTTTATTTTTATTTTTTTTGGGCAGGATTACAGCTGCCCAACTAGCCGTAATCCTGATGGAATGGCATGCTTCTGAAGTATGCTATGATAGCCATGCTGGTTGAAATTGCCTTGGTAAAGATCACTAGCTAGGAACAACACATACAGAGTTCATGTGCTCACCCTCTCTACGTCTTACAAATACCCAAATATTTCAAATTATGACTCATCGGTCCAGAAGACCAGCCCAGGCAAGTCTCCTCTTATTCTGCACTCTTAACAGTGTTTTCTTTGCAGCAATTCTTCCAGTTATGTCAGCTTCAAGTAATCTCCTCTGAACAGTTGATGTTGAAACATCTGTATTTCTAGTAGCATTTAGCTGAGCTTGTATTTCAAGAGCAGTTAATCACTGTTTTCGCAGACTTGTGACTCGAATGAACTTGTTCTCTGATTCAGAGGTCACCTTTGGCCTGCCAGACCTTGTTCAGTGCCAGTTCCTTCAAATCATTTGAAGGTCTTGGCCACAGCAGTTACAGACACTTGCAAAGCTCTTGCGTTTGTATTAAGGATTAATTACATACTATATTTTTTCTTTGATCAACTGAGTGTATTTTGTCATTTTCTGCTTACATGACTGACAAACTTACATGACTTACATGAATGACAGACTTGCCAAGCAACCTATATTTATAGTAATTATGGGCCCTCACCTGTTAAAAAATTGGTGACAATCTAACAGACACTTTTATACTTTTAAATGACTTGACTTGAAATACCCTTCCTTTGGGTGAACATTTCACTGAAGTTTCCATTTTCAATGCAATTAACTGGATTATCAATTATGATTATCTGCTTAGATAACTACATGTATCATATGATGAAATATTATGTCATACAATTGTGTCTTTTAATCTCCCCTGCTCTGTAAAGCATGTTGGTGCTTTACAGGAAATGGGAGTGCTTTGAACCCTATTGTCCTTACTGCTCCAGCCACAAACATTACCTCAGTTACTGCTGAAAGGGCCTTCTGGATAAAGGAGATGTGGGCACGGGCACAAGCTGGAGAGTTGTACCCTCCTACTGGTATTACATGATGTAGCCCTCATGGCCTCAATCAAAGTGTACTCACTCTTAGTACATCCTCCATTACAGTCATTTAGCAGACGCTTTTATCCAAAGCTACTTACAAAGGCACTTGACACTACTTGGGGTTTGAACCTATGACCCTGAGATTGAGAGTATCATGCTCTACTGACTGAGCTGTCTGGGCCAGTGTACAGTATGGTGTACATGGACCAGTTCAGTCACTGCAATGGGAAGAGGGCACTGAATACTCACGGCATGCAAGTTAACAATTTCAAAAGGTCTATCATTTTTCCAGGGGCTGCATGGCACCTCAGCCTAGAGAGACAGGAAGAGCTCCTGACCCTGAGGATTATTGGACAGAATGTGGTCCAGCTTAAAAGCAGTTACACTTAATCGGACAGTCCTGTCCTGTGGATGCACTAAAGGAAAATGCACCCCCTATGCCGCTCCTCAGAACAACTGAGCACCACCTGGTCAAACATGGAAGCCAGCTAATTGGATGAGTCTTGGTCTGACCTTCATCACATTGTACACCATAATGACATGGCTAGAGTAGTTTTTTAATTGCTCATACTGCTACCATGAGCTGCTACCACCATTGCTGGGCGTTCTACTGAGATTCAGAGAAGATGCTGTTGCCATCAGTGGAGACATACATGCCATGTACCCCCAGCTACTTCCTGAAGATCAGTTCCTCCTGTGTTTTTGTGGTGAGATATGGAAAGAGAGCACAACCACGATATTTATGAATGGCGTGTCCTGCCCTTTGGCACTGCCTACAGTCCTTGCTGTGCCATATATGCACTACAGCAGCACGAGACAACAGTGTGGGCTATGATGTACTGCAGTCCTCATTGCCTTCTATGTTGATAACTGCCTCTCTAACTCATAGATGAGATGCTCCTTGCCATGGGATGATTTGACATCAGGCAGTCAGCCAGCAACCTGCCTGGAGTCATCTCCCATCTCCCCAAGGGAGCAAGATCAGACGGATATGATTTGTGGCTAACAGCAAAGAAGGCAGATCCCCAAATCAACACTGGGATTCTGGTGGCATTGCCCCACTGACATCCTGGGATATAAACATTGCCCTGTGCCATCTACAAAGCCCACTTTGCGGAATAAGTATCCTGGTTCAAGCACTATGGAGGAAAGAAAGAGAATGGAATGAGCCAATGAGCCCTCCGATGACTTACTCTCAATATGGCAGACTTCGGAGAGTGAGCTTCCTCAACTTCAGGAGTTGATTGCCTCACCAAAGACTTAAGACTTACAGTTTTTTTCGATTGCTTTGACTGAATTTGCACAACAGATTTTCAATGTGCAAAACTCTTAACACAGAATGCTATACTGCTGATTTTGGGTTCAAAATCTAATATAGCATGCAAAATACAGTTGTTTTTTTTACAGTCGCTAACACCCGTTTGTCCAATCTGTAGTCACATTTTCAAAACTCTAAACACAATTAGCGCAACATCCGTCAGTTGTGGACCATACCATTAACACAATTCATGTTGTTTTCACACAATAAGCAGTCAATTAACACGTTTCTAAAATGCTTAGATTTTCTTTACATACAAGCTTACCCAATACCACAATTATGGATCTTTCTTGTCTTATTTACAAATGCTTGCACACAGCATGCCAGAAATGAAAACCTAATGTTCAAAACCTTAAATACAGTATAAAGCCTCTACTTCTGCAACAACAGCAGCTCAAAAGCTTTATTGAAACAGCTGATAAGCATTTTTGAATGAACAGATCACTGAAACATTGAGAAATAGCTGATTTAAGTTGTGTAAAATAGACCAAACAGAGTTTGAATGAAACAGTTGTACACAGTTCCTTTTGAAAGGAACAGGGAGCGGGTCACCAGCACCGGCACCAATATGTGCAGGTATGGTGTCTATCCAATATGTCTTGTTCTATAGTGAGTTTTACACTATGCTACTCTACATGTAAACATTGGTTACAGTACAGTATTTACACATACAGTGTTTACACATATTGTGCATGCCAAGCGTTTCTATCCAAGGTGCATAGCGAGAGACAACATAGATGTGATGTGAACGAGAACATGTGGCCAAATGCCGAAGATCGTATAGATTACAGTTTACAGATTACAGATTACAGTCCACAACAGCCGGATGTTGTGCTAATTGTTTAGAGTTTTGAAAATGTGACTACAGATTGGACAAAAGGATGTTAGCATTTTGGTGTTTTTTCCCTTCTGTGGCTTTTTTACTGTATTTGTGTATTTTATTTTTACACATTTGGAACCAAAGGCCATGTATGTTGGATTTTTTGTTCATCACTGGCAGCAATTTAATGTTGCTACTAAAGCTTTTACTGCAGCAATTCTGTCACTTACTATTTTTTTCTACTGTACATTCAATAAAGTAAAGATGACTCATTCAATTTTAGATAGTATGTTGCCAAAAATGCACACATTCAACACTCAACCAAAACAGTGGTTTACAGTAAAAGGAAACTGAATCATAAAAAACAATGGATTTCATATTGTCTATTGTATGCAGGTAGAATTAAACAAAAAGTAATGAAAAGTAATGCAGTTTTTGTAATGCCATCAACTGTTAGTATTTTGAAAGTCGTTGTGCTATGATTGACCTGCTATATGTTCCTCTTGGATAGAAAACGTGCTAGTGTTTTGAAAGAATGATTTGATTTTGAGTCGGGTTTGCTGTGTGGAACATTGGATATGTTCATCGTTGAACTTTAATTATTGGTGCATTTTCAAATACAATGGCCATTATCAAATAATGCTGTCAAAGGACTTCAAATGAAGTACAGCAAGCATCCCCTGTGATCCCATGATAGACTGCAGTGTATATATATATAGCTTGTGTTTTTATGGAAGACAAACAAAATATTACATTACAGTAGATTACTGTATATGAAAGAAATCATACAGTAATGCAGTAAACTCAACTGTATTTTACAGTAAAAACAAAAACAACAGTTACAGTAACAAAAAACTTTACAGTACAAAAAAACAAAACAAATGCATTTCAGTGCTTAAGCAGCATTTTGCCTCTCTGCTGCATTTGGCCACAGAATTTCATGTACGTCGCATCTGATATCTTCATTTGCAAGGCAGCGTTGGTAAAATCTTCTTAGACCTGTTTACAACATGGTCGATCACAGTGGCTCTAATTTTATTTGAGACAACTGCATGCCTTCTGACTCCTTGGCCACGGCCATGACCGCGACCCCGTCGACGACCCCGTCCTTCATTGCCGGCCTGCTACATGTTGTCAGAAACTGCCATTCAGGTTTCTAAGCAGCCTTTTATGTTTTGGTGAAGAGATTATCAATTGTGGTGCAATGCTACTAACCTGGGCAAGGTTGCTGGAAGTAAAGAGACATGACTACAAACGCCTGTTGAATTGATTCAGTGAGCTGCGTTTGTAGTAATAAGCATTGCAACATTGTTGTAATGTTAGGTGGCTGTACTCTGAGGATGGAGCAGATGATTTAGAGTTTGGCACTTTGTATGTCACCATAGAATGCAGTGTCTTAGAGTATGAATTTTGAAAGTCAGTTTGGCACTTTGCATTTTGAGTTTTGTACATTGAAATTCTGCTGTGCAAAATGAGTCAAAGCAAGCGAAAAAAAACTAAGAGACCATCCAGGGAACAGCTGAAGGCCCTGAATTTTACTTCTGAAGATAAATTTGAGTTGTAATCTAAGTTAATAATTAAAGGTGAGTCTTTTATCCCTGAATCCTGCCTACTGCGTGATCATTGCCGGGAATCTGCCCTGAGATTGGACTTGTGACTCCTGGGTTTTCCTCTGAGGTGCCACAGAGCAAAATAAGTTCTTACAGGTTTTTTTTGCTTGCAAATCTAGGTGGAAGAGAAATTTGGATTGCAGAGGAATGTGGTAATGCACTTAAACTCAACGTTTACCTGAAAGCACAGGCATAACAAATGACAAAAGATAGAGGAATGGCAGACAGGGAAGCAGATAGGAAGTGTAGCCATCAGATATGCAGTAAGTCTGGAATGTAAATAGGTAGAGCAACAGGCAGGCAGGTGAATGACCTGACTTGAATAAGACTTTTTCAGACTTAAGCCTGCACTAGGACAGGTGGAGTGGGGTGGGGTGACAGGCCAGCAGAAAAATTGCTAGCAAGCCGGCAGGCAGGCAGTGTGGCAAACAGACCAGCTACAAAAAGCATGTAAAATACAGGGTATGAAAAGAGAGAATATATACAGCCCTACTTTTGTTCATCCCAACAAATGAAGTAGAGACAGACAGACATACACATACCTCACTTAGACTGCTCTGAAGTCCTCAGTCATGGATGTGTCACAAACCACCTTGTGCCTTCTCTATGCAAAGGTCTTATCCAATTTCACCTTCACTGCCTCCCTATTGTTCTTTTTCAAATCCATAGGGAGTGCCACTAATGTTCTCAAGGCTGTCCTCAGGTTTTCCTGTGGGAAAGGTGGGGCAATGGTTGACTTCAGGTTTTTTTTTGACACTGCATTTCCCCTCTGGTTTGTGATTGAGGGAGTTTACCAACACTTCAGCACACCCCAGTTTCCTCAGATGAGTGTGGTAGTTTGACATTTTGAGTGTGGTAGTTTCCATTCCCAGTGACTGAGCCTTTTTTCGGTCAAACATGGATGCTTTAAGATGAGTCCCTTTGCAATTATATCATACGTTTTATCAGTGACATACACTTTGGTACAATAAATAATCCAGTACAAAGTTTTAACTCCGCATCACCGAGGTACATGGAAGATATTTGGCCAAGATGATCTTGACTCTGGAGAGGAGAGTATGTCGGTATCAACTGATGAGATAAATGGGGATGTAGAGGCAGCGAGGGGTGCCATCACTCTGAGTACTAGTGGTCTCTCATATGTAGATCACTTTGATTGTACCTTTCAAGTTCAGAAACTAATTTCCAAATAAATCATGAAACACATTGCTTCTTTATTTCATCGACATGTTCACTCACAGATCCAGTTAATCCATTCTGGAAAGTTCTTGTATCATAGGTCCATGCCTGGTTGATTTCAAATGAAAATGTGTGTCAATGTGTACTTAAATCAAAACCCCAGTAAGTCGGTTTACTTCTGACGCCAGTTCCTACGTCTTTCTGGTGCCGATAGCTAATGGCACAGTAAGGCCTGTTTCCCCATAGACAGTGTAAAATCAATAGCTGAAAAATGAATTCATGTGAGTATTTGCCAGTTATATCTTTATCTATCTTATATACAGTATATCTTTATATCTATAAATTGTAGGTGTTGCAGTGTCATGGGTTGGACCCAAATGCAGAGCCGAACTCAGTATGGAAAAATAATAATTTATTGAGGGGAAAACCCGGGGGGTAGGCTGGAGCGGAGGCAGGGGAAGGAGCAGGAGGGGGAAGCAGGGAGAAGCCGGGGAAACCGATGGTGGATGCGACTGGCAAGGCAAGCAGGTGGTGAACAGGCAGGTAGACAGACAGGCAGGCTGGCAGACGGAGAGACGAGATGATGGGCTGGGTTGCAGGCAATGATCCTGAGGCAGAGGAGAGTAAAGTTAGCGAGATGTAGAGAAACAAGAGATAACTAGAACACAATTCTAGGAGCCGGAGACGAGGAATACCACAGTGGCTGAATCAACGATCTGGCGTTGAGTGGGATGAAAGCCGGGGTTTTTGTACTGGTGGTGATGAGTAGATGGATGGCAGGTGTGCGGGGTAGAGCAGGTGAGCGGCAGATGGTGATGAGCCGAGGAGGAGCCGGAGTCTGAAGCCACGCCCGCCAACACAAACACACAGACAGAGACAGACAGGTAGAGACACTGGAGGCATGGCCGAGACCGTGACAGTACCCCCCCCTCAACGGGAGCCTCCAGGCGACCCACCCGGCTTGTCAGGATGGGCCTGGTGGAACTCCCGGACGAGGGAGGGGTCCAAAATGAGGCGACGGGGGACCCAGGAGCACTCCTCTGGACCGTATCCTTCCCAGTCGACGAGGTACTGGCCAGGCGCCGGTTGCGGTCAGGAGTAGCGCGGAACGCGTCTCCCTCCAGATCCGGTGGCAGCAGCGAAGGTGGGTCTGAACAGAAGGCACGGCAATCTCCTCCTCCTGGGCCGGAAACAGGAAAAGGAAGCCTCGAACGGCGATACCCCTGTGGCTGCGCTGGTCAGGGAGTTGTGGGCATACTCCACCTAAGGTAACTGGGAGCTCCAGGCAGTGGGGTTGCAGGCGACAACACAGCGAAGAGCCGACTCCAGGTCTTGGTTAGCTCTTTCGGTCTGCCCATTAGTCTGTGGGTGGAAGCCAGAGGAAAGACTCACCGAAGCGCCAAGTGCCCGACAGAAGGACCTCCAGACCTGGGAAATGAATTGCGGTCCCCGGTCCGAGACAATGTCAGAGGGGATCCCGTGGAGGCGCAGGACATGGAAGGTGAGCAGTTCGACCGTCTCCTGGGCTGTGGGGAGTTTGGGGAGAGCGACAAAATAGGCAGACTTCGAAAAACGATCTACAATGGTGAGTATAGTGGAGTTACCTTGGGATGGAGGCAGACCGGTGACAAAATCCAACGCGATGTGTGACCAGGGGCGACCGGGGACAGGCAGAGGGCGTAGCAGGCCGGCGGGAGGCCGATGAGAGGATTTGCCCCGAGTGCAAACCGTGCAGGCAGCCACGAAGGCCCGAACATCGGCCTCCATGGATGGCCACCAAAAATGTCTCTTGAGGAGGGACAAGGTGCGGCCCGACCCTGGGTGGCAGGCAATGCGGGACGTGTGACCCCACTGGAGGACCTGGGAGCGAGCAGAATCGGGGACAAACAAGCGGTTATCTGGATCGGGTTGGTCCCGTTGTGCCTGCTTCACCAACGCCTCGGATCTCCCAGGTGACTGCGGCCACCACGCAGGATGACGGGAGGATGTTGTCTGGGGCGGGTGGAGCCTCCTGGGTGAGGTACTGACAGGAGAGAGCATCAGGTTTTACATTGCGGGAACTGGGACGGTAGGTGATGGAGAAATTGAAGCGCCCGAAGAAAAGGGCCCAATGGGCTTGGCGGGAGTTGAGGCGCTTGGCAGACTGTATGTAGGTGAGGTTCTTATGGTCTGTCCAGACAATAAAAGGATGTTCCGCCCCCTCCAACCAGTGTCTCCACTCCTCCAGGGCCAACTTCACCGCCAGCAACTTACGATTGCCCACATCGTAGTTGCGTTCGGCCGGGGATAGTCAACGGGAAAGGAAGGCACATGGATGGATCTTTTGGTCAGTGCCGGAGCGTTGTGAGAGGATTGCCCCAACCCCCGTGTCGCGAGGGGTCAGGGTGCACCAGGATGGGTGCGGCGGTGAAGCGTTCCTTCAGCTGGGCGAAAGCCTGCTCTGCCTCGGGGGACCAGGAGAAGGGGACGGCTGGAGAGGTGGGTTTGGTCAGCGGTGCGGCTATGCGGCTGTAATCCCGGATGAAGCGGCGGTAAAAGTTGGCAAACCCAAGGAAGCGTTGAAGTTGCTTCAGGGATGAAGGAGTTGGCCACTCTGCCACCGCCTGTATTTTCCCCGGATTTGCTCTCACCTGCCCGCTCTCAATAATATAGCCAAGGAAGCCAACAGAACTTGCGTGAAACTCACATTTCCCGGCTTTTGCAAAGAGTTTATTTTCTAGGAGTCTCTGGAGCACCTGCCTGACGTGCTGGGTATGTTCCTCCAGGGTCCGGGAAAAGATGAGGATGTCGTCGAGATAGACAAACACAGAGCGATTGAGGAAGTCCCGGAGCACGTCGTTAACGAGGGCCTGGAAGACGGCAGGGGCGTTGGTTAGGCCAAAGGGCATTACCAGGTACTCGAAGTGGCCCAGAAGTGTATTGAAGGCCGTCTTCCATTCGTCTCCTTCCCGAATTCTGACCAGGTGGTAAGCATTCCTGAGGTCCAGTTTGGAGAATATAATGGCCCCCTGGAGAGGTTCGAAGGCGGAGTTGATGAGGGGAAGAGGGTACTTATTCTTGACCGTGATGTTGTTTAGGCCCCGGAAGTCTATGAATGGACGCAGGGAGAGATCCTTCTTAGAGACAAAGAAGAAGCCGGCACCAACTGGGGAAGAGGATGGCCAGATGATGCCAGCAGCCAGGGAGTCTTTGATGTACGTCTCCATGGTGGTTCTCTCCGGCCGAGAGGGGTTGTACAGCCGGCTTGAGGGTAGGGTAGCTCTAGGGAGGAGGTCGATGGCGCAATCGTAGGGACGGTGCGGAGGCAGAGAAAGCGCCAGTTGCTTACTGAAAACCTCCCCCAGGTCATGGTAAGCGGACGGGACGGATGAGAGGTCCGGAGGCTCAGGTACAGGTGGAGTCGCAGCGCCCTCTGTGGGGGGAAGAGCAGATTGCATGCATGTGGATAAACAGAATGGGCTCCAACTGGTTACCTTGCCTGAAGACCAGTCAAGGTGGGGATTGTGTAGTTTCAGCCAGGGATGTCCAAGGATGACAGGAGCATGAGGTGAAGAGATCAGGTGGAAGCGGATCTGTTCCCTGTGGTTGCCGGAGAGGAGTCAGGAGTTTCCTGTCCAAGGCGTTGGCGTTTAGCGGTGAGGCTAGTGGCTCGGTGGCAATGCCGGCCTGAGAGACGAGCTCCGAATCAATAAAATCTTCATCGGCGCCAGAATCTACCAGAGCCAGCAGGGGTAGAGTCTCCTGGTTCCAGCACAGGGTGGCTTTAAACTGCATACGAGGGAAGGGGGAAGAGGCCGTTTGGCTCACCAGTACCCCCATAGTTACTGGTAAATGGTAAATGGACTGTACTTATATAGCGCTTTTCTAGTCTTTTCCGACCACTCAAAGCGCTTTACACTACATTCACATTCACCCACATTCATACACTGATGGCAGGGCGCTACCATTACATTACATTACATTACATTACAGTCATTTAGCAGACGCTTTTATCCAAAGCGACTTACAATAAGTGCATTCAACATAGGTAGGCAAGAAAACTACTAGTCACCAGAAATCGTAAGTGCATTTCCTTCCTAAACAAGCAACTAAGAGCATAACTAGTGTTAAGGTAAGAGTGCAATAAGTTAGCAACCTACTATATCTTAAACAAATGAGACAAATAAGAGAATCAAATAAGAGAATCAAATAACAAGAGCTAAGACAAATAAGTGAACCAAATAAGCAAGAGCTAAGACAAATAAGTGTATCAAATGAACAAGAGCCAATAAACAAGAGCTCAGACACATAATTGACGACAAATAGGCAAGGCTAAGAGGAAGAGTCAGGGTAGTGTTTCCTGAAGAGGTGGGTTTTCAGCCTGCGGCGAAAGATGGGCAGCGACTCTGCTGTCCTGACATCAGTGGGGAGTTCATTCCACCACTGCGGGGCCAGGACAGAGAAGAGCCGTGACCGTGTAGATCGGCCGCAGGGCCCTCTGAGCGACGGGACAACCAGTCGCCTCGAGGCAGCAGAGCGAAGTGGTCGGGCGGGGGTGTAAGGCTTGACCATAGCCTGGAGGTAAGAAGGAGCTGTTCCTTTCACTGCCCTATAGGCTAGCACCAGGGTCTTGAACTGGATGCGAGCCGCTACAGGGAGCCAGTGTAGAGAACGGAGAAGGGTAGTTGTATGGGAGAACTTGGGGCGGTTGAACACCAGACGAGCTGCAGCTTTCTGAACAAGCTCCAGAGGTCTGATGGCAAACGCCGGGGCACCAGCAAGGAGGGAGTTGCAGTAGTCCAGGCGGGAGATGACAAGAGCCTGGATGAGCACCTGCGCTGCCTTGTCAGTGAGGAAGGGGCGAATCCTCCTGATGTTGTAGAGGAGGAATCTGCAGGAGCGCGTCACTGATGCGATGTTTGCCGAGAACGACAGTCGGTCGTCCAGGGTCACACCCAGATTCCTCGCAGTCCGAGTTGACGTCACCACAGCATTATCAATGGTGATGGCCAGGTCTCGGTGCGGACAGCCCTTCCCCGGGAGGAACATCAGCTCCGTTTTGTCCAGGTTGAGCTTCAGGTGGTGCATCGACATCCACTCCGAGATGTCTGCCAGACACGCAGCAATGCGTGCCTCCACTTGTGTGTCAGAGGGGGGAAATGACAGGATCAGCTGGGTGTCATCTGCATAGCAGTGGTAGGAAAAGTCATGTGAATGGATAACAGAACCAAGAGATGTTGTGTAGAGGGAAAAGAGGAGAGGGCCTAGAACCGAGCCTTGCGGAACCCCAGTAGCGAGCCTGCGTGGTTCTGACACAGACCCTCTCAGCGTCACCTGGTAGGAGCGATCCGTTAGGTAGGATCGCTCCTACCATGTAAGGTGCCAACCTGCACATCAGGGGAATCTAACCATTCATACACATTCATGAGCCCGGTCTTTTGGCCGGATAGGACAGATGGCACGAATGTGGTCGGGTGCCCCGCAGTAGAGGCACTCACCTGCTCGCATCCTGCGGAGCCGCTCAGCCGGCGACAGGCGGGCTCTTCTTAGCTTCATGGGCTCCTCCCCATGGGAAGCCTCGGATGACGGAGCCAGGACTGCGGAAGGCGACGGAACTCCCGGCACAGCGAGTGGAGGAGGGGCGGAGCGAGCGATGCTTGACGGAGGAAGACGAACCGCTCCTTACCGGCACCGGCCCTGCAGACGGTTGTCTAACCTGATGGCTAGGGAGACAAGGGATTTAAAATTACCTGGCTCGTCTCGAGTGGCTATTTCGTCCTGTAATTGCTCCGTCAGACCATTTAAAAAGATGCCCCGTAGCGCCGGGTCGTCCCACCCAGCGTCAGCTGCCAAAGTCTTAAACTCCACCAAATACTCGGCCACGCCACGGGCTCCTTGGCGGATGTTGGCCAGGCGCTTGGAAGCGTCTCCCCAATGGTCGGGGTGATCGAACACATCCTTTAGTTCAGAGATAAAATCGTCGAATGTGAGAGAAACAAGAGGCTGGTGAGAGTTAGCGGCCTCGGCCCAGGCCAGGGCCCTGCCTCTCAACAAGCCGATAACGTAGTGTACCTTAGCTGGATCGGTGGGGAAGGTCTGTGGCCGCTGGTGGAAAACCAAGGAACACTGGAGGACGAACCCTCTGCATTTCTTCGCATCCCCGGAGAAGGGTTCCGGATCCGAGGCGTAGGATTCCCGGGAGGGTAGAGACACCGGGGATGGAGCCGGGAGGACTGGCTGGGAGAGCTGGGCTGCGGAGACTGGCGGAGTAAGGTGAGTGGTTAGCATAGCTACCTGGTTGGTTAGCTGGGTGATCTGGTGAAGCATAGCCTGGTTGCTATCGGAGAGGCTCCGGAGAGCTTGTTCATGCTGCCCCAAGAACTCGCCCTGGCTGGCGATTGCTCTCTGGAGCGAGGCGGGCTCCGAGTCCGGGTTCACTGGGTCCATCGTGGCCAGATCGTTCTGTTGCAGTGTCACGGGTTGGACCCAAATGCAGAGCCGAAAAATAATGATTTATTGAGGGGAAAACCCGGGGGGTAGGCTGGAGCGGAGGCAGGGGAAGGAGCACGAGGCGGAAGCAGGGAGAAGCCGGGGAAACCGATGGTGGATGCGGCTGGCAAGGCAAGCAGGTGGTGAACAGGCAGGTAGACAGGCAGGCAGGCAGACGGAGAGACGAGATGATGGGCTGGGTTGCAGGCAATGATCCTGAGGCAGAGGAGAGTAAAGTTAGCGAGACGTAGAGAAACAAGAGATAACTAGAACACACAATTCTAGGAGCCGGAGACGAGGAATACCACAGTGGCTGAATCAACGATCTGGCGATGAGTGGGAGGAAAGCCGGGGTTTTTGTACTGGTGGTGATGAGTAGATGGATGGCAGGTGTGCGAGGTAGAGCAGGTGAGCGGGAGATGGTGATTAGCCGAGGAGGAGCCGGAGTCTGAAGCCACGCCCGCCAACACAAACACACAGACAGACAGACATGGTAGAGACACTGGAGGCATGGCCGAGAAAAAAATAGAATTGCTGTGATGTGGGCCAAGTAAATTAAGCCAGAGAGTTAGACCACCAGCTTCCTCACATCAAGTCTCCGGTTCAAGCAGCACACTTCAATTCAACTTTCTTGTCATTATACTATGCCGTAGCATAGTGGGGGGCGGTGGGGGTAGCCTTGAAAGGGCCTAGAAACTCTAATAGCTCCGGGGCCTACTACTGTATTAATCAAATTATTAATGGATGTGAACATTAATGGATGTGAAAGCTTCCCCAACTGGAGGGCAAGCAAACAAGACCTAAACTGCCCATGTCCAATTAAACACTGATTTGTCTGTAGCAGTGTCAATCAATCGATCACAGCAGTGAGACCTAGTTGATTGCTGCTATGAAGACTATGTGATTGATTACACTTTTTCAAACTGTTTTGTTACGATGTGTGAAATTAAGAATACTGTCCCATTTCTGGGTGGTTGAGAATCAGTTTTGTTTCAATAGTCAGTATCATATCTGGTGGTGGAGACAAGGTGAGTGCGTGCATAAGCGCATGCATGAACATGTGCGAGAAAAATCTGGTCACCCTACCTATAGATATCAGCTACAGCTTAGCAAACATTTCAAAACGTAACTACACATTAATGTGTTGTATTATGAATCATGTCTAGAGACGACAATGCACTTCACTCTCTTATTTTGATGTTAAAAATTTGAATTTCCACCTTGTAGGGTTAGCATGTAAAACCATGTGGTACCTGCTTTTCTGGAAGTGGTGGTATGTGGAAGAAAGCCGCATCAAACCATAGGTTAGAGCACTCTTACAATTGCTGAAAAATGACTGAACATACCCGACCAAAGATGTTAAGGGTCCCCCTACCACCAGCAAAAAGCCCTGCCATTGTCCAAGTCCTAGGCTAAAATACTGTATGGAAGAATCCATTATCATTAACTGCAGGGGAGCTTGAATTAATATGCAAATAACATGTCATACAGATATATTGGCCTGGCTCCTCCTGGCTACACAGTCTCTTCACAAAATCAACATGAACTACACAAGCAACAAAGAAACTCAACTATCATGATAGGAAGACAAAAGAAAATAAACTATATAAAACAAACCCATTCTAACCCCCCTCCCAATTCAGCCCACATGGTAAAGTCCAATGAGACCAATCAGCAGCAGCATCCACACATTGCGCGCTAGGGTGTTGACACTGCCACAAAGCCTGGCCTCAATCAGGAAGTGGACCTCAGAGGAAAACAAGGTTAAAACAAACCAAAGACATGTACAAAATAGATAAAGTATTATTAATCTGAATAACCAAATAAAGTACATTGTTCAACTGAAATGGGCCCTTTTCCAGTAGAAACATCAAAATGAGAATATCAAATAAGCCATAATAATTAAACTATATAGCTTAAAAATAGTGAATGTGTAGTGGCTGTTCACCTGAGAGTTGAGGGGGCAGATTCCTAACCCTCACACACCTGAATGTCATGTCTGTGCCCTTCCTTGCCAATGTTCTATCTGATCCAGGTCCGCACATAGTTTGAACTTTTACAGTATATGCAGTTGTGATAAAATCCAAGCAGTTTAGTTTCTCTCAGCATAACTGAAATCAGTAGATCTGACTTTCATTGAACTCTAAATAATGAACTCATACTGTTTGATTCAGTGTGTTTGGCAAACATCCATTTAACTATTATCAAAGCACAAAAGGGATAAAATAAGGCCAAGGTTAAGTAAAGAATTGTTGAATTGTTGAACATTTTACAAGCTTCGCTAGCAAATGTTAGCGAGATAGCTTTAGGGTAGGTATAAATAGCTAATCAAACTACAAACGTTGGAGATCTTATAGTCACATACAAACCCTCCTGCAGGCAAATTTAGACAACATTGCAGCACATCACTCAGAAGAGAGGCAGAGAACAGTTCCAGTCAAACAAACGCACCTCCAAAGCTCTACTCTTTTCCAATTCACTAAGATATAAAGGAAAACTGATCGTCAGAGCGGCAATTCCATTTGAGGTTACTCGAACTCGAACGGAAGACCGGACTTTGAATCCCCTTCTCCACAAACAGCTGTGACACTGTGCGGTCTTTCTAGAATACAAGTTTTCAGCATTCCTGCACATTCACCTTGCAGATTATTATTATTATGGGAATAATAATTAACTAAGAGCCTCAAATCTCTGGCTATTGCTTGGAGGTATGCAGCCATTGATGTTAGTATCGGGTAGTATCAATTCAACAACTCATCCTGAAATTGCAGTTTCGTGCCTCGCCAGTTACTGCAGGCTCAGTAGCCACAGTATATCTCAATGAGTTTTGATGAGAAACTCAGAATGCGAGGTTCGATTTACTTGTACCAGTATGTACCATTGCAGACTTTGTACATTTCGAGCTTGAGAATGATTCATTCAAAATGATTTGTTCGTTCTTTTTTGCACAGCACTAGTAGCTTTACATGTAAAAATGTTGTGATTTCAGTACATGTAACCATTAATTAGACTAAGTTAAAATGATTTTTTTTTTTTTCACAAGTATTCAAACTTGAAATACAATAAAAAAAATTGTATTTCAAGTTTGAAAATTTTACCAAGCAACCTTAAATACGAGTACAAATTAATTGCTGCAAAGATTCAATACTGAGCTTCAAACTTGTTGAATCTATTAAATGTGATTTCTGCATTTCCTCTAGTCTATCTAATAAACTGTCTAATTTCATCTGGTGCTGATATCAACTGCATTTGGGTCTAACATTGTTAGCTTGCAACGTGCCATCACTCACTTAATGAGAAAATCCTACATGAAGTATCTTTAATGTGTTTAAATATCACACTATATCAGAGCAATTTCCAATGGATGAAGGTCCTTTTGTAGCTTGAATATTTTTTTACACATAACATTTAATTTTGAGAATGATGGAGCTGATTTTTGAACATACAATATAAATATTTTGAAATTAAAGGTGCAATAAGTAAGATTTGTCCCTGATTTTTTTTGTCCCATAGCACATAATCTATCCGTGGGGGGTTGACAGGGTTGTTCATCAATATCAATGATTCAACAATTACTTGTGCCATGTGCTGAGATTTCTCAATTTCAAAACTTAATTTCTAGCCATACTTTGTTTTGGAACAAAAAATGTCCACCCATTGTAGTTGTAAGACACTCCCAATCTTGTGACAGTTGACTGCTATGATTTGTCAGGGAATTCATACCAAAGTGAAATTCTGTCTCAGTTCTATACACGATTAGACCCCTTAACCACACCATCCCATCCCTGCCTGTATCCGAAATACTTGGGAACATAATTGAATGTCCTCAAAGTATAGTGTTGTAGATTAGCCACTACAATGAACCCCTATAATAAAACTCCATTCTCGCTGTGTCTCTTTTTGTGCTATGGAGTAGCAGTGACCATGACCAAGCGCTCTCTCCATGTATTTGTAAGGCAAAACAGGCTGAGCCACAGCTGTGTTTCTTGGGCTGTCAACAGTTTAGATACTGAGGCATTCATCAATACCTGGCCCCTGCCTGTCTCTTTGTGTGTTTTTAGCACGTTTGCATATTAAATGCACCATATCCTCTGGCCCACTGGACGCACTGGCAGGTGCATTCAGGACTGAGCTTTTTATTCAGTAGGTCTGCTGGTCCTGAAAAAAAGAATCAGCTGTCAAGTGTTGGGTTGGGAGTTCAACCAATGAGCAGCGATGTAGTAAATGAAAAGGCTAAATACAGATATAAACAGAGCAACTGATTTGTTGAAGGAAAAATACACCTTCAGATACACTTCCACTGTTAGATATATGTGAATTTGTGATGTTCAATCCATTCCAGGAGTTATGTGATGAAGTGTTGTAATTTACTTTTTGGTGTACCCACTTTCTCTCAGCCTTCCTTGTACTTCTACCAGCCCCCGGGTGTCGGATCTAAGGTTTGATACCAATTTGACATGGTGTCCGACAGTGGTACAGCCTAAAATACTCAGCCCAAAAATCAATTTCCCCATAGAGAGCTCTTTAGAAAATGTCTACATGGTTCACTTCTCTAAAACCTAGAGCAGAGTCCTTGAACTATGAAGTTATTAATCACAATGGAGTTTTATGATGGAGTCAGGTTCTGAATCAGATGGAGGAGAAGGAAATCATCAGGAAGTCCACAAGCGAATATCCATCACCTTTGGTGCTTGTGTGGAAAAAGACCTCAGAGTGTGTACAGACTTCCACTGGCTGAAAAAGAGGACCCTGAAGGATCCTTATCCTTTCCCCCACCAGGTCAATTGCCTGGCTGCACTTGGATGTGAACTGGCAACTGTCTCTTCAGTACGATGGATTTGACCTCCGGGTTCTTTAACTTGCAAGTAGTCTGCCTTTTGTTAGATCCCCGAAGCGAGATCAGCCTCTTATCGGTCAGACAGAGGTGTCTCACTTGGTGCCAGCTCTCCGTTTAAAGGGTCCGAGTTAGAAGCCTAAGCCTAGTGGGTATTACCCGGTTAGGTTAAGTCTAACTATCTAAGCTGGTGGCGAGGAGATTCGCCTGGCTTCTGACTGCCTTCGTCCGGACGTCTTACCCTTCTCAATCCGATGTCGCTGCCGGGCCAAACAGCGCTAGAGCCCAGCGACGCTATCGGCCACGTCCGTTAACGGCAGCTCTCCCCTATGATCAGTGCACTTGTTACGTGCCAGGTTAGTTTTAGCGGCTTGGATAATAAGCCCCAAGGGTACTGTTTGATTTAATTGGCTAGAGAAACCTATAAGAACCTTTTAGTTATTATACACACCTACATACCTAACCTTTTACTACCTTGGAAGAATTCAATCATTCGATGTCCACTACTTTCTTGAATGGGTTATAATATTTATTAAATGCTTTAGCAAGGGCATACCATACAGCGTTATCAGATTTGACCAATAATATTGAACTCTATACCTCGAACCTCCCCGGTGCATCATACACCGCCGCTCCGGGTTGGTTCTACCGTACCATATACCTCGAACCTCTCCCAGGCCTCATACACCGCGGCCTTAGGCAGTAGGTCCTACAGATACGCTTCCCCGGAGGTGGGAGATTCAACCAGTATAAAGTTCTACAGCAATCGATTTTTAACAATAAGGATAATAATAAACAAATAATAATAAAATTATTAATAAAGAAAGATCAATTACAATGCTGTGGTATGATAATTCTAATCATATAATTTAGGAACGAGAGAGGGAGAAAACCTGGCGGATCAGACCTTGTTCCTCTCCTGCTGTTGCCGCTGTAATTCAGTGATGGTTTCGTCTGGGTACGAACTCAGTGTAGATCTCGTCTGGGTACGAGCTCAGATAAGGAAGAGCGACTCTCAATTCCTGATGTTATTGCGACAGCGGTCCGGCAGAGTGAGCGAGGGAGACAAAGGAGTTAAATTTCTATCTTGCAGTCTTGGTAGTTGGTTGATCCTTCATTCGGTTGGTCTTGTCTTCAATGCACAAAGTTCAGTTCGGAAACTGCAGATATTCTTCAAAGTCTTTCACTCCGGAGTGCAGAAAATACTCTAAGTCTAAATCCCATCCACGGACGGTGGAGATTCTTCTTAGTGTTTTCCTGCTCCGTAGTTGCTCTCTTCTCTTCTCGTGTTAAGGGTTTGCATGAAGTAGGATCAACCAGGCATATTCGGAGACAGTCAAGCAACCCTGAATAGCCCCGTTTCCTATGTCTCCAATAGTCTTATACCTCTACTACGGCCATAAATTACCATGTCATTATCCTCGGTCCTCAGATGAACCTGGCCTCTCCTCTCTCTCCGCGTTCCCTTAACTTCACATCATTTGATTCGTTACAACATCTTATTCGTTACAACATCATCTGCTTCACCACATCTTAATCATCAGTTATTTCTATTGCTTCACCTCCTTGTCCCAGGATGTCTTGCTCTCGGGCCTCCGTTTGCAATAGTGACCGGCGGCACTTCTCTAGGTCCGCTTTACTCTGGCCTTGACCTAACTACCACAGGTTATTGCACATTGTTCCCTGTCTTAGCAGCAGTCATATTTACAGTCATGTTTTCTATCCCTCACATAGAATACATACTTTGAATCAACCTTGATCCCTAGCTAAAATTCACATAGCTTATCCATCAACATGGATCCTAAGCTGATATTAATATTACATACAAATTTCTCTCATTTTGTACACACATACCAATCATTGGTTAATACTTTGTACACACATACCAATCATTGGTTAATACAATTCTAACAGTCTGCTCTTTTCTAGGCCTTGCAGAGATATTCACACTTCCTCTTTTACTCCCGGCCTGGCTCCATTCAACACAACAATGTTTATGAATCACTCTAGTTTCTTTGTTTAATGATTTTCTAACTTCCTCTGCCTAGCTGCAGACTCTGCAGACTCTTCTGGGCCTAAATGATTACTCCTGCATTTCTAGCTTCAACATTTCTAGCGTTAGCTTTAGCTGATTACACAATAGCATTCTTAGCTTTAACTGAATCTCTTAAGTATTGCTCCCTCTGCTGGATTAGATAAGTGTTACACATTTTTGGTCTTTTCTAGGTGTCTGACCTTTCTTTCTTAACATCTGATCTTAACATCTGATCTTCAACTTACTTGACACTTTACTACTCCTGAGTACAGCCTTGAGCAGGGCCTCTGCAATAGCGAGTCTGCTGTGCCAAATGAATGATTTGTTAGTGTTTGCAGCTTGCGAGAAGTCTGCTTTGGAGCGCCTTCAGATCGTTTGACTACCTGAAGCCGGTGATGTTCCTCATACCACTCCACATGTCCCTCACCTGGTCCTGCTGCAGCTGGTCCTCCATCTTTGCCTTGTAGGCTCTCTTCTCCTCCTTAATCCTCATCTTCAGCTCCTTCTGGACACTTTTAGCCTTGTCCTTGTCTCCCTCTCTGAAGGCCCTCTTCTTCTCGTTCAGTAGGGCCTTCAGGGCGCTGGTGATCCAGGGTTTGTTGTTTGGGAAACAGCGTACCTTCCTGGTGGGAACGTTGTTATCTGCACAAAAATGTATGTAGTCAGTGAGTCTGTCAATGTTCTCCCCATGCAACTCATAGAACACATCTAAGTCTGTTGCCTCAAAACAATCCTGTAAGGCCTCATTAGCCTCCGGTGACCATCTTCTCAGCGTCCTGGTGGTCCAGGCTGCCGCTGGACAATAGGCTCCCTTGACATTAGCATACAGTAAGTCCAAAGTCTTATGTTCCCTGGTAGGGCACTTGACAAATTGTTTGGAGGTCGGAAATGTAGAGGAGAGGGAGGCATGGTTGAAACCCCCAGAGATCACCATGAAGGCACTGGGGTGTTCCATCTGGAGCCTGGCAGTCACAGAGTGGATGGCATCACACGATGCACCAGCGTCGGTGGCGGAATGTATACAGCGACAACAATGGCAGCTGTGAACTTTTTCGGTAGATAGTAGGGGCACAGGCTAACAGCTAGCAGTTCAATGTCCGTGCTATAGAAACGTTCCTTAACAGAACATAGTGAACACAGATGTGACGGCCTACAGAGAGGAGGTCAGTGGCCTGGCAGTGTGGTGGCAGGACAATAACCTTTCTTTCAACATCGACAAGACCAAGGAGCTGATCATGGACTACAGGAAACAGGTGCATGCACGTCCCCATCCACATCAATGGAGCTGAGGTGGAGCGCGTCGAGAGCTTCAAGTTCCTCGGTGTCCACCTCATCTGCACCGTTGAGAGCATCTTGACTGGGTGCATCACCGCCTGGTATGGCAACAGCACAGCCCCTATATCAGGTGGTGTCAGAGGAAGGCCCTGAAAATCACCAAGTACCTCAGTCACCCAGCTCACAGATTGTTCACTCTGCTACTGTCTGGCAAACGGTACCGGAGCATCGGCTCTCGGACCAACAGGCTCTGAGACAGCTTCTACCCCCAAGCCATAAGACTGCTAAACAGCTGACCGATGGCATCCTGGTCGATCCACTCCATCCCTAACCTGCACTGACTGCACTGACTGTATGCACCTTACAGACTCTACCACTCCTGCCATTCATTCTGGACTTTATACTTATATGTCAGCCTGTACTCATACACTTAATCCTGTACTTATACACTTTATATATAGTCTTCTTTTATATATTCATTTTTATTGTTATTATTGTACTTAGTTTTTGATTATTGTGTCTTTTGCACTGTAGGTAAGGCTTGTAACTACGCATTTCACTGTATTGAACACACCTGCTGTATTCACTACATGTGACTTGACTTGACTTGCTGAAAGAGAGGGGGAAGAAGATGGGTGTAGATGGGAGTGAACAATTTACATTGTAGTGGATGAGAATGCTAAAACATACAGGATCTGTGACATGGTTACTGGACAAAAGAAGGTGGCCCATAGGAACCTGCTGATGCCAGTGAACTTCCTCCCTGTGGATGTCACGAGTGCAGTATCCGACCCAGCCTCATCCTTGCTCGTTGCCCAGTCTTCCACTCTGAGTGTTGATGATGTAGGAGAGAGTACAGAGAACACATCTGAGGGAGACATCTGAGTGGATTCTTGTGCCAGGAGTGAGGAACCGAATGTGAACAGTGAGGGGAACTCACCAGTGATTGAGAGCGCAGCGCCCATTGCTGAGAGAGAGAGGGATAATTCCTTGACGGATCTAGAGTCTGTGGACTCTGAAGGAAGCGCCCGGGATTGGATTACAGTTATCTGTTCCGGATCATTCACAAACCGATTGCTATTGATGTTGGGAGTGTAGCCTCGGTGCCTCAGGACATCTCAGGGATGCCTGAAGACCAGTTGGAAGATCAGACCGTGACTGCACTGCACTGATTCGCAAGCTCCACCCACACACTTTGATTGTCCTACTGTTCACACACAGGCTAGGTCTAGGTTAGACCGTTTTATCAGACCGGTTAACAGGTTGATACAGACCATGTCTAGTCAAGATGTTGTTCATGATATAAAGCTCAATGTTCAGGCTGTTTGTAAGTCAATTTTTGGCTTTTAGTGACTGAGTCCGAAATGTATAACACGCATTGTATTACATGTTTGTCAGGTCATTTGCTGTTGGGATGCCATTTCTTACAATAGGCTTATAGTATACAGTGTGTAAGCGTCTGGTGGGGTGTACAAGGCAGCCTAGTACTGGTAGCTGGTTTGAGGGATTAGCGCTGCTCTAATACCACTTCATCCTTATGGTATACCTTTTAGGTAATTTGCTAATATTTGCTAAATTGTTATTTTTAATGTTTTAACATTAATTTTAGTGTGATGATTTGTGTGTCTATTTGACAGCTAATAATAGTT
Organism: Hoplostethus atlanticus; assembly: GCA_034670405.1. Lineage (NCBI taxonomy): Eukaryota > Metazoa > Chordata > Actinopteri > Trachichthyiformes > Trachichthyidae > Hoplostethus > Hoplostethus atlanticus. Next base: position 1,125,640 of record JAXDDX010000048.1, read on the forward strand.
TTAAAGAAATCTTTCATTTCACCATTTTGAAGCTAGTTAAGGTCTTTAATGACATTCCATCCACTGTCACATGACTCATGTAATGAGTCTTTATTATTGCACTAGTTTCTTTGTGGAAAATTAATGTATTCCTTTATTTTGTACATTTAGGATTGCCAGATATGCAGATCAGTTAGAAGACAATTATATGTTGTATTTGTCTTCTCCAGGTATGTGGCTCCATATAATTTGTGTATATATTTTGTTTCCAATTTGTGTATTGTAGCTGGTAATTTTCCAAACACAGTTGCACTTCATACTATGCCCAGTAGGTTGTGCTAGTTTTCCTTTTTGTTTAAATCCTGTTTTCGTTCTACTTTGGGGGAAGGTAGGAGTTGTGAATGTCATTGTGTATGTTTTAATGTAACAGAAAAAGAAGAAAAAAGCTTTTCCTGAATATTTTGAAACTCTGTCATACAATTCTGTTTTAAGTACTCAGTCTATATGATCAACAGTCTAACCATGAATCTAATGGTATTGTCAAAGATTTTTTTATTTTTATATATCGATGTATTCTTTGCACTACATTAGCAGTAGCTCTGCTCTTGTAGGGGTTTGCCAGATATGCAGTGACTAGTCAGAAAACAATTATATATGTTTTATTTGTCTTCTTCAGAGAGAGACTGAATAAGTGACAAGCAGTTCCTTGATTCCATCTTCTGTCCCTGACTGATGACAATACACAAGCTACATTGCCAAGAATGTTAACATGTTTTAGGGTGAATTTTGCCTTTAAGAGCTATCAGTGAAGTTATATTCCCTTTTATGTCATAAGAGAAAAGATGGCATGAACTCCTTTTTATGTGATGCGCTTCAACACCTATTGCTTGATAGTTAGTGATTGAAAGTCTGCGAAACCCTTGTGCAATTGAGTTTTTAATATGCAAACCTTATTTAATCAAAATTTACTTTTTCTTAACTGAAATAAGGCTCTATATTTACCAATTTCATACGTTTTTTAGACAAAAGTGTGCATGCAGTAAAATGAAAATAGTGTAAAGCAAATGAATGTAGGTACAAAGTTTAGATAAGAATTTTTTAAAGGTTATTCCTCTGCAACGTATAACATGACATAATGACCATGGGTTCACAAACTTTCAAGCATGACTACCTACATACAGTATCTTTCAAAACACTGTGATGATTAGGAAGAATGCACCAACCTCTAGTCAATGATCATAAGGCAAACAATCATATGAACCCAAATCAGTTATGTTTTTTTCCCTTAAAAGACCATATCCTCATATCACTTAGATCAGTTGATACTATTTACTATGATATGCAATATGAATTCATGCCATAAAGATTTGTCAGTTTTAAAAGGTGGTAAACTCCAATGCGCAAATAAGAATGTGGGTAAACTTAAGTTATGGCGGGTTTAACCACCCTGATTACGATCCAGCACCCTGATGATGACAACCTGTTGTTGAGCTGTTATCATTGAGCTAGTTTACATCATAAACTAACATTAAATTATTATGTTGGCATCTCATAATGTCCCTGACATGAATTTGGTGATCACCTAACAGAATTATGATCTCCTGTTATGTGTTATTATAGTGCTCATCTGAATGAAATAAACATGTAGTCTACAGGTATACTGAGGTTTCTGGTAGGGTACACCTTAATTTGTTTTTCTGGGATTTGTGGAGGGAATATGTTTGTATGTTTGTTTATTTTAATTTTACAGCAAGAAGAAACACTAAGAATAAGGAAAGATGAGCCAAAGCGCCTAGATGGATCTGAACGGTTCAAGATGATGCTTCCTAAAGCAATCCCAATATATTGTCTACAGCCTAAAGAGCAAAGAAATGAAACAATGGTACACAAAATCAATAGTATTGACATGACATGGTGCACAGTACATCTGCCAGTGAGTTCTGATTTGTATGTATATATATTTATTTTATTGTTATGGCACAGGGAGCTTTTATACAAACAGCATACTTGTTGGTCAGAACTTTGGACATCCAGTCCTTCACTTGGAGCAGATGTCAATTATTCCTGTACTATTTATTTATATCAACTATTTTAACTAGACCCACACTGTCCTTGGTTGATATAAACTCAGCAGCTCTGACATCCAGCTCCAGAGGTTTCCAAGAAAAATACAACCTCCTCACTACTTTATTTAAAATGTATAGGATGTAGTTGCAGTGGGCTTTCCCCTGAACAGTTTCCCCATTGACTTCCATAGTCAAACTGCACTGACTAGTGAAAACCGAATGACTTCAATCTGATAAAAGTCAACAAGTTACGTGTTGACTTAGTACCTGAATGCATCAAAATAGGAGGGTAGGTGGATGGAAATTTTGATATGCTCCAAGACCAAGTACTCCCAAGTTGGGAATGAGAGGAATTTGGTGTATGGGGATGATGAATGAGCCTATCAGGTTGCCTTTGAAGTGGCTCCCCGCTTTGGGCTTTTTGGGTTGGCCCAATAAATTTCATCACAGTCCTACGCTCGACACCACACCCAGGGGCAGCTCACCAACAGATAAAAGAAACTTGATCCGCACAAACTAGGAGGGCTGCTTCTGAAGCCGCAGTTGGGAGTACTGAACTCAAATGGATTTTTGACAGTTACGGAGGTTTAGCAAACTGTGCTAAATACAGCAAATGATTTGTTACCAGCAGCGTTTGGCTCGTTACTCAAAACATGTAATATATTCCTCTTTACTCGTTACACATTTCAAAAGTAATGATATTATTTTAGTTATTACTGCTCGTCAGAAGTAATTTGTTCCACTACTCGTTATATTACGATTGCGTTACTCCCCACCCAAATAAAAAATGGAGATAGTTACCTTTTACCTTCAAAATACTTCGCCAGTACGCCTCCGTACTACAGCCAGCTTGTAGTATCTGTCCGTAGTTTACAACTAACAATGATATTTTTGATGCTATTTGATGACATTTATCGTCTGCTCTTTCTTCTTGAAAAAATCTAATTAATGGGAATACTTCCAGCCGCTGAATGAAAATCCATCTTTAATCCAAGCTAGTTAGCTAGCTAGCGCAGTGTGCACGCCACGCAGCTTTCATTTAGGTATGATGAAAATAAATCTGGGGATGGAAATTGGTTTATTAAACTTAAATGTGATATGAAGGGGGGATAACAAAAGTAACGTAACTTATTTCTCTGATTAGTAACTGTAATATTATTGCGAAAATTAAATAGTAATTCTTTACACCAGCTATCAGTGAAATTATATTCCCTTTTAAGTCACAAGAGTAAAGATGGCATGAACTCTTCATGAACTTTATATGTGATACACTTATTCTTCAACCATTCTCTTCATGATATTCTCTTCAAGTTGCATTATTGAGCGAGAAACTGCCAAGACATTCTTCACCATATTTCCCATTACACTAAATCCATTGGGAAAATACTCCATTCAAATGGTTACAATGGCCATTCTTGGATGATAAATCATAATTTTGTCTAGGTTGCCTGTTATTGTCTTCGATGCCCTTCAAAACTCTGTTGAATGGATGACATTCCTGTCGCTTTCATCTTTGTGTCTTCTCCACAAGGCTTCCACCCGAGCCAAGATTTTTAATTTTGCTCCTATGCATCCTTCTCTCTTGTGTTCCCAATATCCCGATATGTCCTTGAACTGGAGACCTTTTCTCAATGCCGGTCGTATAACATGACAGACATTTTTTCCTGTTCTATATGTTTGATACGAATCTTTGGTGTTGCGAAAACAACTCAAACCAGAAAAGGTGTTTAAAAGGTGCTTTGCCATCGCAAAGGTCAGCTGTTCTCACCCAAGTGAAGCAGGCTGGTCAGCATATAATACGGGAGTACTGCAGCCTGTTGGCAGAAGGCAAAAATATTAAATGGATCTGTCAGGAATTTGTGCGTTTGCTGATATGTGCCGCAGTTGCTAATTGGTATCGACAGAGCTGGCGCGGGGGGGGGGGGGGGGGAGTCTTTCTGATCACCGGTGCAAATCCATCTTGACAGACGAGGTGATTTTATTCAGTGAGGATTCCACTACGGAGGTCAGAGGTCGCCATCAAAATCAATGCCCACTGAAAAGGCAAAAAAGGAGAGACGGCATCTCTGTGTTTCTGCTATCGACGGGTAATTACACAGAAATAAGAAGCAGTTGATGTCTTGCGAAAATGTTAATATGTGAGATGAGTGTTAACATGGACCAGACCAGACAGTTCTGTTAGCCCTGGATGCCGAATGAGCTGTAGGTGGCATTGTGATGTCAATTAGAAAAATTGAAATTGAAATGAACTAAAAATCTTTTTTTTAGTGCATTTAACACTTGTGTTTAGTCAAAATGAACCATATTAATTATTATTAATTAATTATTAATCATGAATTTGAATTAATTGTATTCAATGCATTGGATTCCCCAGCAAAAATGCTATAGCAAGAGAAAATATTTGAACCCAATTTATTAGTTTGTTTGGTTTGATTGTTTGATTGTCATCATTGTGTTTGGTCCGTAAATATAAATAGCGATAGGTTACAATTTATTCAAAATTAAAAAGACAAAAACAAGAAATCCTAAAAACAAAAAGTGAACCGCCTTAACTCACCACAAATCAGCACTGATGGAATAACTCGATGTCAAAGTGAAGTATGGCGCAAGTAGGCAACCGTAATAAGCTGCTTCACTTTGCATCAGGTCGGTCGTTAGGTCGACCTCGTATTCCCCGTTGCAGCCAGGTAGCAGAATCTGGTTTAAATAAGAGTGGGGGAGTTGGGGGGGGGGTTAGCATTTAGTTCAGCAGTAGTTGCGCTCATAGGTGTGCACGTGGAGGGGGAAGGCAAGGGGGAACACAACCATTTATTAAGAGAAGGATGACCTGTTCGCCCCAGTTATTTCTGTATTTTCAGCCGCTATGTGTTTTTGTTTTTTTGTGATTGGTTTTGGCCTTTCTCCTTGTTGTTTGAAACTCCTTTAAATGCCTTTAAAGGCGTTTTGACAACAAATTAGACTGACATGGTTCATATTTCGATTGATGTTTGCCCTTCAGATCAGGGTTCAGTTTAGCGATGTCTTACTGTATTTCACACACATTGACCAGTAATTCTCCTCACACTCTCACCCTGCATAATTTTCCTCATGTAAATATGCATCTTTTGTTGCATGAAGTGAGGGAAAACAGAGTGGCATTTGGGCTCCTACCATGTCCATAGTATGTCAGTGTGATTTGCTGCACAGGGTTTGATCCAAGTTAAAAAGGACCCTTGGTTATAGATAGATAGATAGATAGATAGATAGATACTTTATTGATCCCCCGGGGTGAAATTCTGAGGTTGCAGCAGCATAAAAGTATCACAAGAATGTACAAAATACCAAAGCAAGGTTCAAAATACAAAAAGGCCTAAAAATCTAAATACTAAAGAACAATGGTACTAGGTGACATAGAACCAGGATGTACAGCGGATGGATGGCATGTTTAAATTAACTAGGGAAGAGCGAATGAATGCATGGTACATGTATACAAAGTTAAATGGGTGAATGAATGTGAAAGGGAATCAGAGTGTCTAAAGTGTCTAAAGTGCAGGGCAGTGAATGAATGTTATATTGAGAATTAGATCACTTAATCATATTATTCACGGTGGAATGATGAATTTTTTCCCTTATCCCTCTGATGCCCACATATATGTACATCGAGGTAGCGGTTCGCCGCCCTGCTCAGAGATTATCACCACCAGGGCCGCACAAAACATTTCATTGTTACGTCCCTTTGATCCACATTAAAGGAGACTCATGACAAGGGTGAGCGAATGAACGACATTCAATTATACTATTTTCTTAAATATGTAATTGGATTGTCTGTTAGCAGATGACCACTGAGGAATAGTAATCTCATTAATTGGTCCCCTGACCTTTTCGATACTTAGCGGTAATGAGGGGGCTCTACGTGGGACTCTGCTGTTTAGTGGCCTTAGGCGGGAGTCCACGGCCGTTGGATGTTTTTACCCAAAATGTAGTGCCTCAACACTCGCCATTAGCGCTGATAGCTCTCACCGCTCACTTCCTGCTGCGTCAGTCATTCTAATGAATGTACCACACCATGCACACAGGCTTAATTATGTACGGGAGCGACTAGTAAATTTCTCAAAAAAGTCCTGACATTTCTCTCCCTCTCTCTCTCTCTCCGCACAGCCCCGTCCACCACCTTCAAACCAGATTGATGGCTCGGCTTATTTTATAGTAGTGTTATTGATTAGGACTGTGGTTGTCAGTGGTGCATAAAATTAACACTGTGTTATAGGGGCATGGATTTCTGTCAACCCCTGACAAGATAACCCATTATTGGACGACCACTCCTAATTTGTTTTTGTTTATTCAGAAGTATAAAGTAACACTCAACAAGCCCCAATAATAACTCTATTACCTGCAAATCCCAGTAAGCCCATCGACGGCCACTAATCTTGGCTGCCCCTAATTACATCAGGATTCTCAGCCTTAATTAACCAATCTTTAGCCCATTTTACCTCCTTAATGCTGCACACAACGAAACATCATTAGTTAAATTGCCCGCATTTGCTGAATGGGAGATTCGCCGTGTTCAGCGGTTGTCACTTGGAAAGAAATGTAGTTTCCTTAAATTCCGTGCAGCCGTTTTGGAAAAAATAACTATCTGCTCATTTTCTATGATCTTATTATATTCTGCTAGAGGCATGGGCCGATAATGCAATTTAAAGTAGCCAGTGCCGTATGTCATGTAATGGAAATGTGCTATCAGTGGATTAAAATAACAGTTTATGACATTATCTCTGCCTAAGTGGGGATGGAGGTGAAAAAAATGGATTTGCTCACAAAAGTTACAATCAAATAAGGCAGCAAAATATGAATTGATTAATTCATTATTTACAATTTAAATCCTTATTGGTTAAAATGAGGTTTTCATGTACGTGTTCTGTTTCATCAGCAAAGGAATGCAACATATATTATAGAAGTAGTCAAATATGAATGAAAGTAATGTTATCACAGGATAACATTATGGTAAGGGCGATGTAGCAATAAAGCAAAAGGCATCTCAGTGAAGTTAAAAGCAAGATTTTATTTCTAAATATGCTACAAGTCAAATGGCAAAACAAGAAATCTCTTTCACCTCTTTTTTTTTGTATGTTTTAACCCCTGAGCACCACAATCCAGCATTCCCATAATGCACTGGATTCATCCAAGATGAACAAAAGGAAAATAAAAAGAAACATTTAAAGCTTCATACACAGCTAATAATCCATTAGAGTGTCTAAAAACTACTAGCATAGCATAGCTAAAATACAAAGTAAACAACATGTTATTTAAGTACATAAGTGAAAATCGTTTCTTTCTGTCTGGAGACGAAGCTGTCACTTTGCCTTTGTTAGTCTGCTCTGTTGTGGGTTATGATCTAAAAGCAAAGTGAAGCTCACCTCTTTGGTGAGAAGAATGACGGTGATTGCATGTTATTGTTTCACAGTCATCTGAGCTGTTCCAATGATTGGCATCGTTTACCGCGTGTACCCACCTCATTCAGCAGTATGTACAGGAGGAAGGGGTGAGGGGAAACAGTCACGAGGAATAGACTGTGCCAGTACTACATTGACAGAGGGAGAACATCTCGGAGAAGTCTATTGATAGCAAAAAAATTCTTTGTGCATTTCTGTCATAAATCTTCACGGATGGTTATGGGGTCACTGAGGCCCAGATTTCCTAAAGGTGTGCTTCAGGGAAGAGCGCATTATATAAGTCAGACAGTGTCAGATGGTGCTTTTTGAGGGCTTATTTGCACCACGACTTGATTTGATTTCTTTGGTGCAAAAAAAAAAAAAAATGCCCTCGCAGTGCAGTCCTTGAAAAATCTGGACCTCAGTGTTGGGATGTTTTTGCCACATTAAGAACGGATGAATAGATTCCAACATTCTCCAGAGACAGATATTATACATTTCCGGGTCTGAGGATGCCCGAGGCTCTACGATGATACCGCACACTACTGTGTCCCAAATTTTGGCACAGTAATCCAGATAGCATATTTAGTAACGTCTGAGATCTGCTGTTACCCCCGAGTCCATTTTTTACCCCACATTTTGCAGATTGCAGTAGCTTCAATAGAGTGTTCGAACACCTAGGATTTTTCTGCCACCACAGGATACAACACATACAGCATAACCAGGAAGTGATTATTTTCTTGGACCCTTACTGCATCTGCCTACATAATGACCTGATTGCTGAAGAACACGTTTCAAGTAAACACTGGGATTATAGATCACAACCACCGTCAACACCAGAATGACAACCCGACGGAGTCACGTCATTTCAGTGGCTGAGGATTGTCCTCTGTTGCAGGATTGTGTGTTTTAATAGTTTTATTACTATCGCTATCTATACATTAAGTCACACAATATATTATTATCTTTATCACCAGTAATCAGCCTGGTAGCAGTATGCTGTATACTGGTAATTGAATTCTATATAGCATTTTGCCACACAATAAAAACAAACAAACACTGTGAACAGGTTAAGTCATTCTTAATGCTCCAGTATTGTCCACCTACTTTGTCTCAAAAGCATCATATGTTCACACAAATACATGGATATGAACCACCATGGGTACACTGGCAATTAAGATTGTGGACATGTTTGTTGGCACAGTCTATAACAAAATGAGGTAGATGTGTATTAATAAAATATTCCCTTCTTTGGTATAATTATACAAAATATGAAAAAAAAGAAAAAGAAATTCCAGTGATCTGTTGAAACAAAACATTGATTTTTCAAGTGGCTTAACAATAAAAATAATAAAAATGAAATTTATGAGGTATATCTTGTATTCATACTCTACTATGACTATATACAGGTAGATCGGTGAGGTATCTGCATTGTCTGCATTTAAGAAGACTTCGCAAACAAAGTGGTGTAGCTGAATGTTTGCAGCCCAGGATTGAACATGAAACAAAATAAATAAAATTTGAAATTAAATGCTTTAACAGACTTAACAAAAAACCCCTATATCTTCAAACGGTTTCCCCGTTTCCCTTTACGATAAAGAAAATATGCTCTATCTTCACGAAGCAAAGCGGAGAAAGACAGCAAAAGAATGAAAGAAAGGAAAGAGGGAGTAGCTCTTCAATGTTAGACACAAGTGCATTACTAAAAAAAAAAGGAAAACTGGATTCTATTCACAATATAAAACCACTGTGTGATTGATCATTTGATTTCTACCCTAACAATATGTTTTGATATGTCCTGCTGTTTTCTCTTTTTACTTTTTGCCTACCTTCTGGGAGACAAGTTGAAGTGCCCTACCCTTTCCTGTGGTCTTTAGATTGGCATTCCTATACAAATTAAATGTATTTTTTCTCCCTAAGGCTCTGCCAGCAATACCAGATTTTGTGCTTCTGTCTTTACAAACATGACTGATATTTTCTAATCGCTAGTGGTAGGAGATTTGAGTCAATGCGTGTTGCAGAAGATTTCCTAGAAGAGCCATGCAATCTGCTGCAGCTCTGCCACATTCAACCTCTCAGAACAGATTTTGTAAGAATTTCTGACCACAGCCAATAGTGAAGCAATACTTTAGGTTCGCAATATTTAGCCTAATGAATGAGGAAATCATCGGGCCAGACCAACTGCTTATCATCGCATCAGTTTAACTTGTCATTGTCACAGGTGATGCAACCTCCCTCTCATATTGGAGGTCCTCAGCTATAGAGCAACAATGGCTGTGAACAGTTGATTGTGTTTCTAAACGTACAACTTGCCGTCTCAACAGAATTGAATAGACATGGTTCATTTTGAGGTCATCACTTTAACACTGGACTTGTCACCATGTACATACTCTGTATCTATTTGTCATATCTCCTTTTTTTATTCAGTGTATTATTTAAATTCGTATAGTGTGTGCTAGCGGAATGATCAGGAGTAAGAATTCCAATGTGCTTGTACTTGTCGCAAATGGCCAATAAAACTCTTGAACTTGAACATTTCTGGGCTGTTTTTGACTGGGAACTGATCATTTCATCACTGATACATCTGATTGATTTTGTGTTTAGATAGCTTGTTAGCTAGCTAACCACAGTATCTAGTCAGCTAACCATCACTGTCTTGTGGTTAACACATCTGATTAGCACACTAGCTAATGTAGGTAGTACAACCTAGCATTGGTAGTGGCTAATAGTCACATCTCAACATTACCAGCAGTTACTTTGCTAAATTAGCCTGCTGGCTAGTTAGCTAGCTAACAGTTTGTTCAGGTTAACTGAGCTGATTCGTCTCAAGGTCCAGGTGTTTTGGAGTAGAGACTAAGACTAAAACAAGACAGTTTACTGAGTCACAGTAACCTACATTTAGAAACAAATCTACCTGATCACACTATTCATTTTTACTGAGAACATTACTGAATGGATCTACAGACACACCACAACAATCTGTTTCAGCTAGCTCTCTTTTTCTATTTAAACATTATTTGCACACAGCCAATTTTCCAATGGACCTCCATGATCGAGCCAGACACAGTTGATAGGAGATTTGTGACACAACTGCAAAGCCTCTATTGAGAACGCATTATTCCGACATTTAGACTCATGTAACCTTGTACAGAACCTTGTACACTGCGATCATGTTATCCTCCTAGGATGTGCTTTGTCTGTTTGACTGCATTTTTGCTATATTCCTTCTGGTTTGATCATTGGTGCTAAAGTTCTCTTTATGTGCTGCCAGTGTTGTGCTCAGTCCACTTTCAAATCGGATTTCTTCTTTGGTATTAGCTATAAGCAGCAAGTTTCTGAGGTCCGTGGCGATGCAAACAAACTCAATAGATCAATTACCATTTCTTGTTTGAGGTTAGACATTCAGTGGCCTTGTCTGATTGAAATGGTGCAATACAGGGAGTCTTCATTTGGCTTTGTCCGGGTTGCACCTTGCCTCGCCTCGAGGGGCTGTCATGTTGTTGAGCTGTTCTGAATTGAACAGATGTCTTTAAGGAAGCAAAAGACAGCTGAGTTCATACATAGTCTAAATCACAAAGGTAAAATATCTTCTAAACACACTGCTATTTAGAGTATGGGGAGCACAGGGAAAAAAAGGACAAGCACATCTCTTTTACTGCCAAAGTACTGAGTAAAAGTTTGTTGCTTTTCGATCTATTTTCAGCTGACCTACTGGGAATCTGATCGATGCGATGGAGGGAAGCCACCTTCAAAAAACAATAGGAGTCTCTCTCACGTCTCAGACTGCTTGGTGTCTTTGGGAAGGAAGGACGATCTCCTCCAGGGTGGGCAGGAGGAGGTGAGGAGGGCTAGGGGAGCTCAGGGGGAGGAGTTTCCGTGTCCGTGAAGTGAGGAGGAGGAGGAGGAGGAAGAGGAGCAGGACGGCTGGATCTGTGTGGGCAAACCTGGACTGGTCTTTCCCTGAGTCTGAGAGTTGCTGTGGTTTCCACGATGTGCCGTCATCCCCGCTATGGCCGACCGCCGGGCAAAAAGGACGCCTGGGAAACAGAGATCAAATCCAACTGTGTTCACTGGGTTACACATAAACTCCATGCTGTCCTGTCTATTCAGATTTTAACTGTCTAGTAGCACAAAATGACTATAATATATCTGTGAGGGTTTGATACTTAAGAACTGGGGCTGAGATAGTTCTGAAAAAAGTAAAGTTCTTAAAAAAAACAAAAACCTAATTTAATTAAACATTGATATTTTTTTTTTTACAGTCTAGCTCTATAATATTGAATAAATAGAAATTAAAGGGGCAATAAGTGTTTTTGTACTGTGCCATAGTATACATTATGATTACTTATGATTATGATTAGCTAGCTTAGTCCTCTCTTTTGTGAAAATGTGACTTTATTATGTCAATTACAGGTCACTATACCTGTCCATTGATAAAAGTTATAGACTACTTAATGCCCCTTTAAAAGCAGTCAATAATCCTAATTATTTGTATTATATTGATAGTAAAATGATAAGCCAACAATCATCTTCAGCAACAACTATTGTATCTCAGCGTGCTCCTACTGCAGAGCCAAAACATCGAGACTGATTAAAGTGAATGTCAAGTTGTGGCAGGATCAACTGGATAAAGTCAAGCCTCTACTTGTCTGAACATTGGGTTTCTGGACGAAAGCCCTCAGATATGATGTGATGGTCACCGGCTTATGCCTTATGCCATGACATGAATTGCCTATCTTAAGGTAATTACTGCCTCTCTACTTTAAGACACAAGCTCGCTTCTCTCCACCCTTCACCGCCACCCACCCCACCCCCCACCCCGCCAGGCACGTAAGACAATAAGCCTGATCGACCTCAAATCCACAGGCCCAATTTTGAGATATTTAACTTTTTTAACTCTATTGGACTGCCACTTCATTACAATGGATTTTATAGCAAAGACATCAAATTGCGTAGAGGACTAAGCACCAGGGTGCTGCTATAACTTATTGAATTTCCTGCCTGCAATTACATCAGCAAACGGCCCCTCTATTTACCTGTGTAGACAACTCCATTTATTTCTATTGACATGTTGATGCTGCTAATGCCGTTGGTAGACAGGTTCAATGCGGTCTCTTGTCTATCATCTGTCAAGAGAGGAGGCAGAGAGTGAGAGAGAGAAAAACTCAATATGAGCATTTAGAAAAGGAACAGAAGAAGCAAGAGGAGCGCCCTGGTGGAGTATTGGTGATAATTCAGAGAGTGACAGGATAAGGAGCGGTTTATTAAAGAGTTCTGGGAAGGAAGAACTGTCAAAAGATGTTGTGGCCATTTGTACATGTCGGTTATCACTGTCGGTTATGCCACACGAGCGATTCATATCATAGCACAAGGTCGAGAACTTTGATAGCACTCTTGAATGAATCTAACTTAATGTGAAATAAGAGAAACATGTTTCATGACACATGGAAAAACACACCAACACATAATGACGATGATCTCAGTGAACCGCTGTGATATCAAACAATCCGTAAACAGGAATTTATACGTCTAACTGCATCTGAGCGCAGACAAATAATAGTGTTTGGATGTAATCTTTAAATGACAGTGTTTATATGTGAGGGCTAGAGCCAGACGGCCAGCGTGGGAATTAACCTGGGAAAGATTCTCACTCATTTCTCCATCACGTATCAAGTGCAAAGCCCACTATTATGACTAATATGAGAGAGGCAGTGATGCAGACAGAAATGATATCACACTTGAGCAGATAGGCCGTTCATTCTTCCTTTAGCCTCTATCATTAAGTAATATATGACTTATGGCTTGTCATAAGCCAGGCTCACTGCAAGCCTTGGTAGACGGGCATTTTTACTCATGACATCCACTATTTTGCCTGTGGTCGTGAAAAACTATTTCTTCATCACATCTGTGGACTTGGACTTCAAATTACACATGTTATATGATGAACTATGTGCACATTAGCGGCTTGGGCATTTCACAATGGTATCTCACCCAGCATCTTTGGCAATGCCATTAGTTGATTTTGACACGCTACCCACTGAGGTAGACATAACTTTGGTCTGATAGTAGGTGGCTAACAAAGTAAACATTACAGAAAATCCCCATATCAAAAAAGCACACCAGGCTAACGCTTTCAGTCACAAAAGTAATACATTTCAGCGGTATTTTAACAGACTGATTTGATGGGACTTTAATCTTAGACATCACCATGTTAAGTTATATTTATTTCTAAATGTAATCTTTCAAAGTAAAATACAGCATTCAGTGAGCTAAAATGTGGATCTCTAAATTGTCTCCACTGCAAGTCAGCCCCTACATTTGCCACTGCAACAATTAAATGTATTTTTTTATGCATTCCTTTTACTGCTTTTAACAGACAGGGCTGCTTCAAAAATGTACACGGGTGTTTTCATTTAAAACGTGAAACAAAGTTTTTATTAAGGGACAAATCAATTACCAGCTTAAAAAAAATGCTAAAAAACCCCGCTGAAACTGAGCATTAAATTATGTAAGATTATTCCTTCATTTTCTCAACCCGCTTATTCCTTTTTCTATCCCAGCATGCTTTGGGTGTAAGCCAGGTACAGGTCTCCAGTCCATCAGATAGACAGACATTCATACCTATGGACAATTTAGAGTCTCCAATCCACCTGACTGAGAGACGAAACCAGGTGAACATGGGGAGAACGTGTAAACTGCACACAGAAAGGACTGGGAATCGAACCCACAACCTTCTGACTGAGACCCTACGCCACTGCGATGCCCCTCCAAATCATCCACTCCTCTAATTCCTTACCTCTGTTGCTGAGTTTGATGTTCATGGGCAGCTGAGTGGCCATGGCCATCAGGTTCTGCTGCAGTGCGTGTTGCATGAGCCTCTGCTGCTCCTCTGCCACCATCATCATCTTCTTCTCTGGTGGCTCGCCGCTTTCCAGCTTCTCTCTCAGCTGCTCCAAAGCCGCCGCCTGGACAGCTGCGGCTGCCTGGGCTGCCGCTGTCTGGGCCGCCACTGCTGCTGCATGATGGCTGCCGAGAGACATGGGCATGGCCATCCGGCTGGGTAGGCAGCTGGCCATCATAGGCTCCTCTGCAGAGAAGGAAACTGGTCGTATTGGCCTCTCAATACACGTCTACAAGCCTAGTCACTTCTGTATTCACTTCTTATTGTTTCATATTACATATATATTGATATATTTATATTTTTCTCTCTACCTTTTTCTTTTTTCTCTCCACCGCCATTTGTTCCAATTCTTATCTTTATCCTATTTTCCTTGCTATATCCTATTACTATTTGCTCTAATTTCCCCGAAGGGATTAGATTCATCTAATCTAAAATAATATGGAGATGAACATCAGTTTACGTAAAGGGCAATATACAAGCTTTGCATGCAGTGGAAGTAGCCTTTGTGTGACCATTTATAAGATTGGACTAGCCTTGGTGATTTTTTTAACATTTGTGAACTTTGTGAGGTTTAACAAAGGCAAGGCTTCAAATCAGACTTCAATCATTCATCCTAAAAGTGTCTAGATTGAGTGGATGGATGCTCATGAATGCTTTACCTCACAGATAATAAAGCTTTGCCTGCCATGCCTGATGGCAAAACAAACCTTGGCTGTATGGCACGCTAGGTAATTCAGTCTGCTGCTTTTCCCCCCCCCTTGTGGGCCCGTTATCAAACACAATCCCAAGCTGTTTGTGGTGCATTCCACTCCCTGGTGTGACGCGGAAATTGGCAGCGCTGGTTTGAGGAAGTCTTACAAGATGTTTCCTCTTTATGGGGGGGGTGAGCATACAGCCCACAAGGTACATGAGCGTGGATGGATGGAAATGGGGCAGCAGTTGTGAAATCAATTTCTAACATGCAAAGATACTGACTTCTCCTTCGGTGGCTGGGCGCAACAATTTCTCAAAAAAAAATAAAAATAAAAAAAGTTCGGATCTGTACAGTACATCGTGTTTTTTTTGTCATATGGCAATGTTTTTGGACGTACTGTATTCATTCAAGAGGAAATTAATCATCATTCAGAGTAACAGGAAAAGAATAAGACCCACCGTAATGGTTTTGTGTGCCTGATGATAATAATATCTCCAAATTATTATCAGTTCTGTTCCACCAGACTCACATATTTGAGTATGTCATCAGCATAAACTTATATAATGGCACAACTGCTTATATTCTGTTTACATTCTGTGTTATAGCTTTTTGTTTTCATTATTTTTATTGTTTAATTGCTTATTTTATATTTTATTTGTGTGCTCATATTCTTTTTTTTTCTCATCTTATCTTATCTTATCTTATCTTATCTTATCTTAAGATCACATGACCAGAGGCAGAGAATATTATTTTTCTGGTTATCTTACCTTTCTTGATCATGGGGGCCTGAGATATATGGCCACCGTTGTGAGCGGACATGGGTAGGTGGGGTATCTGCATCTTCGGGGAAGACAGAAGGGTGGGGGTGCCGACGGGAGAGTAGTTGAAGATGGCGGAGCCGTAACTCTGCCGGCGGCCCTCCCGCCGGTTGCTGTCGATAGCTGCCTGAAGCTCACTGGGGGAGCTCAGTCCCCGCTTTTCACATTCATATGGGTAGAGGTACTTCATATACCTGGATAGAAGAAGTGGCAGTGACAGAGGGAATTCAGTTATTCTCGGTTGGCATCACAGTGTAGCTGCATGTGTGTGAAGAGGGCTAGTTTGTAGGACAATCTGTTTTTAATTTTTCAGTCAATCAATCAATCAATCAATCAATCAATCAATCATATTTGTGACTTCCTAGTGGTGTTGAGAGATTTTGACCTTTGTTATTACGACGTGGTACAAAATAATTTGTTGTTTGACGGTTACAGTCTTACACTCCAAAAGTGATGTTGACTTCAATATAAAATATAATAGCCTATTATTCTTAACAAAAAAGTTTTAATTATTGCATATTTTAATGCGTTTACCTCAAAAACTGTATGGTTTCCTTTATAGGTTAATTATGAGTTTTGGTGTATAACAAGTGACTACAATAGATATGAATAGGCAGTAAACTACAGTAAACCTTCTATTTCAGAAGACTGGAAAAAAAACAATGCTAATTTACCACCCAACTAGAACACAGTATACACAGTGGCTTCAGAAAATATTCAACTCCCTTGCCTTTTTTCCACATTTTGTGGTGCTGTCAAAATTAAAATGTATTTTTTAGAAATGTTTGCAAATTTAGCAACTGTTAAAAAGTAAATCCCACATAGCGATACTGTAATCCCTGCATTTTCCACTGTCATCCATTGGGTCGTGTCCAAACACAATACTGTCTACCAACACTGGGACTACACATCTGTAATACTATAATTATTGTGAATCATAGGAGGGATTAGCAGTAATACATCACACAAATACCACCTTTGCATGAAATATTTTTTAGTGTCGTGATAGGCATTATCAAACATTAACCCGATTTGATACATGGCAAAATTGTCTGTATTCATTTTATTCTGTGTAAAAAATCCAATCAGCACTTAATAACACTTGGAAATTATTTAAAGAAAAGGAATGAAGAGTCTTTCTTATGTTTCCCTGGTGCAGATGTATTCAGCAGTGGAAATAAGAATTTTCAAAACTGTTGTAATATCAAGAACAATGTCTACGAATCATCTTTCACACTCGCACATGCAACACTTGTGGCTGCTAACAAGGCAGAAAGCTGTGTTGGTAGAGCGAGCCCGGCAGCAGGTTATCAGTCATCTAGGGTTATCGCCTCTGCTCTTACTCACTGTGTTCGGAGAGTGAAAGCTGCACTGGTAATCGAGGTAGGGAGGTTAAGGCCTTTGGTGATCTCACGCCATATTTTCTTATTGATGACTTCCACTAAGCCGCCTTTTTCTGTGACGAGCTTGTAGAGCATGTAGAGATCCAACACCTGCTTGGCCATGATAGGAATCCGATTCACTGGAGTCCCTGCAGAAAGCAAACACAATATCCACAATCAATTCCATTAACTTTGGTTCCTCCCATCAATAGGCTCCTGCACCTCTTATAAGGCCAATTTATCTAGAGCCAGTCAAATGTCTGACAGCTCTGTTAGCAGAAAGGAAATCCAACTTTTTTCAAAAGTTTCAAAAGGTTTTTATCCGTGCATCCTTGGGAAAATGTATAAATGTATTATTTATGAATAATCAAATGGTTCCCGTACTAGACCTTCAACATACACAGTAAAAAAACAAAATCCCAGACAGGAAACTGACAATGAGAAAACACTTTTTTATCTCCTTTGATAATGTAAGCTGGTTAATTTATAACCTGATCCTCAAACATGCAATATTAATACAACATACATAATTTATCATTTAAAAGGGAAAAGAATAACGCAAGTCACTGATATATTACTGCTTAAAACTTTCCGAACACAATCTCAAATGGTAAGTCATATTCTTCTATTTGATTCCCAACAACCTGGCCCCTTATTAGCAGAGTAGAGGGCCCCCGATAATAATTTGTATTTGCAATTTAATGTAAGGCAATAAAGAGAGAATGGCTGTCTCTTTGTGGAGATTCCAGAGTGGTTGACCCTGAGATAATTAACCTGCATTTTGCTGATAGAGTTCCATTGTGCCCATCGGATTTACCATAATAGCAATCAATAGCTGCAGAAATATAGTGCAAACAACAGCAGTGGGGCCTATACAGTGAGGGGGGAGGTGAGGTCTGAAGTATCGTCTGAGGTGGTAAAAAAACATCAATTAAGCCCAGTAATTACGGCTTCATTTCACGGTGCTGGCATGTGAACGGAGAGGCTACTATTAAAACAAAAGATTTACGCGGCCCAGTGTTAAGTCTGAAGTAGCACTGCCAAAACATATCTCTTTCTACAAACTTCTCACTATAGTGTCTATATATAACATGGTGCATTGTGGAGAAAGTGCAGGAGGGGCTTGATTTGCCCCAAAAATGCCTTGAAAAGTGAAGGAATGAACTTTGCTGATGATGACAGCGGTCAACAGTGCAAATGTAGCACCACTATCCCATAGTATTAAAATGCAGTGTGATGCAAAAACTAGCACTGAGGATTCTCAGCCTACAACCTCACCCGCTAGCTTTATCTTTATCACCACTGATTATAATGCACCACTGTGTTGCTGTATAAAACTATTATTTTGCGGTTAGCACAATGGCCGACCAAACAAGCAGTGAGGCAATAAATAAAAGCCTGGGCCCAAAAGCCTTTGTCTGACAGAATCTGAGGCCAGACAAGCCTCTTAAAACGAGATTTATGTGCTTTCAATACTGGGGGTGATGTATTTGTCTCTCTGATTCCCTGAAAGAGATATAAGGAATAAAAGAGTGAGGATGGAGGCCTTTTGTCAGCAGAAACAATCTGATCAGTTCATGGATCATTATGACAATGAGCAATGGTGGATGGAGTAGAAAAAAATCTACTTTGGACCAGTCTAACAGTAGTCTTCTAGTTAATCGCTCAGCTGCTAAAAAAAAAGAAGAGGAGTTTGTAATTGGAACCATGTTGGGCCCTAGTGGAGTAATCATCTTTATGCTCGGCTTCATCGCTTTATGCTCGGCTTCATCACTGATGCGATCACTTTGCATCTCCAGGCCGATAATGGGATGGGAATTTCTCCTCCTCATTGACTTTGCTCTTTTAACCCATGAAATGAACGATTAATGCAGCGTCACGTGGGGAAAACAACTGTTTATCTAGTTCTGTTCAACTCCCTAAATGAAGAGAAGGAGAAGGGTGTAGATGCACAGAGACTGCCGAACTTCACCCTGCTACGGAGACCCGTGACTTCCTCTGATTATATCTGAGCCAGAGAACCTGACACTCCACAACACTGATGTCAAACCGATACAGGACAAATGGGAAAAACGGCTTTGAAACGACTATATCCCTGCCTTAAAAAGAAAAATGTCAAAAGGTAGGAAGTGAACTTAAGGGTAAAAACACAATGTGCCACCAAAGCGAGGTGGTATATTTAGTGTCGTAGCGATCGAAGACTCAGTCATTTTTTAAAGTAACTCGCAAGTAGCCTTTTCTTCTGCGACATAGTATTCTTAAGCAATTAGGTGGGGGACAAAAGTTGACTTACTTAAGAAAAAAGTGCTGATGGTCATCCTCGGTGGCAGTAATCAATTAATAACAACAGCCTTGGGGGCAACAGTAAATCAGCACACAAAAGAGGCGAACACACCCATTGTCTGCCCTGTTTTTGATGGAAGCTCTCAAAGACGAGTGCACGTTTCCTCTGCCAAGACTGAAGCACTGACACAAAGGTGTTTTTTTTATCATCTGCTGCATTATTCACCCTTTTACTGTCCCTCTGACAAGAGAAACTATTTAATTTGTGTTCAGTGGAATGCCATGCCGTAGCAATATCTCTCTGGTCATCATAGGAATTAACACGGAATGAACCTTTAGCACAGCTTCAGGGGTAAAATGAGCCAGTTTTCACTCAAAAAATAATTGTATACTAAAGGGTGTTGAGCACTTGTGGGAATTAAAACATTTTCTCTTTCAGTTTTAGAAGTACAACCCGTTAACAAAGTTGTGCTAGTGGGCTAGTGGCACAACAACAAACGTTTTGACAAAATGGCTTCACACAGCAAATCAGGCCCACATTCAAGTTTATGGCCTCATATTGTACATTATACAGCCTGAAACTAATATATAATAAAGCCTTAAATGTATATACTTCCATTTAGATCATGACATCTTTACCATGATGAAATCACCTGACAGCAAAAATCACATTTTCACCTGGCTTTCTTACCAATTTCTCCATGTGCACTGCACTGAATTACTTTTCCTAACTCATGATGATCACACAATCCATTTTGTGTATGGTAACCAAGATACAACGGGTGGCTCATCTTACCCACAGACTCAACTTACCCTGCTCTCCCCTACTGATCCCCTGCAATGCCATAAACAATTCTAAATGTCACTTGTGCATACTACTCAAATCACATGTATTTAGTCAAAATAGTGATGAAATGGCTTTTGTCAATGCAAGGCCTTGGCTTCTTCCATTTTCAACATCTATAGTAGTTGTGCATTGTTGTGCATGACGACAAAAATCTTTAAAAGTTTTACTGATTCTATGCAAGCCCTTTCATGAATCATGTGAACCTGAAATCTCTCTTATCCAACACCTGTTACAGCAATGATATGGAGAAAGCACAGCTATGGCTATCACAATGGTAAAAGCATTACTGGTTAGGTTTGATCCAAATTAATCATAATAATATATAATAAGAAATATAATATATATAATAATACATATTATTAAACATTTGTGGAATGTGGAATGTAGTCTAAAGCAAAAATGGACATGTTAACCCAAGTTAAACAGGCGTAGCCACTTCTTCCCATTTCACAGGAAGAAGATCGTTTTGCACATGTATTCCATTGCAGCGCTGGCCAAGTCCACTTTTCAATCATTGAGACAAAACACGTAGTCTATCACTCTTTCACAGCACAGCTTAACTTTAATGGCCAGCACCAAATGGAAGATAGTGGCCAAGAAGAAGAAATTACATTCTATGAAGACAGTCGTGACCCATAATGGAGGAAAGAGGGATAGTTAATGGGACAATCAGCTTTTAAGCCAAACAAATAAAATCAGCCATAATATTCACTTTCTAGTGGTGCTAAAATAGTTGGTCAGCTTTTTATATGAAAGGAGATCCCACTACTGTATGTCAATGCTTTCAGAAGAGCCTGTGACGAAGGAGTGTTGCTTAGCAGCTAATGATTAATGGGTGCAGGGCCAGGGGCCACCCAGGGGTCGGCTCCCTGTGGGGCCGAGGCCAGGCCCGGGGGACTGGCAAGTCAGAGCCCAAATTCACTTTCAAAGCTGGAAAGGCCTGCCAAAGACGGATCAGGGGAGGTTTTAATTGAACAATTCATATTTAATCTGGTAGAAGGTGACTGTCCAGTGGAAATGGACTAGAAAACCTTGGCAGAAAGGACAGAACAGGAAGCTTGAGGTCTGAGTGGATTGGATAAATCGTCAGCCACCTCCTGCATCCTCAGCTTTCACTTCATAAGAATGATTTTTTATGAACATCATGACTATATTATTACAAACAAACACACAGCAACTTAATAATCAAGCATCTGCTCCCTACCATCTATCAAATGCTAAATCAATAGCATTAGGATCCATGTGATGGTCAGTTTTGTATGGTATGAAGAAAGTGGCTGCCATGAATGTTAACCAAGCCATTATTATACATTCTGTTCACCAAGAATTCCTCTGTATTACACAGGAAAGATCTATGAGGTTTAACCCGTTCCAAGCCGTAGCATGCTACCAGCGGATAAAGAAGCTCCAGATGTGGAAGATAAACTAGGTGACTTTGATTGGATGGTAAATGCCTCTGTCAGAAGGTACTTATTCACCAACTAGCCATTTGGCTGGCACAAATGAATGTGATTTAGCTCATTATGGGTTGCCCTGTATGTGGCCAAATGAGCTGCGCTACCCAGAATCAATGGCTACATACAATAGGGGTGGATCTATAAAGAGGCGCGTTGTACATACGATAATGTGTATGTCAAAACTGCTTTATAGTCCAAACCCATTATGACAGTGTTGGCTGTGTGTGTGTGTTGGTGGGGGGTGGAGAGAGAGAGAGAGAGAGAGAGAGAGAGAGAGAGAGAGAGAGAGAGAGAGAGAGAGTTGTTATACTCTGATGAAACTCCTTCCAAGTAACTTTATCCTGATATTCTGCTGGTTCCCACATAAATAGCACAAGTGCATAAATATGGCTGCCCCCCCCTCAAAATTACACTGAGGATATCCTTTTCATCCACCCAGTCTATCAAGTTTTCTAACGTATAAATGACTTGACCCCGAGGCTGAAAAAGACCTTGTTTCATATGATTTACGATTCCCTCTTACTATGCACATTCTAGCCCTGTAGGAGCTATAAAACGGGATGGGAGCGAGAGAGGAGGCTTTTTGATGCACCATAATCTGACAGGAGAGACGCTGGTCAGTGTTTTGTTGCAGCAAATCACAAGACGGTATCATGTTTTCGAAGGCAACAGCCAACAGAACGTGCAAGCTGCTTTTTCATTTAAAGTTAACCATGGTAACGTTAAAGTGTACAAATTGTTGGGATCTTCTGTCTGATCTTTCATTTTTTTCTGATTACACATCCTTCACCATTCCTATACCTTTTGTCCCCAAGGCACTTCAAACAAGACAGATGAACTATTCAAACAGTGGGGGACAGCTTTATTCTACTTATGAGAGGAGGTTCATCCCTCTCTCTTAGGAACTCTTCAGGGCAAATCGACAAAGTGATGTCATTAACCCATATTTTTCCTATGGAAAGCGGAATGTGTTTAGTAACATAACTTAAGCATATCTATTTAATTAGGAAACAATAATCACCAATATAAAAGAATAATATATTATGTTATTGGTAGCAATGTAATAATAAAGCGATTCCGGTCAGCCCGTCGATTCAAAAGGCAACGACCCAATTCAGTTGTTACAATCTACATAAACTGATTCAGATCCTTAATAATTAATAAAAATGGCGGCGCTGTTTGAATCACAGAAGAAACAAGACTATGTTCTTGAGGTCAGTGGATGAATTGGGGAAGTGTAGAGAGGAAGAAACTTGGCTGGAAGGAGTTGTGTGGTATGGAGGCAAACCGACTTAGATTCATTATAGGTTCAATCTATGATGGACTGCCATCTCCCCAAAATCTCAGTCAATTGGTAGGGGCGGACCCTTCCTGTCCCTTATGTTCAGGTATAGCTACTCTTAGACACATTTTGTCAGGATGTCCCAAGGACGATACATCTGGCGACACAACCAGGTGCTGAGGTGTCTAGCAGCAGCTATTAAGAGCAAGTGGCTAGCTGGCAGGTAGGAAGATAATACAATTGGTTTTATTCCAAAACCAAGGCTATGCCCTGTGGAGGTTGGATGCTGAGGTTTTGTAGCCAAGTCCAATTTAAGACTAGGTGAATTAGGCATTTGTGGGTGGAGCTGAAAGCAGGCAGTGGATATGTCTGAAGCAGCTGTGGGTGCCAGTGGATCTGGCAGAAAAGGAACCACAATGACTGAGGGCACAAAGCACCTAATGTAGGTACTCTTCAGTGCTATAGGGTCTGAACCACTTGTTTGACTGAAGCATGCTGGTGCTTTTTTTATTATAGCAGATCATCTGCAACTTAAGCAATGATTTCAGGTCAATGGCGCATACATGACCAATGAATATGTAACAAAAACTGTCCTTCACCTCACAATCGTGAGGTTTACGACTCGCTTGTGATTTTCACAGTATTGTGCGATCATTCATCATTCTCTATAGACCTGTTGTCCTTCCATGAGCTGAAAGGATTGAGCACAGAATAGAACATACATTACAGCAGAGTGGAAGTTTTACTGTTTAGTAGTATAAAAGATTCTCCCTCTAATTGGTCTCATGAGTACAGAATCAATACGGTGTTGTTTTCAAATGTTTTTTTTTAAACAAATGAGATGAAAAAAAATAAATAATGAAACACCATTAGGCATATGGTGGATGTTTTACTGGTCAACCATTCTTAAAATTAAGAATTTAATTTGCCTTTATTTTAATATTGCATGACAATTTAAGGAGAGACAAAGGAATGATAGCAAAGTCTTTAAAGGTTTTTGTTAATTTAGCACATGCACAAAAGGCTGTTAGTTTTTCTCAGTCGCTTTAGTACATTTCTGGAATCATCCTTAAGATTTGCAAAACAGTAAACGCATTTCTCGAAACAATTGGTACAAACAGCACCACACAATGGATTACCTGCAAAAGCCCGTAACTTGCTCAAAATCCTTAGTTCATCTCTCAAAAGTAAATCTTTACGTCAACGAACATATCAGTGCCATCAGAATGACAAGTCCTTGTGTCATTGAGTACAAACAAGATAGTCAAATTGCTTAGCCATGTTGTCAATATAACAGTTACTCTGATGGAAACTATGGCGAAGGGTTTGATGACAATGATTGAAAATGCACTTGGCATATAATGCCATAATGCATTATTGGCATATATCAATTTCAAAAGACATATACAACCAATAAGTCATAATTGTCATTTGCCTAAATGTGCTAAAACATTTGCAAATGGTAATAAAGAGAAATGCTCTTTCTGTTGTGCACAAGTAACAAAATGGTGTGAAGAATTTCATATATTGTTTTGACGACTTCAACTGTCATTGGAGAATTGAGCCAAAGCAACTGAGAAAAACTGTAGTGAAAGTCAAGATTCATCAATTCAGAACACATTTACAAAAAAAGTCGAATAGAAATGTTTGACATGCTTGATATGCTTGACAGATTATGACAACTGGTTCAACCATTTTGCATGTAATGACTTATTCAATGAACTAATGCCTAGATGTTTTGGGGGGCGGGGGGGGGGGGGGGGGTGAGACTATTTAACAGAGAACCAATATAATACATTTTGATCAACATGACAAACTATTGATAATGTAGGAAACAGCAGACAGTTGGACATAACCATTTGCATGAATGTGCTAAAGCATTTGCATTTTGTTCAAAAGAATGAGAAAATACTTTTATGATGTGCACAAGTGACTGGATGATGTGGAGGTTGAACAAGTAGTTTTGAGAATTTCAATTCTGATCTGAGAAAGCGACCAAAGCGACTGAGAAAAACTGTAATACAAATCTTTTGGCTGTAACCAATTTTTCATAACATTTATGATTTATCAGGATTTTCAATACAGTGACTGTGTGTACAGGCACGCAGATTTTATTGGCGTGCATGTAAATGTAATCAGTGCTAATAGTGTAAATGAGTAGTAGTGTAAATTAATTGACATAACCCCGAGACACACAAAACTGCTTCTAAAATAAACTAAGTTTGCATAGAGTAACTTAAAGGCATTCAGTTCAGTGGAGATAGAAAATAGCTTGGTGGCTTAGTCACACTAAAGTACTGTTAGTGCAAATATCTTAAATAACGAGTACGAGTAGCGCTGCGCAGTACGTGGTGTTTCTGCAACCTACCATTACTCGTGTGAAAGTCCTAACACAAACAGGATGAATTTACAAATATACAACATTGAAATATGGGAATAACCCCCCCTTCGCACATACAGATACATGGTGTCTCTATTCATTGCACCACTCTGTGTTTGTCCGGGTTGAGGTTCAGATTCCACTGTGGTTGGAAGTTATAAATAATATAGTATCTTTGATCAATGACCTTTCATCTGCCAGCTTAGAGTTGAATTTAGACTAACTAAACTTGACCCACGGCAAGAAGCTTGGGCAATTTTAGACCAATGGCATGACTACTGTAGCTGGATACTTCACACCCTAGGCTTTATCGTATCGGTTTGCGGAAAAGTGTAGAGAACGAGTTTTGTGTTTCAGCATTGACGTGCCATAGATGAGACAGATACGGGACCTGGTGAATTGGGAAATATATTTACCATTTAAGTTAGGTGCCTTAAGCACATTATTGCCACATCTGAAAACAGAGCCAGTGTGAAAAATAGAGCCTGATTGAAACAAACAAGCTATCCAAGACCTCCTTGAACACATGCAAGGTGTTCTTGTGGTTAATGTTTTATTCATCAAAGTTTTGCAAATCTTTATATAAACTTTCATAATACCATAAAAGACTGTACTGCACTATAAAAGACCATGCAAGCAAGATCCACTGACTAGGGTTCTCACTGTGGCCCTAATGTGATATTCCATGACTTTTCCACAACTTTCCACTATCATGACCTGAAAATGTTCTTCTTGGTTTGTTAATCTTGTTTTTTCAGTCTGATTTCCACTCCACTCGGGCTGAAAACCACCATCTAACGCAATGTATGTGTGAGACAAGTTGGAAAAAACATTTTGTTAATTTCCTTTAAAGTGACGCCTTTGTAAAGTTACCTGATATTCCCTGAGAATTTATAAAATTCCCTGACTTCCCATGTCTGGTTCATCTTTCCATTGATCTTGGTACAGGTATGACTAGAGGAATTCAAATGATGTGAGCTTTGTTCACTACTCCATTCAAATGAAAAATGACTTCTTCACCTTCTCCATATCATAACTCAACCATTTAACAATAAATGACCCAAAATTAAAAAATTCTTGTATTTTTATATAAAAATCCCATTACTTTTAGTTCTTGTGTGGTGTATTTTTAGTTGTTTACTTCATGCCATACTAGTAGGCATACAGTGGGGGAAATAAGTATTTGATCCCCTGCCGATTTCACAATTTTGCCCACTTACAAAGAAATGAGTGGTCTATAATTTTAATGGTAGGTTTATTTGAACAGTGAGAGATAGAATATCAACAAAAAAATCCAGAAAAACGCATTAAATAATAGTTCTAAGTTGATTTGCATTTCATCGAGGGAAATAAGTATTTGACCCCCTACTGACCAGCAAGAATTCTGGCTCCCACAGACGGGTTATGTGCCCACGAGGCACACAGATTAGTCCTCTCGGCTTTCCTCTCAGCTTAAGAAAGTACTCCTAATCACAAAACCTGTCCAAAGAATCACACTTCGTATCTTCAACCTCACCACCATGGGCAAGACCAAAGATCTGTCTAAGGACGTCAGGGACAAGATTGTAGACCTGCACAAGGCTGGAATGGGCTACAAGACCATCGGCAAGCAGCTTGGTGAAAAGGAGACAACTGTTGGTGCGATTATTCGTAAATGGAAGAAAGATTCTGAGGAGGCTTGGGAGAAGTACATGGCCCCATCCATCATCCCTTCAATGCGGTGCAATCGTCCTGTACCCTTAGCAGAGAAACAGCCCCAAAGCATAATGTTTCCACCTCCGTGCTTGACGGTGGGGATGGTGTGCATGGGGTCATAGTCAGCATTCTTCTCCATCCAAATGCGGGGAGTCGAGTTGATGCCAAAGAGCTCGATTTTGGTATCATCTGACCACATCAAGTTCTCCAAAGCCTCCTCAGAATCATTCAGGTGTTCATTGGCAAACTTCAGATGGGCCTGTACATGCGCGTTCTTGAGCATAGGGACCTTCCGGGCGCTGCAGGATTTCAAACCATTATGACATAGTGTGTTACCAATGGTTTTCCTGGTGCCTGTGGTCCCAGCTGCCTTGAGATCATTAACAAGCTTCTCCTGTGTAGTTCTGGGCTTATCCCTCATCTTTCTGATGATCAACGATACTGCACAAGGTGAGATCTTGCATGGAACCGCAGACCAAGGGCGATTGGCAGTTATTTTGTCTTTCTTCCATTTGCGAATAATCACACCAACAGTTTCCTTTTCACCAAGCTGCTTGCCGATGGTCTTGTAGCCCATTCCAGCCTTGTGCAGGTCTACAATCTTGTCCCTGACGTCCTTAAACAGATCTTTGGTCTTGCCCATGGTGGTGAAGTTGAAGATACGAAGTGTGATTCTTTGGACAGGATTCGTGCATACACGTAACCAGTTGAGAGTACTTTCTTAAACTGAGAGGAAAGCCGAGAGGACTAATCTGTGTGCCTCGTGGGCACATAACCCGTCTGTGGGAGCCAGAATTCTTGCTGGTCAGTAGGGGATCAAATACTTATTTCCCTCGATGAAATGCAAATCAACTTATAACTATTATTTAATGCGTTTTTCTGAATTTTTTTGTTGATATTCTATCTCTCACTGTTAAAATATACCTACTATTAAAATTATAGACAGCTCATTTCTTTGTAAGTGGGTAAAATTGCAAAATCAGCAGGGGATCAAATTCTTATTTCCTCCACTGTACATACAAATTCCAACCAATAATACCACCACAGATTTACAGTACGGCAGTCTTTTTGGGGTCTTTTCCTAAGACACCACACATGCATCCTTGTGGCTGGAATTTATTAATTTAGAAGAATCCAGAATTTGTGACAGCTCAAGATTATGAAGAAAGTCACTTTCCATGTTTGTTCTGGTCTAACCCACCCACTTTTGAACAGTCCCTAAGTCCCCAGACCTGTTTGACACAATGGAAAGTGAGATTGAAATAAAAGTTGGCTGGTTTTCATGTCAGTCTGAAATTGACTGGGATGACAATATAATGTTATTGCATGACTGGGGTGGAACTCGTCAATGTCTGTTCAGTAGTTCAGCCAATGGGAAGCACCAAAATCAGCGTGGGCGTCAAAGCCAGCCTGCATTTCTGTCGTCAATTATTTTACAAGCTGTGACAGACTTGCAAGGCATCTCAGAGAGAGACAAGCCGAAGCCTCTGCACTCTTGTGTCTGGATTTAGCCAGCCAATAAATCAACAATATTAAAGGGCCACTGGACGCTTGGCACTTTTACACTAGGACAGCATTTCGTTAGGAAGCCCATGTAGAATTTCATCCGGCTGACATTTGTTTAGCATCGCAAAATGACAGTGATGTTTTCAAGAAAAATTGATTGGGACAGTTGGACCAGTCCACTCTGATTAGAGTTGTCGAGGGCAAACAGAGTGTAGATAGGCTGTTGGTGATCTGCTTCGTACTGACAATGTCTCGCTACACTAAGTCCAAAATCAATCACTAATTGAACGCTCCAACAACAATCTATACTGTCTCTAAACCCAAGTGACCACCAAACTATATCATTACCTCATAAACCAGGTCTTGTTTCCCAGAGCTGTATTAGTATACTCAGTATATTGTAAAAACCATGGTAAGATGCCACTCAGATGTATCTCACAACCTTCGTAAATACAGTAATTGTCACATTAAATCATCTAACACGTGTATTTCTTATATCATAAATTTCCTTTTTCAAAAACTGCTTGGTATTTTTACACAGAATGTCAAAGGGACTGGCTTATGTAACCCCTCTGTTCCTGCTGTAGGCTATTACTGTTGTTTGTGAATGATGTTTTTAAGAATAATACACTGTTTGACTTTAAATCATCATCGGAATTTATATCCTGTCTTGCACTTAGCGCCTGACATTAACTCAGTGAGGCTTGTAACAACACATTATGTAATAACACCGCATTATGTAATAACTCGACAAAATGTAATACATTTTCACTTCATTATGTAATAACACCCGCATTTTGTAATAATCTGCCGCATTTTGTAATAAACAGCCTGAACGCAATATGTAATCAATTTCCCCGCATTTTATAATAAATTATTACATATTATGGTGGTTATTACAAAATGCGGGAGTTGCACTTTTTTTTATGACAAAAATGTAATAATAATGTGCATTATGTAATAACCAACCAAAATGGATGTCTTCATCTGTACAATTACAATTTTAACAATTAAGCTAAATATTAACTTAGACCCCTATGACCTGTGGTGCCCCTCTTGGCATTATAGTTCACTCTGATCTTAGTCTAAATAGCCACATAAAAGCTTTTATTTCTAGCAGGGTTGACTACGGCAATGATCTTTTGACAGGGCTCCCCAAAAGACCATCAAAAAGCTTCAGCTTATTCAATATGCAGCTGCTAGAGTTCTTACAGGGACCAAAAGGTCAGACCACATCACCCCGATTCTTAAGTCACTACACTGGCTTTTGTCAGCCACAGAATTGAATATAAGGAAATGCTGCTTGTTTATAAATCAATACATGGAGTGGGATCAAAATACATTACAGACATGTTTAAGGAGTACACTCCTGCCAGGTCTCTCAGGTCAAGTAGGAGTGGGCTGCTAGTAGTGCCCAGTGCCAGGGCTAAAGTTGGTGAAGCAACCTTTAGTCACTCACTATGCTGCGCATCTCTGGACCAGACTCCCTGTTGATCTTAAAAGTAGCCTAACCCTCGAAACCTTTGAATCAGGACTCAAAACCACACTGTTCATGGATGCTTTTAGTTAAGTTATTTGAGTTATTTAAAAAATGTTAAACTTATTTTAAACTTAGTTTTTATCTAGGCCCTACACCACTATTTATTTATTCATTGTTCTTATAAATCAATTGTCTTTTCTTATAAATTGCCTATGTATCAATTGCCTCTGTCTTTTAATCTTTGTAAAGCACCTTGAATTGCCACCGTGCTAAAAAAAAAAGTGCTATAAATAAAGTTATTGAATTGCCTTGGAAGAGGGAGAATAAATTGTAGTGTCTATCACTGGCCACTAGTTGAAAGGCAACATGTTAAAAGGTAGGCTATGATATTGAGTGTGAATAAAATGTTATTTCTCTGCAAAGCATTGGATTTAGAGTTTCTCTAATTTAGGGTTTACTGTAGAGTAGCTTCTCAACTAATATGAAAAGTGTAAAGATAAAAGCTCAAACCTTTATGCTAATAACAATGTGCTGGTTAGCAATGACAACACTCGCCTAGCAGATAATATTGGTCTTAGAAAGTTTCTGACAGGAAAATGTTTTTTTCCTTCACTCTGTTTAACATCATAGGAATGTATTCATAGGAATAGTTCACATATTTTACAAATTTCCATGTTTATTGACTCATTTATGAACAAACTAAGTTGCTGACATGTTTTTTTGGCAAGTTTGAGCATTTTAGAGAAAATTAGCAATAGCTACCAGGCCTGTTAGAAAGTATTACATACATTTACAATGTGATAATGAGGGAAATTAATAATAATAATAATAATAACAATAATACAATCAACATTCTTGACGCATGGTCTGGTCATTTAACCAGCCGGGTGGAAGGGTATGCACAAAACAGAAAACATTAAGTGAATAGAACATTTTCACAATGTTAATGTGTTAAATTACCACATATTAGAACTAGATGCATGAGCATCATCATGCAGTATATTTAAAGGAATGTTTGATATATATTCAATTAATTTAGCTATTTATTTTTTGACAGATCTGAAATTAACCATTATTGTGACCTGTACCCTTTGGGTCTTATGTATGGGATATGGACAACAGCAATCGCATTGATTGCTGTTGTCCATATCCCATACAAAAGTAAAATTAATTTTGAGTCAGTATGATTCATGCTAGAATGCATAAAATAAACATTGTTGTTATGTTATAACGATTTTCATGAATGAAGACATCCATTTTGGTTGGTTATTACATAATGCACCTTATTATTACATTTTCATCAAAAAAAAAAGTGCAACTCCCGCATTTTGTAATAACACCGCAATATGTAATAATTTATTACAAAATGCGGGGAAATTTATTACATATTGCGTTCAGGCTGTTTATTACAAAATGCAGCAGATTATTACAAAATGTGGGTGTTATTACATAATGAAGTGAAAATGTATTACATTTTGTTGAGTTATTACATAATGCAGTGTTATTACATAATGTGTTGTTACAAGGCTGAAGAACCACGATGTGAACACCTTTTCCTGTTATTGGTGACATTATTTCTTCACTTTCCTGCATGTGAAGATCTTGATCCAAGGGTAAAATTGATCCATTGCTGCAAATAGTAATATAGGGGG
This sequence comes from Hoplostethus atlanticus, assembly GCA_034670405.1. NCBI lineage: Eukaryota > Metazoa > Chordata > Actinopteri > Trachichthyiformes > Trachichthyidae > Hoplostethus > Hoplostethus atlanticus. The sequence continues at coordinate 1,157,470 of JAXDDX010000048.1, forward strand.
GGCATTAAACATGTCACCACTGACAACTACAACACTAGAATGTCGTAAAATGTAAAAAAAAATATGAATGAAAATAAAAAATACTAATTACAGCATGTATAGTGGGGTCAACTACCAAGAACTCTTTTGTTTCTTAATTTATCAAAAACTAATAAAAAAAATTCTCAAACAAGATTAATTAATATATTTTTCTTTTATTTCAACGTCAACATGCTTCAAAGTTAAAGCACTAGCAGTAGCAACAATAGAGGACCATATTAATTTAGTCAATATCTGGTATTAGTTGTTAAAAGACCAAAACAATTCACATTGTGTATTAGGAGCATACATGTGTTAATATTTGAATGAAATATATGGTGTGACAACAATTAGAGAAAACCTCACAAATTGGTGAGCGGATAAGATATTCAGATATATTTTAATTTCATACGAGCATTTCTCAAAGATCTAAAAATTTTGATTTGTATAAGTTGTAAATTATGTATTCTTAAATAAGACAAAAAACTGAGTAAACTGAGTAAAAACATTTTTACTAGTTTTTGATATCAAACAGTTCTTGGTAGTGAACTCGTTTCACTACCACTACCAAGACGTTTTGGATCCCATTGTATGCAATTTAGCTTGAAAGTACAAAATCAAATCTATTAGACTTTAACACTCATGGTTTTTTGAGCTGAATTATCTCTTCAGCATCGAGAGAAATATAATGAGGAAGTTGATGGAAGTTGGTAGAAGTTGTCAGAAGTTGTCAGATCACAGCATTGACACAGCAGACTAAGTCGTTCTGAGAAGCAGGACCTAACATGGCTCTCCCTGTCCCAGAGATGCGCCCCGCATGAAGACACTATTTAAGGTATCAGGTCATGGAAGAGAATGGACAGAAGTCGCTGAAAACACGGGTTCCCTTCCATTCTTTATCAGCTTTTGAATGTTTAAAGTGAACATATGAGTCTCCATTGAGATATCTGAAATCGCAGGATCATGTTTAGGATTAAACTTTGTGGAGTGAATTCCCCACATCTGAGAAAGCCATAAAAAGCAGTGAGAAGAAAACTTATTCTAACAGTGTATCTACGAGTTGTTTAATCTAAAATGGTCTAGTCGAACGCTGGACACGGTAGGCTGCATGGGGCAGCGTTGGGACATAGGGTTCTGAACTCCTGAAATTTAAACCAAGACGAGGCATGAGCTATTTATTATCCAGACCTGATGGGAGCAGTTCTAAGCAGTTACCTGTTACGAATGGCCAAGTGAGACCTCTAAAAAATAAGGGCAACTGATGTTTCAATATAGTCATTATAAAAGAATGAGATGCCATTCAAATTTACACACCAGTGACCAGAACTTTAGGTCAGATTTGGATCCTTCATCTAAGCTGACAAAATCATGTAATTTACTGACAGTTTTTTGAGAGATTCGTCTGGATACGAAAGAGCGCCCTTGGGGATGATTCTCATAGCGAAATTCAAATAATAAAAGAAGCATTTAATACTACTACATTTAATACTATCTAATACTATTCCTAAAAATGCAATCGATTTTTGACAGCCAACAGTCTTCTCAGAGCGGGACGCCTAGCTTGGAAAATGTATCTTTGAGCAAATTAATGCAGCGTGCAGTCTGACTGAAAATACAATACGCCATTTAATGGCAAATAGATGCCTCTCATCAGCATAGAGTAATACTTTAAAAAGATATAATTACCTGCCAGGATTTGGTTCCTCAGTTGAGCTGAAATTGCTAGTCATATACATGCGATACAAAATCCCTTGGGAAGAGGAAGAACTTGGGGTCAAAGGAGCTTTTCCAGAGCTTGAATGTGGGCATCCATATGGCCGAGTGAGGTGTGTTGTGAAGGGTGGTGAAGGGCAGTGAGGGCTGGGTCGTCGTCAGAGTCAAAGTAATTTGGGTTTGGGACTCTCGCTTCTTAGCGGGAGACGCAGCCGGAGCAGCAAGAGCAGTGCGAGCATGGTTCTTCCTTTTGACGGCGCCTTTTTCAAAGTGGTAGGAGCAGCAGAGGCAATCGGAATATCAACACCAGCGTCTCAGGACATTATTGTTCAGGAACAATAATGGAAAAAAATTATTTGTGGCTGGCCACCATGAGAGGCGAAATGTTGCAACTGTGTGACTTTTATTTGCCAGACGAAGGCTCCAACGCAGGCCTGGATGGACGAAATGCAAGAAATCTTGAATGACTTTTGATCTTGGTAAGGCACCACAACAGACAGTGGCTTATCATCACAAGCGAACACAGATCAGTGTAGAATCTGCAGTGATCGGCGCAATAATAACAGAATAAGCAGCACAACCAGTACAACAGCATGTAGCAGGTAGGAACTGCAGAGATGAAAGAAAAGCTGACAGCTTAAATAAGCCGCCTTGTTGAAGTGACAAAACATGAGGAGTTTGTTTGGATCAGCTGACAATAAGCTGATGGGGTGTGCATGACTACGTGTCCTGCCTGAACTAACATAATGCTTCATCACATGTACAGTGACGCATGTGCATTATTGTCTGTTCTCATTATCAGACAATATTTACAGATGGAGGTGGCATATGTACAGAAATGTGTCCAGAGATATGTATCAACTCATATGCAGAGAATACCAAGAAGCTGGTCTAAGAATAAAGTAGTTGACACATGCGTTTCTATTCTGGCAAACCTAGTACATTAACACTGTTTTTATCTTGACTTGGGTTAACACTAGATTTAAAGTGGTAAACTGTGAGATCCTCGATTAAAAAAAAAAAATAAAAAAATGTTGCCATCTTTTGCGCTCATTGCTTGTGTTGTGTTTTTCCTTGGATTTTCTGTTGATGAAATTTGATCGCTGCTCATGCTAACTAACTGCTAACCCAGTTCTTCTTCTGTTTATTACAAACAAACCACAAATGTAAAACGCATCACTTCCTGTGCACAGAGGATTTTTCCAAGGAAAGACCTACCAGACCCCGGGTGTTGAGAACAGCAAATGGAAAAGCTTTCATGACCTGGCTAGAGGTTGGATCACTATTGTGTCATATCAATCAATGATGGAGAGTAGCAAAACAGACATTTATATGAAAATGTTGCCAATTTTTATACTTTAACATTACATTTCACAGCCATGGCTCTACTAAAACAAAACGACTGTTGGCAAGCATAACAGGGCAGTACATTAAGACTATCCCAAACTATAACATTTCAAATCTACTCACAGATGTCGAGTCTACAAACTTCATAAACTGTTGGTCTATAACAGTGCCTAATCATACAGTGAGCTATTATTTCTACCTTCTACTAAATTTAGTGAGATCAAATCTCAGTGAAATATTTCATATTTCATATGCTCCCACAACACTTGAAGCACATGAAAATCTACAGGCCTGTTTAGCAATTCTGAACATCATTCATGGTTCCCACTGTGGCCCTGATGTAAAATTCCATTACTTTCCATAACTTAATCGGAACATTTCTATGATGTTAATGCATCACCAACTAATGCAGTGAATGTGTTAAACAAGTTAGAAAATACAATCTGCTATATTTCTGTAAAGTGACCTATTTATCAAATTCCCTGACTTTCCCAGTCTGCAATAGACATCACAAAAATTCAGATATTCCATAATAAAGTTCATGACTTTCATTCGTGGAGTCAGAGATACATAATCCCATCCTTCAAATCCTGTGGTATTTGGAAGCATTTTGTTAATATCTTTGTCATATAATAATAATAATAATAATAATAATAATAATATTTGCATAATTCAATATCTGCTTGATGAAATCTAAAACCTTGGACCAAGAGGAGTAGAACCCGCATTGACAATACCTGTGGCAACCCTTCAAGCGCTGGCCTCTGGCTCAGCCACAGTGGAGAGGTCACAGTCCGCTCTCTCACCTGGCTGCCTATTGCTTTGCGAGCAATGCAGTGGCAGTGTGGGACTATGGTTGCACCTCAGGTATTCTAATTGGAAAATTGCTCCTGGATCGATAAACTGGAGAAAGACGCGCCAAGTTTTTTGCGCACCATAGGAATTAGCCCAGCTCTTAGTAAATACGGCCCGCAGAATCCAATAATGTACAGTATGAAAAAGGTATTTCTGAAATAATGCTCACTTAAAATTGTTCAATGTTTGAAGAAAGGTTGCGATTGATTTGAAGACTCTGGGGATATTGATCTGGATTCCAGCTGTTAACATTTTTCATTACCTTTTGTTCTTTTGTGAGGAAAAACTAAGATTTGAGTTAGTGTCACTGAATTGGCCCATTCTTTTCTCACATAGAACAAGAAAGAACCAAAGCTGTTGTTTAACATGGAAATAGTAAAGTTCAGTTGAAACTATGCTAAAAATGATGCTTATGGTTGACAGCAATTACTGGTACAAGTTAACTTGACAACTGTTGGCAAGAGTCATATAAGGCAAAATAACTTGTCAAGTATGTATGTTGTATTATTGTATTGTATTATTTGTATTCCCTTATTGCAAGTCATTGCATCAGACAAATATTATGACAGGCAGACATGGTTAAAATAGACATGAAACAAATGTATCTGCACATCTGTCAAACATTCTGTAACTGAACTTGGAACCCAAAATAAATTTTAAAAAACAGCACGCAAGTGGTTCCTAAAATAGCTGGTCATTGTGAATGGCAGTGCCTTTTATGCTCTCGTGGGTGGTTAACTTCCTCATATTATGCAAGGCCCTGAACATAGATCTATTTCCCCAATAAAAGCCAGCCGCCAACAGAATCCTCACTTTAGGAAAACACGCGATGAGTTTGCTGGTGGCCCAATAAAACCAGGGAATTGATTGCATTGTGGCAAGGCCTGTGAATGTCAGGATGTTGCTCTCCACTTAGTATTCCCTTCTGGGCTGTTTTTGTATAACCTGAGGGTAATGACTGCAAGCTCTTTGCAAGGTTTTAGTGAAAAAAAACCTAACCAGGGCCAGGGAGATTTGAAGAACAAATTTCATAACTGTTCTTTAGCTTTGATCGTGAAATTGTGTTGGATTCCACCTTCAATCTAAGTTCAAAGGCTCGCAAACAGAAGAACAATCAAAGTTCAAAGGCTGGCATAATGTCAGAAAAGAAAAGAAGTTTAAGGGAAGTGAAAGCATCGCTGTAATGAACAGAAAGTGCCATTCCCGCACTCACCTCGCTTCTGCATGAAACTGAAAAGGTCGTCGAGAAACTCCTTGCGCTTTTCGTCGTCGTCCAACTCGTACAACTGCGGGAAAAAAAGAGATCAAGAAATCAGTTTCTAATTTAATAAACATTTTGTCACGTCACGGCAAATAAATTGCAACTTCGATAACAATTCGGAAAAACGTTTTATCAGTGGTAGACAGGTAGCCATCTACGTCTCCTGAACAATATAGGTTTTTGGGATTGTTGTGGCCGGTAAAGACAACCAAGACAGTGAGTTCCTTCAAGACAATCTCTGAGTAACCTCGGGCATTGTAAGTCCATCAAATTGCACCTACTGATCGGGAAAGTAAAGAGGCCTAGGTACAGCTTTCAACATGCAGTGCCACATTTGTGCTAGAACAATATCAGGAAAATGCATTTTTGTCCATTTTGCATGAATAGCTTTCTCACATCCGGGAGCCTTAGGAAGATATGGCATTGTACGCTATAAACAAACTGCCAACACACTTCTAAGACTGGGATTGTCTTGGCTTGCTATCTTTAACCCTCTGGGGGGGGGGGTCTAAGTCCATTCTTGCAAGTTTGATATGCAGTGAAATTGGCTTTTGTTTAACGCTTAAAAACTATTGTTACCCCCTTAATGCTGATATCCTCTTGTTTGGTGCAAAGTGTGTCTTATCAGGAAGTCAGTTCGCGAGACTATACAGCTACTCAGAAGGCTTAAAGACAGATAAAAAGACACAACCGCTTTAGAAATGTATAGAAATTCATTGCAAATATGCTCAGAACAATGTCAATAAACTGACACAATTTCCCAAGGTGTCGATTTTCTTTGTTTTCTCTGAACAGTTGATACCTCAGTTTTTAACAAAAAATACAGAAAACAATCCTGTGTTACCTCAACAAGATATCTTCTTTTGCCTGTCTTGTCTGTCGCCTCTGGTATATTTTAGTAGCCCTAGTTTCCTTATTGGCATATCCATTATGCTCCTCATCCTGCCCTATTCACTGGGGCGGTGACGGAGTCAAAGAGGCTTTTAAATGGTCCTCTCCAGCCAGATACAGCTGATGGAAATATGTTAGTGGCAACGTTCACTTTCAATAAGGGCCAGAGCCACGTTAACAGGCCCACTAATCAATACTGCAAGACAGAGGGATGACCTTTGGAATCAGTGGGGCCCTGTGGACGAGGCCCCTGAGATAATAACTGATCATTTAGAAGTGTATTAGCTGTCACCAATATTAAAGGACCAATGCAGGTCAGCACTCGGGAGAAAGCCGTGGGGGTGGGTGGGATGGAGGGGGGAGGGGTCCGGAGGTGTGGGGGGGTCGAGGGGGGAGGGGGTGGTGTGAGTGCTGCACTGCAGGCGGGCCATGGTGAGGGAATATTGAAAGGTAAAGGAACAGCAAGCGATGGCAAAAATGTTAAGTGCACAAATGCACAGCGGATGACAATGCCACAGAATCGATTGCGAGGCCCATGGAGTGCAAGCATATATGTGGACGTAATGATGAACATGTGCACATTGAAGCTTGAGCACACACACACACACACACACACACACACACACACACACACACACACACACACGCACTTACATGTGCATATACACCCACTTACACATACAGACTTACATTTCTTAAAATGACTTTGAAATATACTTCCTCACTGTCATAAGTCCAAACCTTTAGTTCCTCTAAAAGTTCTACTGCTAAATTGAGTGTTAATCGCTATTGCAGAGCTTAATTCTATTTGCAAGATGTGTGAATTTTATTTAAAGATTTGGGTATTAGAGCCATTTCTTCCCCGCTGCCCGTGGAACCAATCACAGAAATGAAGTCTTAAGTCATTTATATTACAATCACATTTTAGGCATCAGCACCTCCAAACTGTCCTACCAGTTTTTATCTCCTACGACTCATGGCTTGTGTAATTCATCAGGCCATGTATCCTAATGCATTTAGTTCATGTAAATAATAGGCGCGGGCGGGGATGACGTCACAACAAAACTTGGTGGACAGGCCAACTTGGTCCTGATGGGCTCAAATTGGGCTAAAATTGAATTATGTCACGTTGGCCTGGCTCTATTAGTGTGGATCTATTAACACAGTGCAGTAGGACAGATAATCCATTAGAACTGAACCTGTAAAGGAATAACCCTTAACCAACCCATCACTATTTAAGGTTTAACTAACCAAACCTATCACTAATGTATAGGTCTTAGGTTAAAGTAACCATACCATCACTATGTTTAAGGTTTAAGTGAATTAAGTTACTATTTGTGCTTCCAACTGTTTCTTTTCACAACACTTTCCATGTCGCCTTGTTGGTTCAAAATAACTTACCATTCACACTATGGTACCAATGTCCTGTCTAGCTTTGCCAAGTAATTCTACTGCCTGTACGCAAACTCTACATACAGTACCATGCATGGTTATGCATGGTAAGGGGTTCTACAGATAAGTTTTATTAGGGGCCAAGCTTAGCTAGTACACAATGTTTTAACATGTGCTTTTCCTAGTTCTTAAAGGACCATTCATTTAAAGATATTGTACAAAAATATGAGTCCCAAAAAAAAAACACATATTAGTAGAATACTAATTCTAGAGGTATATTCCAATTAGTGAATTATTGAAGTGGACAAAATGGAGAAAATGGAAAAAGTGGAGAAAATGACTAGAGGCTAATAATAATTAGAGGCTAATGAGTGATTTTGCTTATTACTACATAATTAGCAGGTAATTACCGGCTAATGTGCATCTCAAAACTGAGTGCTACTGTGCAGTACATGCACGTGTTGTATGTAATCTTGTGTGTTTTAGCTGACATGGACTGCTTACTATGAAAGACTCTGCTGTCCTTCATTGGCTGATGCATTGGCATCTTCTGCAGACACGCAACTAGTGTGCACAACATACACACATACACTTTTTAAAAAAAATTTGTTTAACTTAATTTGGTTCATGTTGACATGAGAGTTTCTCTCTTGCAAATAATTCCATAAATAAAGTTGTTCATAATGTTTGGATCTCAGTAGGGGGAGCTAGTCACAATAACTTTAGGACCTTGGTGACATTTCAATTGATAGATTTTCCATTCATTCAAATTGTCTCAAATGTCTACATCCTAGTTAAGGTTTGCTAGACCTGTGCATCTTAACAGCATCCTTGCAGCTCTACTAGTAATTGTCATTTTGTTTGGTTTTCCTTTGCAGGAGAGGGGGAGTTGGGTGGGAGAAAAAGTAACCGGGCAGCATTCCTGTCCATCTGAACACTTCCCGACAACCCGTTTGTTTTGGGATTTTTTCCCCCCCTCTCTGTGTCAAAAATAATTGAGAGGGAAGGCAAGCCAAGCCCTGCAAGGACATCGGGTTCAGCTGAACCTGGAGGCTCTCAGGTCGACCGGCTGTCGCTCAACAGGGTCGGCTGAGGGAAACCTGTCGACACTGAATTTGGAAATGCTTTCTGGTCTTTCCCCCTGTCGCCAATTGCCTCGGTACCACCCCTGTAGCTGAGAGTTTGGCATAAAAATGTCTACCTATGTAGACATTTACCTATGTATTTTTACAGTTGATGTTGTAGTTGTTAAAAGGGCTTTTTTTATTATCCTTTTTTTAGCATTTCCGCTTTATTTCATAGTTTGACAGTCAAGAGAAGCAGAAAATATGGGTTAGAAAGAGGGGGTGACATGCCACAAAGGTCCCAGGTTGGATTTTAACACGGGACGTTGCAGGTACATGGTATGCACCTTAACACTTAAACAGCTTTTTGTCTTAATGCGATCTCTGACATCTTGAATGTCAGGATGACCTGTCCTGAAAAAAAAACCCCTGAATTCTCTCAATCCTTTCAGCGGGAAAGTTGACAGTTAAAAACACAGTGCTCATGTCCTGTAGTTTATGATGGGTGTGAAGCTTTCTTATGAATGGTGACCTATGGGTGGATTCTGGGTAGCTAGACAAGGCTATAGAGGTGGCCAGGTCTGCTTGCCAGGAAGGTCCAGCATTGCCATGTCCTGATGTGTCTAAGAGGCTGTTGTATTTTCATTAAGTCCTTGTTGAACTGCCATGTCTGAAATGTCTGTGGTACTAACCTGTATATCGATGTAGCTGTAGACATTTTGTGTGTTATTTGTTAAATCGCATTGTGTCTATCTATTGTTATGACTATCAGACCATATTTTAGGAGCCATTTATGCAGGTAATTTATAAGGGTTCACAAACTTTAGCACAACTGTATATTCTTCCCAAAAACACTTTATATGTAAGACGATGGAAATATGAGCTGCATACACATAACGCAAATGCTTACCTGTGTGTGTGACTGTGTGTGTGTGTGTGTGTGTGTGTGTGAGAGAGTTAATTAGAGAACAATGCTGCTGCTGCCTGGTCATGCTGGCAACCTTCCAGTTGGCTCGGTGCCAGCACTAACAGCACGCTGCTAGCGCTTTCCTCCTCCAAACACACACACACACACACACACACACACACACACACACACACACACACACACACACACACACACACACACACACTGCACTGACATAATGAGATGTGTAAACTAATATGAAGAGGCAGTCTGTGTCTACTGGATTAAGTGGCAACCGGCTGACCACATATTGGCAGCATTAAGTGTTATTTTACTGGGGGCAGCTGTGAAGGTAAAAACTGCAGGCTTCACACACACACACACACACACACACACACACACACACACGCACAAGATATCACAAGATATAATTTCCCTGGAGCTGCAAAAGCCCTTTTTCACTATTGCCTGACACTGTACGGTAAACAAGGGAGACTCGACACGTACATCAGAAAGACATGCAAAAATAAAATGTCAGGAAAAAACAAACAAAATGCAGGAACAGGAAGCACACCGTGTTTTGTCACTTCCTGTACAGGCGAGGCTACATGATCCCATTAAATTGGTGATCTGAGTCACATAAATGACACAGGCGGAAAACAAGCAGTAGATTTAGTAGGTAAGATATACCGGCATAAACGTCCCTACAAGAGGGCTTCCCATGATCTCTCCCCCTTTATTCTATGCCATGAATCACTCGGGGACAGAGGCAACACAGGCCTAATCCTGAGGTCTGGCCTCCCATCTTGTAAATCCTTGCTTGATATAAAAGGGCCTTCAGCACAGAGGGAACTCAAACCGCCTTCAAAATGACAAGAGTTAACAACTGATATTGGTTAAAGCTGTTGTGCAAATGACACTCCTGATTGTCATGAAAATGACATCGAGAAAACATTTCAAGCACTGCGTCCAAAAATAATAATAATATTTGTTTTTCGGAGTTGATTCACAGAAGAAGTGCTGCGACCAAAATAAAGGCGCGGCAGACGTGACGTCGGCGGCAGGTAGGGCTATAATTTGATGCTTACTGGGCTTACTGGGCTGTTATCTGTCAAGTATTTTACAGAGACTGGTAAATGGACACAACCGCCTCAGATTATTGTTTCAATTTCATACATATTCAAGGGGTTGTCTCACAGATTAAGAACACAGTAAACGGGTAAAAGTTTTTTTTACAATATTTTCAAATCAATTAAGTTAAAATGAATTCGATGTTGAAATGACTGAATGACTATAATGATTAAAATGAAGTTTTTTTCACATGTGTGGTAGCTGACAGGTGAAAAGTGCAATTGATTTATGGAGTTGGGTAACACACTAACAATCTTCTCACCAAGCCGCTGATCTTAATGCACAGTGTGCACTGGTGGCCTTTGCAGTGTTAAGCTGACAGAGGATCTGTCCTCGTCAGAAGACACAAGCAACACATTTGCACCATGTCCTGCCCTCTCATTAGCTTATTTAGACTTGTCATTTACAAAAGACCAAAACCACTACTGTAACAACCATAAAGGTCTGTAAATGCTCAGTAAGGACCCAAATGAATGAGTCTGCTTTCCAATTGATCTTTTCTCTCCCCCCCCAGAGCACATCTGGTTCTGCTAAACTTCTATTACCCCATTATTTTTAGATACAGAGGATTGGTGCGAGTCAAATTCCTGTCAGACAGTGGGTTCCACTTTGGTCTGATTTATTCTGCTAAAAGACCCCACCCCTTAAGCAAATGGAGGCCCACGATAATCATTTGAACATTTTCCTGAAAAAGAAAGCTACACTCAGCCTGGTCTAAAATACAGCACAGCACGTGAGAGATGATGAATTGTATGAATTTAATAACGCAACATTGAGCAGTTTTCTCTGTTTCCCTCAGTAGTTCATATTTTATGGCCTTGTCTGCTCTACATCCTTTTTTGAGGCTAAGATATGGAATGATCCAAAATACCTGTTGTGCAGGTCTGATCAGCAACTACAGGAAAGGTTCTTGGTGCTTAAGGAGGTTCCACCAGTTACTAAATCTCATGGTTCGTACTTTTTACAATCCAAGCTGTTCATGTTTGAACAATATGTTCAATAAAGACATGTAAAAATACATTTTCTTGTGCATTACTTAAATCCCATTGTGTTAATCTATTTTTATGACTTAGATGAAGATCAGACCATATTGTAGGAGCCATTTTTACAGGAATGTAATCAAAAGGGTTCAAAAACATTTTCTGTACTATTTTATTTTATTTCATTGGCTGGCAAGCATGTAACTAGCGCTAAGCTAGGTTTAACTGGTTTATCCAGTTTATCCAATTAGCCCTGATGCAACATTACTAGTGTCAACAGTGAGGCATATTAGGTTTTGTATAGGTTACTGAGAGAGTGTAAAAGGCTTCTCATAAGAGTACCAATTCTTGCAGTGACCAGAATTTCAGCATTTATTGAATGAAAATGTGTCATATTCTGTAATATAATGTACTATAGATTCCAAAACAGAATCAATACATTATTCTGAGTCTGTTTCCAGTCATCCATTAACTGCAGTTAACTGATGATCTGACTGACATGCTTATTTTCAGCCGCTCTTCAACCACAGTCCGACTCGAAGAAATAATTTCAATCAAATCAATGTTCGAGATGTGTTTGAGTTAGACGGATGTGTAAGAGCCAATGCGCAACAACTGCAGCTACAGAGGTCAAGGCAAGAGAGAGACGACATGCCTGCCTCCTCTCCCTGTGTTGTAATACAGTGACTGAACCCATTATAACCAGCCTTCAAATGTCCCGGCAGACCGGTCGCCTTCATCTGAGCCACTTCAAAGGCCAGCGTGGCCTCGAGCCAGAAAGACAGATACAATGCACAGTAAGTCATTTCAGACACCAAATTACCATTTTGTACCTTCCCTGCCTTTTATCCTGAGAACCACAACTTCTGATGTGTTTTCGCTGCAATTCTATTAAAAATGCAGCAGCAGCATCTGGTTTCCATGACACCCCCCCCGCCCAAAACAAATCTGTATTACACTTAAGAACGGCCACATGGCGGTTGTGAAAATAGGTTAACGATGTGTAATTCCACCTGTTTGCAATTATCCATAACACGGATATCTAATCTAGACAGATAAGCAAAAGGGGACGACATTTAATCCGAAGTGGGAGAGAAGGACAATGGAACTTGGCCTTAATTTGATTCGGGAGGCCCTCTCTATTGAATGAGGATGTGCATTTCCAAAGAGCTCAGTAGATCTGGACGGCCCGCAAATTGCCTCCCCAGAACAATTAATGTGACATGTTGGGTGTGTGTTGATGGATTGTAGGTAGTCAATAGGGCCTGCTTACGCAGAGGCCCACATACTATTTGCCTTTAGTAATTAAATGGTTTATACATTGCTGAGAGATCAGTGTGGTGGGAAAAAAAAGGTCAAAAGCAAACTGGAATAAGGACACAAGAAGAAAAAAAGAGTTAAATTGGTCAAAACAAATGTAAAAAATCTTTAATGCAGGTTAATGTATGTCTTTTGCTGATGTCATTGGGTCTCACACACAAAAACCATGACTGAGCATGAGACGATTAAAAAGCTTTTGGTAAGGAGTATTGTAAGACGTATTGTCCCTTCTCTTGTATGGAACCAGAACTGTGACGCTGAAATAATTCTAAACCAGTTCAGTGATTAATTATTGACTAATTAATAGAGAAATTAAAAAATAATAATAATATCAATGAATAAATGGATTGATTGATTGATTAACATGCTAATAATAATATAGAGTACAGTCTACAGATATGTAACAGGAGCTCTCATTGGCCAGCCAGCGAGATTCCAGACACACCCCTTGATGCTACACATCTCTGGCACGTTCTGCTAATTATTTGTCAATTTTGATCTGATAGCTTGTTGTAGTGGTATGTTTAGAATGTCAACACATTCATTCTCGGCTGTCACCACTGAATAACCATTCGCAAAATATGAAGAATTATTTTGGATTGCATTCCTTGCCATGTTAGCTGTCCATATGATATTTTCCCCAGGAGTTAATGATTTTTAAAATACTGTTTATATAAAATGTGAATTAGGTGTGTTTCCATTAAGTAGGTTGAAGCGAATAAATATAATTCCAGAGTGTCAAAAAAAACAAAAAACTTCCACAAGAAAATGAAATGGAATTGTTGTCTTTCAATTGATTAGTATTGGGCAAGCTGTTATTGTTCTTTAGTGTCAGATAATATAGCTAATGTTGGTCATATTTCATGCTTACATGGTGGACAGATATTCAACAGATATTTTACATTTCAGAAAGTCCAAAGCCACTTTTGAACTGTTGTACAACTGTTGAGATTGAATCATTTGTTGGACCGATAACGCTGGCCCACGTCATTATTTACTCAACAAATGCATTTCCATCGCTACTTATCACATAATTTCTTCATTGACAAAAGACTTCTCTGCTTCAAGTGAGTGTAAAATCTTTTTTTTTGCGATATTGCAGAAAGTGCATTGCATTTTACTGTTCCCATTCGGCTTTTCTAATTCGATGCATCCTAATTGGCTTATTGGATGGCGACCCAGCTATTGGAAGCGCCCAGGTAATGAAACCAGTGTCTGATATCTGACCCCGTCTATGATAACAATTCAAAACTGATGGCTGAGGCGATCTCCGAGAGCTCCCATTGCACCGATTACCACTTAGACCGGTGTGTTAGGGGTTGCTTTGTCATACAACACAACAAGTGACTCAACCGACCTTTTGGAGAACGTCCCATGAGCTCTCGTCAGCAAAGCAAACATTATTACCACTTATACACCGGTATCATTTTCCATGGTGACATGTTGCCATTTCTTCCTAAAGGTGACTGAAAATGCTTGACATTCAGTGGTACAATGCTCTTTATGTGAGGGCCTGCACTATAAAAATAGAGTGCCCAAGGTCTATATATATATATACTATATATACTTTTGCAAGGCATTGGATGTGGCACGGACTTCCCCATTCCAGTGAATGATATATGTGTACATCAAGGCTTATACAGGTGCCGTATAAGCTAAAATATTTATTGGCAATGCATTTAAAACCATTTTCCATTAAGTTTGATGAAAGACTGAACAATTCATTGCCTAACTAGGACTGGCCTATCACGTTAAATTCAATACACATCAAATAGGTTGAGTGAGTTCAGCTCCATTTAGGTAAAGCCTGCTCCTCTTGAGTCTGTGAATCTGCTAGTGCTGTGAATGCTAGTCAGGGATCGTCAGCGCACCCAGCCGTCAAGCAAAACTCTGCCACGCCAGTTTCCCCACTTCAAACCCCGTCATTAGCCCTTTTTCCTTTTTTTTTCTCCGTCCGTCCGGCTGGGCCATGTCACACAGTAATTCTGTGATGTTTATCCTTGAGCTCTCAAGGCTGCTGTTCTAATTATCCCCACATGAAAACCAGAATGCCCTGCATTGTCATTAAAAATAGATTTAATACTCGGGGACCTGCAAAGCCCAAAAACAGGTGTGCTCCGTTCATTAACTGATACTCACCACCCCCCCAACCCTCCGCCGTTTCTATTTCACAGCTCAGTACCCCATTACTGAGCCTGCGTGCAGCAACTCAACTTAAATCCCCCTCAATTACAATGTAATCCTCCCTAATAAAATACTAATTGCAACATTTCCATCTTAATATCTCGGCTAGTGTGCCGCGAGAGCCTGCAGGTTTTCATTCACCAAACACTACAGCGGCTGCTTTCACCGATTAACACGCTTTCCGCCAGAGGGAAGGAACCAGTCGGTCAAATCAGCTGCTGCAAATCACTCTGTTTGGTTGGAATGAAAACCTGCAGCCTCCCGGGTCACGATGGGTAACCTCGTAGAGTAGATAAATCAAAAAGACACTGACAACGAGTGGGGAGGTGGGTTAAAAGAAGTCCACCTTGAAGGCCAGTACAAATTAATACAAATGCCCCCTCAACCACCACTATTTGCGGAGGGGTGGAGGGCGGTCGAGGGGCGCCAAAATAGGACAGAATGTAAATGCACGCTCAGCGCGAATGCTCAACAAGCGAGAGGCAAGCGCGTACAATACAATGCGTCGTAGGGCGGGTGGAAGCTGCTCCATATTTCAGGTTCTGCTGACACAAAGAGGTCATACTCAATTCACTGGATCTCTGACCTCTCATCAGCAGATTGCCCCCCCACCCCCCACCCCCCAAACCTCTCCACCATACAGGGCTCAGAGCAGTTGGCATGGTACGCTGTCTACAAATACCTCATTCAACCTGTACTCGCCTTCAATATCACATCACGGTTCTAGAATGCAAACTAACTATGAAGCAAAATGAGTTCCTCTTTTTTTATTTTTTTTTTAAAATGTTGCCCCCATCTTTGGTCCTCAGCGCTCATTGCTGTGGTGTTTCTGCACTGCACTTGGCAATCAACCTGTGTGCCTGTATAAAGTGAAGTATTTTTCCTTGGATTTTCTGTTTAATGAAGTTTCTGTAGGTGGCGCTCTTTTCTTTATCTGTTCAGCAAAGCAGATGTGATGGCAATAAAACCTGTTTGTCATATTCTACCCTGTTCTGTATTAATCTAAGAGTCAACATGCATGTGGGTCAAACTTAATGTAACCAACTGGAAGTACAAGTAATGCAACACAACATAAGAAATTGAGACCAGCGGTAGTGTTGTTTTTTTTTCTCATGTTGCTATGCAATGAACAAAAACTTTTAAACTTTTTGATTTCTTTCATGACCTCTGATCTGCAATTCTTCTTCTTCTTTGTAGTCTTGAAAGGTGACGATTACAAACAGAACAGACTCGTAGTCTACTTTTTTTTTTAAACAAGAAATAAAATGTGATGAAGACAACAAACAGAGGTAATTCAATAACTTATTACTACTCGCTTATTACTACTACTACGCTTTCCATCTTTCTTTCAATGTCTACCAGTCCTGTGTCATTACTAGCACCAATTAACCTTACACAGCCACTGGTTGAAAGTAATTTCCTGTGCCCTCCTTTGGTCCAAAATAGGTAACTTGGTAAGAATTTGGAATGCTGTCCAGCGCAGAGGCGTTAATCAGTGTCAGGCAACTGGCCATTAGACATTTGATATTAAAATGCTGCTTCACGCTATGTCGCGGTGGGCGACGTCAGGCGGCTGCTTAATGTTCTGCTTATAAGCTTGTTTTTCCTCTCCTGTGCTCGATTAATTTATTCCTCACCAACAGCTGAAGGTCTTAAAAAAGTTAAAAGCTAAACAGGGGAGCATGTGACGGGAACGCTTGAAGCCCGGCCGATGTTAATTCTAACTTATTAGAATTCAAAGAGCGACGCTGGGTCGCAAAGTCCAGTCGGTCGCCACGCTGCCGAAATCCCCTGTGTTGTTTTTGCACAAAAGGGTGCAAAGTAAAGTGAGAACTTTATGGGAAAAAGCAGTGTTACCGGATAAACCGACACAAATGCAACCCCTATCTAATTTGAAGTCAAATTTAGGTGGAACAAAGTTACTCCGCTACACAATCATCTTGAGAATCTCTATATCGCTCCTCAGATGTACATAGACACGGTTTTGTTGTGTACAAATCAAGCTAGATAGCCCAAATCTGCACGCTACCTACAATTGCAACGTGTTCAATTTGCATCAGCGTGCACGTTGTCCCCCTGTTCTGCACATAGGGTTCCTCCCGCCTGCAAGATTTGCAGGTCTGTACATATCTGAAAGTAGTTCTCACATGCCTAGTCACATCTGTACATATGTATCACATTCTGTCTTTTCTCACACTCTCATATAGATCTCATTGTTATATACTGCATATTCCTTTTTGCTGTATCCTATTATTATTTGTTGCTGCAACCCACATTTTTCCTCCCACAGGGACCATTAAAGTTGTATCTAATCTAATGTAATTGAGACTGCTGTTCATTAAAGGTACAGGTCCCGGCACGGGATGAGGAGAACCTGTTTGTATGTATGTCAAGTGGAGATGAGGAAACATAAGTCTGACAGCCACAACACAACGACGTGAAAAAGAGAGAGAGAAAGAAAGAAAACATTTCGACTCATGCGCTGTTACCTTTAAGAGACTGCATTGTGTATGCAGAAAAGACAATAGCGTGATAATCGCTATTATGATGGACGGTTTGATCATGCACACTCTAATCAAAGAAAAGTCATTCTTTAGATGAGACTTAAATATACTATTACTTCACTTTGTAGCCTGCTGGATGTGGATTGAATGCATAGGATTTGGCATTTCATATCCCATCACTTTTGATAATTATGCCCCATTTACAGTAAGTGAGATTATCCACATTACACCACCGTCATGTTGGTTTTGACACCGAGCGCTTTTCGGCAGTCTATCAGAAACGATCGAGTGTAAAATGAAGAAGTGGCTTTTTCAGACGTCTAAGAGTGCTCAATTTGAAATGCCACATCATGCTACATTTGATACGGTGGAGATGTGGGTGTTGTTGACAGTTCAGACTAAATTCTCATAAAGGGTGAAATCAAACACCCACATGACGACATTTCCGTGAACCGGTTGCTAAACTGTTGTATCAGTGAATAACAAATTGGATAAGTGAATACCACGAAAGCACAATCATACAGACTACAAGTTCACAAATCGTAAAAAAGTAGATTAATTCATTTTTAAATCCTGTCTCATATGAACTGGGAAGGTCTTACCTATTCAACCTAGTCTGGAAATTCAACATACCTGAGCTAATCTTTGACATTTGTCCTCTTATGGTTTGATAATTAGTTACTATCAGTGCTATTTCGCCACCGAAAAACATCAGCCGTGACATGTTGCTCAACTGAATAGTTTTGTAATGGTTCACAAATGTCTACCTTTATGCGTCTGCTATCTACACAATAGCCTGTGGATACAAAGACATCAATCATGCTATGAGTCACTTTCAAAAACATCTTTATAAACCTGGGCTCAGCCTTAAAAAGGATTCCTCAATGATTGCAAGACTTTGTGTAACTATCAAAGCAGATCTGCTTCTGGAACAGCGGAGTGACATTCGATTCGCTCTCATGAGCCACGATCAACAAACCCGACCCGACTATTGTCTTTTAGACTGCTTTCCTGCCCAACCCCCCCCCCCCCCAAATAAACAGTGTATAGCCAATGAAACAGCTGTTGCATCAATGTCCACTTCAACAGAAAAAATAATGAAATCATTATTTGCTCCTGTTCTTTCCGTCTACTCCTAGATAACATGCCATAGCCTCAGATATTTTGGATTTGTGATTTGGTTGCTCAATCCATTAATCATAAACCATTAGAGCACAAGACACAGGCTTCGTAGTGCTTTTCTGAACAGATCTGCATGGCTGTTGACTCATGCATTACAAAGGGCCCAAGAGACCCCGGTGGTTACTCATTACAGCATAAACAGGCCCATATTTGTATTTGGAAAGGGTGGTAGAGGAGGGGTGCTAGATAAGCAGCCTACAAACAGCAACTGAAAAAAAATGAAAAATATGTTCAAATGCATTTTAATTTTGTTATTGTTAATCTTTCTCCTCTGTAATCATACAACGCACAACCACTGCGTTGGAGTATTTTATCCATACAATAACGAGACTACCTCTACAGTGAACTATTCCTGTGAGCTTTGCCAAAAAAAAAAAATGAAGGGACAACTCTTTTTTTAGGGGCTTTGTAATAAAATGCATTAATCTTACATGTGCCCGTAAATTGCGTAATGATTAACGGTTCCGATTCAGAAGGTTGGTTTAATGTACAGTGATAAAACATTACCCCCCCCCCCCCCCATGTTCCATTTAAACAACTAGCTGTCCCTGTCTGTCCCACTGTGACCTCTGTGATTAAATCAGTCAACTCATACTTCTATTCAAACATTAACTCCAGCTTTAATGACAGAGACACAGGTGTGATTAAAAGCCTCCAGGTCCAGTGGTTTGGTTTAGCTTTAGCCTGGCTGCAACAGGACTGAGGGTTAGCTGGGTCAACAGGGTAGCCATCTGGACCGCGCTTTAAGTGGAGCCTGAATTAAATCACCCACTGCCGCAGAATAGCTGTGGCCCTTTGAATAGCAAATGGGACAGTGTTGTCAGTGTTTGTTTGACTTGGTTAAGGGGCACATGGTTTGAAAAATGGCTATTTAATTCTTCCTCCTCCATTGTGCTGGGCTGGTTCTGCTAACTGTGTTCAGACTTGACCAGTGGTTACTCGGATGTAGGAGATTACAGCATTTTGTAACTCATTCAAAAAAGTCATTGACTATTCAGCTTGTCAGAGGAGGGATACGGTTTAAAGGGGCAATAAGTAAGGTTTTTACTGCTCCATAGCACAGAATGACCATCATATATCTGTGGGGGGTTGATAGGGCCATTGATCAATACCAATGACTCAACGAATTATTTGGCCAGGTGCAGAGATTTTCTGGCTTTCAAAACTCTGCAACTTTAGCTTACGGTGGCCTGTGATTGGCTTAAATAATGCCAATCACAGGCGATGGTAAACTGTGCCCTGTTGGGGTCGGTAAAAGTCATAGATAACTTAATGCCCCTTTATGAAGCAAAGCCACTATATATAAAATGTCACTAAATATAAATATATAGTTGAATGGCCTTTTCAGTGTTTGAAGACTGATAGAAGACATATTGACCTTCAGTCTAGTGAGCAAGCCCACACCAATGACAGCAAACTGATGGAACTCCTGGGCGTTGGATGCTGTTTTCTAGCTACATTGCAAACCCACTGAATGCAACATTTAAAATAACTGCACTGATGTCTTCCTAAACTCTACCCTGCAATCTTTTAAAACTTTCTTACAAAATTACAAAATAGCAATTGTCCATGTGGAAGTTACTCATCTGTTTTTGAGTCATGAGTAAGAGAACTCAAACAATAAATTAGGGATTAGGATGGATTAGGATTAGGATATCCTTCATCTTCATAATTTTGTCATACAAGTGAGCATTTGGCGCAGACGACTCAGACTGCAGATTGCGTTGCAAAAACAACAGGCATCTTTTGATTAAATGTCCGGGGTGGCAGTGTGCAATTGAAACAATAGCAAGAAATGATCCAATCTTCCTTTCCTTTAAAAAAAAATTGCTTTGTGTCTGAAAGTCGTGGTAGGATGATGTGACCCAGTTAGTGGTTTCCCAGGCTTCCCTGACAAGAAACCTCACTGAGACAATACAAGGCCAAACCACTGCTCAGTAGTCATTGTACACTGACTATTTCAAAAATGTGTGTATAGCCTAACTGCTGTACATGGTAGAATGTGACCTGCTGTATATCTACCACCCAGGCGAAGTATGTTGAAGAGATTAAGTCAGATTACATTACCCAAAGTGCATCCATGTCTGTCCTCCCGAAGAACAATGAAATATTGCACATTGATACCATTTCACTTTGACATTTCACTGATGCCATTTCTTAAGTGTTCGGAAACACCACATGTTATTCACTTGACACAAGAACATCTGTCCAACATCACATTATGATTCTGTAACATCCAATCAAATGGCAATGTGTGTACACTATAATGCCAGAGTCACTTATACAATAATTGCATTTTCTATTGCTCTTAAACTGTTTCATTCTTATCTGGCGACCTGTCCAGGGTGTTTCCCTGCCTTCTGCCGGACACTAAGAAGGGCTTTACGACTGGAGGACATGGAAGACCCCACTGCTGAAAGAGAAACACAAGAAGACCCAATTGATCTTTGCCAAGACCCACCCGGACAAACCTAAATCCTTCTGGGAAAATGTTCTGTGGACCGATGAAACCAAATTAGAGCTCTTTGGCAATGCAGATCAGTTCTTTTTTTACAGACGAAGAAATTAAGCTTTTAAAAAAAAAAAAAAAAAAAAAAAAAGAACACTCTACCTAGAGTGGACGTTTCATAATGCTGTGGGGCTGAGTTAGGAGCATGAAATCAGAAGATTACCAAGTCACTTTGGCATTTTGTGCTACCCAGTGTCAATTGAAGCTCATGGGTCCTCCAGCAGGACAATGACCCAAAACGCACATCCAATAGCACCCAGGAATGGTTCAAGAGAAAACGTTGGACTGTTCTGGAGTGGCCAGCGATGATCTTAATCCCATTGAGAACCAATGGTGAGACCTGAAATGTGCAGCTGATCAAAGGAATCCTTTAAACATTGAAGAACTGGAGTGGATTGCAACTGAAGAGTGGGAGAAACTGACAGCAGAAAGGTGAAGGAAACTTAATGGTTACAAGAGATGTTTGGAAGCATTATCATTGCCAAAGGCTGTGCAACTAAGTATTAGAAAAAGGTGCCAATAATCATGGCCTTAGCCACTTTTCAATTTTTTATAAAATATTTCTTTAATATTTGCATTCTCCAATCTCTCCAATTATTTCAGAAGATATCTGTAGAAAATGCAATGATGCCAATAATCTTAAACTGCAATTATAGGGACACTATAATGTATTCTGCTGCTGCATAGGAGATGGAAACTAGTTCATAGGTCTCTGTCAACACTGGAATGTGAGTCCCAGTAATTTACTCCTGGCCTGGGACCAGGCCTTGCTCAGCCTACATTTAAATAATCCCGGCTACTGGGAATTTGACATATGTAGAAGAAGAGTACCACCCGTGTCCTTCTCTATTTCCTTAGCTGTTTCCTTGGCTCGGTAATTTGTCTTTCTCCAATGTTCCTTGACTTTGCCATAAAGAAGCTTAGTGTGTAAATTGCCCTCAAAAGTGCTGACAATCTTTGTCTTACACAAAGATTTGAAGTTCAGACATCTACCATAGCTACGGAAATTATATATTAAAAAAAGCATTTTTCACATTTTAGTACCACAATAAAGTCTAATCAGTATATGACATAACACTTGTTTTCCAATTGTATTTATTTGACACCTGAGATTAAAGGGAATGAGGAGAACAAATAGATAAACATAAAGATTAAGGTATAGGTATCTCAGTCTATGAATTAAACAAATATTGCCAATATGTATTGTTCATGAAACATTCTGAACGGAAACCAGCTATAAATGTTTTATGGATGATAGTTTATGGAATTCTGATATACAGTAATATACAATGCATGTTACAAAGGGCACGGACGACTTGTATTTTCACCAAAATACATTTTAGAATGAAAACGTGGACACAAACATAATAGCACCATCATGCTAGTCCTAGTTAGTCTTGTAGTTTGAGGCCTGTTTGTGATGAAGGGCTATATAAATAAACTTGACTTGAATATATGAAACTAAGTTGGTATGAACTATTAAACCCACTTGGCTTATTTAAGTTCTCACATTACTGCAAATTGGAATCCACCACAACTGTGAATCTTCTACTTTTATAGATATTGTAACATGCCTCCTGGTCACCGGATATGACAAGCAAAGGCATGAATGGTGAGGGAAATGGTAGAGGACAAGCAATACTTAGCCACTGAGGAGTCGACCTGTCAAGAACTGAGAAGAGGAATCTAGAAAAGTCAGTTTCAACACATCCTCCCTTTCTATCCTTGGCTTTAAGTCATGTCAGTCAGCTTTCACCCTTGATAACTCAAAATCTCTCCTTTAACTGACTTTACTTTGGTAAATAGTTTGGCAGAAAGCAAGCCATTTCAAAGGATTAGATATGGATGCCAAATTAAAGGGTCTGGGCTCTCAGGCTAGAGTTTCTCAGGGTATTGCCTTCAACAACCAAATGGACTAGCTCAAATAGAGGCCAGCAGAATGAGACGATGGGTAATTGTGTGGCTATAAACCGTGGGTGCTAATCTTGAATCTGACACCAATCTGGAGTTTACAACATCCACCCCCACCCTAAGAGCCACACCTAGACACCAAGACGGCTCAGGTCCTCTGGGACTAATGCTTCGATAGGTTGCACAAACTTGCCTTGCATGCCTAGTCGCCCTTCAATGATGACTTACAGTACTTCAGAGAAGGATAATTATCAACTGTCTAGTCAACACACTTCCAAACAGCCAAGCATTTTATATGGCCTTCCATTTTGGATTTCGTCACGGTGAATGTGTGAGCTACAGAAGCAAGAGACCACATACAAACTATTTCCCCTTCCAATAAGCATTCTCAAGGCAGGAAAATGGACTGCTGCATCAACGGCAATGCCACTGAAATTGAGCAGTCACATTTCCTGTCTAAATACCCTGTGGAAAATCTGGTTTGTATTAGTGAACATCTGTCACACGTAGACTCAAATAAGAAAGAAGCGTTTGTCCCACTTCCGAATCTGCAGTGTCATACTGATGTACAGCTTCAAAGAGTATGAATTGGAGGAAATTAAAGAGGCCATTGTGACAGTACTTAGGATGGCTTTCTGGGTATTAAGGGCACACTGTGATAATGAACTGTCAGAACTATTATATTATGAAACTCATTTGGATGTTTGAGCTCAGACAAACACTAGAAATCAAAATGATTCTTCATTAATAATGGGGCAGCTCCAAGCTGTACATAAGTAAGACATCACAGATGAGTCTTGGTTCAAATCAAATCAAATTTATAAAGCGCTTTTACCAACCACATTAGAAACAATTAATGCAATTATTCCCACATTCCAGTTTTAACTATTTCCACCTACAATTTACATTTAGGCAACTCTAGAAGCCTCTAACCAATCCCTACTGGTCCTAACACCTATTTACAGAGGCTCCCAAGCTCTCCCAGCTAACAAGCCACAGCATGTTTCCACTGTGTGCCATTAAAGCACATTAAGGCACTTCAACTGAATGAGAAGAAACCCTTCAACATGAGAAAAAAAGAAAAAAAAGAGTGCTCACATCCCTGTCACAAGATGGAGGGCAGATAATGAGGGTCTCACTCTTTGATGCTCTACCAATGAGCCAAACCTGAATGGAACGCCTCATTTGTAAAGTGTTAGTGGGGGGTGTTATGGATGGCGGTGGTGGACCAGTTCAGTCTGATTCTGCTAGGGACATTACATGACACCCATACTAAGTCTACACCCTGGATATTTGAGTAGTTTTTGAGCACAAAGGGCTTTAAGGATATATTTAATGGGATCGTTTTACGATTGGGTCAAGATCGGCACTTATAAGGGGCACTTTGTTTCGACATGAAATGCCTCCCAGGAAGCTCAACAGTTTGTGCTGCTATAACAAAACAGCAAAGCCAGTCAATTCCAGTGAAATGTAAAATGATAATAGAAGAAATAAGAAGACTAAATAATGGTTCTTCATTCTTTGGACGGCTTTGGCTTTTGACAAAGCTTGTAAATGACAAATGGAGAAAGACACTACATTTAGTTTGCATCTCCAAATTTGCCACAACTCTTACTGTGTCTTAAAGTCAAAATAGAATTATTAAAAGAAAGTCTTGTCGCTGATGTTCACAATCTAAATCCATAATCTGAATGTACTGGAATAAGACCTTTTGAGAGAGACTATGTGTTAAATCAATCAGTAGAAAGGAGGAATTCCAGGCTTTGCGAATGGTGGTTCTTGCATTTACAGCCCCCAAGGCTGTAAATGCGAGAGTTCCCAAAACTGACACCAAAGGAGGAGGGGCACTCTCGCACTTTGTTTTCTGGGAACATGTAAATGCGTTTGCTCCACTTCTGAACCTGCAATGTCATACTGATGCAATTAGTAGCTTAAAGTATAACTTTGGAATATTCACATGAAATCACAAACATCAACTCTGAAAACCTGAAGGACTGCAAATCCGAACACAGCAAATCATTTGTTTTCCAGAATTCACATTGCCTCTTCTTCCAAAAAAATGCCTCAGGGTGCAAAAAAAAGGAAGTCGGAAAGAAGGTATATAAGCCTACACTCTCCTGTAAACTTGTCTCTTGAGTGTTTTCAGCCCCTGCCCTGTTAAGGCCTCTTAAACGAAGTGTGGAGCTCCTATAAATGTTGCATTATAATTAAGAAAATATGCTTGCTTCACTTTTCTTGCCTTCTTGGCTCGCTGTTTAAAATTGGTTCGGGAATCAACACTGATCCTTCTGACGCTAGTTTTCACTGTAGTTGCATCGGATGAATGATTTTTTCCCCCCCATTTTCTCTTCAATTCAAATTGCTTGAGGAACCATTTGGCTGGCTAGTGGAAAATGTATTTCATGTTCCCTGGTTTCCTGATAATGTAAGTTCTGTCTTGCTAACTGTATGTTAGCAGCATCAATAGTTGGTGAGCTATTATTGCTGATTTCATTTTATTTGTCATTGTTAAATTTCTATTTTCCAAGACGCTCACAGTCGGTAAGCAAGTAACTAGTGCTAAGCTAGTCTAATGTAAATGATGCAGGTTTAAAAGCAGGAGGCTCGACTGTGTGTGCATGTTGCCTTTGTATTTTGGGCCTCTCCTGACAACCTCGGTGATGAATGGAGCGAGCGCTGGTTCTCCTGGTGGGATATCCACAGTAGCTCCCCTCTATCCCATAATGACATTAATGGAGGGTGGAAAAGACGGAACGTCAATGGGGAGATTTGTTCAATTTAACCCCTCTGACCAGGGGAACCCTTCAAGCTATCAACCATTGCCCTCCCCTGCACACTGCACTACCGCACAGACGGTGTCAGAGACAGACGTGCAAACGCTAAATTGTATGTGGGGAGTGTGTGCTTGCGCGTGTTTGTGCATGTCTGCGTGTGTTTGTGTGTGGGTAAGAGAGCATGAGCAAGACAACAGAAAAAAAGAAAAGGATGCAAAGGAGAGACAGCAGAGAAGAGATATAGCCTAGTTTGGGTTAATGGACCTGCTTCCTTTGCAGATAGAGTGAAGAGATAGTGAGAATTATGAGCATATTATGAGCACATAACATATGCACAATTTTCCCATTATAATTATGTTTCACTGAAAAGTATTATATTATTATATTATATTGTCTGGTCACAATGATTATGATGCAATAACAATGTGTTTATTCTGCGCTTATGTTTCAAGTCTCCATCTCTTTCTCTGCAAATCAATAGACAAAAAAGAAGAAAAAAAGCACAACAAATTCTTGAGAAACCATACACCAAAGATAATGGACGACATTGGCTAGAGTGTGGAGTAGCAAAGAAGTGCCCTAACCTAAACCTAATCCTAATTCTAATCTTAACCCTAAACCCACGTCTAATCCTAAACTAGTCCCCTTGTAGAAGTGAGAACCGGGCCAAAATGTCCTCGCTCCGAAGGTCTGAAACTCAAAACTGATTCTCACACACACACACACAAACCACAAACACAGAACCACGTTCCTATGGTTGGGGACTGTGTAAATCTCACCCTTGGTTTTCAGGCATCTGTGTGCGATGAAGCCAGCTGGATGGGGGCCAGTGCAAGCAATTAAGTCAGCAGTCTAAGTGCTACCACGCTCTGTGTGAAGGGTCAAGAGAAAAAGTGTAGGATGCAAAGTACAGCGTGCCGTGAGGACAAATTCTACCGCTCTCCATCCCCAAGGCACCGCGGAGCTCCTTCACGCCCTCGGAAACATGCGGCTGCTTATAGCTAAAGCTACTGGATGTAAACACGCAGCATACTGAGGGTCTGACCTAGATAGTGCCCAAAGCCTCTGTTTGGATGACTGTGCAGACAGCAGATACACAGCTACACAAACAGATTTTAGCTCCATTCTGTACATATGACTGAACAAGCACAGAGCTGAGGTAGGAAAATTGGTGTAAAGCAGCGATGTGGTGGTAATTAAAAAGGAGGGTAAACTACGACCTCCAGTTGGCGATCATAAGGCAAACAGCCACCAATAGAAACAAAAAAGCATTTTTTTCCCCTTTAAGAGACCCTATCCTCCTATAACTTACTTCAGTTTGACAGTACTTTCTATCATGGATACTATGAATTTGGACCTCACATTTCTACATCATTTCTACTTTATTTGGAAATATATAATAGGGGCATTATTTCATGAAAGAAAAAAAATAATTTCAGCCTATGTTAAACTGTGGTTCATATCAACAACCTTTCACCTATAGACAATGGAAAAAGAAAAGTGCCCAGTGTATCTGAGATTATCAGCGCTTTTATTTTTGAGGTGGTGAGTAAGCAGCATGGCAGCAGTAAGTAGCAAACAGTCAACGCGACAAACTGTAAGGTGATGAGACATTAACATGTCAACATTGGTTGACGGCATATCAGTGAAGGTGGCAGTGCAACATTTGCATTGTGTGTGTGTGTGTGTATGTGGAGGGCAGGGGTGGTGGTGTGTTTGGTGTTTGACAAGGCTAAGATCGATTTGTGCTTGTAGAATGACAGCCTTCCATTGCTACACTGCTATGTCAGTGCTTAAGCAAATGGCAAATAGTAAGTAAAGTTTCAAACCTCGTCAAAACATCCGCCCAGATTTGCATCCAATCCATAAGAATCCAACAGGAATTTTATCTGAAACTTACGGGACTCAAAATTCCTATTGGACTATAGTCGATTCTATACATATTTAATTTGCCAAGACATTCACAGCTGGCAAGTGTGTAACTAGCGCTAAGTTAGTTTTCACTTGTTTCGTATACTGCCTACTGTAATGTTTCAATGTAATGTTGAAGTAAATCCACACACACACACACACACACACACACAGACTCTGGTCAATATCACTAAATACACAAGGATAGATGAGGGCAAGTGTTAGCTTGCTCACAAAGCACATTGAAAGAAAAAGTGAGAGATCTCTCCTCGACCCCCCCCCCCCCCCCCCTTGCTTCAGCGGTAGGATGTGGACTCAGGCTGCTGGTGCCTCTCATTAACTTCTCCAGCAGAGGAGGGGAGCTTTACCGAATCAACAGTCCGTCCCTCTGTGTGCTGGCCTTTTATGGGGCCTGACAGCCCGACTCCAAATGGCTGCCATTCCCATGATACCTTTGTTTTTATAGGGCAGCCAACAAACATCATCCCCTGTCAGCACACAGGAGCCCCACCACTTCCCTGAGCCAACTAGCTGGCTAGCTTGACCCTCGGTGATTACACTGTGGCTCCGTGAGCACGGGCTAGCTACTTAACGTTTATAGAGCTAGCTTTTTCCATAATGAATCTTCCTATGGGTTTGTCAATAGCCTATGTGCCCATAGCCCGTCTGATAGTAACTGCTTCAAAGCGAATGGTTAGCATTGTTTGCTTTGAAGGACGGAGAGCAAAAAAAAAAAACAGAAAGATGTCACATTACAGCCCCAAGGCATTGTAGAAGGTCAGGTATGTAGTAAACGACAATAGCTAACTGGAAACAGTGGCTATTACTGGTGGATACGCTATTGTTGCCATACATATTATATCAAATCACAACTCAAATTTCTGATTTTCATAAAAACATTTTACATCGATTGACTAAAAGAACAAATTCATCTTTCTGCATCGAGTCCCAACCAGAATGTCTTCATATTTCTGTCTTTTTATATTTGAGTCCCATTGCTTTTTTTTTTTTTTGCCAAGCCATAGGCCAGTTCTTCTGCTGGTTCCTCCGTTGGTGAAGATTTTAATTTGATTACCATAACCTAATTCATCTAATAGATGGATGCAAATTAGGCTATAAATCAAGTGACACAAAACAAGGGCTAAATGGCAGGAAATCACTGGCCTGAACTCAACTTTCCCTGCCTTGCAAAAAAGACACATAACATCCTGTGGAAGGCTTGTCATAGAATCAAATCTAAATAAGCTGCCCTTTTGCTATTCTGGTTTGCCTGCATAAGTCAAAGAAGAGTGGAATACAAAATTGGACAAAGAAGGTCAGTAGATGTGGATAAGCAGGATAGAGGGTGGGGGAGGGAGTGGACTGACCAGGGAGGAGGAGGGGGGTGGGGGAATGGTAAATTTATGGCTTAAACTGCCACATCATCACACAGAGCTGGTATTTCCTGCCAGGACTCAAGGCAGGTCAGGCCACCGTTGTGTAAGCAGATGGCCAAGATACTACAAATTCTATCTGGACTGAACACTACACACACCTACACACACACACACACACACACACACACACACACACACACAGAATCACTCCCAAATGAAAGCTGACAGACATGGCTTTGGCATATCACAATACATACCTTCTCTGTTTTTGGTGCAACTTATAGTGAAAAGGAAGGGGAAACAATCTTTTTAAATTGTAGGGAAACAATATAACTTTCTGAAACTTTTGGAAGGATTATTGCCTCAGGGGCTGCAAACTTCCTCATAAAAAGCGTTTGTTTTTCACTTGCTGCTGTCCAACCGAGTGAAAAAAAATAGTGCTGAAATCAGACGTGATAACTTGACACTTTTTACGGCATTTCTATTTGAATGTGTTATCACAAGTGAGTTGTCATTGTGGTGCGTCTGCCCACTGGGAAACGGTTACACCCCGACTCTGTTACCGTTGGATAGAAGTGCTGATAACGAAATAAATTAGGCAGCGGGCTTACTCATGCGTTTGCTATCTGATAGGATGTGCTGCGGTTTAAGTTAAGTGAGAAACCAAACTGGAATTGAGCCAAGTAGCCGACCAAGTGGCTGAAATGTGTCAGCTGTTTTTGTTTTTGTTTTTGTATCTGGTGAGAGAATTACAATGACATTATGGTCTCCTCTATAAAATGGACTCCTCCCTCGAAGGCCAACGTTGGGCCTGGAAGGGTTTCAGTCCTTAAAGAGAAGATGCATGAAAAAAGTACATTCTGCACAATTGTAAGTAAAAAAAAACACTTTTGGTTGCCAACCATCAATATAATTAAGACTAATCCATGTCTTAAATTGAAAAATCAACCATTAGAATTTCTGTAGAGGAAATGCATTCGTCAGTCCAGGAATTATACTACTGCAGAAAACAAAAAGATGACTTTTTAAGTGGCTGCATCAACAGAGTGATCTGAATTATTAAGGAGCTAGGACAAGATGTCGCTATCCAGCTCATATGAGGCGAACCTATTGGGCTCTGCCATACAATGTCGCCACTGGCAACACTGAAATGGGATGTAGGATTATTGTGGCAAGCTGATAAGCTTCCCATGAGGTGATAATAACCATATGGACGATTACAAGGTCTCACCTCCAAGCACCACAACTAGCCATGTCATTCAACTTTTTCATTATTCAACTATTTCATTATGAAGACTGAAAGAAAATCTCTTTCTGCAGGGCAGGGTAAGGAATTTGTTTTTGTTTTGTTTACTTGGAATGATCTAGAAGCAAGCCGTCCACCACACCCTTTACATATATGGCCACAGCCTCATGTGCTCAATCGCTAATCTGTTGTTTTAATCTGATGTTGATCCCCTTGGCGATCTCTGACCAAGTTAGGTATCCGCTAGTGCTAAGCAGTATTCTACCGGGCAGCGACTCGCAAGTAGGTCAGAGGCCGTCGAATTGCGCTTATGCCCAATAGAAACAAAGTGTCAGCAAGCCTACGTTAGATTTCACAGGAGTGCAATGCTGATTAAAGAGGATCACGTTACACGGGCCACGTTCTTAAAGCAACAGTGATACTGCTGCGTGAAATACAAATGAGACCAATTTAGAATTTAAAAGTCTACAATAAAATGCTCTGGTTTTCTATTAAGTTTCCATCCGTACTCAAATGCAACTGCTATCCTCTCTCCCCGATATCAAAATTGATTGACTGATGCTGGCTACTTGTGTAGATGATTGATGGTCATTTCTGCTCAATCGAAAGAATCTAAACCAAGCCCTGAGGCAGCTGTTGAAGGGGGGGGGTTCTCAACAGTGAAAGGTACAACATCCCACAGCATTGCCTTGTTTCCTTTATCTGGTATCATTTTTTGTATTGCTGCCTGAAGAAGGGCCCGTCCCGGCCTCAGCCCCCTTCCCTCCTTCCTCGCAAAATCATATGGGCCTGCTTGACACTAAAAGACAAAAGCACTTTTTCCTAAGTGCTGACTCCCTTACAAATTATATAGGTCTCCCTTGGCCTTTTTCCAATGAGGTCAATATTGATTTTTCATCCTCGTGTGAGCAAAGCTGAATAATCCTTGCCATGTTCATTTCCTACTACGCTGAGACATTTGTCAAGAGCCCTGATAGGTCTGTAGATGAAATTTGTGAGGAAACAAATCCATTAGCGTGTCAAAATTCTATTTAACATCATTAGGTCTCATTCTGGGGGAATACAGAATAATGCACTATGTGCTGATGGAATTGGCTATCTTGATGAATAATGGCTGTTTATGTTGTAGCCAAATTATTTCTGAAGACCAAGCAATAAACTCAGAACAAGAAGTTATCACCTTTGCTTGCGTTATATCTGGATACATTTCAGACATGTTTTCAAAAGGACCTCCATTTTTGATTTCCTTCTTAGTCGTGGGCGAATCAAAGTGGCCAACTTATTTCCCCATGGCCCCCTGCCAAGCTCACCATAAATTACAGTGCTCCCTGCAGCACTAGTTGCCTTCCTCTGTTTGTACGATGTGTTTTCTCAAGCAATCTCAACAGGGGGAAACAAAGAGAGGAAGTGCAACTGTTTCCTTTTTCGCACCAAGGAATCCATAAGCACATTAGGAACTATATCTAGTTTGTATTGATTTGAGCTATACTTCAGCCTGAATTTAGTGATTGCTTCCCTGTCCCCTCATGAACAAAGAACAGACCTCTGAGTGAATTTCTCTACATCACAATTAAAGTGACATCAGATATGTGTTTTCATGGTATTAATCACCCAGTGTCCATCCTATGAGTTTTTATTTCTCTTGCATTTTGTCCTCCGTTTTGTCCCTCTCTTTCCAGGCATCCAGTGTTTGCATCGCAGCAAGCCTGGACAAAGAACGCCGCCTGCTGAACCCAAGCAATTTCTATGTGCCAATAAGCTCTGGAATTCCTGTGGGACGTTTTCATAAACAAAAGGACACACAGACGTATAATCTCTTCGGTGTGGCTGGATGGTAAGCATAGGGGGTGGATCACCGTCTAATACATGTAACCGAAATTACACAGGAAAGAACTTCAGATGCTGGGAGCTGGTATCATTGAGGGGTGTTGCCATGTCCAATTTCGTAAAGAATGTTGCAGGGAAGGACACATCAAAGAGTTTTCACAGAAATGAATTAGTAATTCAATTGTTTAGAAGATGTGACCTTAAGCCGTTACAGAGTACAAAAAGGAGCACAGTTGTTGGGAGAAAAAAGCTAGGTGCAAAGGTTTGATGAACACAACACCATTTTTCCCAGATGGAGCACATTGTGGAGTAATATCTCTTTGATCCCCTACAAGACACTGTGACCATTTTTCAACTCATTGTTCTATGAAGGTCAGGTTACGCGTTCGATCAGATATTATGACAGTTGGCAATATAATGGCAGAGTAAACTTCTTGGCCTCCCGATAATACATTTCTTTCAAAAGTGTTTGAAATTCGATCGGTTTGTCACCGTGGGAAGGTATCCAGACCAGAACAAGTCGTTCTTAGCACAAGAAGATTGTCGGTTATTGATTGGCATCTGGACGAATGTGTCGTTAGCAATTCTGGACACATTTTTGTTATGCGTTCACAGTGATGATGTTAAATGAACAACCCGAGGCTGTTGCCGTTCCTCGTCATCGAACAACACCTCACCTATTGAGGAGAGTCTTTTCCAACATCTCCCACCTGCCCTGCTTGTCCACTTTGCCATCTGGGAAGATTCCCAATTTGACAGAGAGAGCAGATAATTGACCGACGGCTTTCCATCAACACCTATGGCTAATTACTTAACATGGACGCATGAGTTACATCTAATTTCCACTTCATTTAGGTCCGGCGGTTCTCGACCATGTGCGATCGAGGCCCGCACGTTTTCGTTACGATCAAACACTACCGCAGTTGATTTCACTAATTCGTACACCTTTACCCAGTGAGGAGGAACTAATCAGGGAAATCAGCTGCTTTAGGGCTTAACCTGTTGTTGTCATGGTTTGTTGGTAGAGCTGACAAATTTAACTGGATGAGCTGCCCCAATAACATGATTGCTTTCAATGCACCATTCCTAACTTGTTCCTAATGACAAAACATGGATGGATGGTTGGATGGAGAACATTTGCCAACTGATGGCATACTTCGCAACTGTCTCTATATTAACATGTTGTGTGGTGTTGCTGTAGATTGTTTGAAGACTTGCCAACAACTGAGAGTAAAGAGGCAGAACTACAACACAACAGACTGCCAGTGGAGCCACGGAGCAAACATGGGTTGCCGTGTTTTCACTTCAAATACCTCATATTTCCCATCTGACCAGATAAATCATCTTTACTGCCTAGCGAAGAGGAAGTCTCCTAGAAAAGCAGCTCAAGGATCTCGCACGAGTACTCTCTCGCGCTGATTTCCCTTCTAATTTGGCGGTGGCTTTCCTGGCACCGTGGCAATGGCCAAAAGAAGCTCCGCTCCCATCCAGCACATCCTGTTTCCAACTCTGCCTCCATGTTAACCAAGCAGCAAATCTTTTCGCGTTGGAGTGTTGGTTTAGCCCTATTTTAGGACTCAATTGTATGCTAATTAGAGGGTGCGCTAGATGGCTTGAAAATTATAATTTCCCAAATGAAAGAACTGAACTAGCGATGAATTATGTACAGCTGAGTCTGGGAAGGGGATAAGAAGTTCCAGGCATGTCCCCTATCCCATGCCTTGTTTCTGGTTTCTGGAGAGGGAGGTGGATGTGGAATTCTGGGATTGATAGATCCTGGGACTGGACAGTTGACCATTGGAAATTTGGACTGCTTCTCTCACTCTAATTTGGGAAGCACAGAACTACTAAAATGTTGTTGTTTTTTTGCCATCTTTGGTGCTAAGCGCCAACACCATTGCTGTGGTGTTTCTGCACTGCACTTCCACTTGTGTACTGTGATTTGGATTTTCTGTTGATGAAGTTTGAGTTTCTGTAGGTGGCGTTCTTTTATTTGTCTGTTCGGCCACAGTGGCTATAGCTGCTCATGCTAACTATAAAAATGCATCACTTCCTGTGCACCTGAGGATTTTTCCCAGGAAAGACCTATCAGACACCAGGTGTTTAGAACAGTCAATAGGAAAGCTTTTATGAACTAACTAGAGGTTGGATCACTATTGTGTTACATTAATCAGCAACAGACAGTAGCAAAATGAACATTTATTTATTTGAACATGTCACTGTATAATATTACTTTAAAGTAGCTCCTGTGCCTTTGTAACTGACACGTAACACGACACCATTTTATGGATTGCTCTTGATTAGTGGACTGACTTTGGTAGCTCTGTCAGTGGAGTGTCACCTCACACTTCTCTATCAGCCAGAAAGGGTATTGTCTTTCCAGCAGGCCACACCGGTGCGAGGGGAGGGGAGGAAACATGACCAGCAGCTATTGTTAGTCTGATGCTGCCCTGTCACTCACAGCCAAATGGGGGGGTTGAGGGGCTTCAGTGGGATCTGAGATAGTAGGTATGTGGGTGGATAGGAGTGATGGGAAGGAAAGGGGGGGGGGGTTAAATGGGGAGGGGTTTCAAGCTAAGGGGGGTGTGGGGTTACTGACCTCCTGAATCAGAGATGCAGAGCTGCCACCGACACTTGAATTTCCCAGCTTCCTCTCTGCCAACCCGCTGCCTCTGCCTGACTGAACACATTTCAGAGGGTACAGCTGATTATACTCCTTCTGAGAGTCGAGCGGCTCTCATACTGACATGGCAGCAAACAATGCAATAACAACCGCTGCATCACTGACACAGCGCTCGACACAATCAAAACTGTTGCGTTTGCTATAGGAAAACCACAATTAACAATAAATTGTATAACATGGCAACATAACACAATATTTGACAGGGAAAATCTGGGATTTTATTTTTATTCACTGCAGATCAGATCGTCTCAGGCATGCACTTTCTAGCTAAAGTGTATCACTCTACTCACTAATATCAAAAATGCATTACAAACCACAAACGAGGTGTTAGAAGACAAAACGAATGCAAAAGGTCTATGGGCTACTTCATGCAAAGCACATGCAAAGGCGCCAAATGTTAGAGGGCTTGGCATGAGAAAGGGTTATAACAGAGGGAGTTGAGTATCCTGCACTGTAGGGAACAAAACATTTGCATCGGGGTGCAAACAAATCCGCCCTCCTTTGCTACTCCTGTGTCTGAATGCGGCCCGAACATACTCCCTATCACCGTGAGTCCTAATTCTTCCTCCACTCTCTCTCTCACCTCCCCCCCTCATGATTGCCTCTTTCTCGCCATCTTCATTTTGCCTCTCAGCTTTCAGATATTCTCTTTCAAACCTCGACACATCAGGGCCAGAGGCTTATGTCAGGGGGGCCACGGGCCTGAGGCGTTATGAAAATAAACGCCCTGGTCAGCGGGATTAACAAAGGGGTTAATTCACTTATGGTGCGCCTGATCTTTGCGGCCCATCGCCCTGGACAGATCAGATACGACAGGTCCAGATTACCCTCAATCTGGAAGCAGAGCGGAGGCGCTGAGGGCTCCGAGGGCTCCGAGGGCTCCGAGGAGCAGTGCTAAGCTCTGCGATTCCGCTGAACTATCTGACATGAGAGTATTTGAGAGCGCTGATGCGGAGTGGCCCTCGGGCACACATAGGAATGTAATGACAGTGTTCACACATCTACACAAGCACATTAATCTATGACATGAGGTACAACAGATGGTAACCGGTGTGTATATCTCTTTCTGTGCGTCTGTCGTCATTTTTGCATGACCCCCCCCCCTTCCCTTCCCTCCCGCCCCATGCCAGTTCACGTTTCAATCCTTCCCAGGTTTCAAATGAACGCTCCAAATTCACCTCCAACATGCATCCAGGACCGAATTAGATATTCGTTAACCGGCATTTCTCTCGCTCTTTAAATACTACACCACACGTACATCCCTACTCGGGTTGCCGAGGCACAAGAGGTGCTGTGCTTCATTGGCAAACGAATCAGAAAACTGGAGTGAGGGGAGGTTGGAGGTTGGACTGGCAAGATCAGACGGGGGGGTGGTGGGCATGTTGGGGAGGCTTTACTAGCCAACAGGCTAATCCGAGCAAAAGGAATATCTCATGCGGAGCTGCAAGTGTAGTGGAGACGCTCCGCTCATTGCTGTGTAAGAGTACACTGGCCACTCCAGAGGCTAATGCATGCTGACACATGAAGCCATGCGGTATCTGGCCCACAGGGGATAGGAGTCGACACACAGGTAGTTAAATGCCAGTGATGAAACTAATGTTAATGTAGCCTCAAGCATTTTTAACAGAGCAGAATATTTCATTGATTCTTTAGGAATTTCGCCTGATCCATATAAAAATCATCCAGTTAAAGAAACGGCAGATTTTTTAAAAACACAGTGAAATGTCAATGACAAAGCCCAACTAAACTCTCAGCCCTGTGGGAACCACTGGTCTTGTTGCGCTATTTTAACCCTAGTCCCGGCGTGGTTGGACGGATTGACGGGACGAACGCCTGGAAGGGGGGGTCGTCGCGCAAGAACCCGACTCAGCAAACCGACGACAGCCAACACGTCGATACACGAGAGAGAGAGACCTTGACACACAAAAACGCAGACTTTTATGGCGACGTTCTAATCTGCTAGTTCGCCGCTGGCCTATCAATGATTACTCGATCTTGGATGTGTGGAAGCGCGCACCCAGGCAGCGCATGCAAATCTCCAGGCATCGACTGTACAGCTTTTGATTGCACACACACAATAGGGGGAAAATGCTGACTCGCCATTATACCAAGACTACCCGTGCAAATGAGGCTGAAGGTTGCGTATATTGAAGAATCAGTGAACCCCCCAACCCCCCCCGGGTTTGTTATCTGTCCATTTCTGAGGTGGAGTGCAGTGGATACCAAAGACCCTTTCCCTCTGCTGCATGTGTATTAAGGTGTTTCACATTAATACCTACCTGCTCACAGCTGTCAACATAATGATCAGTGTTGTGGAATATTTATGGCGCACTTTCAAGTGAGCTCTAGGCGAATAACTTCTTTCTGTTATATTCGGATGCGCTGCTACTGTGCGGGTAATTCATAGTTCTAGACCTTTTCTCACGCAGATGACATAGCTATGTAACGCCAAAGTATGACGGAAGGTAGAGCGGTGCATGATGGGGAAGAAGTGGAGCTTAGCCTGACTCAAGTCAAGTACAGTAAGCTGTGGCAGTAGGGCCAAACCCCATAACTCAAACCTTAAGGGCCGCTGTGAATGATGTGAAGCATTTCATTGCGCCACATTCCAAAACCACGCTCTCCCATAACAATGTTACAACATTAACGCTTATGTGATAAAAAAAAGTGATACATGAATGCATCGAATGAAAGATAACAGAATTTGATGGTACTTCCAAATGCCTTGGGTGGAAAAAGGCGAGTCACAGACGCGGCGGTGAGGCAATGTTTGCCGACCAGTCCGATCTCGTAAACAGAGATGTGTGTGTGTGTGTGTGTGTGTGTGTGTGTGTGTGTGTGTGTGTGTGTGGGGGGGGGGGTCTTTTGCAAGCAGCTGCAGAAATTCCAGGCTGGCGCGATTAAAAAGTAACACCCACATTGAGGGGCGGGGAGGGTGTTTGAACAAGTCGGCCCTGCCTCTGTTTAAATGAAAAAAGAGAGAGGAGCCATTTGAAAGGAAAACAAGTACGTCTCAATGGCGCATTGTGCCGAGCCCACTTTGCACTCCTGGCCACTCCTATTTCCCTTAACTTATGGATGCAAAATGAAAGAGAAGAAAAGGAAAGGTCCCCGGCATACTTTCACCCCCGGCACAGTTGTGGCTCTGGAGAGCAGCAGGGGTGGTTGGCTTGAGCAAACACTGTACTAAAACATTGATACCCAGTAGGCTGACACCACACACACACACACACACACACACACACACACACACTTCAAATCCTCCTCCTCTCTTGTTTTTTCTGTCTTTTACAGCCCCCTATGTCTGCCCTCCCGTCCATGTGGCACCCCTATATAAAAGTAATAGCGCACGGTGAAAGAATCTAGGAATGCCGTTAAAGCATTTCCAGTGATGGCGCACATTTTAAAGTGAGGTACAGCTGTCAGATCCTCCGATCCTGGCAGGCCGGGGGCCCCCGCGCACACTCCCCCTGTTGCCTGTGCTGCTCGACGCGCTCGGGGGGCCCCCGCAAAAGAAATGAAGCTCTTTGCCATATGGAGAATTTTACTTCGTGCATATGTTTTAACTTCACAGGAATACTGCATGCTGAGGGTGGGGTGGGGTGGGGGGGGACTTATTGGATTTCCAGCCACCGAAACGCGGCACATCCACGACAACGTGTTGACACAGGAGTTACAGTGCACTAGCATGCGTCTCTTTCAGAGAGGGTTTTATGGTCACGTTAAAGCGGGCAGTGTCGGGATGGGAGCTGGGAGTGGGGGGGGTGGGTGGGATTGGTGGGGGATTGAAGGGAGTGTTTTTCAAGACAAGCCAGTGAATAGATAGCTCCAAAAAAAAAATACCAGGCTGTCACACATTTAAACTCTGGGAGAATGGACGTGAGACTGATTGTGTAAACACAGGAACAACAGTGATTCAGTCAGGATCGGAGGCCCTAGATAAACCCTGAAAATGAGAGAGAGAGAGAGAGAGAGAGAGAGAGAGAGAGAGAGAGAGCCCAAGCAAATCTCTTATTTTGACTTCCTGGGGCAAATACTTGGTGTCCGTCTTCCTCTCTATGATTTCTCAATTGCCTCATTTCCTTCTTTTCACTGATGTGTTGTTTTGGTCTATTAGTCACCTCTCTGCACCATTGCATTACAGTCACCGCGAGCGGGAGAAATAACCGGGTGGACAATGCTATCCTTAAAAAAAAAAAAAAAAAAAGAAATTTAGGAAATGGGAGATAAGATTATTCCAGGGGTAGGGGGGAAGGGGAGGCGGTGAACAAGCTTTACTGTGGCTCCAGGAGTGAAATCATACACCGGTACAGCTGGAGCTCCCCCCCTCCACTACTTTTCTGTAGTTGTTGGAAAAACAAGCTTTAGAGGAGCAAATCCACTCGCACCGAAAAAGGAGTGGCTGCCCAAACACGACCCTAAACAATGCAGTGGTCTTTATACAACAGGTTCAAGGAGGGGAAATGTGGGTACTTGCTTAAATCACTGGTAGCTGCATTTGGCTATGATAGCAGGGAATGGGGGGGGGGGGTATGATGTTTCATTTAAGAGAGGATTGTTTTATAAATTGGCGTAAACATCCGACATCCGAGTTTTTTTTTTGCTGAAGCACGGTGCAAACTGGTGGAATACAACAAAGCATGATGTTTTTTCATGGTTTTTACGTGGCTACGCTTTTCTGATTCGTGTTTCAATTAAAAAAGGGCTGCCGGTTGAAAGGCTGCCATGTCGTCACAACAAAGCAAAGTCCAAAGTGTATTCTATAGTGGCCTTTTTATCAACAGGAGGCATGGGCTGTATATGGTCACTGGCCATGCATTCACATCAAACCGCCAAAGATAATGCACATTGCCATTTGGTCTTTGCGTGAGTGTTTCTGTGTTTTTCCCCTGTGGCACTAGCTTTGTTTCTCTGTGGGGATAAAGAGGAGGGTAAACCCTGCACTTTACCCAGCTTTTTGCTTTTTAACATCTCTATGATGTAAATCCACAGTACACATCTTTTCTAAAAATATTCTTTTTTGAAATGAATTAAAGTATAGTTTCTTGGTGTATGCTATTCCCTTCACGCTCACATGTGCATGCCTACATGCTTGTAAATAGTATGGGTGTGTGTGTGTGTCAGAGAGGGAGGACGGTGTAAGAGCACGCAATGTTGTTTCTGTTTCATAATAGTTTGGCGACAAGCCGACTTCCAGCCACACACACACACACACAAGCTGCCAGACGGGGAGATCCCAGCATTTTTGGGCGTGAGCCAGGTTGGAATACCACCAGGTCCAGTTTCCTGCATTTCCTGAGCTGCTGCCAAAACTATACGCAACTACCTCTCTCTCTCTCTCTCTCTCCCTAACTCCTAACTCTGTCTCTCGCTCTCCTTTTTTCTGCCTCAGGTCTTTGTCTTCTTCCCTCTGTGTCTTTTTTTTTTTTTTTGCGACTGTAAGGAATTTCTTTTATGTTTTACAACCCCCCTTTTTGTTTAGATTGCGCTGTACGCTCACTGGGGGTCATTACTTTCAAAGTTGAGGTAATGTTTTATCACCCAACTGTCACTGATCATGCAAATCAAATTTTAGCTGTTAGTAATAAAATGTAAAACTAAAAGAATCCAAATTAAAGCAAACTTAAAACAATGTTTTTTTCTCAAATACGTACAAAGAAAATAAATATGCTTTTGTGCTTTTTAACAGGGATGTATTGACAAACTGGCATGTTGGCGGACATTGTCGCTGAGGTCTATATAACTGATTTAGCAGCTACTGTAAACATTGGCTGGTCTCTTTAGGCGAAGATCAGATTAAAACTCCTCTGCCTTAGCGGGCCCTTTTATATTTAGCCCACATCTTGTTCCGATTTCCAAAGATGCATTTACTGCCTTCAAATGTGGTTTTGTTTTGCAACTTTGAGCATGCTTAGTACGCCGGCTCCACTCTGTCTGCCGAGCAGCCATAAGCATCCTTTTATTGTCCCATGATCATTACGCTGAATGACTACATACAAATGACCCCCACAATAACTGCACATCCTGGGGAATCTTTGAACCGTGTATATAGCCTGATCTGATATTACATGAAGCAAACGTCCACATCTACAGGAAAATCTGTCATCATCAAAGCGGGAGGGGGGGGGGGGAAATTATGCTATACAGACTTTAAATTGATCGACTCCGCATGAACACGCTCGCAACATCGAGACTTGAAATGTGTGTGTGATATCTGATAACTGATGTAAAGGGGTAGTTACATCACATCCTGTGTGTGCTCATGTCAAGAATAAACTCAAACTACCAGATTGTAACGGGAGAAGACATAAGTATCCCATAATAATAAAACTCCTAAATACACCATTAATTAATCCTAGACTTGACTAGGAAAAAAAGGTGCAAATTGCAGAGTGAATGTTGTTTTCTACAAGCTCTTCTGTCCATCTTCCAGGCATAATTGTCTCCATATCAAGGCTAGTGGGTTCCAGCCCTATTTAAATTGCATTTCCATGCATTGGGTTGCTTTAATGTGCAGCGCTAATGCAGTCCCTAATGTACACATCACATTTAGGGAAGTCTCTAAATGATCCATCATAAATAAAGAATGACATGCCGCATCCACAATCGCTCAGAGAATATAGATCCGCATGCTCAGTGGAGCCTGGGCATTGGAAATATAGAAGAACCGTATATCAATCAAATTAATTCTCAGCACTGTCATTAACTATACTGTAATGCCGGTAACCGAACAAAATAGCTGATTAGCAAAACTGCCTCCTCACTAATTGGTCAATACCATTGTACAGTGCAACGCAGACATTATAGTAGATCATTGTCATAGTGGTAACTTCTATTAGCATCATTTTAGCATTGTTCAGCCAGCCACCAGGTTTTGACCCTCACATTTCTACTCTCAGTTGAATCTTATTTTGTAGTACATAGTATGCCGCTTAATGATTAGGCTTTTGGATTTTCTTTTACAGCTACAACTTAATTAAATCCACTTTCTGAATTTCTGAATATTACCATGGCAGTATACTCACACTAATAAAAAAAACCATACTCAAAGTAGTTCTGATGACTACTCCTGATATTTACTAACTTATGCTCCTTATATGAAGAGATGCCTCTCTGAAAATTACTAGGAGCCTCATAGCAATCATAGGGAAACCCCAAATGATGGCAGCCATATAACCTACTATAAGGGGGAGGGGGGCGCTTGTGGAGGAGAGACGCCAGAAATAGGAGGCTGTCAGAGAAAAAGTTCCCTATTATTAAAAATCTCTATGATTGTTTTTTTTATGAAGCAAACCAATCATAATACACCCG
Source organism: Hoplostethus atlanticus (assembly GCA_034670405.1). NCBI lineage: Eukaryota > Metazoa > Chordata > Actinopteri > Trachichthyiformes > Trachichthyidae > Hoplostethus > Hoplostethus atlanticus. The sequence goes on from JAXDDX010000048.1 coordinate 1,199,767, forward strand.
CTTGCGTTTGTAATGAGTCAGTGATTACCGTGACGCTCAACGAGCAATTATTACAGTCAATATTCTGAGATGAATGTCACTATTATCAAGTTATTATTGCCGAAAACAACTACACAAAGCCTGGCGACAAGCTCCTCGCAACTTTCTAACTCACAAATCACACACTGCATAAACACTGCCAGTTAGTGCTATTAAGAAAATGGGTGTGAGTGTTTTAATAGTTCGGATGCCGGA